>OY759236.1:25077273-25756202 GCA_963662185.1 Eilema griseolum | reverse complement strand
TCATTAGTCTTAATACGTTTTTAAAGAGTACTATTAACCAAAATTATAAGTAATATCGCTAACCTGTACTAGCTTAACTAAATTGATTATGATTGACGTCGTAGTGTATTGTCCACAATTCAAAACCGGGTCCTTTCAAACCCGTTCGACTGTTTTATTTTTGAAAGACATTTAATAATATTTATCAGTACATAGATTAACCTCTTCAACAAAAATGAAATTACTCGAAATTGATGCCAGTTTATATTTATAATCTACTAGCAGATTCGAACCGGCAACCTTATGACGCCATGTTCAACTCATTAGCCATCACAGCATGACGATGAACCGAGATAGAGCAATTGTACGGAACGATCACCAGGCGCCAGTCAGCCAACATTGTCTGCGGTATGGAACAGTACATAACTATCACCCCTCCTGCTATGCAAACGCCTCTTGCTTACCCTGTCACGACGTCCACGTGTGATTGCCAAATACCTTATAACACTACATTGTTGATATGACAGGGAAACATTTTGTTAAATCAAATTCTAAAACTTGATTGTAGCACCACCTACCGGGTCTAAGACAGTGTACAGGTCTATGAACTTGTAAGTAAGTAAAGAATCAGAAAAGTAAAAAAAGTGGAATAAGTCTTATTGCAATCAAGTGAATGAAACGCAATTCATCGCATAAATACGAACAGACCAAAAAATTGATTGTTTATATTATGAGAGATTTTACTGTTATTTAAAACGCCTCCAAAGCACCTTGTGTTTTTGAGGCCACACTGAGATATCCTGGGCGTGTATTGGGGCCACACCGAGATATCCAGGGTGTATAAAATGATCCACACTGAGACATCCAGGGCTTATACATCGGTCCACTCCGATATCCAGGGCTTATACAATGGTCCACACCGAGATATCCAGGGCTTATACAATGGTCCACACCGAGATATCCAGGGCTTATACATTGGTCCACCCTGGTATCCAGGGCTTATACAATGGTCCACACTGATATCCTGGGCTTATACATTGGTCCACACCGACATCCAAGCCTTATATCGTAGGTCGCCACTGATATCCAGGACTTATACAATGGTCCCCTTATATAATGGAGCCACACCAATGCTAACCCCACTTGCAAGCTGGTACACCAGCTGACTGTCGGTTGATGTTCGTGCATAGATTTTCCTCTCGGAAAAAGAAAATTAGTCAACAGACCCAATCATTTAGCCAAATTACTGCCACCTAATCCTAAATCTGAGAGAAATCTTCTCTTTACTTTAATTTGCTATAGATCACTTTCTTATTCATTTATGCATTCTATTTCAACGATAATAACCCTCAAAACCGCACATATTAATATAAACCACACTTGAATCGTATCAACAAAAGCAATAACCTCACATATCAATATCCGTATCATCGAATATAGATTCTCGTTCAAACATATTGTGTACTTAAAATTCGAGTATACTCCTTTATTTACATCGCCGGGTACATGTGATTTAACACAATATAGCCCGACCGGATCGCGGAGCTTCCCTTGCGAATCAATTTTGCACGCTCACTCAAGCGTCCCAACTCGATCGGGTTACTTGAGTAACGATAGTATGTAAGTTTCGCGGAGAATGCATTAAGTGGAGAAATAGTTGATATATTTATTGGCGGTGCGTTCTTCGTGAAATGTTTTCTACATGTTCTTTGAAATAGTTGCTTCTTTGTTTGTGTAGTTTTAAGTTTTGGATTTAAATTACAAATTACATATATAGGCACTAACATTCACGCCTTATTCCCTCTGGAGAGTACGAAGGCTTATTATTTTCTTCTGTATTAAAGTACATCACGACCTTATTCTATCTCATCATCATCATTCTCTGATTGTTTCCCCTACTCAGTTCGGCTCGGCTTTCTAGTCAGAAACATAATTATAGCTATAAAGAATATAATAATATACGTACAGTACGTAAACATTCAAATTAAACCAGATACCTTTAAACCAGGTCAAAACAATTTTGACCAAGAGCAGTACGATCGGTGCTGATTCTATTATAAGCCACGCTAAGCAAATTTTACGGGTTTGAAATTCGTAAATTTTGACCTAAAATCCTGAGCATCAGAATACCAGCCTGTCTGCATTCGGCTCAGACACACATTACAAATTGGAAGTTTTAGTGTGCTTTCAAAATGTTGTCGCGATAACATAGTTTTTTATGCTACTTAGGTGGCAAACAAGCACACGGCCTGCCTGATGGGAAGTGGTTACCGTGGCCTATGGACGTATGGAACACTAGAGGAGTTACATACGTGCTGCGGACCCAGAAAAATTTTTTGTAAAGACCTTTTTGAAGGACCCCATATTGTAGTCGCTTGGGAAACCGCAACAGGGACTTCCTTCCACACTGATGTGCTGTAAATCAACCACCTGATGTTAAACAACCTTATTCCTTAGTCACCTTGTACGACACCGCATGGGAAGAGGAGGGGTAGTCCCAATTCCACTCTGCCAGAAATCACGCAGCTAAATAAGTAGCAGGTTGATGAAAATACGCTCACTATCTACTCACATGACACCGAAAAAACGTAATCCTTCAGTAACTTGTCTAAAACTACTTATAAATCGTTGCACAAAACAATATTATTTACCACTAAGAAATCTTTTACTCTTTTTACTATACTTACCGTAATAAAAGCTTCAACTAAAAACCTCGTCATTTCTCGCAAAACAACAGTACTTATCCATTATAAAAATTACATCGCCGCGACAAAAACAATAACAAATATCTAAAAAAATAAAGCTCGCGACATTAGCGTCATAATAATAAAAGCGTTCCTTCTACACCAGTCTGGTTCCCACTTCCTTTATTAGGAGACATCCGCAGCTTTCCAGTGACGATCTTTTTATTTCCGACTATTCTGCCCCGGATACCTTTTTGCCATATTTTTTGAACACACCTCAACGTAAAATAATTTTCCACGTAAACATTTTAGGGTTAATAAAGATGCGACTGCGTTTGCGCTAGGGTTGTCCAATATAATTTTGACAGTTTGGGTATTATGAGTCTGGTTGTGAGTATTACTGAATTCCTGATATTTTTATGTTTTTTTAATGTGGAATGTATTTTTGATATAATGACAGATTGATAAAAATATTCTGATAAAAGAAAATACTGTGAAATTTCACCCTTGATATTAGCTCACGCTTTTATTTCGGTACCTTTGATTTAGAAGTCATTGGGTTCTTCAATCTTATTTATTAATTTATTAACGAATTATATACAGAGTTCAGAAACATACAAGCGATACTACAACAGTCTCACCAATACATGCTATGAATGATATGATTGATTATCTACATAGTAAAATTCATTAGAGGACATACATAGTAGAAATACCTACATAAATAAAAATATAGTTATCGCAGCAATGTTCATTGAATGTGGCCAAAACCCGATATTATCCAAATCCGGACGGAATTCGGTCAAGAGTAATAACCCGTCCATGTACGACATATATCCTAGTCTGGTAACCCTAGTTTGGGTTGACGCAATTATGTGTGGTTAAAATTTTACCTCCGGCATTGGAGGGTTATGTTATGAAGTTATTTTACTGATACAATCTGGGTCGTGTCAGGGGACATTAATTTTTTTAGTGTTCCAGGAAATGAGTACATAATACTGGACGTAAATGTTTACTTTTTAACTGATGACAGTTGAATCTGCAACTAAATAAATCACAGCTGAATACTTTCTGTTTTATAAAAGCTGGACTTGAGCACACAAAACTCTAGTCATATTTTTTATATCACTTTGGTGGCAGACAAGCACACGGCCTTCCTGGTGGAAAGTGGTTACCGTGGCCTATGGACATGAGCGACATCAGGGGCATTACACTCGCGCTTCCGACGCTGAAAAAATCTTATAATGCCCCTCTTGAAGAACGCCACATTGGGAAAATCGCAGCAAGGAGTTCATTTCACAGCTTGAGTGTGCGTGGGATGAAGATTTTTTCGTACCGCACAGTGCGCACCGTGCATGGTACATGGTGCCGCACTAACACTATTATGACTATAGTGTGATCGCGAGCGCTGTACCGCTCCAATGATACTTGTGTCGTGGCTAAGGACGCTTTAAATAAAGATCATGACATAAGAGCGAAGGAGATACCACGGCGTTATCTCACTCGCTCTTTAATATCTTACCTTTCTTTACAGCATCCCTATCCACGCCGTATCATTGGTGATGTACAGCAATCGCGGTCACAATATAAGGCTATCTCATCTCCAAGCCAGTACACCTGCTGATTGATGGAAGGCACATGCTTTCCTCTCGAAATTAGGTCAGACGGCAGTCGCTCTCATAAAAATGGTTTAAACCAATTCAAAAAGTGGATGGCTAGGATCCAAATTGAATACCTCTGATACAGCTGAGTCAGCAGGGGTACGAGGGATATGCCTCAGGCAACCTTCGACCCTCAGCACACTTTCTAGTCAGTTCAAGTCTGACATAACCTCCCCTATCGGCTCTTATATTTGTCGGGATTTTCCGCATGATAAAAAAGGTACAGTCTGGAACAATGTTTATAATAATTTTATATTATTTTTAATTATATTCAACTCACCAGCTCACTATGAAAGCTGCCAGGACCCATTTGCAAATAATGATATCTTGTAGAGTGAATGAAAAGATGTAATGAACTCTTTTTCATTTAAATTTGGACGTTAGCCCTATATCAATACTGTCTAAAATTTAATGCCATTTTTCGCAGTGTCAGAGGTATAACAGGGTTTTTGCTATGCCATAAAATGAGCAGAATCGGGAGCGAGGTTGACAATACTTGTTCATCTATCTAGCCTCTTAAACCCTTCGTGCCTGTCAACAACAACAACATCCCACAGGTACCGTGCATTTTAGTCGGTTCGAGTCCGACAAAAGTATCTTACCGACTCCGGCTGAGGTATCCGTTGGGATTTAGCACGTAAAAGAAAAAACAAACCTTGAATGAATGAATGTCTTTATTTGTAAAACATAGGTACACAGAGATCTTAAAAGTATTAGGCTCACTATGTTTTGCCACTTGGGCATACAAATTTATTTGGTAGCTACTTTCTTAGTCAATTGCCACAATGTCATAATATCATAATACGTAGTAACCTTCTTACATAGTAAGTATATCTCTACATAGTAACGATTCTAAAGTCCGTATTCAAGACTAAATCTGAGGATAGATTGCATTATTGATTCGTAACTGAGCTTTGTTTTAGAACGTCCTAAGAAGCAAATAGCATATGAGAACATACACTATACCTAGTTTTAGCTTAGCTACCTGTTAGGTGGTATCCTCATAACGACTCTTTCTACGGGTCGTATTCCCGTCATTATCAAACTATTTACGCGCACGGTACCCGCATACTAATAGCCTGTTATAAGCATCACCGTCTTGAAACTTCTCCTTAAGGGTAAGCAAAGGTGTGATATTACACTACTTTGTCATAAGTTTATTAAGTGTTTATGTTATCGCGAAATAATGTTATTTTGTATAGATCATATGAACGGACAAACGACTTGGGTGTTAGGAGCATTTCGGTCAAAGGTCAAAGTCAGCAAATCAAGGTCAAACCAAACCAAGGACTTTTTTTTATAAACCACTTGGTTAGCTGACAAGCACTCGGCCCACCTGATGGAAAGTGGTTACGGTGGCCTATGGACGTGTGCAACAACAAGGGAGTCACACTCGCACTGCCAACCCTGTCAATACAAGAGTTTCTGTGCCGTCAGTGTAAAAGATAAAGCAGAACAAGCTTTTGGTCTTCACACTGACAATACAAAAACTCTCCAGCAAGCTCTGGCTACCCTACAGAACGGGAACATAAACACAAGATTATTAAGATTAGAAGAAAAGGGACCCTGTTCTCCGAAATAAATGGTTCGGATGCAACCGGAAGACTCTCTAAGGCGACGATTCTTGGTAGAAACGATTCATCATAAAAACATCTTCATAACTATCAGTTCATTTTATTATATTCTCGAAAACTCCAAACTTTCTACAATATGTGTCCAGCAATAACCGCTTATTAAATTCTCTCCGAGACACTCAATGATTCACAAAAGGGCCATAAAAGGGAAAGTATAGTATGCCCCGAAATAGCAATGCCCTTAAATTATCATCTTCATGCTGAGTCTGCTGGCTACATACCTCACGAGTACTTCATCTCACGCAGTAGAACGACTCCATAACTCTAAAATCTTGCGGCGTTTCATTGCCTTCATAAAAGCCTTTACGTAAAATGCGTGGGTACAGTAATATTGTATAATGCCTGTAACTGAATTCATTTGTCGCTATCGTTAGTGATGAGAATTCAAATTGTTTAAATCGATTTTCTGTTCGATAATTTCATATTTAATAAAAAGGTTATATTTTTCACATAATCTGTTTTTTTAGTTAATGTTTTTTTCGTATTATTTGTTTTTTGCATAATATTTTTTAATGTTGATTAAAAAACGTGACTGCATAAAATAAAACTGTCACTAAAACAAGTTTAATGAAGATTATTTCATTTTAGGATCGATTATTGGGCAAAATTGAGCTAGACAAGATTTTAATCGGTGCTAATGTTTTTTCCTTTTCTTTATATACACAGACTATAAGCACCAAACGTAGTTGAGTCAAAATATTAAGAAAGCAGACACCGCGCTCTAAGTTAGTACCGTATGCAACCAGAATCATCGCAACGCAAAATCAATATATTATAATAGACAGGAAACTCATAACTCTCCCTTGCACACCATAGTTGGGTAAAAAAACAATATTATAAATTTATAGTGAACTTAATAAGTTTAAAATGTAATTGGCTATTCAACGTACATTTTGGTGGTTTCATTTCAAAGTTAGTGACTTTACAAGTTTGTTGTAAATGAGATCTTTAGTTAATGAGTTTCTTTACTACAGAAGGTGAAGTGTACAAGTATCTTATATGTTTATGGACGATATACTGTGGAGATAAAACAGAGGTTTAAGAGTTCATATACTCAAAAAGTCGAGCTTGTTTTTGTTTTGTTTTTCTCGAAATTATTTACCTTTTATGATGATCTAGGAGATAAAAAGCAGGAGTGTATTATTTGTTGACTTGTTAAGATGACGGTAAATATACTTTGATTTCTTTTTGCCATACTGAGGTAACAAATCAGCAAATAGTCCTACTTGATAACAAACGGTAACTTTAGCGTATTAGTATCTTCAGAAGGGAAGATAGAGGGAGGACAGGAGGATAGGTAATAAGAAAACAAAAGGAATAAGGGTGATATTTTAGTGGTCAATAAGATGTGCGCTTTGAATTGTGCTTACTAACGTACCGATGACCTTCTTGAAAAACCCCATACTGCACTCGCTTGGCTTCACTTCCTTAATTTTTTAATATTTTTATATTACACTATAAATTTGTATTCCTATATAATTCTGTAATTAGCTTAATTGTTTTATTGACAACCTGCCATCACAATATCACAAATTCCACACCTGAACCACAAACCACCACTATTGTACTTCAATCATTTTTACTATCATAGCGTATAATAATAGCTTCTCATTTACCAAATTATATCAAAGTACTTGTTACCAATCGATTATATGAAAATTGGGTTTGATAAGAATCGATCCAATCAATTCCAAGTTCGGAGGCATTACAGCACTATTCAAAATCAATTTCAGAACGAGTTATAGCTCGTAATTGTACGTATTCAAAAGGAGCGTAAAGTTTGTTGAAGGCTGTGATTGTTACATAAAAGGCTAGGAGAAGCCATGAAGGTTTCTTTGCAAGGGAATATTTGAAACGATTCTACCATTATACAGGTTTAAATGGTACTCCTTGTCCGGCTTCGGAAATCGTGGGTTGTTTCTAAAGAAAAGCTGTATTATATAAATATCAATGTAACTGTATCGTATAAGGAAATGTAAGATTTATATACACGCTTGTATATTCAGGGGGGTGAAACACCTCTTTCATGTCTTGAGGTGTTAATATCCTCGTGCCCGAATATGGTATTAAGTGTCGGGTAATAGCCCCTTACCTAACCTAACGAGTCTATTTACTGTCAGTAATGATACTCAGGGCATGAACCACGACTTTCAGAGACGTTACACCAGTTTAGTCTAGTCAAATCTTTCTTCAAGATATTGTAACAGCGCTGTCTACAAAATAATAAATGATTTGATTTGATGTATTTGAAATGGGAGCCTGCCGTTTCGACGAAAAGATATTGCCAAAATTTTACTACCCAAACAAAGTTTTGACACCTTTTCTTATACCAATGTTCGGCATAATTTTAATACGCACTTTTTCATTTCGTCAAATTTTTATTTGGCAGAATATTACCTAGAATAATATCACTATGGCATTTGATATTTAATCAAATGATTCATTATAGTAAACAATCTTTGGACAATTATGGTTTGGTGAACAATTTGCTATGACATAAAGGTAAGAATTATATTAATAAATAATGCAATTTATTATCAATTATTTAGGACTTCAATTTAATTACCAATTTCGATGGTGTAACTTCGAAACGGTTCCAAGTCGAATACTGCGCACCCAAAGAAGAAAAATTACCACGAAGGCTAAAGCGGGAGCTTCGGTTCACTTTGCTCCTTCGTTTCTCTTCCATCATTAGCCTTTGTGGGTATTTTATTTTATAGCCATCCAACACCAACATCAATTTCGATGGTGTCGAACTCCGAAACGGTTTCAAGTCTTACATTATTTTGGGTAAAACGTGTTATTTCAACTGTAAAATTTGACTAAATAAAAATTGGTAAAAGTACTAATTGGTAAACAGGTTATTGTTTAAACATTCACTACCCAAACTTAACGTTTGCGCTACAATTACTTATGACGAGATTTTTGCTAAGTAATATTTAATTTTGCATATTAAATTATGTGGAATATTTTTTGAAGTGATAATTTGGCAATTTCCTTCGGTCAAACATAGGATGTGAGTGAGGAACAAAATTGATACAACATACATAGTAAGTGCTCTTCAATGTATCTAATTTCAGTGACCAATAAAATAAAAAGTATGTAAATTTTTTATGTGTAGTTTTTTCCAAAGGGCATTCTTACGTGTCTAGAATGCCTTTTTAAATTTTTTGAGTTACTAGGATTAAAAAATAATTCCTTCAGTTCTTAATAAAATATTTGGAAATATTATCAATATGTTTTTGGTATAATGTATTTTATTATTTGTGACCAAATATGTTAATTGGGTCAAAAATCATAGTTAACGAAATGTGGATGTTAACACACCTATCCCTTTGGGGATTTATAGACGTAAATATATGTAGTTAAGTATTTAGATTTAGATTATATACACCTTAATCGCATTGCTTCCACTAATACACTTAAGCCAAACTAACAGAATCACGTCAATCCAGCATTCCTTTAAATCGCCTATTGAAATCTTGCACCACAATCCAACGGAATAGTCGCATAAGGTCGGCAGTTGAATCCACTCTGGTCGGATTACCATAATTGATATTAATGTACTAGGGTAGCTTTAATTAAACCGGACGAAATAAGATGCGAGTACTCGTAAATTGTGTCGAGCACTACTTAGAGCTTCTCACGTCCCTGGACGACTTTTATTTTAGTTTGTACGACCATTACTGTGTTAGTGGTGACGATTGATTGGTCGGTGGATTAATGGTTATATTATTTTGTGATTAGGTGTTATTATTTTATTTTATCTAGTAATAAAAGTTTGGACACGTGGAGATCATAGGTGAAAGAAGATTGATGAAACAAATTTATGAACCGGGGGTGAATGGGCAACCCGCAGGAATTTAAAAAAGACATGTCAAGAGCACTTGAAACAGATGCGCATATTTGAAAATAATTATGAAAGTAGAAGAAGCGAAAGATTTATGCCAAGGTCGTAGCATGTGGAAATATGTGGTCTCTACCTATCCCACTGGAAAAGAGGTTTGAGTGTTTGTACGTACGTAATAAACATTATTAGTAAGTCTATTAGAATATGTGATTTTTTACTTTATTATATTAGAAACATGTTACCCTACAAATGTTAAAACTGTGAAAGTTACTTTAACTTGAAAGGTACAAAAGTGAAAGAAATCTATAATAGTCAGAAAATGGATATAGGAAATTCTGGTTTTCTTACATAAAATAAATACTATCAAAAAGTTAGATCAAAGAAATGACAAAAATAAATGCAGTATGGAGTGATACACTATGCATTATGACACAATATATCAAAACACTAAACTATAAAACTGGTCAAGTGCGACTCGGCCTCATACACCCAGAGTTCCGTAACTTAAGCTTATAAGTTTGATTTTTGTCAAGAAGTTATAGACCTGAATATGTGATATGAATTTCACGTATTCCAGAGAAAAATGTCTTAACAGACAGACAGGTGGACAGACAGACCACGAAGTAATCTAATAAGGATTCCGTATTTTTCCTTTCGAGGTTTCGGTATTTTTCCTTTCGATGTAGAGAACCCTAAAAAAATATCGAAATCAATGATGTATGACGAGGTTCACTACATTCGCACCGAGTTTAACCGTCTTCAGATTACTTCGATTAAAATCATACATAATTAACTACGTGAGCAGATAAATAAAACAAAATGAGCCGTTGAACAATCTAGTGACTGTCTTTTCTTAAATTCAATTAACAAAAGAAATACTAGGATCACGTAATTTTTTTTTTGTAATGGAAATAAAGATAAAATAATTGCTCCTAAATCCTAAGATTAATTCTTAGTTACTTAGAAATAAATAATAACTAGACATGACGGTTATTGTAGTTATTTTTTATTATTAATTTATAGAATATAAATCCTTGTCTAACATAGGTAAGCACTTTAACTTTGTGAAAAAACTCAAAAGGCTGAGTTATCAAACTGAATTTTACTAATAAATTAATATTTCATATAAAAGTCCGTAATAAGTAAAAATAAGAAAAAGAACTTATTTTTACTTGTTAAGTAATAAGCTATTTTGTCAACAAGTATTTTACTTTCACAGAATTATTTTTCAAACATCAACTAAACTTCGCTTTGCCTGATGGTAAGCTGAATGCAAAGTCTCAGAAAAGAGAGTCACCATTATGTGACAATGGTGACGCTCAGCTTGATGGTCTCATTATATGCTTTTTCACACCCCGCTTAAAGGTCCCGGGACTGTAGGAAGAAGGAAATACGTGAGCTCATAATGAATTCCAGGCCTTAATGGTGCGACAAAGGAAAGAGTCACCGAACTGCTTGATAAAAGAGTATCTTAAATAATAAAAATATGTAAGGTATATATGATATACCTACGTGATATTAAACAACAAAATATTAAACGACCATTAACATAAAGAAGCAAATATTGACAAAACCCTAATAGGAGTCATTAGGTACTTCCGTACCGCAGTAATCGACTAACATACCTGAAAAGCTAGCAGCATTGCCACTTTGATAGCTAGAAAGACTAGCCAGTAAGTCAATGCTTTATAGGAAAAATCTAGTAATAATAACAATAATTTAGAACTGTACACTCAAGGGATACGCAGGGCTTTTTCATAATAAAATATCGGTGCCCCGGCACGTACTGCGAGTTACAATTAAATCTTTCTGTTTCCATGTGTAGCACGAACTCCTGGTATCGCCGCCGTCATGAAATTTGCGATATCTACCATTGCACGCTCGGTAGATGTTTGAATTTGTAGTTTGCTTTTATTGATTGATAGGCTTTCAAATCAACTCTTGGTAAAAAATGCTCCATCGGGATTCAGGGAAACAAATGCAGGGTTAATATTTGAAATGTAAAAGATATTTTCAATTTTGCTAAAGTTGTATTCATTTAAAACAAATATAATATTTGTGTTGATTGCGTGTACAGTTTATTGGTAGCTTAGAGGTTTGAATATGATTTGAGACAGAATCTCAGGTTCAATTAACAAGTAAATTTTTGAGATTCTGAGTTAATACATTCTCAACACTAGTGTAGAGCCCATTTTACCAGACTAAAGAAATACGAAAAACGATTGGCAACTATGTTCAATTCGTTTATTCCAAAAACATTCAAACCAATTAACTTAAATGTAACATTGTGAAATAAATGATCCACTTCTAGATAAAATACAGTGTGTGTATGAAATTTTTGCATGACTTTGTGTAAATAATTACTAAACAGGCGTACGCGTGCAGGCACACGCAAGACGTAGCGCACGGTCTTATAAAGATCTAAAATCACTTTCTATATAGAAATCCGTTTTTTAATAATATACTGTTTATATAGTAACCAGGCCTACCAGTTTATTATAATAATGTGATCAAACCGTTCAAACAATGTCGATAAACATTACCAGTCGAAATTAAATAGCCTTTTTCGTAGGTTATTCTGTACATTCGAAGTCATGTACCAATATAATTGCAGTAATATCACTTAAGGGGTCCGGTACAGCACTAGAGTGCTCTAGTTGGGCACAAAGGTGCGGCAACATCTTTATGTTGTCATATTTCACTTAAAACTTCCAACGAAAAGGTTTTGCTGGGTGTACTCGTTTAACTAGTGAATGTTTTCTTGCAGGGTTTCATAGTTAAGATAAGTAAGTTTTTGGTTTTTCTATTATATTGTTAGTCAATATAAAAAGCACTAGTTTATTATAAAGTTTATTTTAATGTTCTCTGTTCAACAAAGAAACATCGGCAGTTACAGGTTGAAGGGTCGGAATAGCAATCGACAGGTCTCCAGTTTGAATCTTGGCCATTATACTGCTGACGTGAACACACTCTTAACACAGGCAATATCGCTTAGTGGAAGGAGTTACCGAGACTTCGCAAATTTCAAATTGAGCACATTCGCGTCCACGGGATGTAAGCTTCATTTTTACTGTATAGTATTACTATGTTCATATTATGATGTATTCTTTGCATATAACATGATTCGAATTACACCTACGTCAAGAAGCCACGGTATGCACTTAGCCACAGGAAAGATCGGTAATTATTTACATCCTTAGTAAGATAAACTAAATTACAACATAAATATAATCACAGCTGTAGCTGTAGATATAATCTAGCAATGATAGTCGGTTAGTTTCTAAATAGAACTGTTATAAAGGGAAAGTATTTTATTTTCCAACAAAACCATTTAAAAACATGTTTTCTTTTATCTACATAGCCTCTACGGCGTAGCACTTGCTACACCGTAGCCGCTACGCTGCTTAAAGAATCATAAGACTTTGAAGGAAGGAAATAAAAAGATATATATCTTCAGAAACGGACATCTGAATGTTTTCTTTCCCGGGACAAATTGAAAAGCTGCTTTTTTACAAGGGACGGGAAGGTAGACAGGGCACTGAATTACTCAGGAACCGGGCCGATCATCGCGGCCGACCCGGGGAGGCCCCGGCAATTCGTGTTTATAAAAAGTGTATTATTGTAACGGTTTTATTGTGCGGTACTTTATTAACTGTGGAACAGTTAATGGGGTAAAATAAACTATTATATTCATATAGAGTTGTACTAAACACAACTACTACAAATTCATTGGAAATGTGAAAATTTGTGTGATGTTAGATATACAGTCACGCCGAAATGGTTAAACGAATTTAGATGAAACTTAGCAAAGAAATAGATCAATATTTAGGATTATTATCCCGGGATAGACATCAGTATTTTCCGCGGGCTATGCTATAAACCGTTATTTAAAAATCGAAACTGGTCAGGTCTAATAAAAATACTGTGGCAATAGTACAAGTGTGTTTTTAATATGTGTAATCAGTTGAAATTATTAGTTCCTTTTTAAATCTCCTCTATATACAGTGTTTTGTTAGAGTCTTCACAGGTCAGGGCCGCATTTTTAAGCGTAGGTCTGTTTTTTAAGTTCCAATTTAAGGGTCTATACATAATAAACATAAATGATTCTTGACTGACTTAACACAGGAATTATTTTCACTATTTACTAGCTCCTAGGAAGGGTGCTATTAGACCTCGGAGAAGCCATTTGCACCACCGCCCGCCCTCAGGCTGATTGCATATCACTGTCGTGCTACATCATTATGCCAATTACCTTCAGTTTCTCTCTAGGACTTTCTGAATGCCTCTCTAGTGGATATTTATTTATTACATGAAAAAAAAGTAAATATTTATGGAAATATTTTTTTATGTACAGTGGAAAGAAAACATATGCATATGGCAGATTTTTTGTGTATATAGCAAGAAATCATTTTTTATTTTTCATTCTTCTTTCTACTTGACACTGCAGTATAATTTTAAATCTAGGAAAAAAGCACCTGTTAGGCAATTGCCTATCTTTTGTTTACATACAATTCCGAGTCCTTTTATGCGAGGCGTGAAAAAGCATCTGTCTAGGCAAGATGGGAAGTGCCATTTTAAGGACGGTATCTGTGATGGTGGCTATTTGAATTGTACCTTAGCTTACCATAAGGCGGCTTATAATCAATTTGAGGACCTAAATATTAAGAAAATATATATTTAAGTAGCGTTTTGTAATAAAACTTTAGCAAGCGAAAACCAACAAGCTAGAAAATCAAGAAGCGCCACTTAGCAACTTGTATCATTGTTCGTTGGAACAAGTTTGTTCAACATTTGCAGCGAACTTAATTATGAGTTAAAAACTTGTTTTAATTTTTTTCTTTATAGCACTTGAAAGTTTGTGTTGTCAGATATTTGTTTATATATTTACTAACTGCAACCCGCGTCTCCACTCGCGTTAGTTTGGTTATCACGACCAAACATGAGTAATGTCCTTTTCTACGCTTTAGTCTATCTCTGTACTAAAATGCATCAAAATTGATTCAGTGGTTAAGGTGTAACAGATTTATAGGCAGACAGACAGGCAGAGCTACTTTCGCATTCATAACAGTAGTATGTATTTTTTTTAGTAACTTGTTTTGGAATCTTATGCTTATGATATAAAAGTGAGCTTTGGTTTCCTACTTTTCCTAAAAAGAATTATTGTGAAAAAGCGTGATTATATCTAAATAATTAAGCCTTTTTCACATTGAAGTCGGCAGAAACTATGTATTTCTATTCACTTCGATTCTGGTATGCATCTTTCGATTCTTACAAGCTTACTTACTTCACTCTGACTTCAAAAGAAAAGTACTCGTTACACTTTTACTATTACAAGTGTTTATACAACAAGGCAAGTGCTTACGAACAAGATAACGATATACCTATTCCTATTTCTTAGTAATACAAAAACTAACTGGCTTAAAACCTATACGACCTCAAAGTTAGAAATCTATAATGAAACTACCCATGTGCCCTCAATTTTTAGACACATTTTATGGATAAGTAAGTCCAAAGTATACTTTGAAGATAATCTCACACAAAGTCGAGAACATGTCTAAACAAACAATAACACCACAAAATCAACAAAACACTCCGTCAGAATCAGATACACAAAAATTATACACAGAAGAAGAGGACTACAGTGTATCAAATAAAAGAAACAAGCGACGAAAGACAGACAACTGCATCGAACTGGAAATAAACGACAACCTAGCCTCTTTCAAGAATGAAATCAGCGATATGATACGCAATATGATATGCCAACAGAATAACCGATTGGACGATCTACAAAACCGATTAGCCGAGATAAAAGCTTCCAATTTTAAAATCCAAGAAACGAACTGCGATATAGAAAAATCTATGTCATTTATAATGGACCAGTTGTCAGCACTAGAACTCAAAATTATAGGTCTCGAAAAGGAACGATGTTCAATGGGTGTCAAACTGGCATTAATTGAAGATAAACTAGAAAACTTTGAGCGGTCCATCGTCAAAACTACCATAGAAATACGTAATGTGCCAAAGCAGCCGAACGAATCTAAAGAAATGCTGTATAATGCTCTGTTACAACTATCGAAACATCTAGAAGTTGACATACAAGCATCGGACATACGTGACGTATCAAGGCAGCCATCAAAGAAGGAGAACCCTAACTCAGCACTTGCTGTGGAGCTCTCGAACACGCTGAATAAAAGTAATATCTTGATGTCTGCGAGAAACTACAATAAACGCAACCACAACAACAAATTAAACTCCACTTGTTTGGGTATGGCTCAAAATACTCCTATTTTCATCGCCGAACAACTGTCGTCCACATCTAAGCGCCTTTTCTATCTTGCCCGAACATTTGCAAAGACCAACTCTTACATGTACTGCTGGACTTCTGGGGGCCGAATTCTGCTGAAGAGAGACGCGGATAGTCAACCTATAAACATAAAAAGCGAGTCACAGCTAAACCAATTAGATAAGCTGCACAACAAATGACTATTAGTTTTTTGTCTATTTATTATTCTTGATGCTCTATTCATTACATTATTCATTACATTATTTTATGTTCGTAATTTTAAATTAAGTATAAAAGTAATCATAATTGTAACTACACATACTTACACACGCTACACTACACACAAAAACAACCTTCATAACTTTGAACCCACTAAAACAACTTTATTGTCTACATATTTAAGCCTACTTTACCTAACGATAGTCACGACCCTCTATAATGATTGCCTTATTCCAAGAGTGTTAGTGTACATTTATCTTAAAAATGACTAATATTATAAACGATACTATTGACTGTGTTGACGATTTTTCTGTATCGGACTGTTATGTATGCTCTCCAGAACAAACACGTACATACATGCAAAACACTGACTATAATTTGAAAATTCTTACACAGAACATCCGATCGGTAAATTGTAACATATCGGAGTTACATCTACTACTTCATCGTATTAATATTGACTGCGATGTCCTGGTTTTAACGGAGTGCTGGTTAGACTGTGGCAGCAACAACTTGCTCCCGGTAGGGAGCAGAGTTGTATGAAGTATACTGTTGTATGGTAATACAACAGTATACTTCATACAACACTAAGGAACACTTAAATAAAAACGACGGCGTCATGGTCTTTGTTAAATCTAATCTTGCACCTACTTGTGAAGAGCCGAACTTCGGTGGTTCAGCATCAGGCTTAGTTGTTAAAGTAGATGCTGACACAGCAATACTTTGCATATATCGCTCACCTTCAAACACGGATATTCAACCATTTCTCTCCTCACTTGATAATATACTCCAGTCACTCACTCATTACAAAACAGTGATTATAACAGGAGACATTAACATAGATATTAAACTTGAAACACTGGACAAACGGAGTGATGTATATCTTAATTATCTTGCTTCTCGTGCTTTTTTACCAACACACACGTATCCCACTAGGGATAATAATTGTTTGGACCACTTACTACTTCGCACCAAGTGTCCGGCCTTAACCCTTGTGTATAATTCGACCATAACAGATCATTGCTCCTCTTTGTTGTGCCTTAAAAGTAACATTGTAAATACGAACTGCCAAAAAACTATCAATAAGACAGACTTTTTGGCCCTTGACACAGTAATGGAGCATGTCGACTATATACCCATTCTGCACATGTCGGACCCAAACCACGCGATAGACTACTTTACAAAAATAACAAAAGACGCTATAGAAAAATGCACCAAGAAACTAAATGTACCTAGAAAAAAGCGAACGATGAAACCCTGGATGACACCAGGTTTGCTCCGTTGCATCAGAAACCGTGATTTTCTCCACAAAAAATGTAAACAGTCACCGGATAGTCCCATTATAATAGCTACATATAGGAGATACAGAAAATTTTGTTCAAACATTTTGAGAAAGGTAAAAAGGCAATATGATTCCCAGGAACTTAATAAGGCCTCGAATAACCCAAAAAAGCTTTGGGATACTATAAGACATATTACAAATACCACAAAACCCAATCACTCCAATAGTCAACTGTTAACTATTACAACGAACCCTACTCGGTCTTGCAATGCTGTTAATGAATATTTCGTTAATATTGGTAAAAATCTTGCAGATAATATAAACAATAGAGCACCTCAACCATTATCGCAAGCCTCAATATCTCCTCGGCTTGTGAATTCCCTTGCACTCGAAAAAACTGACCCAGACGAAATTCTTTTATGTATAAAGTCACTGAAAATAAATGCAGCTACTGGATGGGATGGCATATCGCCTCTATTTCTGAAACGATATTCTCGTATTTTGGCACCTACACTGACCCATATATTCAATCTATGCCTTGAGTCGGGCATATTCCCCTCTGCCCTCAAAAAGGCAATAATTCATCCTATTTTCAAGAGTGGTAGCGTACGGTTGGTAAACAATTATCGGCCCATTGCTGTACTTAGTGCTCTATCTAAAATTCTAGAACGCCTAATTAACAATAGGTTAATTAACTTTCTCGAGCACTATAACATACTATCGTCACAGCAATTTGGCTTTCGCAAAAATAGGTCCACAAATGATGCAGTACACAAATTAGTAGACCATATTGCATGTAATTTAGACTGTAAAAAGAAAGTGCTGACTATATTTGTGGATCTCGCGAAAGCTTTTGATACCGTCCCAATTCAGACCCTCTTGTACAAATTAGAACATGTAGGTGTCCGAGGTATAGCACTAGATTTACTTAGAAGTTACCTCTCAGACCGCTACCAATTTGTCAGTATCAATGACTACACCAGCGAAACACTTCTTATTGAATACGGCGTGCCTCAGGGCAGCATTCTGGGTCCCACGCTATTCCTAGTATTTATTAATGACTTATGCAATATAAACTTACCGAATGCTCAAATTGTGTCCTATGCGGATGATACTGCAATCACATTCTACGCAAATTCATGGCCTGAATTGGAAGCTGTTTCGCAAAACGGCTTCAATACTGTACTAAAATGGCTGTCATCACACACCTTAACCTTGAATGCAACTAAAACAAATTTTATAACATTCTCTATAACCTCGATATCACAACCATCTACACCCCTTTTATTAAAAGCTCACTCTTGTTCGTCTTCACCTCACCCAAATTGCCAGTGTCCAGTTTTAAGTTCAGTTGCCCAAACCAAGTACCTCGGCATAATCATAGACAAAAACTTGAACTTCAAGAATCATTGTATAACTCTCACAGGCCGTATTAGAAAATTAATTTATGTTTTTAAAACATTGAGACAAGTGGCAAGTACATCTATCATCCAAAAGGTATACTATACGCTTTGTCAATCTTTGATTACTTATTGTATATGTAGCTGGGGCGGAGCCGGGAAGACGTTTTTGCTTCCAGTAGAAATTGCACAACGAGCCATCCTTAAAGTTGCCACCTTTCGACCTATATTATTCCCAACCACTGATCTTTATAGAGTTTGTAAAGTTTTATCTGTTAGACAATTATATATATTGTACATAGTCCTCTTCCAACATTCTAGAACACCATACCGTCTTATTACCCACCGACGGAAAGACAGAATCTGTTCCATTCCACCACCACGCACCTCTTTTATAAAGAGACTGCCGACTTATCTTGCACCGTCACTTTATAACAAAATGAACTTGAAATGCCCTATTTTTGGACTCACACGCTTCAACGCTAAGATAGTTATCTGGGAGTTTCTCCAACAGTTGAACTACGATGAGACGGAGGACTGTTTTAATTAATGAAGTGAAATCACATATTTATAATATTGATAATGTGGATAGGTACACATCACATACAAACACACACACACATACACACACACACACACACACACATGCAGACACACACACACACACACACACACGCACACACACAATAATTAATCTTATTTTTAATAGCCTTGCGTAATTTTTGAGTTTAAGTAAAACCATTGTCGACCATACTAAAGGGAAGGGCACTGCTTATCCTTAACACAGGCTACTTGTAGTCTATCTAGGAAAGCAGCTGGCCACTCACTGTATCACTGTTCTGAATAAAAGAAAATATTATTATTAAAGTTGCAAAGGTCGGTATCACTAGTATGACACACGTCTATAGGCCACGGTAACTACTTGCCTCAAGAGGGCCGTGTGCTAATCCATCTAAGTACATACGTACATAAAATCACACCTTGATCCCTGGAGGGTTAGGCATAGGTGAATTAACACCCACATTTCACCAATAACTGTTTTCGTTCCCACGTTATTACGTCGGAACGAAAACACCTATTGGTGGTGAGCCTATTGCCGTATATCGGACACTATAGTTGACTCAAGCCCCGCATCTGAGGCTGAGTCTGGGCTATATATATCTGTCTGATGTTAAACAGCTCTATCCCTTAGTCGCCTTGTACGACGCCGCATGGGAAGAGATGGGGTAGCCCAAATTCTACTCTGCCGGGAACCACGCGGCGAAATCCATCTAAGTAGCATAAAAAAAACTTTGAGGTCTGAACGTGCGCTTCAAACAATATATAGATTTGTTTACCTGCCGTATTTGTCAAACATCACCGCGAAAAGAGTAGTGAATAAAACTTTTTTATTTGTCGTATTTATTTGACATCACATATCAAATTCATTTTTATTTGACGCATATACCCGCTGGCAGCATTTGTGGGGTTAGCCAATTCCGGTGCGCCATACCTTTTTCTGAAAACAAACGTGATTGTGCTATATGGTGCGCTCCCACTCGACTGGTTTATTATGAAAAGAGTAGTGCGATACTGTAATAAAGAAAAGTACCGCACTTCTGTTTTGAAAAGGGTTGTTTTTGGCCAAAAGTATTATTGTCTTATGTCTTAATGTAACTATATTTTGACGTATGCGTTTTTATAGAGTGGTAATGTAAGCATCCATAATTATCATGGATATTATTTTATACAAAATAAATACACTCATCCTTATTGGGTGTATATTTCTTTCAATTGCAATGTGTTTATAAGTTAATGACATGCTTATCTTAAATAAAAAATGTCATAATGTTCAATGATCTTTATTTCTTGTTCTAATATTTTTTTTGTTAAATATATAATGTTAGTATAAAATTATTATATCACTGAAATCAACAGTCGGTAGCTTAGTGGTTAAGGAGTCAACCTTACGATTGAAAGGTCTCGGGTTCGAATCCGGAATATTAGTAATTTCGGTTCTTATATTCTTTAAAAAAAATTAACCTAATGTTACCCCTACACCCTAGGCACCAGTTGAGTAGAACATGCGCAAAAAATTTCACTAAGAGACATCTTTCTTTTCAAATCCATTCTATAGAAGGTCTATTTAAAATATACAACTAGGATATTAAACTATCATGATAAGTCATTTTAGTATTAAAACTATCGGGATATTCACCATTTTGTATTGTTTCCAATATTTCGGCGCTGTTGCAAGCAATTAAAACTTTTTAATTATATATAATTATTATAAAATTTGTGCATTGAATGAGTTTCTTAGTATGATTGTGGTCTATATGTCCGTGTCGCACGTATTTTTTATTTTATGTGCTTTATATTTCAAACATTATGTACTCAACATTAATTCTCTTGGCGACGACGAACTGATATTTATAATTTGTATATTTAGTATTGTTCTCGTAGAAGTGATGTAAATCTTATTATGAGAATATCTTTAAACCTAAATCAAAATAACATGGTAAATACATCATATAGTCTATATATATATACACATCCCGATAGTCTTAATACAATCAGGATATTTTTATAAGTGAATGCACGTTAATCCTTGCTATCAAAAATCGCATTAAACTTAAATGTTACAAAATTACTCACGAGTAGCCACGCGACACTGGGTGACACCACACAGACCCACACAGTACCGCGCGACTCCGTGGCACCCGGCATTCGCGCCGAAACTTCATTTCCTCCCGGTGATGGATGGCCCTGTATCTTCAATGAGATTTATAATGGTATGTCACATTCCTTGCATGATGTGTGAGTCCTAACACGTAGATTGATGCAAAATTCGTGCTATTGTACCGTCGAAAGTTTTGTGGAACTTTCAAATATAGATAGTTCGGAAAGGGGTACTGATATTACCATATGAGTGTTATAGTTTGAGTAGCATATATTGTTAGTGTAACAATATGTGATTTCGAATTAAGAATGAAGCACTTCAATTGTGATATTTCGTTCATTTTTTTTTATACAACTTAGGTGGCAGACAAGCACACGGCCCACCTGATGGAAAATGGTTACCATGAGCTATGAATGTGTGTAACACCAGTGGAGTCACATCCGTGCTGCTGACCCTTTTTTTTTTTTTTTACGTGCGCAAAATCCCCACGGATACCTCCCCACCGGAGCCGGTGGAGGAGGTTATGTCGGACTCGAACCGACTAAAACGCACGCCGCCTGTGGGTCGCTTTGGTTGCCGAAGGTGAGGTTGACAGGCATATCCCTCGCACCCCGGCCGACCCAGGGCCATCTCTCACGATCTGGCCCTCTTCTCGGGTGTGGGGACTACAGAGTCCCCAACTCGTCCCCGGAAACGGGGAGGCGCGCCACGCGCGCCACCGCCGCGGCCTGCTTCTGCCAGGGTGACAGGCGGCTCCACCTGTCACCCCCAGGCCGGCGCTCATGGGGGGCGGAGGTCGTTCATCGACCTCCGACGCCCGAGTTGCCTTCGTACGTGGGCAGCTTGTCATGCGATCCTTCGTCACTCCCGCTGCCGCTCCCGCCCCGCCTCCTCCTTCACGAGCATTACTTGCTCGCAGAAGGAGGCGCCGGCCGCCCACGCATCCGCGCAGCGAACCATCGCCGCGAGCAAGATGGAGAGCGTGAGAACCCTCACTCCCAGGGCCGCCACAAGCTCCCGCCTCGGCGTCTCCCACGCCGGACACTCGGTGAGCGTGTGCGGACCTGAGTCCCCGCTCGCGTCGCAGTGATGGCACTCGGACGTTGGCTCTTTCTGCATCCGACGCAGATACTTTCCGAAGCATCCGTGCTCGGTGATCATCTGCGTCAGACGGTACGAGAGGCTGCCGTGTGGCCTCTCGTGCTGCTGACCCTGTAAGAACAGAGATTTTGTGCCGTCAGTGTAGAGGACAAAGCAGGACAAGCCTTTGGTCGTCCCACTGACAGCACAAAAACTCGCCAGTGAGCTCTGGCTACCCTACTCACCGCCAGGAACACAACACGAAGTTATTATAACCGCGGTATTCTGTAGGGCGGAGGTACTTCCCCAGTCGGACTGCTCAAATGGGCGGAAATACCGCCGTGTCCTACCTCCTTCATTTTTTTTATACGACTTAAGTGGCAGAAAGTGGTTACCGTGACCTATAAACGTATGTAGTAAATTGCTTATTTGTTTTTAGGACACGTCAATTAGACTTCGCCTTGTCTGATGGTAAGCTGAAGGCTAAATCTCTAAAAAGAGGGTCACCATTAGTTACATATACCAAATGACAATGCTGACACTCAGCTTGACGGCGACATTATTTTATCACATTGCTTTATCACTATTTTATTTGAGTATTTTAATTTGAAAGACCAATTATATACATATACGAGGTATGCTAAGGTGGTTTAGGTACGTCAAATGAATGAGTACTGAGCAAATAATACGCCTAATATATATATCTTTTCCGCTTATAAGTGGAAAGTTCAAGTTCAACCTCGCAGAACATGCACTGACCAAATCAATAATGTATTGAAAAAAGGACAGGTCAAAAGGATTCGAATCCAGTGTGTTTGTATAAAATATTTAATGACAGAAAAAGCTCGTTATGTGTGCAAAGATTCAAACAAACTTGTCTATGTTCATGTTTACCTATCCAGTAGAGAAAAAATAACTTTTTAAAGTTTTACGTTCCATGATACACAATAATGTTTACGGGAGCCAGTCAGCCTGTGACCACGCCCGGTGTAACCTGGTCGTAAAGTCAGGCAAATCAAAGGTATGAATGTACCTATACCATACAGTAGCGAAAAATCTGAAAATATGTGAACCTTTAGCCAAATTTCAACGTTACACACTTCAAAGATACGTTTTTTTGTCATAATCGCATTTATTCCTGTAACCAGTAAACAGCTAGAGTTAGGAAACAGAAAAAATGTTAGTCTTTTGGGAATTTGAAAAATTATAATTTATTAATATGCTCACTAACATGCTAAAGGGACTGACGCGACCCATGACAACACTACAATTAATTACATTTGAGTGAACATGAACCTTGCATATAAAATTTATAATATTAAAATAGAAGACAAAAAATTACCTCATGATATCGGTGATGAATATCAGGAGGTACACACATACATACATACATAAAATCACGCCTGTCTCCCATAGGGGTAGGCAGAGATCACGGATCTCCATTTGCTACGATCCTGACATACTACTCTCGCTTCATTTACTCTCATTACATTCTTAATGCATGCTCGTCGGTTTAGAGTACTCCTGACCTGCCCCTTTTCTAAACTTCCCCGATTTGGTCCAGGTATGTGCGCCTAGGTCTTCCCCTTTCGACGGTACCATCCACACTCGCCTCATACACCTGTTTCGTTAGTCTTCTTTCATTCATTCTCTCAACATGACCAAACCATCTCAACATTCCTCTCTCAATTCTCATCACTACATCTTCTATCACTCCACATCGTTCTCTTATAACGCTATTTCTCACTCTATCTTTCAAGGTCAAGTCACACATACTTCGCAATGCACGTATTTCTACTGCATTCACTCTAATCTGAATCTTTTTCTGCCACACCCAACTTGCACTACCATACATAAGAGTCGGCATCAATACTCCTCCATGTACAGCCAGTCGTGCCTTTTTGGACACTTTCTGGCTGCTCATAAAGTTGTGTAGTGCCCCATTCACTCTATTTCCGGCCATCACTCTCCTTTCAATATCTTCTTCATGCTTTCCATCTCTCGTAAACAATGTTCCCAAATATATGAACTCATTCACTTGTTCCACTTTTTCTCCATCTATACAAATCCTACACTCTGTCACGCATTCATCTCTTTCAAAAACCATAACTTTTGTCTTACTAACATTCACTTTCATTCCTTTCCTCTCAAAAGCTTCATGCATAGTTTTTACCATCTCCTGCAACTCATCTGCCGATGACGCAAGTAAAACCTATCTAATAGCATAAAGTAAGTCTTAACAACAAATCAAAATACTTATCAATTAACTTAGATATAGGAGGTAGGATATGACGGTATTTTCGTCCCAATTGAGCAGTCCGACTGGGGAAGTACCTACCTCCACCCTACAGAATACCATGGCTATAATAACCTCGTGTTGTGTTCCCTACGGTGAGTAGGGTAGCCAGAGCTCACTGGAGAGTTTTTGTGCTATTAATGGGAAAGACTAAATGCTTGTCCTGATTTTGGTTTCTGTACTGACGCCGCAGAAACTCTCTATTCCTAGAGCATCGGCAGCATGGTTGTGACTTACCTGGTGTTACATACGTTCATAGTCCACGGTAACCACTTTCCATCAGGTGGGCCGTGTGCTTATCTGCCACCAAAGTCGTATAAAAAAACTAGTTCCTTTTTTGTATACTAGTAATTAAAATTGTTTATTTATACCTATTACTGCATAATTATATCATTTGAAATATTATCTACATTCATATCAATGAACCATCACAACGTAATCTCACAAGGCAGTTACACCTGTAAAAACCAAGATCTCAATCAAAACTTCATTAAATTATTGGAATAAATATTTAAAAATTCTTAAAAATCATTATTTCCAACGAAATCGTTTACTAATCACATATGAAAACAGTAATACACTTTAAAACTCGGACTTAAGTTTTAAATCCTTCATTGAATATTTACAAACTTTCAGCCGACCCAAACCCAAAGAATCCTTCCTATATCCTACATACAGGGTGTCCTCAACCGAACTGTCCCAATGTACCCGAGGCCTAAGCCTGTACAGCACGCCACCATTACTTATGTATTAACCTTAGCCAGTAGTAAGCGGTCCCAGAGGCCCTTAGGAGCGCTCACATGATTTTATTCCACCACTCGCCTCTTATAAAAGCCATTCGCTTCACGAAAACAACTTTTGACAATCAATCTGAAACGTGAGCGTTCTTGTAATTGGTTTTTTTTACGTTGATACGTCTTGTACTCTGTGGTGAGAAAAGGGTTATACAAAAATGAGATAAATGTTATCTTAGTTTTGGGTGGATGCTAGTATGTTTGTTACTCAACCACGTCCAAATCCTTGAATGTATCTACATGGAAGTTTACTCAAAGACCTGACTAATATTATATATGAAAATTCGTTATAATGCTTAGATTTTAGGATTCAAATAGACTAGACCAACACCTTAACCAAAAAAAATAAACACTAGTGGGCATAAGCAGGATACGGGCATTATCAGTTGCTTCGACTGCCTGTCTGTTAAAATAATAATAATAATAATAATAATAAATACAATTTATTTTTAATTAATTTTTATTATATAAAATTATTATTTGTGTACTAAACTGAGAGAACTATCACCATAACACTTCGTGCACCTACTTTTAATATAAATATCTCTGCATCACCCTAAGGTGACTGGTAGAAAATGCCTGTGGCATTAAGTCCTCCTTTGTACAATCCTTGTCTGTTTGTGCAAAAAGTTTAAATAAAATAAAATTTTTTAGAATATTTTGACAGTGCACTATATTTAAAAAAAAAGCTAATAACTAGGTTATCACACAAAGAAATACATAATCGTAGGTCTGTTCATGTTTCAATTTCCGATTGTGAATACGTTTATCTTTTAAAATCAAACTCATGCAGAAATAACTAAATAATAAAACAAACTGTGTACCCGTGCAAACGAAAGATGATTTCCTGTGTGTCAAAGAAATCTGCGAGCTAGTTTCCGCCACAGATTGGGTATATCGACTGCATCTGAAATGTAATACTTTACTCTGTGAAATACAATTTAAAAATAAACCTGTTCTATTACGTCACATATTGCCGTTGGAGACACGCCGTAGTTATTTATGTCTCCGTGTTTAAATGTCAATTGCAAGTATTTTAAATCCAAATTTATAGGTTATCTCAATAAAATGGTTGATAAAACATGAGTATATGTGTTACCTTTGCAAAAAAATCAATGTTAAATTATTAACTCTGAGTTGTAAATGGGAAATTACTACCCAGTAATCAAATTCGAGACATCAAAAATTCAGACTATTTATACTGTTGATTGATGGAACTTGGTGGAATTTGTGGTTACACATATTGAAATACACTTTTACTTTCCACTCTATTTTTTATTGTCAAAAAATTTGGATAAAACTCATTGTGCCAAAATAATTAATTTATTGCTAAACTAATTCCAAACTAATTCTACTTAAACTTAAGTTAAAATAATTCAAAAACCATATTCATAAAAGGTAATAAAGTTATAACCAGTCTCAATACAAATCCACGTAATTGTTAGGATATACATTTTAACCGCAAGACGTTTCCGTGGCGGTAACTCAAAACATTAATTTTCCTAATGGACTAAGGCCGGCGGTGAGCCTGCCGACAGAAAACGAATGTCGGCGGAAAGTCGCAAAGTGTCTCCGTGCGGAAACACGGACTGTGATACTTCTAGCGTAGGGTTGAAAGTCATTAAGTGAGAGAAGGAAAGAAAATGTAATTAATTTTGATATCAAACCTGATGAGACAAATAGCATATGTGTGAGGTTGATCGGAAATATTTTAACATTTAAGTTTTTTGTAATGGAAATACGAATGGTTCGAATGAAATAAACATATTAGAAGAAGTTTGAAAGTTGCATCCAGTAATTATAGTTCGTAAATATTAAGAGACGATAGCTTGAAGCCTTTAGCTGTTCAATATTTCATCTAAATCCATTCGGGTGATCTGAAGTTATTGATTTATCAGATTTTCCAAAATAAGAGATATAAAAAGTCAGATTGCCTGTAATCAATCAGTCAATTAGTCCACTGCTGGACATAGACCTCTCCCAATCCAAAGTGGGTATAAATATTCTGCCTACAAAAAAACGATTAGTTAGCTTCAGAATTATTATTAGATGATTGGTGGGTAGCTAGTTTACAAATAAAATTGACTGGTACGACATATTTATTTCATCTATCGGTACTATATAATTATAAAGTCGTCATGTTTATGTATTAAGGAAATGTATTTTGTGTGGGTATTCGTGATAGAGGGTTCACCTAGTACAAATGACTAAGTACTCCTTATAACCTAATTGAATTGTATAACATCTTACTTTTACCTGCATTCTAGGACTGTTATAAGCAGAAATTTGCAGTCGACCTAAAGAAACAAAATTATTCTTATTCTCTTATTCATATTCAAAGAAATATTTGAGTTAGGTTATATTAACGATACTGGATATGTTTTTGTCAAATTGTTGTCCGTTTTTCTGTTTGTCCGTGAAAACTTCTGAACAGATTTTCATTCAATTCTTTATGTTTGAAAGATCTTGTTTAAACTAAAAATCTTTCGTTTGTTTGATGGTAATCGTTTAAGTAGAACTGCTCACATCTTGAGCGAAAAGTGACCGTGGGTGTAGGCTATCTTAAGATGAATACAGAGCAAGAGACAATATGTCTCTTCACAAAACACAAGTGGCACCCCTGCCTCCCTGCCCACACCACCGACAAAGCCACACTTTTAATTAATTAAAATGCAAACCACCGACTACAGTGACTTTAATTCATCTCTACAGTCGCGATTGCCACTTTTGATTTGCGTTTATACAACACAGATTGAATATTATTTTATTCTCTTATTTCTTTAAAGACTATTTCCGAGAGAGCTAGTCTTTAAATAAATATCTACGACATTCTACACAACGATATCTAGACCCAAAGTAAGTATAGTTTGACCAGTTTGTGTTGTTGGATCTAGGATGCGGTTAAAGTAAATTCAATATTTTTTTTGTAAATACAAACATATTTATAGAAACATCCAGACCAATGCAAATGTTTATATATAATTCTAATTATTTGCACTGAGCAAAAATCCAACCCATATCCTTTGTATAGCAATCGAATGCCCTACCGATATGCCATAGAGGTCGTCAAATATGGTAGTTTACAATTTTTCCAAAAAAAAGGATTGTCTAAAATATTAGAGGCAAACTTTAGAGAAAGTTTCATGCATTTAAATGACTATCATACATAATATAACGAGTCCTAAGTATAAGTAAGTACGTGTGTCCAATTTTGGGTGGTAGGTTTTTCCATTTTGATAGCTGACTTTTGGCAAAATGAGAGTACACACCTCTATGATTTAACAATTGACTATATATTATAGTTGCGGCATGCTATGATGGCCGTTTTGACACGTCTGGTTTTACACTTTCCTCTTTTTTGATGCGCTTAATATTGGACAACGAACTGTTAGACGAATAATTTAAGAAAAATATGTCAAGACTGACACAGAAGTAAATAAACTTCACACATCAAAAAGGATAAAACGAGCAAAACCAGTCGTGTCAAAACGGCCATTATAGCGTGCCGCAACTATAGTATATAGAGATTGATATTCTGCGGCTACTGTTTCATCCTATGAATGCAGAATTCTGTTACCACCCGTTGAGTTATTACTAGCTGCTTTCTTCGTCATCATCATCACAATCATGACTTTTATAAAACCTACTAGGTATAAAATATGTAATAATATGTGTGTGTATGTTATCTGGTCTGTATAAGCTTCAAAATATCCAAAATTGCTGCTTCTCTTGAGCATAAAATTTTATTTTATTTACGACTTAACTTTTATGGTAACATTTTAACGTGTAATAATCTATGCAAGGAAACTTATGAACTTCAATTTAACGCTTAAACAAATCATGAGATTTTGAAATTTTATAAACATGTTTGGTAGCCCGAGTCATAAAAAACAACGTTATTCCGTATACTTACGATTCTCCTAAGAAATCCAGCACTGAGTACAAGTCCTGGCACAACAAACTTGGTATTATAAAAAGGTATGATTTTGTTAAATTATAACAATCTCAAACTTGAAACCCCTAGATGCTCGCCACTATGTTGAAATATAATTTGAAATTAGAATATTTTGTGTACATCACTTAGTTAAATGTTTTCATAAGACGTGATTCCACTTCTTACAAAAAGAAATGCCTTTGTTCGTGTTAGCTCAGTCTAGTGTTTCAGCGCTTTTTATTTAGCATTTCAACGACTCAGTTCGTTTAATACATTAGTGAGCTTGTATTAATTAAAATTGTTAGTTTTTTATTATTATACGAAAGAAAAATAAGTTGATGTCCAATGCTATGCTAGTTGTAGTATATATGTTGTGGTATATATATTTTTGGAATTGTTTTTTTTTATACCACTTAAGTGACAGACAAGCGCACGGCCCACCTGATGGAAAGTGCTTACTAGTGGCCTATGGACGTGTGTAACACCAGAGAAGCCATACTGGCGCTGCCAACCCTGTAAGCACAGAGTTTCTGTGCCGTCTGTGCAGAGGACAAAGCAGGACAAGCTTTTAATCATCCCACTGACAGCACAAATACTCCAGTGAGCTCTGGCTACCCTACTTACCGCTGGGAACACAACACGAAGTTATTTTAACCGCGGTATTCTGTAGGGCGGAGGTACTTCCCCAGTCAGACTGCTCAATTGGGCGGAAATACCGCCGTGTCCCACCTCCTTATGAATTATTTTAGCCCAAGCAACTACAATTGGGAGTTTTAAAGTTTTAGAAGGTTCTTACATTTTTGGCGCGAGTGTGACGCCTCTGGTGTTGCACACGTCCATTGGCCATGGTAACCATTTTCTACTAGGTGGGCCGTCTCTCCACCTAAGCGGTATAAAAAAAAATAGTTTTGAGTATATTGCCGCGTGGTGTCCAGCAGAGTAGAATTTGGACCATCCTATCTTTTCCCAAGGCAACTAAGGGATAGGGTTTTTTAATATCAGACAGATATATACAGCCCAGATTCCGCCTCAGATGCATGACGTGAGTCAACATTATAGTACCCGGAAAACGGCAATAGGCCTATCCCCCATTACGTTTTTTTTTTTTTTTTTTTTTATATATAGGACACGTCAATTGGACTTCGCCTTGCCTGATGGTAAGCTGAAGGCAAAATCCCAGAAAAGAGGGTCACCATTACTTACACATACCGTGTGACAATGGTGACACTCAGCTTGACGGCCTTATCATATGCTTTTTCACGCCCCGCTTAAAGGACCCGGGACTGTAGGAAGAAGGAAACACGTGAGCTGGTAATGAATTCCAGGCCTTAATGGTGCGACAGAGGAAAGAGTCTCCGAACCGCTTGGTTCTTGATCGGATGTTTTGCACCGTGTGCGGATGACATCTAAGACCTGCACGCGTTGTCCTGTGTAGGAAAGGGGAGGGTGGGACTAATTGGAAGAGCTCATCAGAACACTCCCCATGGTACAGACGGTAAAATACAGCCATGGACGCAACATCTCTACGCAGCTGTAAAGGTTCTAGGGTGTTCGTGATCTCGGGATTCCCAATGATGCGGATCGCACGTCGCTGCAACCTGTCGAGAGCATCTAGTAAGTACTTTGCTGAACCATCCCAGAGATGCGAGCAGTACTCCACACAGGAGCGAATTTGTGTCTTGTATAGAAGACACCGCTGCTCCGGCGTGAAAAATCGTCTCACTCTGTTCAGGACTCCGAGTTTTCGTGAGGCTGTTTTGATGATGCTTTCGATGTAGTTTTTGTTATTCAGGTTGCAGCGAACATCCATACCTAGGATATTGAGATTGTCCTGCAGCGGCAGTGGCGTGCTCTGAAGAGTGGGGAGGGGAAGGAAAGAAGATACTTTTGCTGTAAACGCACATGCCTGCGTCTTCTTGGCATTGAACTCAACCAGGTTCTCAGAGCCCCATTGAGAAATGTGATTCAGAACCCCGTCAAGCTCAGTGACAAGAAGCTGCCTTTTCTCTGCGATATCTGACTGCTTGGCCGCTGGATGTCCATGATAACTCCCATGTAAAGTGCTATCGTCTGCATAACAATGAACATTGCCGGTAGACAGCATGTCGTTGATATGCAGAAGAAAGAGAGTGGGTGATAAGACGGACCCCTGGGGCACGCCAGCATTAACCTGCAGAAACTCTGAAGCTCGTCCGTCACAAAGGACGCGAATACGGCGCCCCTGCAGGAAGCTAGCAACCCAGTTGCACAGCCTAGAAGGCAGACCAAAGGCAGGTAGCTTAGAAAGAAGCGATTTGTGCCAGACTCTATCGAAAGCTTTGGCGATGTCAAGACTAATTGCCAGTGACTCGCCGTGCTTGTCCATAGCCTCACCCCAAAGATGGGCAACGTATGCTAGAAGATCACCCGTTGACCGTTTCGGTCTGAAGCCATATTGCCGGTCATTAATTAAGGAGTGATCCTCTAGGTGCCGCATGAGCTGTTTGTTAATTATGTGCTCAAACACTTTGCACAGCACTGAGGTGACGGCTATGGGTCGATAGTTGGCTGGCTCCGAGCGATCCCCCTTCTTGGGAATCGGCTGAACATTTGCCTCTTTCCAAGGCAAAGGCACTGTACCCGAACTGTAGGATAGCCGGTACAGGCGCGTAAGCATTGGAGACAACTCCGCTGCACATTTTTTCAAAACTACCGCTGGAATACCATCCGGACCACTGGCTTTCCGGACATCGAGTGATTGCAGCACTGCACGGACATCGCGTTGCCTGATATGGATATCAGGCATCGCGTGGTCACTGTCGGGTAGTGTTGGTGGCTGCGTACCACAATCATCGATTCGGGAGTTGGCCGCAAAGAGATTAGCCAGCAGATTTGCCTTCTCTTGCGACTCATGGGCCAGGGATCCATCAGGGTTACGCAGCGGAGGCAGCGAAGGCTGACAGAAGTTGGCTTGCACGGCTTTAGCCAGTCGCCAGTAGCCACGGCTTCCCGTGGGATGCATCACTAGCTCTTGACCAAGCCGCGTTATGCGCAGGGCATCCGCTCTGACATAGGCCCTTCTACAGACCTTTGTGGCTCTGTTGTACGCTGCCTTGAAGTGGCCCAGATTGGGATGGCGCGTGGCGCGCGCCCTTACCCAAGCGCGGTACGCAGACTGTTTTTGTTCAACAGCTTCCGCGCACTCGCGCCCGAACCAAGGGCGCACCCCGCGGTCACCGGTGACATCGGTGTATGAGATATAGTATTCCATACCCAGACCGATCTCACCGGCGACAGCAGTAGCACAATCCGATGGGTTCTTACCTTCAAAGCAGCGCTCAACCCACGGGATGGACGCAAAATAGTCACGAAGTCCATCCCAGTCCGCTGACGAGTAGTGCCAGAGACGCCGCTTCCCCTGCACGGGTCGTGGGGGCGCCATAATAGGCACCGTGGAACAGACCAGGCAGTGGTCAGAGTTGCCTAACGCGGCTCGCACCGATACACTGTACCGGTCCGGATCACTCGTCAGCAGAAGGTCTAGCAGAGAAGGTGCTTGGCCCGACCTTCTTGGTATCCTAGTGACCTCGTGCACCAATTGGGTCAGGCCGTGCGCCAGAGCAAATGCGTGGGCGGCTCTTCCCGCATGGTCTGTTTTGGAGGAGCCCAACCAGATCTCGTGGTGGGCGTTAAAATCCCCCAAAAATACCATTTCGGCATTCGGAAATCGCTCCTGCGCATCATCTGCCGCCTGACTCAGATATTCAAAGAGTCGAGTTGTCTCAGCATCTCCTGTATGGGAACGGTAGAGGCACACATAGATCTGACTCGTAGGGCCATGGTCTACGTGTACCCAAAGGACGGAGAAGGATGGGTCCTCTAGGCAGCGCAAACGGCGACAGCAAACATCCGCCCTAACAAACACGCACACCCCGGCTTTTGCACGAAAACTTTCCTCAAGAACATAGCCAGGGTAGAGCAAGTAGGTCGTGTCGTCAGGGCGGTATATTTGCGTCTCCGTTAGAAAAAACATGGCAGGTTTCGCCGTCTCTAGGTGTTGGTGGACGGCGTTGAGGTTTGCATGGAGCCCACAGATGTTAGTGGACTCCACCTCAAATAGCAAGCTTTTGGGAGTGTGACGAGCCGCTGTGTTGCCTTTTTCTATAAATTGCGCTGCCATGAGTTTGGGTGGGAGAAGGCGTGAAAAAAAGAAGTGATTGCCGCCGCAGCACCGTGTGACAAAGCGCGGGATATTGGTTTTATCTATGAATGTGAGGCATGGCGAGAGCCGACGCGCCGAACGGAAGGGCCCCCGTACCCCCCCGAGTATGGTCGCCGGGCTCCCAAATCCGGTCACCAACCGGCACGACGAACCATATCGGAATTATGCGCGGCCTGGTGAGGCAGCCTCCCAAGGTGGTTAACCCCAGTTGGGCCCCTGTACTATACCGCGGGCGGCCAGCGGCACCATCGTTTCTACAGGTCTCCCTGTTCGGCGCATCGCCCCGCGCCATCCCCACTAGACTACGCCAAGACCCACTGGTCCCACTAGTGCTGCGACAACCACCACCTCTGCCCGGCTATGCACATGCTGACCCCTGAACACAATCCAACCGAGATTGAATTGCTATGGAGGGTTTTTCGCAATAGTGCACGGTGGTACCTACCCGGTCGAAACTTGAGACAAATTTGTGCCACCAAGTTTCTACCACCAAATATAATGATTGGGGAAATGTGGGTGTTCATTCACCTCTGCCTAACCCTTCGAGGTTAAAGGTATGATTATATGTATGTTATGAAATCAGTGAACGTGTATTAAAGGATTAACAACAGAAGGTATAGCTCGTGGAGTATTATATGTATAGATATTTATGGGATAATATTTTCTTACCATACATCGGCACCCACAAGTTTGTAATGTATTTACATTTCATTTTTTCTCGAGCAAAAACTCAAGCACACACCACAGAAAACCCGTATTTCCTTACAAAGCACCAGCTGTACATTTGTACCCTACAGTGCACAGTGGCACAAACACTAAACGTTCTAAAATCAGTACATAATGAAGCACGTATCCGGATTTGCATCAAACGCGCGGCCCGCGTGTTGGGACTCGTTGCGCAAATTGTATCCTCGCCGGCTCTCGCTCCCACGACGTTTGTCAAAAGAATGAGTCTTTTACCTGGCATCTCAGAACTAGAGAAGAGATGGAAATGAATTTAAAAACATGTTATTTTTTTATTCCTGGAATATATCTCGCCCGACCGAGTTCGACAACAGCTACTGGCTTCTGATTAATAAGAGCTTCGTTGGTGTGCTCTCAGGTAACTGACATAACCTATCTATCGAGGTCGTCAATGTATGTCAATGTTAGGAGTTAGGACACGACGGTATTTTCGTCCAATTGAGCAGTCCGACTGGGGAAGTACCTCTGCCCTATAGAATACCGCGGCCATAATAACCTCGTGTCGTGTTCCCGGCGGTCCAGTGTGTAGGCAGAGCTCACTGGAGAGTTTTGGTGCTCACAGACCAAAAGCTTGTCCTGCTTAGTCTTTAACACTGACGGCACAGAAACTCTCTGTACTTACTGAGTTGACAGCGCGAGTGTGACTCTCTTGGTTGTACACGCGTCTATAGGCTACAGTAACTTTACGTAACTTTCCATCAGGTAGGTCGTGTGCTTGTCTGCCACCTATGTGGTACAAAAAGGGGGCGTCGTTTTGGATCGTCAGTATCTAAAATGGTGTCTAGTATTTTCTGGACTTTACTATTAGTCAATTGGACAATAAAGTAAAATAAAACAAAAAAATATACTTTAAGAAAACATATTAGTAATCTCTGGCTCACGTGAGCCTCGTCAAAATATGATGATGAAATACATATTCTTTCACCAGATCTTGATCAAATGTAAAGGTTCATATAAATAAACTCTGAGATTCATGATAACGTAGTCTAAATGTTTGGTTAAGAATTTTTTAAGAAGAAAAAAAATTTCCGGCACGCCCATAGGCACCTCGTTCCACATCACAATAATTTATGAAAACAACAAATATATAAATAGAAAGCAATAGATGTTACGCCTATCAAATAATAGGCATTATTACTAGTATCTCGAGGGTATCAAGCAGAAATAATAGGTATCAGCTATCTAAAGTTCAAAAGTGAAAGTTTGGACGAATCGCCCCCATCAAGATAAACGAGAAAACGGGCCAAACGATATTTTATGACTTTACCCTTGTAAAGTTTTTACAATTACACTTGTCAAGTTAAATACACAAGTTAAATAGAAACCTATTCGAGAATGAATATTGGATTTATGAAAATATTGCTTAAAATCGAATCGAAGTATGAGTGACATTTACAACCAAAAAACCTGATTCTATTTTTTATTTCTTTCATTGGCAACGTAATGAAGTATCTTTTACCTCTCTTTCAAACATTACTAAACGAAAATTTTATTTAATCATATCTAGTAAGCAGAATAGTTCTATAACGTTGTAACACTAGCTGGGCTGCGGAAAGCGACATACTTGAAAGAAACGCTTACGAAGTTGTCAGTAATATCAGAGTGAAGCAAGGTTAAAGACTGCAAAGGTTTATTACAATATATAAAAACATGATGCATTTATATGGAGATTGATGGGTATGTATGAGGCTCACTCAAATCTTTCGGCCCATGACAACATCCAAGCCAGCTGCTACAGCTGCTAAAGGACGAGGCTTGGGTATGCTTTCTTGTCAGGTTTAGGAGGTTAAACAGCATTAGTTCTTATAAAATTCAAATGAAATCAATAGAAGGAGTCTAGATACCGGACTTCAAAGTGCAACCTTTTATGCAACTGGCATTGTCATGGGAAGTTTCGACTGAATTTTTGAAAAATTCTACTCTACTATAAATCTGTGAATGAAACAATATTTAAGTACATACGAGACAAAACTGTGACAATTTCATATAAAAACACCTCTGAATTCCACGTCCGAAACACCAGAACGTACTCCAAAATATAAGAGAACACCTCGTTAGTACTAACGACTTCTATGATATAGCAAGACACTCAAAGTGACGCGAATCTTTTCTGCCGTCAGGGTACGTTACAGTACAAAGTCTGGCTAACAATCATGGCCAGTGACAGCAGTATTGTGGAGTCTTGGAGTGTAGTGCAAAATAAAGCTTGTGAGGTAATGTTGTAAATGCAAGCCCGCTGTTCAGACGGGCCAGCCATTTTGTTTAGGGTGCGGACTTTGTGTCTGAAAGATAGCGGTTGGAGTAGAAATATGTATTTTAATAAGAATTATGGTTCTAAATGGATGGATATCTCTAGGACCCAAATCGGTACACTTGCTGATTAAGTATTCTCGTTAACCCCTGCTGTTAGACTAAAAGAAATAATTGCTTCTGTTAGATTGTTTTTATTATCACTTATGTGACAGAAAAGCACATGGCCCACCTGATGGGAAGTTTGTTTTTGTATGAAACACCAGAGACGTTACACTCGCGGTGCCGACTCTGAAGAAACTTTATAATGCCCCGTTTAAAGAGACCCATATTGTACGCACTTGAGAAAAACGCAGCAGGGTCATTCCACAGCTTGAGTGTGTGTGGAATGAAGTTTCTTTCATGATTCAGATATGATTACCAAATCAGCTGAACGCTCAACTTCATAATCGCATATCTGTTTTATAAGTATTTACATCGTCACAAATTAACCCTTGTAAACAATCATTCCAATTGCAACTTCAGTGCTTTAACTACTTCATGGCTATAACCTTATAAAATGAACAAATGAAATATATTCTAGACTGTTTACAATGTAAACCTACCCTACAGTCTAGTCCGCTACCTCTCCCGCTCTCGCCGCCACCGTGCGCCTGTGCACTTATGCACGCTACCGCCGGAGAGAGCGAAGATTTGTAACAGCAAATGCGTTTAATAGATAAAAAGGCTCCCTTTATTCTGTTCTATATTTTATTCAAACCGCGAGTGGTACCAACCAAAGTCCTTTATCATTTTTAAAAATGCACCTGAAACGATATCACTTCATAACGGATTTTGCTATTTATGGTTCGTCATATCCGTCTGATTATAAATAAATTTAATCCATCAATATTATTATGGTAAATTAACAGCGGACTACCTAAATAAGAGAGATATATTTTGAAAAAAAAAGAAAAAAAATGGTAAAAGGGTGGTACTTCCCCGGTCAAGTTCATTGACGATAGAAACCTCCACCTCTTCCTCTAAACAAACATTTAGAAGAAATCGCTCATATTTTTCTTATTAATAACAGTAAAGCTCATTGGTTGCGCCGAGGTAGAAGCTGTATTTCTTGACGTGGAAACACACTCCTTTTATACCCGTCTCCCCTTCCGCACTAACCATAGATGTAGCTTCCGTCCGCCATTTGTGAAATATAGACACTGAGTCTCGCTTTGAACTAGCCAGCGTAAAGACGGACGGACCGCGCTCGCGTCTCTCAGAAATGTATAATATTTGTTACATTTTTACCGCTTCATAGACCTTTACCGATCGGATTGTGCCTCTCGTGTGTTCCTCAAGCGATCTAGTGATGCTGACGGCAGCTCCTGAGCAAGGAAGAGAAGATCCGTGTACCGGCTGCGATGAAAACACGTGTGTCGTGAAGGTTAGTGCATCCTCTCCTAATTTCTCGGGCTGCATTCACTGCCTGGATCGAATCCGCGGCAGCCCGGCCACCTGTCTTGTTTTGTGTGTAAAGCGTCAATAGAACAGTTAGCTACTTCCCGCAATACAGTCCATTACCGCACGCTGCCAAGCGCCACCATTTTTGGTCCGGATCGAGCCGGATTCTTAGCCGTAGTTCGTATTTTGTTATTATTCTAATGGGAATGAGCGCACCGCACCTAAGTGCCTGGTTATTTTAGTAGAAAACCCCGCATCCAGACACTTAGGATTAGATTTGTTGTCCGTTCGCCGCTGGCTCGCATTGTACCTACCTAATACATAAATAGGTTAGGTATCATATCAACACTTAATCGTAGTTCGCAATTTTCGCATCGCACCTAAGTGCCTGGTTATTTTAGTAGAAAACCCCGCATCCAGACATTTAGGCTTAGATCTTAGGTATACTCAGACACCCTAGTGCATAGGCACAGTGTAATACCTAACGCATTTGGCTTTGTTTTGTTTTTTTCAATTACGTTGTTCTCGGCTCGCGTCGTATTTGCCTAGTACCTGCGTGGGTGGACACGTGGCTGTACCTACCTCGCTCGCATCTCATCCCAATTCATACGAAAGTATTTTAATTTGAATAGATATTACGCAATACTTAATCTCTGAAATAATAGTTGAACCTAGACAGCGACCATCGCGTAGGTACGACCTTGTTGCTATGCGCGTTAGTTCAAGCTTGCACTGGCAGTCATAAGTACCTACCTACCTACGGTTATCGCTCGCGCCGCCTCGCTGCTCTGTACCGCTAAGATTAAGTCATTTCATATTTGTTATTTACCGCACTTTAGTTTGAGATTTAATTGTAAACATGTCCCCAAAGGTTGATAAGACCGGTAAGGTTCAATTGAAACTTTTATACGCTAAAAAAGAAATGATTTACTCTCGCGTACAATCGATCTATGATAATGCACTTAAAACCTCTGATTTGGTCATCAGAGATTCGTTCTTGTGTTCTATAGAAAACTTAGATAGTCTACGCGCGGATTTCGAAACCTTAGTACATGACATCAATGTTTTAGAGTTGAATTTGGATCCCGATTACTCAGTGAGTTATCAAGCCTTGTCGTCGTTTGACGATTTGTATTGTCGTATCAAACGCGTCGCTAGGAGTTTGGAGAAACCGGCTGACCTACCCAACCCCACTCGCGACCGACCTAAGTTGCCACCAATTCAAATACCCGAATTTGATGGTAACATTCGCAATTGGTGTCTATTTATAGATAGTTTTGAGAATACGATAGATAAGAACGATTCGTTGACAGATCACGAAAAATTGCATTATCTCGTTGAAAAATTGACTGGTAAAGCTATAACCGCTTGCGCTGGAATTACGTTTAGTGCCGGGAATTATAATTTAATTTTAAATACTTTGAAAGCTAAGTATGAGGATAAAAGATCGGTAGCTAACGCCTATTTAGATCAGATGTCTGATTTGAAATCTATTACGGCATGTAACGATCAAAACTTAGAGAAATTTCTAGATACTTTCGCGTCAGCTGTTCGCGCCGTAAAGAACTTGAAGATCGATGACCTCTGCGACTTCGTATTTTTGTATATGGGTTTAAAGAAATTAGATTCCGAAACCATTCGTTTGTTTGAGTCGGATCATCGCGGCAGTAAAATTCCTAAGTTCGAAGACTTAGAAAGTTTTGTTCGCGAGCATATAAAGGTATTGCAACGCTCTTCATCGAAACATGAAGGCGCGAAGAAGGTTGTTACTTCTGAACGCAAAATAGATGCCTCATCGAGGTCACCGAGGTCAACCCATACTTATGTTAATACCGCACCAGCACGTGTACAATCATCTGTTTGCTCTTTGTGTAGTACTCATCATTCGCAACTGTACAAGTGTCCTGGTTTCCTAAAATTGTCGCCTAGTGATCGTTATAAATTTGTTCGCGCTAATAATTTTTGTTTTAATTGTCTCGGTACTAAACACCGCGTTGTTTTATGTAATAGTGGAAATGGTTGTCGCAAATGTCAAGCGAGACACCACACTTTGCTTCATTTTGAGAATAGTAATGCCGCATCCAATGTGAGCACGGTTGGCTCGTCGAGCGGTGACACACGGCAGCCTGCGCCGCAGCCGCAGCCCGCGCTCGCGCGCGCTCCGGCCCGCCCGGTGACCGCCGCGGATGACGTCACCTTGTGTTCGTTCTCCGCTAGTGCTGCACTCACTACTGTGTGTCTTGCGACCGCTCGCGTTGTTATTGTTGATGCATTAGGTAAGCCGCGCATTGTTCGAGCGCTGTTAGATGGCGCTTCGCAAAGTAATTTTATTACTCAAGATTGTTGTCGGCGTCTTGGTTTCAATGTTGATAAGCGTTCAACCCGCTCAGTGGTGAAGGGTTTTGGAAGCTTACAGTCAGCTGTTCGTGGCACCGTTAAAACAAGGTTTAGATCTCGTTTTAATAATAATATTTGGTTTGACATGGATTCGCTCGTTATAGATAGAATAGCTGAACAGTTGCCTACCGTCCCGGTTGACACGTCTTTATTAACGAAATTTAAAGACTTGCCTTTAGCAGATGAGACTTACGCTGTTCCTGGAGTCGTCGATATATTGATCGGCGCTTCGATTCTCCCGCACCTCCAGTTATCACGTAAGGTTCAAGGGGGACCGACGTACCCCGCTCCGCACGCACTGGAAACAGTTCTTGGTTTTGTTATAATTGGTTCCGCACCCGCTTCTATGGATAGTTTTAGTCACTCGACTGCTTCGTTCTGTTGCACCGTCGAGCCGCCACTGGAGTCTACCATCCGCAAGTTTTCGCTCGGTGGCTCCCGTGTATCCGCTGAAAAACGCTTTCTTTGTTTGGAACGAAAGATGCAGGCGTCCCCAAAGTCGAAGCGGGCCTATGATGAGGTTGTTAACGAATATTTAGATAAAGGTTACATCTCACCTGCGCCTGCGGACACTGGCGGGACCCAGCCTTCGTACATTATCCCGCACCGCGGAGTTATTAGAGAAGATAAGCTTACTACTAAAACTCCGCGTAGTTTTGGATGGCAGTGCTAAGACTAGCACTTCCGTGTCGCTTAATGACATTTTGTATTGTGGTCGGAATCTTTAAGGTAATTTATTTGACATAATTGTAAATTTTCGCATTAATATTAGTAATTTTTAGCTTTTAAGACTCAACAGTCGCTTTGTGTTGGGCCCACTCTTCGCCCCATCGTTGGGACACATTCGTCGCTAATAGAGTGGCAAAAATTCAATCTGAATTGGCGCCACATAATCTCTTTCACGTTGCTGGCACCGACAACCCAGCCGATTGTCTCTCTCGTGGATTGCTTCCTTCGCAAATTTTAGATCACCCGTTATGGTTTAGTGGACCGTCCTGGATTCATGCCGCGTTAGATAAGTGGCCAGTTAGTCAATTCAATCCCACTACGGTTTCCGAACCACCCGAGGAGAAGAAGCACTCGCTTGTTGTATCGGTCCCACGTGAAGAGACCCTTATTTTGTTGTTGGCTAATCGCGTCTCGTCTTGGTCGAGACTGTTGCGTTGTGTTGTTTGTTCGCCTCTGCCCTCTGCCTAGCCAGCAGTAGGCACGAGCTCCAATCTAGGTTTATATTTTAGTTGTTATTTCCCAAACCTAGATTTAGATTAGACTTTATATTTGTTTCGCATTTGTCGTTTCGAAGGTAACCCTTCAAGCCGGGGGGAATGGTTGCGCCGAGGTAGAAGCTGTATTTCTTGACGTGGAAACACACTCCTTTTATACCCGTCTCCCCTTCCGCACTAACCATAGATGTAGCTTCCGTCCGCCATTTGTGAAATATAGACACTGAGTCTCGCTTTGAACTAGCCAGCGTAAAGACGGACGGACCGCGCTCGCGTCTCTCAGAAATGTATAATATTTGTTACATTTTTACCGCTTCATAGACCTTTACCGATCGGATTGTGCCTCTCGTGTGTTCCTCAAGCGATCTAGTGATGCTGACGGCAGCTCCTGAGCAAGGAAGAGAAGATCCGTGTACCGGCTGCGATGAAAACACGTGTGTCGTGAAGGTTAGTGCATCCTCTCCTAATTTCTCGGGCTGCATTCACTGCCTGGATCGAATCCGCGGCAGCCCGGCCACCTGTCTTGTTTTGTGTGTAAAGCGTCAATAGAACAGTTAGCTACTTCCCGCAATACAGTCCATTACCGCACGCTGCCAAGCGCCACCACTCATTTATCAACGAGCTCAAGTTATTTTCTATTTTTGTTTGAAGTTGATAATGGGAAGTTCTATCTATAGTCATAACAATACTCGTATCTTAATATTATTACAGTTTAAGGTATGATTCCGCAGACTGACCGCAGACAGCAACAGCAGATCCGGAACGTACCATACAATAGACTTAAATATGACAGTTATGTTTGATATTTTAATCCATTGCTGCTTCACAATGATGCCGTTTATCTGTATTGAAATTTAACAAGTAATGTGTACAAAGAGACGATCCGTCATCCGACCGCACAAAAATATTTCATAGAAATAAGAGAAAGACAGTCCCGCAATCCGCTCATTTGTCTAAAATACATTTACTTTTTTTTCACATATATTACATGTTAAACTTAATACGGATGAACGTCGCCATTGAGAAACCGCAATGAATTAAAATAAAAACGACGGGTTGCACTCCGGGAGTGCCGGCAGAAGTGAAAACTTGAATATTAACGTTATGTATTTTTGATATTTTGGAATGGTTAGAGAATAATTTTCTACGAATTGCTTTCATTATCAGTATAAAAGTACTATTATTTATATGGTGGAATACAATATTCATTTATTGCGCTATCGTACACAAACATTACAATTTATATTAAATTAAAAATTTAACACTTCAGAACTATTACAATTATTTTACATTAAAAAGTTTATCACCGCCATCACACATGTGACAGTCGTGTGACATTCGCGCAAGCGCCCTGCGCCGCCTATCCTCTCTCCATCCGTCTTACGAATTTTCGATCAGGTCACGTGTCCTGACGCGAGTTCAGAAATTTTTATCCATTCCAAAAAAAGTACATAGCGCCGCTAAAGAAGTTTTCACTTCAATAATCAAAATTATCGTATTCTATTCTATTTCATGGTACGCTCTGCTTCTGCTGCTGTGCAACACTGTTGCGTACTGTAGAGTTCAAAATCACACCTTTGCAGTTGCATTAACATCAAATACATATGTTTCGAATATTATCATTTGTTTAAAAACAAATAACCATCAAAACAATAAATATGTTTTTTTTTTCTATTTGTTATCTTTTGTAGTTAACATTCCAGTTAATACTTGCAAGTAAATCTCCTTGCATTAAAAGCATGCAAATAAAATCATAATCTCTTCAAAGATGTAAAACAAATGCAGACTACACGACACAGTACTTTGCATGTAATATTCCGTTGGTGCAAACCTTTCGTGTGATTAGATACCTGTTTCTATTATTTTCTTGTAACACCACGAATTTTGTAAGCGAAGCGTTTTTGTACCCGCCTTTGTTATTAATGTATTAAAACTTTATATACTTACTAACAGAAAATTTAAAACTCTGAGTAGATTTTAATTTTTACGCTAAGTTTTTATTTTCTGTACATGCAACATTCACGAGGGTACTTAAGACCCGTACAGTAGATAACTCCACATTAACCTAAGATGTATGTAAATAACTTTGATTATTCACAAGAAACAAGTACAATTCATATAGTTTAGTTGATCAGAGCACTCGTATTATCCTTAGAAAGGAACTAGTTACAGACTGCAGTCCTGTCATGATATTGAATTTTTCTCATTTAATATTTATGATAGTAGTTTTTTTTATTTATACTAGAATTGTAGGAATTATTTTGTAATAGATATAATGATTATAATGATATATTTTAGGAAGTATTATTGCTAGATATAAACCTTGACGTAGCACGAAAAAAGAACATTTTATTTAACCAAAACAAGATTGAATCGTACCGATCCACGTCACAGGTAGTGCCTTTGCACCCACCCGTGACCACGACCGAAACAAAGGTATCGTATCTTATAAATATTACCGGGTTTCAATACACGCTCCGCCTTACATTTTGTTCCGACACTGCCGTTTGAGTAGTGCAAAAGTATAAACATTGGGATGTATAAGATTTGATTAAATTGTGGCGTGCACTTAAAGTTTATTGAAGTTGTGAGCGAACAAAGGAATGAGGTAGGTTCGTCTTTTTGAATTTCTTGTTTCACCTGCAGACAATTTTAACTCCAGATTTTAAAAATTCGAGTAAAGACTTATAAGACAGGTTTGATTATGATTCCTATACTACTTGACTAAAACATATTGTTTTGAATAAAAATTTACAATGACAGCTAAAAATATTCGTTTTAAACTCTACGACAAGACGATATTAACGGACATTGTAAACTTTAGAGGATAATAATAATAATAAATATTTCACAACTTTCTACACAACGCTAACTAGGCTATCTATCTGCTTTTAGGTCCAACAATAAATACTAAGAAAAAAGTACAGTTATATATCTGCCAATCTCACGGTCTTAGGTTTGATTTCCGGGTCAGTTTGAATGTTAGCACAGATGAGATGTTAGTCAAATTACTAGTTATATAAGAAGCATGATTATAATAGACTTCTTTTAGAATTAATCATCGCAAGAACCAGCAATAGAATAAAAAAAGAAAAACAGTAAGATGAACAATTTACTGCACGAACAGTAAAACCAAGACTTCGATTACATCACAGCTCATTTTAAAACAATATTCTCGAGCGCTTCACACAGCCATTCAGCGAGCAATCATAAATTAACTTGCACAAGGAACTTCTTTACGCTTACGCTTTAAGATCACATCTCGAGCTCACGCTTAAGCGCTTGATTGCTACAAGCGTAGACGAACACGCTGCCATGCCTTTAAGGCCCAACTTAATTACGTCACGTAGGAAGGATTTAGCCAAGTTTCAACTAAGCTCAGCCTATATGGAGAGGGCGTAAACATCACGCGCTTCTTTCTTCCAAAGATATGCGTTAAGCTCGCTCTCAACAACTGTTCGTAATCCAAAGATGATATCGAGCGAGCAATACATTAAAAGTTGAAGTTTTTAATACATAATTTAATGAGGGTCGTCTTTAGGGCAGCGAAGTGATATAGCATTAAAAAGATTATGTAAACAAGAGCCTAATATACATATACTTGTGGTTTTCTCTCTCTTTGAGTCAGAGACAGAAGTACAATATTTGTTTTTGTCTTTGAATACCGCACAAGTTTCTACTAGGTACTATACTAGTTTATAACAGGCCCATCGGTATTAGCATATGTCTTTCCCAAGCTCGGTCTCTATATCAAAATTGGTTTAGTGGTTTAGGCATGAAAGCGTGTCAGCCGGGGTGCGAGGGTCGGCCGGGGTGCGAGGGATATGTCTGTCAACCTCACCTTCTGCCGAAGGTAGTTTTGGTTGCCACCAAAACTACCCACAGGTGGCGTGCGTTTTAGTCGGTCCGAGTCCGACATAACCTCCTCCACCGGCTCCGGTGGGGAGGTATCCGTGGGGATTTTGGCCACGTAAAAAAACAAAAAAGGCATGAAAGCGTAACAGACAGTTACTTTTGCATTAACAATATTAGTAATAATTTCGTCTATGTAAATTGGTGGTAAAATAAAAGTACATAGGAAAACTACAATTATCAAATCTTCCAATTTCTTTTGAAGAAACTCATAATGATTCAATAAAACTATTAAGGGGCGGTAATTTTACAATTTTAGCGTCCGCTCAATCAAATTGCTTTGCAGTCACCGTGGTACGTCAATCTCCTGCCGATAGCAAGCATTCTGTTTATAATTTAGACAAGGTTTTTCCTTCGTCGTCGCATCGCTGGTGGAGTTTTAAGATTACATGAAAAGTTACAAGTTATTGCTCACCGCAACAAAAATTACACGTTGTAAATGTTAACCAAAAGTAAGTAAGATAAGATAAGATATGTAGGTACCAAAAGTATGTACTTCCTTATCATTAACTAAACTAACTTAAAAATTATTTTTTTATTTTATTTTACTTTTACGGAAAACTTACAGCTAATACAAGTACATATATACAAAAGTAAATAGTATGAAAAGGCCACTTAGAAGTTTTCATATATAAACAAGATAATTAGTATTAGATATTAGTAAACAGCCCTCCCCTTTCCTACGCAGGACAACACGTGCAGGTCTTAGATCACCCGCACACGGTGCAGAACATTCGATCAAGAACCAAGCGGTTCGGAGACTCTTTCCTCTATCGCACCATTAAGGCCTGGAATTCATTATCAGCTCACGTGTTTCCTTCTTCCTACAGTCCCGGGTCCTTTAAGCGGGGCGTGAAAAAGCATATGATGAGGCCGTCAAGCAGAGTGTCACCATTGTCACATGGTATGTGTAAGTCTTCTCCTCTTTTCTGAGACTTTGCCTTCAGCTTACCATCAGGCAAGGCGAAGTCTAATTGACGTGTTCTTTAGAAAAAATATAAAAAATTGGACCATATTATAGCGAAAGATACATAAATACATGGATAATAATTTGAAACAAATAAAGACACAATAACATGGAAAATTAAGTTCCCGTGTAACTAAAAACATTACACACAACCGTATGATTCTGTAAGAAATTCGATTCGGGTGATGGAACTATAAATATTTATTTTCACATTTTATTTAATAGTTTGCAAACATCCAATTTTTTATACCAGATTTCCTTAACAAGCTACAACAGATTTTCATTGTGGATTGAAGCTCAGGAAAACACTTTGTTCCTAACTTTTAATAGTAAAGTCAAACTCAACTTCTTTCAGATTTATCTTAGAAATTTTAGGAAGAATTACCTTAGGAACGTAAAAAGAGCTTAAATACTTTAATTATTTTAACAAAAAATTATCATATTTTTTGTATTTATTTAGTATCGTTTCATTAAGTTTGTTTAATTTAGCTTCTATTTGTTTTAAAGCTATACCTGCTAACTGCCTGCAAATCTATGTTCTTCAACAATGCTCTAGACTTGTTTTTGTACTGGTTCTGATCCTTAGCTAGTTTCGGTGTACCCAGCGGTACCAATCAGCTTAGGCATTAATAATAATCTAGTTTCGAAGTTGTAGAAATGATAGGTACTTTAAACATTTAAAATTAGGAAGCCATCTTATTCGATAACATTGCAATGGGTCCCTAAATTCAATTTGTAAGTCTACCCTTTATACATAGGGCAAAGATGAAAGTATGCACTTATTATATAAAGCTGTATTTTAAAAGTATACGTATCTCTTTTGCCGTCTAAAAATAAATAAAATAAAATAATTAAATTTCAGAAAAATTTCACCCATAAAGTATGTAGGTACATAATATTATGTCACATGAAAACTGAGCCTTGCATGCTATACGTAGCCTTTTAAACTTAGTAATTTTAAAAATCTATTTTGTATTATAAGGTGCTGAAATTTTCTCTCATAACATAATCTACGCAAGCATTTTAATTTTTATCTTCTTGTAAAATTATATAAATCAGTATCAAAATAAACGGGATATTTACCATGTTTCATTGTTTTGAGTTTCCGATATTTCGGCCTATACTGATGTTAGTGACCATGATAGTTTAAATACCTAAATTTTATATAATTTATGTCTTAACTATAACTAAAACTATCCACGTTAATTGATATTCCTATTCACTTTATCTATCAGCAATAATTATTGTACAATAAAACAACAGTTCCACACAAGTACGTCGCTTGTACCCTCTTGTACCCCCCTCTGCCATCCCTTTCCCCCCTTGTCACCGCTTTGTTATTTACCATGACATTGTTAGCAAGTTGTTGGCCGATGACAGCCCGACACCTTTTTATTTCCAGTTTTATTTGTGTAACTCGTTACACTAACGAAAACAATAAATTGATGGACGGAAGGTTTGGTTGGTCATGTTTTAGGACGCCATCTTGTTTTTTTGTGCGCTGTGGTATACGAATATGTGGCAGTGACCAGAGCTGACAGCTGATATTGAACATAATGTACTGCGAGTTATGTTTGGGAGACCATTGTGATGGACCATGATTGTAAATGTAGTTATATAACCACAATCTCGTAAAATATATATTTTTATAGGACACGTCAATTAGACTTCGCTTTTCCTGATAGTAACCTGAAGACAATGTCTCAGAAAAGAGGATCACCATTACTAACATATACTATGTGACAAAGGTGACACTCAGCTTGACGGCCTCATCATATACTTTTTCACGCCCCGCTTAAAGGACCCGGGACTATAGAAAGAAGGAAACACGTGAGCTGGTAATGAATTCCAGGCCTTCATGGTGCGACAAAAGAAAGAATCACCAAACCGCTTGGTTCTTGATCACATATTCTGCGCCGTGCGCGGGTGACAATTAAGACCTATACGTGTTGTCCTATGTAGGAAAGGGTAGGGTGGGACTAATTGGAAGAGCTCATCAGAACATTCACCATGGTACAGACGGTAAAATATTGCCATGGACGCAACACATCTCTACTCATCTGCAAAGGTTCTAGGGTATTCGTGACCTCGGGATTTCCAATGTATTATATTTTTTACAATAGACAAAAATCTGTCTTAAACAATTCCAAACATCCCTCTGAATCCTTAGGGATTACATGTTTTCACCTTTTCTATTTTTAACCTACACATATTTTTCTTCTTTTACTTCTAGCATATATATATATATATATAACATTTTAAACATGCTTCCCCTTGTGACTTTGCTGCCACGGTTTTCGATTTATTAAATTTTTTAATTTTGTTGTCCTACAACTTTCTTCAACCACTTGATATGTTTTTTTTACTTGATTTTGATACATATGTTTATTATTAAACTTAATATATATTGTCTTCTTGCATGTTCTTCTGCCTTTTATATGCCTTAAGCCCGTGTTTTCACTGAATCTCTTATCTCCAGCTCCACTCATTCAATTGCAATCAAACAATCCTAACATTTTAAATCTGATCTGGACCTTTCTACAAAAAATACATATTCTGTAGTTTTTGCGTCTATCATGAACAAACATTTCCAATTAACAGTAAAATTAAAATAAATAAATATTCTACAACATTCTACACAACGCTATCTACAGTCCATCAAATCTAAGAGGTACCGTTTGACGTTTCATATTTTTCAAACCGAAACAACTTTGTTCATACGTACATTATTCAGTTTCGATAACCTTTTTCATAAAACCATGAATTTAGAAAGATTTCATTATTGTATCTAAAAATGTACAATTCTTAATATCTAAATGTAATTGAAAACTTTCAAACAAAGCAAAATAACACATATTTACACAGTAAATAATTTCTAATAGTTATATTCTTGACCGCATTACAAAGTTACGTAGTTAGGTCACTGCACGTAGTGTTGCGACTCTTCGGATACACTTGTATGCAAAAAAATCGTTTACATATACGAAAAATCGAATGTATTATTTACAAATTACACTTGACAACCAAACAAATATTTTTTCATGTGAATGGGATTTATCTCACATATTACGATTACATAACTAAATAGTTATGTAATCGTAAAATATGAGATAAAACCCATTCACCAAAAATACGTATTTATAAATCAAATATATTTGCTTCTTTAAAAAGTTGTCGAAAGCGATTTGTCGATTTTTTATTTTCGCGCCCAAATAAGTCGGGGTTTCTCGCGCTAACGCTGTCGAAATAGTAAATGGAGTCAGGGATAGTGTTTTTTACATTTATTTTTGTGTATGATAGTATGGGTTTGCATATTACAGAGAAATAAACAAATTTTTAACAAGCACATCCATTGATTTTACAATTACAATTTTTTCTTCTAAGTCTTATTTCTACGTCTAAAACTAATAAAAATAAGGTATGTAGAACCCATTCACAAAAATGTTGTTGCCTGATGTTATAAATTAACGACGTTACTGCGCGACCGCATAATGCACTGAATACACAGATACCCTAAAATAAATTAATTTAATTATTTTTAGGTCAATAGGCAAAATCGCAGGTGTCCAAGTCTCTACAATTTTTTTTTTCTGGCAACACTGCCAACTACAAGCGCACGCGGTCCGCTCGGTCGGTTCGGCGTCAGCAGTCTCTCGCCATCTTGGAAGCTGACTGTGCGCGTACTTGCTTTCTCGTTTGTGTTTTACAATTTGTGACTTGGCTATTACTTTTCTGGACTGATCATTCTTTATCCGTTTACCTTGGCAATATTTATACTGGACTCCGAACTAAGCAAGTGTTTATTAATAATGTCGAAAAGAGGACGTACTTTGAACAGCCAGGCTCGTGAATTGGTGGTGAAATTACACGAGTATTTTGAGCGTGAATCTCAAAATGGTGGACTTCTACTGCCAGTTACACAAGTTCGGGATCGCGTCGGTGAAGCTCTCGGTATTGGTAGCCGCACCGTTGGCAAAATATTAAGTGAAAAATATGGGCCTTCGGGGAGTGACAGTAACGTACTTCACACACCGAAAAAACGAAAAAGAAATAAACCTGTGACAGGCATCGATGAATTCGATAGTCATGCTATTAGAAACCATATATACGGGTATTTTACAAGAGGCGAATTTCCAACATTGGCAAAGTTATGTGCAACTTTAAAAGATGCCGGGCTGTATAAGGGAAGCATAGAGTCGTTGAGAACGGTAATAACAGGAATTGGCTTCAGATACAAAAAAGTTGACAAACGAAAAATTGTTATGGAGCGACATGACATAATTATGCAGCGACTAACATTCCTGCGCGAAGTTAAACAAATTATAAACTGGGATAATGTAATATTTTTGGACGAAACTTGGCTAAATTCCAACCATTCTGTGCCGAAAACATGGACTGATGATTCTGAAGCTTCGTGCTCGAAGGTGCCGATAGGAAAAGGTGGACGCCTCATAATATGCCATGCTGGGTCAGCGTCTACAGGCTTCGTGGAAAACTCTTTATTAGCTTTCCAATCCAAAAGCACTAAAGAGTATCATGAAGAAATGGACGCAGTAAGGTTCCGAGAGTGGTTCTTAAATTTATTACAGAATATCCCTCCTAACAGCACAATTATAATGGATAATGCCCCATACCACTCTGTGCAAATTGATAAAGCACCTACGTCAGCCAATAAGAAAGCAGATTTGGTGGCATGGCTGCAAAGAAAAGGAGTGGATGCCGACATGTCACTATTAAAAGCTGAATTATTACAGTTAGTGAAATTGCATAAACCACCAAAACCGACATATGTAATTGACCAATTGGCCGAAGAGCACGGGCACAAAGTCATACGACTTCCTCCGTACCATTGCCAATATAATGCCATTGAACTGATTTGGGCCCAAGTTAAAGGTAATATTTTATAATATTATAATAATAACACGAGTACTTCTAACATTTATAATTTAAACAATGGTTTTCGTCTGCTATCAAATAGTTACATTATTGTTTTACAGGTTATGCAGCAAGACACAACACAAAACCACCCTTCAGTGTCAAGAAAATGGAAGGTTTATTAAAGGAAGCATGTGCCCAAGTTACACAGGAAGATTGGAGTAAAGTAGTACAAAAATCAAAGAAAATAATAATGGACGACTTCGAAAGAGACGTACACTTTGATAATGTAATGGACAATCAACTGGTCATTAATTTAAATGACGATGATGACGAAGACGACGATACTAGTACTAGTAGTGAATAAAAAAATATCCTAAACATTTCTTTTATTTAATTATAACAATTGATTTCTTAAAATTCGGATATTATAGTAATCGATCTCTTAAAGTTCGGATATTATAGTAATCGATTTTTTCATCCCATCCCTATCATTCAATTGTCAGAACTGTCAAACGGTACTTCTTAGATTTGACGGACTGTAGACCCATGGTAAGCATAGTTTAACTAGCTTGTGTTATGGAATCTAGAATACGGATAAACATACTTAAACACATTTTTTTTTTGTAAATACATACATATTATACATAGAAACACCCAGACCAATGCAAATACCCATATTCATGCATACAAATATTTGCACTGAGCGGGGATCGAACCCGCGCCTCCTGCGTAGCAGTCGTGTTCACTACCGCCACGCCATAGTATATCTATCTATTAGTGTACAGTAAAGAATTACCTATCTATCTATTTATCTATCTATCTATCCACTCTGTCATGGACTTTATATTTTCTGTCGGGTGGAGAACAGCGCTATCTCTTGCCATGCCCTGTGGCCTTTTATCCATTGGGCAAACATGGGGATTTCTCAAGGATATTGATCCTTGAGAAATCCCCATGTTTGCCTTTCTCATTAACAATTAGATAATAGTATAGATATATTGATCACTACATCTTCTAACCTATCACGCTGTTCTAGATTTACTTTATCCATCTATCTATAACTATCTATTACACCACATAGTACAACGTAATCGTTGCACCTATTTAACCAAAACACTAAAAAGATACTACCATAGTACAGTCACTATACATTTCAAAATAATGCCAAACATCCAAAGAAGGCAATAATCTCCACATAACGTCCAATCTCGTCCCAGGCACGTCATTGCCTCCCTAGAGGCACCACTATCCAGTGCTTAACCTTTGTTAAGTTTAAATTGACGATTACAATCCTAAGGGACAGCATCATCGGTAATTGCTGATGTGTTTCAGTAATGGTCTGAGATTGTCCTTGTTCTAAACTGTGGAGAGATTTTAGTTGGTGTTTCGCATTCCCTTTGCGAGAAGGAATGGAGTAATGAATTAGTATTGGATTTTTATATACAGTTTTATAACTTACAGAAAAGACATTTAGACTCAACAAATGTAACTTTGGATTTGATTTTTTAAAGACCTTATTGTAAATCACAAATCAAATTAAATTAACAATTGCAATATTTTTACATTTACGTAAATTAAAATATCCATATTTATTTTCACACTCCAATTTCTTCGATTCAATCGCTACCCACTTAAATTACAGTTAAACAAATTTACATAGCGATGCCAACGATTCGATTTTTTTGCAAATAAATTGTCACCGAAATTGTAAATAAATTGTAATAAAGGTGGTGTTTAATGAAGTGCCTATCCGTACGCCGCGGACGGTATAACGTTCAATAATTGTTTCTCATTTTGTTTTACTTGAGAACAAAATCATTTCATTAACGAGCTCAGATCTGTTTGATGAACACTCCGTATTATTTCTTTAGTGCACGCCCGGTCCGTTTGCTTAGTAAAATTTAATTTAATGTTACTTGAGTTAGAAAATGTTTGAATCTGAATTTCTATTACGTAACGTCTGCCAGCCAGGGATGCTGATTGTTGACCTTATGATTCCAAATATTCTATTTTAAAATATGTTTAGAAATCCATTGTTGAATCTTATAATTTATTTTCGACAGTTACGTCAAGTGATCATCATCATCAACATCTCAGTCGCATTCAAGACTTTCACCTTAGAACGGGGTGCGTTTTCTGACTCTTCCTCCTTCACTTGTTTTGGACATTTCTGTTAGTGATACCATTAGTACGTGTCTCATATATTTGATAGCCTATCTCAATGTGGTGCCGCGTGGTTTCCGGCAGAGTAGAATTAGGGCCACCCCATCTCTTCTCATGTGGTGTCGTACAAGGCGACTAAGGGCTGTTTTACATCAGACAGATATATACAGCCCAGACTCAGCCTCAGATGAATGGCTCGAGTCAACAATAGTGCCCGGAATACGGCAATAGGCTCACCCCTTATTACGTGGAACCGAATACAATTATTGATGAAATGTGGGTGTTAATTCACCTCTGCCTAACCCTCCAGGGATAAAGGCGTTATTATATGTATGTATGTATGTAAATTGTATACTGTATTGCATATTTCGATATCGCCTTTGGGTTGTGGAGGTCGCTTCTCGGAAAATATCGAAGTTTAGCCAAATCCGTACTAATACTGGTAAAGCGGACCCCAGACTCTGAGCTGAAAGCTTCGGATGAGACTGGGATTAACGCTAAAGGGAAGAGAGTATTCTGTATTGCCTCATTTGAACTTTGTGATATACTAAAATGCATCAAGTCTAATTCATCACCTATATCAGCAGTAATTAATAAGTAAGGGGCCCTATAAACATCCAACTGCACTTAGGAGGCTCATGAAGAATTTAGTTGCCTTATACCTTGGACTATTGTAGTAGCTCGGCTAACCTATGTAATCAGAGAGGGCGTAGGAAATTATAATAACTCAATGAAACACCATTTGTCCTAAAATGTAAGCTGTTAATAAAATTATGTCTTGTTACCTTCTAGAAATAAAGGTATGATAATGACCTATCCAGAAAAAAGTCCATGACCGAATAACGATTTCAAATCATGAATGAAGCAACGTAATCACCAAGTAAATTAAATGCCTGGAACCCATAAAGGCAGATATTTATCACTTACATGTAAATTCCAAGCGAGGTTCGCCCAAGCCGTTCCAACATCGATCGATGGCCCAAAAACCCGATAAATTGGCACACCTATCTATACGTGCTTTTAAAAAACGAAAGATAGTATAAAATTGTCGAGTAATCGAGTTACTTCGACAGGCCTGTAATGTCAAATTGTGAATCAGGCACCGTCAAAGAGCTCCGGTATGGACACCCAAATCCAATTTGCCTGTTTCGACTTTCACAGGCTAAATGCTCGTGCCAATTAAGCGATGCGTAAAGTGCGTTCTGTGCCCTTTTCAACCCTTTTTTGATCAGCAATATCGTGGCTCTGTGCGGTCGGGGAGGACAACTATTTGGGTCCAGTGAACGGGATGAAAGTGGACCCGGAATGCCAACTTCCGAGCTTAATTACGACCCACAGGTTCATGTAATATTTGTTTGATATGAGATGAATGTGTCAATGCGTTGAAATGTTTGGGTTATGTTTATAAGAATGTGTATCTTTAGGTTATTGTGTGTTTAATGTAGTAAGTAGCCTTTGATCTAGTTGAGTTGAATTTCTTTTTGAACCCATCAGGTTCAAAAGAAGTTAATCTACGGTAAAACTGATTGAATACTTTTATATTATCTATTTACTAACTTAATAGGGGTCAAATCTTTTGCTATCCGCTGTTCTTAGACTCCATGCTCGTATAATTTGTTTTTAAATCCTTGTCGATGTATTTTAAAATACTTAACTGTCATCATCATTATTCGAAGGAAGTGGGATACGACGGTATTCACATCCCAATTGAAAAGTCCGACTGGGGAAGTACTCCTTCTGAATACTAGAGCTATAATAACCTCGTTTTGTGTTTCCGGCGATGAGTAGGGTAACCAGAGCACTCTGGAGAGTTTTTTGTGCTGTCAATGAGAAGACCAAAGGATTGTCCTAATTGTGTTTTCTGCACTGACAGCACAGAAACTCTCTGTTCTTACAGGGTCGGCAGCAAGGGTGTGTCCTTCCTGGTGATGTACACGTTCATAGATCATGGTAACCAATCTCCATCAGTTGGGCCGTGTGCTCGTCTGCCACCTAAATTGTATAAAAAAAATCATATACATTCCGACTTGTATCACTACCGTAAAAGAAAAAAAAAAGGTTTTGAAGGGAACTTGATCAGTTGCACCTTGATCAATGATGGGTGTCTTGGTCAGTAATTTCAATTTAGATAGGCATGATCTTATAAATAAGTTCGAAATCTATTAAACTAGAAGTGAACAGAACAGAACTAAACAGAAGAGTGAAACCGGTTCATAATAAACATAAATCAGTTGTCACTGAAACTTCCAGTGAAATTGAGCATTAGTTTGAAACCATTCCATGGACGGAGTTTTATTCAAATATTGAACAAGATAAACTAACGGTAGAGTATCAGTAATGTTGATTGAGTCAAGTTCAACAAAGGGAATGTTCCAATTAAATCTGTCAGTATGATGCGGATGCCGTTTGATTGGGTAATTGTTGAGTAACTTTGTTCTCAAAAAGTTTTGGAAACTATCGTCGGAAAATTAATTGTAGCGGTATTTAGAGATTAACGGGTAAACGAAACAATTTTACTCTGAATATACCAATCTAGGATATCTGACAGAGTAATAGACCACCCTTTGTACTGTTCTTGTCTTCTCAATTTCTGTAACATGAATATTGTAATTGGCGTACAATAAAGAATATAATAAATAAATATAACAAAAGTAGTTTTCATAGAACTGACTAGTATAAAACACTAATGTTGTAACATCCATCACGTAAGTGTTGCTGTCTAAAGAATTGAAGGAATAAGAAAAAGAAGAGAGTAGAAGTAAAAAAGAGATGATGGGAAGTGGAGGACTTTTAGAATTATCAGTGTTATAAGAAACTCCGTGTTGCCGTTTCAAAATGCCCCCTAATGGAAAAATTCGATCCTTTTTCAGCTAATATTACCCACATTACTTGTAGTCTTAGCTTATAGAAGATAGTCTGGCCCTTCTCTCTCTACTTACTATTCATTATTACCCTCAGGGTTATTCCTGGCAGTCACTGACTCTAACCAGTATTTTCTATTTGTTGCAGGTATGCATTGCTGATAAAAGAAGAGTATAATATAGTTACATACATATTCTAGAAAAAGTACAACAGAATTGCATCAAACTTTAAGTTTATAATATTTAATTTATTTTTTATATAAGACGCATCAATAAGACTTCAACTCACCCGATGGTAAGCTGAAAGCAGAGTCTTCGGAAAGGAGGTCACAATTTTATATATATATATACACACACACAATAATACGAGAGATTAAGACCTGAATTCCAGGTCTTAATGGTGCGGAAAAAAAAGAGTCTTCAAACCACTTGGTTCTTGATTGACTACTCTGCACCGTATGCGGGTGACATGTAAGCCCTGCACGTGTTGTCCCGTGTAGAAATACAGAGGGTGAGACTAATTGGAATAGTTCAACAGAACATTCAGAATGTTACAGATGGTAAAATACTGCCAAGGACGCAACATTTCTACGCATTTGCGAATTACTTTCAAAAAGCAACCTAAAAAGCAGGGCTTGGCATCTTGAGATGATTGTTTATTACATACTTTGCATATCATGTTTTTTCAATGTTATCGGCCATATTAAATCAAATTGACGTCAAAAGCAATTCGTAGCACAAATATTTCTTTATTATGCCAGTTAGATGGCACACAATCACCCGGCCCACCTAGTGAAAAGTGTTCACCATGATCTATGGACGTGTGCAAAAACACCATCGGCACACTCGCGGTTCTGGTGATTTTGAAAATGTAAACAGTAATATCTTCTTAATGTATAAGGTATACTTCACAATTCATCGTTATAACTCAAACAGTTGAAATGTAAATGGGAAGATAAAAATACATTTAATGAAGTGGTATCTAAACCAACTGCCACCTAATTTAATACACCAAACGGTCTGATAAAACTCCACATTTCAGGCAAACCCACTGCGAATATCCGCCACTAAATCATTACTGAAGCTCCCCTCATAAAAGCTGAAACAATTATTGCTTGTTAAGAGCCTCTCTCAAAGGGAAATAATAAAGAAATTGTTCCCTCACTATTACTGAAGCTCGATCGGTTTATTGCCGCATAAAACTTCGATTGTTTTGGAGTTCGTGTATTAAAATTTAATGTTTGTATTGTATTAAAGACTTACACTTGAATATCCATTGAAATCAAAATACATAGCATACGTTAATAATAATAATTACATTATGAGATTTATTCAATTCAATTCAAATCGATCCAATTCAAATTTGTTTCTTAGCAAACATTATTTTCTTGATATATATACTTACATACATACATACATACATATAATCGCGTATTTATTCCTGGAGGGATATAGGATATCTTAATAAACAAACTATCCAAAATCATCCAAATCTTCAAGGATGTATTTCTAAATGTCATCTTTATATTAGCTGTCACGTACTATATTTGTATGATAAAAATAATTATGACAATTATAATAAGGTTAAGACGAAGAATTTACAGTAAAAGAAATGTAGCAATTAAAAGTTGATTAAAGGCTTTTTTTCTAAATTTATAACCATACAAGCATCTAAATACACCTCACTTGATAAAAAATAATATTTATTGATTTAGTTTTCGACCAAAGTATTCAAGATATGTTAAGAAGAGTACTCCCTCATAAAGACACAAGATTAAAAGATAAACAAACTTCAAGATACGCTCGTGATATCCGCCTGCGACAGGCGTGTTACAAAAATTAACATAATGAGAATGTGATCCCAAAACACACGCGAGAACATAACATAATGCTCATAAGAATATTTATCTATTCTATAAATAAAGTGAAACACATAATGCCAAGACACGAGTACACAGATTATGTTTGGGTCCACGGGTCTCATATAAATAAGTCGTTTGGAGGTCACTATAAGCGTTTCTTATATTGATATGTTATATTCAAATAAGTTTAACTAAGTTTGATATAGGTGGAGAAAGTTTAATGTGTTTGGTTGGTTAATATAAATTCCATGCGGTATCAATGTAGTATTGAAAATATTGAAGAAAATCAGTAAATTAACAGAAATATTTTAGTTTAAATAACCTGTTTCTTCAAGAATTGGTTCATCAGATTGATCATCAGAATCATTAATTATTTGGGAACGACGCAATACGTCATTTGCCTCTACACATTCGAGTAACACATGTTTTTTCTCAGTCACTTTTCTTAATCATCAGATTATGAGACTTGTAACCACTAGACAAGAAGTGTACACAAATTATGGGCAAATCGTAAAATTAATCGTTAATACGTCGATATAATATGTTTACAGTTGAACAATCACGTTCGAAGCTTTCACCTCAGGTCCACTAACTTCTTTTGCACATTTTGAATTGACTTGTACAACTTTTTGGGAAGAAGGTTATTTTACAAATATCTTAGTAAGATATTTTGAATGGTAAATAGTGCATTTAATTTAATTGAAAAAAAGAATATAGATATATATATATACATATAATCACGCCTTTGTCCCCGGAGGGATAAGCAAAGGTGAATTAACACCCACATTTCAGCAATCATTGAATTCGGTCCCACGTAATAGTGGGTGAGCCTATTGCCGTATTCCGGGCATTATTGTTGACTCGAGCCATGCATCTGAGGCGGAGTCTAGACTGTCTGATGTTAAATAGCCCTATCCCTTAGGTGCCTTGTATGACACCGCATGGGAAGAGATGGGGTGGTCCAAATTCTACTCTGACGGAAACCACGTGGCTAATAAAGAATATTAGCAACCAAAATTACTAACATTCTAACCCCTTCAACTAAGCTAAATTGGGTTCACGTCAATATTGTTATGGTCAGGATTCGAACCCGGGACCTCTCGATTTTAAGATCAACTCCTTAACCACTAAGCTACCGATACTTCTATAATGTAGAATTAAACATCAGAAAATAATGCAAGAATTGACTTATACACTATTAATATAATGATACAAAGATAATAAGCCTATGAATTCTACGTTAAAATGTAGCTCTTCCCAAATATTTATTACTTTAGCAAACAATTGCCTTTGCAACTACCTCTCAAGTGCCCTTCATTATTTTCGTCATCTTAAAATAAACTATAAAGGAATCACATTCTCTATAAAATACCAAAGCTGCCATTGACAATATTGAAAGTAAAGTAGCTTTATGCGACAGACATTTATGATTGAAAATAATTTTGTGATCAGCTAGTTGCTAAAGCAAAGGTTGCGAAAGCCGAGCTCGGCCTAATAATTTCCTTATTGAGATGTAACGCAAGGTGTGAGTGACAGCGGGAGCGATAAAAGTTAAAATATCCAATCAGAGCAACGCAAAAAAAAGCGCAACACAATTCCAAAAACTATGGAAACCTAGGAACTAAATGTAGCTGATATGGTATTCCAGACTACGATATTACCTTGTACGAAATAGCAGTCAAATGTTTGACCGTAATTCAGTAATAAACATCAAAGTATAATTACAAACTTAGCAATATAATATTAGTAGGGTATCATTGAACTCGGTAGACTGTAAACAATGTAATTTTCACCTGCGAAGTAGACACATGATTAATTAATAAATTTATACATACATATATTTCACGCCTGCAAATCTCCGAAGGGGTAGACAGAAATGTATTAATGCTCACATTTCATCGACCATAATTTTTGGTCCCACGTAAAAGTGGACGACCCTATTATCATCAAGTGTACGCTTTGTCATGGGCCGTATGTTAATTATTTTTCTTCTTTAAGTTAATTGAACCAGTTCAGGTGGGATTTGAACCCGCGATCTATCCCTTACAGGGGGAACGCTGTGACCACTGATCCACATTTTTCCTATCTTATTCGATTTGATAGTCAGCATACATACTAAATGCTTTAAAATTTCATTCAAGTACTTACCTGTGTTCTATATAGAACTGTATAGGCAAGAGTTTCTCCAGTATCTTGTACCAGTGCTCCGGCAGGATGGTGTTTTGACAGGAGACCCTAATCCGAGCCGCTCCGTGGGGCGTCACAGTGTAACTGACGTTTTTCAATTATAACCATTCACTATGGTATACTTTTGTGACTAGCTGCAGCAACGTGGTTTGAATAAAATTATAAGCAGTTTGTTGTGTAATCTACAGTTAGTACTGAATACTAAAAAAAGTACTAAAAAATCATTAAAATTTCATATGAATTCTGTAAGATCACAATTCTTTAATTGTCGTTTAATTGCCGTAGATCAGGTCATCAATTCACACATGTAGCATTTTAAAAGGATTTTCAATATACGTCGTTTATTACTGTCGAAAGTTTTCGCGTAGATTTAGTTTCTTGATCTGGTAAAATCATTCTGGGACAAACTGTACGGCGCTATTTAAGAATAACATGATATAGGTTCCAAAAAGCCGATAAATTTACTTATACATTCAAACAATTACAAATAGACATATTCATGCGCTAGGTAGATAAATGCCCTATGCGAGAATCGAATGTATATTAGTTGTTCAAAACAGTGCAATTGGTAAAAATAATGTGGAATATCAAACTTCTGAGATGACAGGACGTCAACCAAACGCGAGTTACCAGGACTTCATAGAACTATACGATATTATTATTAGTATATATATTCTCAATAGAGACGAACCAAACTCTCGGTACACTTCGGATCAATTTCCAAAGTTTTACTACGATCTTTACTTTCTTGAGGCGTGTTTACAGTAGAGGGGTACCGTGTTTGAAATTATGGAAGAGAATAAGGTCTGTATAGAAACTGAGCATAAATATTATGCGTTTTATAACAAAAGACAAAACATACCTAGTTAAAATTCTTAACTCTAGTTAAGAATTTTAACTATGTTTTGTCTTATACTGGGTGAAAATTTTTAGCTTACCTGGATGGTAAGTACTCCAAATACTGGAGATAAATCAAAAGAAACATTCCTTTATTTTTAAAAAAGAAACAAAATTCGAAGATTGTGTTCATAGATTTTTGAAAACTCGCTTACTACAACCGGTAATCGAACTAAATAACATTCTATATTTTTATGACATCAATCAATAGTGCCAATAATTAGGATCAAATCTCTCTAATAAACATGGTAAATTATACCCTGTGTAAAAACTTTAGTAAATTTCTATAATAACAACTAAATAGACGACTAATTTGCTGATAATAGAATGACCTTAGAGCCTCCTGTCATTATCTATCAAGATTTATCTAAGGTATTTCTTAGAACAGAGTTCATCATGTTGTTTTGCCAACTTTCAAATCCATATTTTTAGGGATTTGGGTTTCAATTATTATTTCTATATATATCTTTTAATAAAACTATTAGTTTATAAAAAAAAAACGAGAAATGGGTTTGCCTCTCTGTGTGTGTTTTAGCCCTTGTACAATTAGAAGGTTCTTACACGATCGCCTGTACCAGCGTGACTTCTCTGAAGTTGTGTACGACTATAAGTCACATTAACCACTCTTCAACGGGTTAACCGTGTGCTTGTCTGCCACCTTCTTAGGTGGCAAGCAATCACACTGACTACTTCAATGCACACATAATTCCTTTGCTGTGTCTACCACTACCCATTTAAAACTCATAATTCATCGATCAAGCAAGTACGTGCGTGTGACCCAGCCCTAACTCTCAAACGTTGAGCCTGCACGGAACTTAACCATCCACTTTATTAGCAAACTTGAGATGAGCACAGTCTTTCAGTAATTACACTGGATTATTTTCAGCCGACTGCGCCTTAAACTTGTTTACAAGTCATCCAAACAATATTAAATATTTTATTTCGTGATACATTCTGTTGGCTCGCTTAATTTTCTTTTTATACAAGTTGTAATTAAGATTAAAATAGAGAATTTGAGAGACATTTTTGTGAAAGATGTTAGAAATAATAAGAAAGGTATGGCTTGACGTAGATTAGTTTTAGGCAGTGTGCATGAAATCAGAGCCGCTATTATTATATTGACATCTGAGACGAGGTTAAGAGCATATTAAAGTGCCAGGGGCTGCACCTATTGCTGTATATCGGGTACGTTTATAAGCTCTGTGCCACAACTAATAATTTCTTCACATTATCCTAGAGCCCATCGCCTCATTCATAGTAGTTGTGTTCATTACAGCTACGTTACCGAGGTACCAATATCTTAGTACATTAACAAAATATTTTTACCTATACTGAGTCGTGATGTCTGAGCTATATGATAGTTCAGAACACAAGTGCAACCGAGTTGCTAAGTCAGCATCGATCAGCCTTTTACGACCACCATTGCTTCTGAATTACTTTCAGATATAATTATAACGAAAATTATTTGTGAATTCACTCATCATACTCTATTGATATCGGAACTGTGTCTTCGGTCTTTATAAACTTTAACATCTACATTCAAAGTTTGCAAGCTCTTGTTTTACTAGAGAACTACTGTATATATTCGTTTCTTTGAAATAAATCTTAGTATCATATAGACGAAACCGATTTGAAATCTTTGTAAGTTCAAAACTTACTTATTCTGAAAAATTGTTGGCATCGGTACCGAGTTTCAAGAACACTTTGGTAGTAAAAACCTTGATAAAGTAACATTGTTGTATTGAAATTGTTAAAAAAGTTAACAATGTAACGGATAAGGTCATAACCTAAGAAAAATCTTCGAAAAAAACTATTAATTAATGAATTCTACCGCGGTGTCTTTGGAATCAAGTCATTCATTTAATTATGCTCAAGAAAAAGCAGCAAAATACAATAAGACTTTCACAACACTATGAGCTCATTCTTACATAATTCTCACTATGAGCTTGCATCAATAACTCAATATAGTTTGGGTACTTACATTGAGATAACTAAAACGTCTAACTATGAGACCACCACTCTCCACGTCTCGCGTTCCAATATCGGCGTAAGCAGTCCGACTGGGGAAGTACCTCCGCCCAACATAATACCACGGTTATATATAATAATAAGCCTTTATTTTCAGATATGTTGACATGTACAGTTTCAAACTTAGACTAGTTATAGTTTAGTTTAAGATATCCGTTTGCCCATTGGCAAAGGCCTCCTAAAACGCCTTCCACCCTCTCTGTCTCTTGCCAGTCTGGTCTAAGTGGGGCCTGCCGTGGCTTTCACCTCATCCTCCCACCCCTTATATTGGTGGCCGCGGTTATAATAACCACTTATTATGTTCCCGGTGGTGTGCAGGGTAGCCAGGGTATATTGGAGAGTTTTTGTGCTATCATTGGGAAGACCAAAGACTAGTCCTGCTTTTTCTTCTACTGACGGCACAGAAACTTTCTATTCTTACAGGGTTGGCAGCACGAGTGTGGCTCCCCTGGTGTTGCATAGGCCACGGTAACCACTTTTTATTAGGTGGGCCGTGTGTTAAATGTAAGTCGAAATCAATGTTTACAATAAAATAAATAACACGAGCACCTATAATAAAATCCACTAAAAAGAGATATTCCATTAGAAAAAAAATCAGAACCAAGTCAATTCTGAACAATTTTCAGGTCTTGCGTATATCACAGGTTATATAGACACAGTTATATAAACTTTACAAATAATACACCTACCTACATGACATATCCACAATGATTGCGAACCTAGAAATCCAAATAAGACCCTATCGTTATTTGTGTACATTCAATTGACGTACACAATATGATTGCTACTCGAAGTTTATAGAATCCACGTCAATTCTAAATTTATATTTGTCTAGGATCCGATAATATCTGGATACTAAATATTTACCCGAGAAATTGGTAGGCCTCAATAATTTCGTAAAAATCGGTACAAATTGTAACGTCATGTACAGGGGGTGTGCACAAGAGTGGTGCAGTACTTGATACTGTAACTCTGTTTGCTAAGCCCTCGTCCACACCGGGCGTGCGAACGACACACTCGTGAGTTGAAATATCGCACAATACGTGCAATATTTTCACACTTTTATGTATTCCGATTTGATTCATGTATAATTTAATGTCTGAATATAAACAAGCTGATTACTGAGAAAATTATTTCGTGTTCGAGTGTTGTTTGGTGTGTTATTGATGGAATTTTGTGTTTTGGTATCGATAGATATTGTTTTATGATGTTTCGACTTCATTCGAGAATAACTTCGTGAAACACCCCAACCTGTAATCCGATTGCAGCGCTATCTAAATATAAACAAAAATATTTTTGAAGCGGGTTAAATTTTGATTGTACTTTTGAGTTTTTTAAGTATAGATAAACCAATTTAACATGTTTATCTATAAAAAATTCCAGTGAGAAGGAGATAACAATGAGAATGTTCATGAGACCATGTGGCTTATCTGCCACCTATGTTGTATTAAAAAAATACAGACCTTGAGCTCGGTGGTCAAACCTCGCAAATGCAAGGTGGTGATACGTTTGCCTATCTTCTCAAGAACAAACCACCTTGAATGTACACACCAAGTAAAAGAAGTTAATTTCAAATAGCTACACATGTAATGTTGTCATGTCATTTAAAATTATACAAGGATTAAACGGAAGTACTCATGAACCCAACGTTTAGTGTAGATGCCCTCCCCTCAGCTCACCTACATTAATCATCATTCACAAAGCCTTTTTAAAGGGATGACATAGACCTATCTGCCATTCTATTGTCACCATTGTCACGCTGTCACCTCTAAGGTGGTGCAACATAATTTATTTCCGAGTAAATAAATTATCATAGTACCTATCCTGTTTCGTAAACTTGTGTAGGATTATGACCTATTAAAAATTTGTGAATTTTAGAGGCTGGTTATGAGTTTAATATAATAAATTGCCGATTTTTTGAAGACATTGGAGGAAAACCAATTTTCAGTACTAACATTTTTGCCATTTTTTAGGAATGACAAGTAGAAAGAAAGAAAGAAAGTAAAAACATTTATTAAGATTTCGCACACATTGACATAACTTACAGTATTGTACATGTACATTTATATCAATGTGTGCGACCCTCAAAAGGTCGCCATCTCAGCATAGATACTGCACATCACATGTTAATATGATGTGCAACGCTGATATTCTGATGGCACCTTCACAGCGACGTGACGTTACGCACGCGTGCACATGTGCACAAGGATACTACATTATTGTTAACACCACACATTCATTAGGTTTTAAATTTACAATTTATTTTTCATGATTTTTTTGTGTATGAATGAGACAGCATTAAGCTAACAAATACTTTTATTACATTTTAAAAAGTGACAGCTGTAAAAAAGTAATACGAAATTTATCATCAAAATGGATAAAATTTAGGAAGTACTGTTTTTGAAAATCGAATTTAATTTATCAAGCGGCCAATAAAAACAAAATTTAATACAGACTTGTAAAATCTTGAAATCAACTTTCAAACAAAATATAAATAACGGAAATAACTTTTTTTTTTTTTTACCACTTAGTTGGCAGACAAGCACACGGCCCACCTGATGGAAAGTGGTTACCGTGACCTATAGACGTCTGTAACACCAGACTATTAAATTAGAGGAATAACGAACTAATGAATCTGTAAGAAAATTTCGGCAATTACATAGGTAAAGACCTAATATTATATTTTTTTTTATATAGGACACGTCAATTAGACTTCGCCTTATCTGATGGTAAGCTGAAGGCAAAGTCCCAAAAAAGAGGGTCACCATTACTTACACATACCGTGTGACAATGGTGACACTCAGCTTGACGGCCTCATCATATGCTTTTTCACGCCCCGCTTAAAGGACCCGGGACTGTAGGAAGAAGGAAACACGTGAGCTGGTAATGAATTCCAGGCCTTAATGGTTAATGGTTAATCAATGGTTAATCATAGATATTATATGTGGCACATAGTCCGGAAAGATGTCTTGTCTTGCTTTGTCCTTTATTCAATAGTATTAAAAATATAAATGGCTGTAATATACTTATGGTATCTGTCACTTAAAAGAAGTTATGACGAAAGAAGCTTTTATGTTATAATTATGTTCTTACAGGATTCTCACACGAGTGTTGCATATCACCATAGATAACGGTAACCACTATCCATCAGGCTATTTGTACTGTGATATATTCATAATATGAATAATAGTGTCGTAATATTTGAAAACTTTGTTCTCAACTACAATTGTAGGCCTTTGCGGATGCCGTAAGGCGAAACTGGTCAGGAGTAATAATAAAAAATACTGTGGAAATAGTATAACTGTTATTTTAAACATTAGAAATTTTAAATTGTATAATGATGAACTACAAAGTGTATTTCAATATCAGAATAAGAAGAATAAGAATAATTATTTTCAATAGGTAGACTTCAAATTTCTCCTAATATGTGCACTATCTGCCACCTAGATGGTATAAAAAAAATGTTGTGTATAATCTGGAATGTCAATAAACTTTTTTAAGTTGCGTAATAAATTAGTACGGTAACCTGAGTATTCAAATATGTAAATTTCAACTCTATTATAACAAATTGTGAACTCACTCGTACTTCTCCATAGTATTTTGTATTTGTTATTGGACCAGACAGGTGAAATTCCACCAAGTGCCATCAATTAAATAGTCTGTTTATTAAGTTTTTATACGCTCTGCATAGAACATATCTGATGAGATACCCTATCAGAAGTGTATAGTTACATATACCTAAGTCTATAACTACGAATGTAACTTAAACTATCAAGGAGGTAGGACACGGCGGTATTTCCGCCCGATTGAGCAATCCGACTGGGGAAGTACCTCCGCCCTACAGAATACCGCGGTTATAATAACTTCGTGTTGTGTTCCCAGCGATGAGTAGGGTAGCCAGAGCTCACTGGAGAATTTGTGCTGTCAGTGGGAAGACTAAAGGCTTGTCCTGCTTTGTCTTCTACTGACGGCACAGAAACTCTGTACTTACAGGGTTGGCAGCGCGACTGTGACTCCTCTGGTGTTACAGACGTCCATAGGCCACGGTAACTACTTTCTATCAGGTGGACCGTGTGCTTGTCTGCCAACTAAGTGGTATAAAAAAAAAAACTGCAAAACTTTTATCTATACTAATATTTATAAATGCGAAATGCTAATATTTATAAGACTCTTTCTGACTGTCTGTCTACCACTGAACGATGTTGATGAAATTTAGTATAGGGGTAGATTAGACCTTGAGAAAGGACATAGGCTATGTTTGGTCGCGATAACCGATATCCAAACGGGCCACAGGTATATGCCATATGTAATATTTCTCCCTTAACTAACTTACTATCAAGAATTTAAAAGATTGTTAGTAGCGAAAACATTTAACTTTTTTTTCAGCTTGCAAACAATCCAAATTTACAAACTGTACTTAAGTATAGACTTGGTCGAATATTTCAGTGTGTTCGCCAAAGTTCAAGCCCGAACTCCGCGCAAGTTTTATTAGGATACTTGTAAAATTTCCGCCTATTTCATTGGAAGTGCTCTCGCCTGATTAAATAACACCAATTTATTGACTTAGATGGTTGAAAGTGCCCAAGAATTTTGATATCTCTGCGTGTCCGTAAGTTTTTCGTGTTTTTCGATTTGACTTAACAAATTTGAAATGGAACCTCAAGTTGTTTATTACTTACTAATTAGTTATTTCCTTTTAAGTGTGATGTATTTGTTTACTGTTGAGTTAATTATTAAGAAGCTAATACCATAGATGACAGACCGTAGATCCCGTGGGGTGATGGAGAAAGACGATATTACTTTGAGAGATGAAAAAATCGAAATAAAACGCTGTACCAATCCATCTGGCCATAGTGGAAACAGTAGGTCAAAGTCTCCCAACATTGGGTGAGAGAGAGAGAGAGAGATTAAGCTTTGGAGTTACTTTCACTGGTAGTCCATGAATTTGTTTATATTGGCTTTTACGAGAGAGACTTCAAACAAAAAAGAAAGGCTTAGTTTACTTCGATAAAGGCTGGGACTCAAACCCGCAACCTTTCGATCCAACGTCTAAACCTTCAGTCCTCAAGCTTTAATAGTATAAATAAACCTATCACTCACTCGCCACAAAACTTACTCAGATTATACAGCAAAAATTTTACACGAACATATTTCAAAGATAGTACCGTACAAGACTGTGGTACAGAGGCGTAGATTTTACACTCCGTCCAGCCACAAAAGCTTCCCCTATAGTTGAGGGAAAACCGCACTATGCCGCAATATGCTCTCTTGTTACACGATCTCATATTGTATCGTTGCTTTACTAATTCCCTTTAACAGTTATTCGTTGAGTTATGCAGATATAAATTACTAGAATACAAGTTGAAATAGTTAGATTTAGATACAAATCGTGAGTTTCTACAAGGAAATAGTAAGATTGGATAGGGTGCTATGTATGTTGAAACAGCTATGTTTTTCCTAATAAATATTCCACGACATTCTACACAACGCTATCTAGATCCATGGTAAGCATAGCTTAGCTAGCTTGTGTTATGGCATCTAGAATGCGGATAAACATACTTAGATACTTTTTTTTTTGTAAATACATACATATTATACATAGAAACACCCAGACCAATGCAAATATACATATTCATGCATACAAATATTTGCACTGAGCGGGAATCGAACCCGCGCCCCCTGCATAGCAGTCGAATGCTCTACCGCTACACCACGGAGGTCATAACACCACTTGTATTTTTTTTATATAGTACACGTCAATTATACTTCGCCTTGCCTGATGGTAAGCTGAAGGCAAAGTCTCAGAAAAGAGGGTCACCATTACTTACACATACCGTGTGACAATGGTGACACTCAGCTTGACGGCCTCATCATATGCTTTTTCACGCCCCGCTTAAAGGATCCGGGACTGTAGGAAGAAGGAAACACGTGAGCTGGTAATGAATTCCAGGCCTTAATGGAGCGACAGACGAAAGAGACACCTATCTTGAATATAAATCGTTTGTCGATTTCGAGGCCCTGGCGCACGCTGATTGCTTTGTAATAATCTGTGCTTGAATTTGAACTCATCCACCGCCGTAGCACCCTGTGCTATCCTTAAAATGCACCCAAAAACGTTTTCTGCGCGTATAAAGCATATTTCGAGCATATTTTAGGTCCAAGATATATGCCCTGAACATATATTCCTACCTACAATCATGCCTTTATCCCCAGAGGGTTAGGCAAAAGTGAAATAACACCCACATTTGACCAATAATTAAATTCGGTCCCACTCAATAGGGGGTGAGCTTATTGCTGTTTTCTGGTTACTATAGTTGACTCGAGCCATGCATCTGAGGCTGAGTCTGGGCTGTATATATCTGTCTGATGTTAGGGATAAGGCTGTGTCCCTTAGTTGCCTTGTATGACACCTCATGGGGAGAGATGGGGTCCAAATTCTACTCTGCCGGGAACCACCCACGCGGCAATTTTTTTTTTATTATTATAGTAATTATGATTATAGAGAAATTGAAATGTAAAAGGTATTGTATTTGATACTTTAACAGAAATATAACAACGAAAAAATCTACAATAATAATTTATAATAATAATAATAATTTATTAATTTATGAAAGAAGGCTACCTACGGCCTACCATACAGACACTGTTCTAGTTTAGGTGTCAGGTATACAAAATTTTGTGCAAATTACACAGCCAAAATATTTCTCTAACATTATGTCTTTAATATTAATGAAAACAAATATATAATAAAAAGAAATTTCTTTACTCCATTATCGTCGTTATTCCATTATCATCTTTATTTCATTATCATCTTCATTCCATTAATATTTTTATTTAATTATCATCCTTATTCCATTATCACCTTTACTTAATTTTTATGTTTATCAATTTCCAATGGGATATCATAATATTTACTATTCCCAGATTAAAAAGTAGCCTATGTGCTATTCCAGAGTATTATAACATTCTATCCCTATACCAAATTGCCAAGTAATAGTTAGATACGTTCAGCTCTCAAAGCAGGATTCAATTACAGACATCTAAACATCTTTACAAACTTTCACATTTTTATAATATTTGTAGAACGTATGATAATAATTTTCAAATATCAGTATTAAAATAAACGGGATATTTACCAAGTTTCATTGTTTTGAGTTTCCGAAATTGCGACGATTTTGTAAATATCCCGTATATTTTGATACTGATGTGAGTGACCATGATAGTTTAAATACCAATTTTCAAATACGTCAAATATAATTTGACCTGAGAAAGTGCCTGGGTTAAACGGGATGCGCAGTTGTGCTACGACCCGGAGCAGTCAACTAACATGATATTCTTTACTTTTCATGCCACGGACTATTGAAAAAATATTTTGTATACTTTCTATAACTAATTAAATAATGTACACTTCACTTGGAAATGACAATGGTTTTCAGCCATTATTTTAAACCAAAAAGCTTTTAGTAACTTTGTTGGCACACAGCTTTTATTACTTATATTGTATAATTTAAAGTGCCATGGTTGGGTAAAAGCAATTAGCGAATACTACAACAAAAAATTTGTTGATTGTACTGACCTCCTAGAACCACAGCGATATGTTAACATTCATAGTAATATTATCACTGTCAAACAAAACTCTTCCCTATGCTCTTTGCAATGTGGTAATACGATATGAATATCTTTAAAATTAGAATTCTTAAATTAAAATGTCACAATAATCAAATGTCAATAAAATTCTATAAATTATTTAATTCATGTCACCTTACTACTAATTAAATAATATTCAACGAATAACCCGCCCCTGATCGCTCCCGGTGCAAAGGTACCTATCAGACTTGCTGCGTTTCCACGCAGGATTGCGATGTCCAGCCACCGTACCAGGAACGATTCGGTGCGAGAGTCACACGTAGCCTCTATAAGCCTCTGCCCAATTGCCCTTACAAGGCTTTTGGCTTCTTTGCCCCAGCTCCCCAGAGTCTCCACCGGTACCTGTATAGCGGCTCCAACTTGAGTCTCTTCCTCGAGGGGGTATCATCCGTGGCGGCCGACGGGGAGTGAATGGTACAACTAAGGTGGCTTGCAGCTACAGTCCTGAGACAAGTTGCGTCCCACATCAAGCACTTGCCGTTCTTCCAGGGCACCAAAGTCAGCCCATCCGATCTGCTCAGACCTGAGGGTACAAGTACACAGGGGATCTTTAAAATTGTTATGTTTGTTTATAATATTAGTATTTTCATTAATGACAGGCTTATAACTCACCTGCTGGTAACGTAAAAATTCACAATTTGTATACGTAAAAAAAAAATGAGGTTATTCCCAAGTAGTAACTAGCGAAAGAAACGCACAAAGACAATTTCCTTGGTATTTGAAACACGGACTGTTATTAAGTTATATTTATTACAATCACAGTCAGAAGCCAAGAGTACGATTCACAAATTTATTCATTAAAACTTGTCTGTGAAGATAAAAAAGAAACTTTCTAATTGTACGAATGAGGTACTAATTATTCAAACAATTATGTTAGCAACTTAGGTTGGGTGAGTTAACATTTTTTTGGGCATCATTTGCCAATGAGCGGCCCGAAGAAACTCTTAATCATGAAACTTAGATAACAAATGCCTCTCAAGTTTTTAGCAAAATATTTTTTTTTTCGGCTTTGATGAAAAGTAAGGAATTGTGTATTTAAAATTCTGGCCGAGTTATTTTTTATTTTATAAGTAACTTATTTGCATTCTGGTTTGTAATTAAAGAGGGGAACGAGTGCCAAGGGCGAGGGAAAGTGGGTTGAATATACCCTCGTTGACTCGAGTTTGGTTAGTGTTAGAATTATAATTTGCGGGTGAAAAATATTCCAACTAATATTTTTTTCATGTATTTATATACACTTTATTGTACGCCTTTTAAATATATCTTGATTAAGAACTATATTATATATATTAAGGAACTAGTACAATGGGCGGCTGAACGCTTTAAGCGATTTCTGCCAGACTTGTTGTCAGATAAAGTATTTTGTTGAATTTGTGGGTCATTATAGTTTATGTTCAATTGCTATCTATAACATTTGACCACAAAATTGCATTTGTTACCGGCTGAAACAACCAAATAAAACCCCAATTAGATGAGTTTACTAACATTAATTAAAGAGTTCCACTGTATAAATTCAAACGCCATCATTGGCTCAACCGTCGTCAAATTAAAGTATTATATCTCAATCCAGTTAAGTACTTAACTAAAGGTAAACACTTTATATAAAAACACATATTATTCAGATAAACTATGCTAGCAAACTGACTAACTAGTGGTTTGATTTGGGTTATTAGTCTGCAAAATAAGTTTCTAAACAAAAAAGTATTTATAAATTGAGTTTTTTTAATAAAACATTAAAAAGATTGTGAGTTTTTGTGCTGTCGGTGGGATGACCAAAGGCTTATCCTGCTTTGTCCTCTACACTGACGGCACAAAATCTCTGTTCTTACAGGGTCGGCAGCACGGATGTGACTCCACTGCTGTTACACACGTTCATATGTCATGGTAACCACTTTCCATCAGGTGGGCCGTGTGCTTGTCTGCCACCTAAGTTGTATAATAAAAAAAAGATACATCAAGATTGTTTATGTATAGTAAAGTACCTAACCGAATAGAGTATACATTTAGAATTATTTTTTTTATACCACTTAGTTGGCAGACAAGGTGGGCCCTGATGGAAAGTGGTTACCGTGACCTATGGACGTCTGTAACACCAGAGGAGTCACAGTCGCGCTGCCAACCCTGTAAGTACAGAGTTTCTGTGCCGTCAGTAGAAGACTAAGCAGGACAAGTCTTTAGTCTTCCCACTGACAGCACAAATTGTCCAGTGAGCTCTGGCTACCCTACTCACCGATGAGAACACAACACTAAGTTATTATAGCCGCGGTATTCTGTAGGACGGAAGTACTACCCCAGTCGGACTGCTCAATCGGGTGGAAATACCGCCGTGTCCTACCTCCGTCAATCCGATCAAATCAATCCGGTAGTTTAGAAATTCTATAATTCAATATCCAAGACCATACCACAGATAAGAAGATAATAAAACATTGGAATAATTAAGAGATCGAGTCTAAGCTGGCTTGCTCTTATTATATCCATGAATAAGTAAACAAGTTGTAACAGATATTGTGCTAATACTAAAATCTTCATATAGTTCCCAAGGATTATGTGCCAGACAAGCGAACAATAAAGATAGACAACTCCATTGTTCATATGGCGTCAAACTTTGTAGTTGCTCATTAATGTCAGAACTTATACCTCACAATGTGAAAACAGATATTCTGTGATAATGGGAACTACCATGGTAATATTATAGGGCTGGCTAAAAAGCTAAAATATTACTCTATAGAAAGTGTCAAATCTTGAATAGACAGGTCACTTTTCTGGTACAAAAACAACGTCTGAGAGCTTTGTGCATTGTTGTATTGTAGTCATTGTTTGTTTTGTTCGCATGTCACCTTACCCATTAGGATAAGGTGACGAAGAGAGCTAATCTTTAATAACATATAGGTATTGTTACCAATAATATCGTGTAGGTGGTAGTACTTTGCCCCCAAATCAGACGACTTGATAAATACTGTCCTTTCATTTCCTATCAATTTTATTAACGTTCAGGGACGTTCAAGGATGTATCATAATATATATATGTGTCACAATATATATCAAGGATGTATCATATATATCACTTTATTATACATCCTTACTTACTGCTCTTTCTTTTCGTAGTCTTCTGAGAGACAAGAAATGAGAAATTACTGATTAGGACTCCTGTTTTTTCGTATAAAACACGTCCTCTGAAAGAGACAATACGATAATACTCTTGAGATTTTTTCTCAGAAGCCTTGATGTGAAGTAAAAACCAAACAAACTGACCCTCGATTTTACTACAGCAAAATTACTGTCATACCACAAACACTGTCAGAATTGTATTACATTTTAGACTTTATTTCTTTCCACATAAAGTGACAAATTAAATGAAAAGAGTTTCATTTCACTTTTTCATTCATTCTGCAAATAGTTTATTATTTAGATTTATAGAAAAAATCTAAAATTTTAATGATTTTTTTATCAGTGTCCTGTGTATGATATTGGTTTTGCTTTAGCAGAATTAAGGACCAGATGATGATTTTTTTCTCTATTCCATTTTTGTATATATTGTATAGTTAGCATAGTTTTATATTAATTTGTAAGTAATTGTATGTTATAATAGAATATTTTATGTACCTAAATTTTTGATGGTAATAAATTAATTATTCTGATTGCTTTGGTCAAATAGCTTCAATGCCGTTAAGCTGATTGTTCAAGGACCAGATGAGTATCTTTTCATGCACTTTTTTTACTTTTCCATCTTTCCGATATTTTTTTATACACAAATCTGTTTGTACCGACAGCCCTGAAACCCTTGCATTACCATACCAACTCGGCAATTCATACTCCCGCCACGATGGCGTGCGGGCGTATGAAATAATAAAATTAATGTCTTAATCTTTAAAATTTATTCATTGCATGCAGCGGTGTGATGCACTGTGTGCCCGCCTTGCCCGGCTAACTTGCCGCTACTCAGTGTGGAATGAAAGTTTACTCTGAAAAAAGCACTCTTGTAAGATTTTGATATTATTGAGGGCCAATAAGGATGTCCATACGTATTAGTGTAGTAATCGGTTACAACGTCAAACTTTTTAAAGAACACTTCTCACTATCATGCTTATACTGTCGTATTGTAGCTTATGTTACTGTTAAACACTTCCTCAGGTATCTTTGAGTTACTTTATATTTATATTATACCTAAGCATATTCACGCTTCTATAGTTAACGATTCGAATTATCGTGATATTTACCATGCATTGTATGGAGTTTTCGATAGCTCGGTGCATATTTCGGTGCGTGAACATGATAATTTAAATACCTTTAATATTTCCTTCAGTCGGGCATATTTTCTTGATTGCAAGAAACACCTTATATAAACTTTCCAATAAGGTTTTTACTGACCAATCTGTAGCAGAGCTAACAGTAACAACACACAACAATAACAACACAGTATTTATTCATTTATACATATAATATACACATCATATACTACTATTATATCCATATATTACATATCCTCCATACTTCCTTTTTCTTTTAACTTTTGCAAGTGTGATTACTTACATTATACTAGATGACCAAGCACTGAAAGAAACTAAATAAACCAATCGTCACAACACCCTCAGGACAGGCTTGCCTAGAAAAAGTTTTTAAATGTATTTTTTTTAATAACACGTTTTATTACAGTTGACGAACCCAGATCTGAACCTCAGACTCAACAATTAATAACCTAACTAAGTTATACTAAGTTAATAGCCAAACAAAGTTTTGCCAAACGAATAACAAAGTTGCATAAATCAAAAAATAGGAACAATAAAATTACTGTCCATTTTCAACTCTATTTTTCTATTTTTGGCATCGCTCTCAAAAAATTATAGTGAAGTACCGCATATGGATATATAAAGCTATAACGAATAGTGTCAATAAGAAGCCTTGGCATAAATAGGCAAGGAGCAGCCCCGTCCAGTAAGTAATGAGGCAGTATTGCAAACATATAGAGTAACAAAGGTGGGGCTATAATTGATTGTGGCGCGCCCTTACAATTGCGGTCGTGTTTTTATAGGCATTGCTTGACGCGGCTCGCTCGAGTGTCTTGTGACCAATTTGCATATTAAATGTTTGGTTTTGACGAAAACTATTGGTTGCATGAAGTCACTTACTATGATTGATGTGTTATTGAAAGTGAATTTTGGTGGTACCTTGGTGGCTGAGGCCTACCAAAATTTTTAGTCTTTTCACCTGCAAGTTGGCACACACCTGTCAGCTATTTGACAGACTATGCCAGCATACTGCTCAGTTATTATTGGAACTGTTCTAAAGTTTTATGCTTACCAATGAATTCATCGTTTGATTTTTGTTTATGTAGATTGAAAGATACAATCGTGATAACAGAATAATTTATTATTTATTTGATATGTTAAAAATTACAAATTACTAATGAAGTTTTTTTTGTGTTAAGTTCAAAAATCTTCAAATTTTTAAATTAATTTGTGTTGGAATATAATGAACAATTTTATTAAAATCATATATATATAAAAGCAAAATTCTTCGAAATTAGTAATGTAGACGTCTATATGAATTGTATAGTTTTAAAAAAACTACCTCACTTCGGAAAATTTTATGACCCAGCTGTGTATTGAAACATCCTTTACATAGCTCTAAGGCTTAATCCTCACCAGGCCTGTGCAGTCACGTAATGGAAACAGTGCAGTACGGTCTTAAGCACAGGCCTCGAAATAGGCGATAGAAATGTTGTGTTGGGGTTTAAGCACTACAGAGGATTGAATGAATTGTTATAAATAACTTTGTTGCTTCTAAAACTTTGTTAGAAACGTTAAAATTTATGATCGATTTAAAAAAATATATTTTTATTTATAGATGCGGTTTGAAAGAAGGGCATAATACCGTCGACTTTTTAAGAATTATGTAGTAAATTAAAATTAAGTACACATAACCTCTATGTGAGTCGAATTGTGAGCACTTTGAATTAAGAATAAACTAATACTTCTTCTGGATGCATAAAGTTTTGTTACAAAACAAGCAGTAACTGTTGCAAAAACAGTCATGATTATTATTGTGCAATAGATACTCTGATGTATTGTTATATGTATATTTATTTATTTATTTTTCATTCATACATACTGTGTCATTACAGGTATATGTCTTAACCAACGAGCTTTTTCAGCGGCTTTCTTAACCGCTCAGCGTTTTTATTAAAAGTTGCCGTGACATTGAGCCATTTGATCAAACAGCTAAGCAGTTGATCGAAAACGTTTGCGAATTAGTCTTCTACCTAAACTATCAAAGTCTGATGGCGCAGTTTTACTCAATAGACCTATCCCTACATTTCGGTCTTGTTTCGGGTTGGTACCCTATCACACCTATGACTACAGCGTCCGCCAGCCAGTTTATTACAAGTTGTAATAACCGCTACAACTGAATATAATTCACACCGTTAGTAGAACAGCACCGTATAGTTGAGAGGCTAGGTGGTAAATTAAAACTAGGTGACTGAGACATATAATAATACTCATTAATCTATCACTTATCAATCTTTAAATATTAAGTAGTTTAATCCCGCTCCTTTCCAAATTTTATGGCCCAAATATATATAATCTACGATGTTTGTGCGTATGGCCGGGAAGCGTCGTGTGTTGCGTGTTATAAGTGGGCCCGGCTGAGAATCAAATTACATACCGATGGCCTATCGGATTTGCATAATTAACTAATTGTTTGCGACAGTTCAAATAGGATGTGCGGATTCAAAGATCAACCTGTACGTATACATGTAGTAGGTAGCAGATCACAGAGCCGTATATATTTGACATTATGCTTAAGTACCTGCTGACATTAAAACTGACAACTGAATAATTTATTGTTTGACATTATGCCTGTAATATTGACATTGAAAATAAAATCGAATATATTAATAATTTTGAATATAATTTAATTTTTAAACACTATGCTTGTAATGATAATGACATTAAAATTTGCACGATCTACGGGGCAGAATATGCTGTATTCACTAGCTTTCAAGACCTATAATGTAACCATATTCGAAGCAAATAAATGAATTGAATTGAATTGAATTGAATTGAATTACCTGGCACAATGCAATTTGACTCGCCTATTAAGCTTAGTAAAAATACTCAAAGATGGAGTTAATAAAGGCGCATGTTAAGTCGTGCAATTTTGAAAGCAAGTGTTATGGGCACTTTTGCACCGGGAGCGATCAGGGGCGGGTTATTTGATTAGTAGTTTTGACATATTGTATTGTAATAAATGTATTCGATGAAATATTTTGAAATATTTCTTGTAAAGAAACTGAAAATGCTCAACTGTATCAAACTAACGCATTTAATATTTGTCAAATGAAAAAGTAATATTTAACATGTCACGAAACTCATAAATAAATGCCAGTGAATACAGTGAATGAGTGCCAATATTTCATGTCAGTCAAAGTCCTGTATTTACACTTCAAACTATTTTTATATGACCAATATTAGAATTTGGAACGTTGTGACAGCTGAATGAATTCACGAATATTCAAAAAGTAATGGAAATTTTGTTCAAAGCAAAAGTAATAACAACAAAAAAATTAAAAACGTACTTTTTTAGATTCAGATGTATCATCGTTTACGCTCTAAAAATGTAAGCTACATTTTTTAAATTGGGTTCTGTGATGTTAATAAACAGTAAAACTAGGAAGATATCATAACGTATTGACATATGTTTCATCTGCATGGAAGATAAATACTTAATTTCACTGTTTAAATAATCTTCATTTCTTTCTAAGTCCAATACCAACTCTTAATCTATTGATGGCACTTCTCTTGGCTATTTGGGCTTATTATTAGGTGTTCGTTGATTTGGCACAAACATATTTGACGCAGGTATATACAAAAATGCAAATATAATTTACTTCACAAAAAATAATTCTCTTTAAAGAGGTGTCACATGTGAAACGTCCCATTTTGTCTATTGTTAAAGGTACTCTACTGGCCGTAAAGAATAAAAAAAACAAAAACAGAGGACATTCTAATATTATTATAAGATCTGTAACTAACCTATGTTCCATAAATAAGTGATTATTATGATTATGATTATAAAACAATTAAATAACGTGTCAATTGAACGTATTTGGTATTGGACATATTTGCCAAATAGGCAATAAGGCAAATGCTTTGTCAAATACACTGTTCACACATGGTAATTGTCTGGCAAATAAATCAAATACGCAAATGCGAATAACGATGTGAAATGCCACTACATGACGTAAGTATATCACTAACACTAAGTCACTACTAATACATGATTTGCACCAAAAATTTCAATTACAACTACTTTAAGACTATTATTACAAGTATGTTAATACAACAAACATTTATTCACAACCATATGCTGTGAATACCAAAATAATCAGAATAAATAAAGTGAATGCCCGGCACAATAAAAAGGGAAAATAGCTGAAATAACTTTGGTTGGAACCACATGCTACGGTTTATTGGTTCTCGCTTTTGCAACGGAGCCTCTGCATTTCCAGAGGTAAATAATAAACTGCCGGACGTATTGCATTCGAATAATGTTAGTATGAATTTCAATATGTTTTGGTTTCTTTTATGTTATTATTAGGGCCATCGGCGACTAGGGTGGAGATTCGTAAAATTAGTTCTCAGCGGATATCTACATCATAACTCATACATAAACTCACGCCTATATCCCCGAAGGGGTTGGCAGAGGTGCTAGCACCCACATTTCGCCAGTTTATGTTTAGGTCCCAATGTAATAGGTGACGTGTCTATTGCCATTAACCGGGCACTTATAAACCTGCGATAAATACACACATAACTTCGAAAAGCATCGAAAGGTCATTGGTGTGTGCATTGGTATACCCTGGGATCGAACTCGAGACCTCGTCTCAGCAGTCCATTACCCATACCACTAGGCTACCGCGGTACCTACACCCTATAAAAAGCTGCAAAGTTTTTAAGTATTATAGTTTCTGGGATTTCTTGAGTGGCATTTTACTTGTATATATACATAGATTAACTTCAATTGACAATGTTCTATACAAAATAAAATGTTCTAAACAAAATACGGCACAATTTTGTAAACTATGTACTTAGACTGGGATGTTTATTTTTGAGCATCTAAATACGCTGCATATTAAACGATAGAATGATATGAACTTCATGTTACATCTCTTGAAGATCCAATAATTCTTAGTTTTTAACATTAGCGGTATCAGTAAATACAACAACTGTAGTTATACATTTATAATTTATAAATAGGTGATTATAAATTATTGAGGACTCCGTAGTCCCCATACCCGAGGAGGGCCAGATCGAGAGAGATGGCCCTTGATCGGCCGGAGTGCAAGGCCTTATGCCTGTTAACCTCACCTCCGGCGAACAAAAACGACCTCCAGATGTCGTGAGTTTTAGTTGGTTCTAGTCCGACATAGGTAACCTATCCCACCGACTTTATTTTGTTCCAAAAAAGTACTTATAAATTCAACCCGTACTGCAGATATTTCATCAATAACAAAAGCAAAAGGTGATCTGCATACAAATATAAACAAGTCATACAAAATTCCCCATGCAACACTAATTATATTAATTGCTAAAAGAATCCCTTTGCTGTTTTGTTCTTTGACAGAGTTCGTCACATAAAAACTTCTAGCTTTGTACGTGAGGAAACTCATGCGTTATATTTTAAAAAACATTTTGCTGGATGCAAGAGGACAATCAAAAATATTTTTATTGCACTTTTGTTAGATTTTCCAGGCTTGCAGCTTTGTGAACATTCTAGTTCAGTATGTATTCCTTTTTTGCACTTGGACTGCATTTGTTTGCGATTTTAATTGTATCTTCATTATGGTAAAAGTATTGTTCATGTACTGGATTCACAGATAATACTATTAATTCATTGTGGAACGGTAAATATTTTCAATCGATTTCATATACATTCCAAATTGTTTTAAAGTACTCGTAAATTTAGTATTGTAAAAATGCATAAATTTTCGACTGAAAGAATTTCCAAGCGCCTACAATATGAGGTTCTTCAAGAGGAAGGTTCCCTCAGGGTCGGCAGTGTGAGTGTAATGCCCCTGGTGTTGCTCACATCATAGGCCACAATAACCACTTCCCATCAAGTTGGCCGTGTGCTTGTTTGCCAACTAAGTGGCATAAAAAATTATCTTCGTAATTCCTTGAAGGATATATATGGTATCTTTTGCAGAGTAATTTGTGAAGTGAATAATAGTTATTGAATGATATTTTATGCATTTAGTATGTTCACTATTCAAAATCGATTAGTATAGATAAGCCACCGAACCTTCGCCTGAAACCATCCAAATTCTTCTATAATATCCGTCTTACGGCCGTAGTGGTCAGAGCGTTACCCCGTAAGGGAAAGATCGAGGGTTCGAATCCCGCAAAACCCGTTTAATTTTTTCTATCTTTATCGATTTTGAATAATAGTGATTTCAACTAGTCATAACTCATTGCATTGCACTTACAAATATTTTTTCTTATATGACTTTTTTTTATACCACTAAGTTGGCAGACAAGCACACGGCCCACCTGATGAGAAGCGGTTACCGTGGCCTATGGACGTATGCAACACTAGAGGTGTCACACTCGTGCTGCCGACCATGAAGAAACCTTCTGATGCCCCTCTTGAAGAACCCCATATTGTTGACTTAAAAGACAATATAAGTTACATGGCTAATGAAAAATTTACTACATAAAACCTCTGACTTTCTACTTGATAAAGACATAAAGGTAGAAATTATTTAAGAAGCCGTGTACATCCCAGCAGTAATACTTTTATTTCTTCCTTTAGAACATAAACCGTGCAAAAAAATCTCCGAGACATGAGGATTAATAGTGAACTTTATAATGAAGGCATTAAAGTCCATTCTCACGGATGCTAAGCCTGAATGAATTGCTCATGTCTTATCATTTTATAGACTTTCTATTAACCTAGTATTTTAGAAGAATTCAATTTTATTAGTGCTTCTAACTAACCTCTAAAATACGTTGGCGGGAGTGCCAAGAAGTGAAAACGTGGTTTAGTATAATTATGTTACCTACGGTGTCGGTAACAGTAACAGTGTGTATTATTTTTCCATCTCAAAAAATGTGAAACGTGCCTAAAATAACTTTTTGATGGAGGTAGGACACGACAGTATTTCTGTCTAATTGAGAAATCCAACTGAGGTGGTACCTCCGCCCTATAGAATACCGCGGCCATAATAACCTCGTGTTGTGTTCCTAGTGGTCAGTAAGGCAGCCAGAGCTTACTGGAAAGTTTTTGTGCTGTCAGTGGAAAAACAAAGGCTTGTCCTGCTTTCTCTTCAGCAGTGACGGCAAAGAAACTTTCTGTGCTTACAGGGTCGGTAGCGCGAGTGTGACTCTCCTGGTGTTTCACACGTCTATAGGCCACGGTAACCACTTTCTATCAGGTGGGCCGTGTGCTTACCTGTCACCTAAGTGGTATAAAAAATGCTTTCACTACAAAAAAGATTAGCTGAAGTATCTGTAGGTTGTTTGACAAACAAGTGACGTGATGAATGGATTAATTCCGCCTCAAGGTTCACGTAAAACGCAGACATTCTAAAACCGCTTACGCATGTAACTTAGACCACAGGCTTAATTGGTTTCATTTTCAAGTGAACAGGTCCGGTCCAGCGTGACACGATGGACTTCCGACTTTCATGGGTACATAAACTAGCAATTATATACTTTATGGGGTTGTAATAAAGTTTAAAAAGTTCACATAGGTGGTTTAAAAAAAGTTCAATAAGACTAAATGACCACGTGAAATTGATCGGCCCTGTGTTAAGTATAATGTGAACTTTTCTGATGATATTCGAAAGATTGAAATCAAAGCCGTTATAACATAAAGGATTAGTTTCGTGATTGTGACTTGTTAATCATGTTGTTGTTTTGAACACTTTAAACAACTACTGAGTTTTACAAAGTGCGTGACGGACTAAGATTGAAGAGTTCCGTAGTGAGAAAAAATATTGAACGTGAAATTTTACGATTATACGAGAAACCCAAAATATTGGTTTTTATATTATGACTAACTTTGTGGCGTAGCGGTAGAATGTTCAACTGCTACGCAGGAGGCCCGGGTTAGATTTTTACTCAGTGCAAATATTTGTGTGCACGAATATGTATCATTGGTCTGGGTGTTTCTATGTAAAATATGTATGTATTTACAAAAAAAAAGTATATAAGTGTGTTCGTATCCGCATTCTAGATTCCACAACACAAGCTAGTTAAGATATCCTGTATCTACCTGTATTTGCAATTTATGATGATAAATAAATAAATAAGCTTACCATGGGTCTAGATAGCGTTGTGTAGAATATTATAGAACATTTATTTATTTATTAATATTATGTACATTTTTTTCTTTTTGTATATCACTTAGGCGGCATAGGACCCTCCTGATGGAAATTGGTTACCGTGTCCTATGGACGTGTACAATACCAGGAGCAAACCACCCGAATTCGTCACTCGCGCTTGACGCAATGACGAATTCCGGTAGTTGGAATAAATGAGGTGTATTTTTACAAACATGTTTTTGAGTTCTTGTAATAAATAGACTGTATTTGCCATCAACACAATTATTTTTAGGAATTTGGTGTTTAAAGTAGTGATGTTAAGAAAAATGACAAACTAAAACAATTTGAAATTTTTACGATGGGAATAATCCTTGAAATACTTTCAGTCAATAATGAATACTAATCACTTCAAATGTAACTTCTTTTTATTAAATTTCTTGTTTAATTTATATAAATATTTATTGCTAAATTAAGTAAGCTTCTTTATCTGAATATAATCTAGATAATAGAATAATTAATATTAATTACAACTAATTCCCCACTTTTATCAAATTGCAATCACCGAAAGTCCTCTTAACATTTGACAATTTAAAAAAAATTACGTAAACGACACTATCAAAAACAAAAAGTACTTATTTGAAATGAATCCTTTTGCCATCAATATAAATCATTGTCGATCATTTTGACAGGACGTCAAATGATTTTAAAGGAACCCTTGTGGCTGAAGTCTTGCTAGATTGATTTATGAACCGCAGGGGTCACCTTTATGCGGCAGAGTTTACTATGTTGCTTTTAAGAAAGGGCACTTTGTAATGAAGGCTGGCTTTGGCTGTCAATCATAAAAGGTACACCAATGATAAGTATATTTTCAGTAAACGAATACTGCGCTCTTAATAATTTTAATAATTGATAGCTTAAATAACAAGCCTGGTGTTATATATTTCTAATTTAAGTATACATTTTAAAGACTAGGTTTTCTAAATAAAAGTCAGATACGCAACATCAACTTGCTCAACCTATGTATAACTTAGGCACAAACCAAATACTATGGGAGCAAGACGCATATTATTTAAAATAAAAACATACAGTAAATACATCAATTACTATATATAACAAACATACACACGAAAAAAGCTTCTTACATAAGGACTAAAAACATTGAGCTAGGACGTCACATAGCCTTCATTCAGGCACACACACACACACTCACACACACCACACAGTGTCCACACACACCAAGCATGTCTTGCTTTAATAGGAGGCTCCAATCACAAATCAATGTTATTCTTGTATTTTCTTACCGAATAAAGTATTTAGAATTTTTTGTTTTTTTTTAAACCGTAACTTGTTAAGATGTCAATATTACGAGTATTACCAAATGCACAGAAAGGACAAACACGACTCTCCAACGTGTGTCCTTCCTAAACAAGTCCAAATCATGTCCAAGTCTTTCATCCTCGTTGATGGAAATGGATATGAACTCACCACCTATAATAAGATACCAAAACGATGACTGATGAAAATAGATCGAATGCTACGCCTCTACTAACCCTTTCGTTCGAGGAGATTCAAATAAAAAAGACGAGTCCAGATAACTTAGTTGGCAGAGTAATCTCCTAGCATTAGACTGTCGCGAATTCAAGTCCATCCTGAATGTTGACTTTTTCAATTTAAATTTACTAGAAAAATTCATTCGTAAGAACGATAAGCCTCGACATTTTCAAATTACATTTACTCGTAATAATATCGCGACCTGTTTTCCTCATATTTGTTGGAAAAATTTCATAAGTCCGGTAAGGTTGGCAACTCGTATATTTTGAGAAGTACTATTGAGCTAATTTTCTTTGGCTTCCTTTCGCTAAGAGAGGTTTTAAACGTAGCGGTCTTAACTGTTTATTTTTTAGACATATTATATTGGCATTTGTTTCTTTTATTTGTCTGGAACTAAATTGTCAAAATTAATTTGTGAGAATACTGAGTGATTTTAATATTTCAGATTTATTTATTAGCTAGATCCTAATTTTTTTGTTCCATACGATCAATTACCTCATTAATAGTAATAGAACCGAAGGCCTGAAAACGTGCTCCACAGACGACAAATGGCTCTCCTATCCTTCCTTCTTAATAGTGAACTTTTGTACGCAGCGCATTCAAAAACTGTATCATTTTCGTCACCTTAATTGGCAATTTAATTCATTATGAATTTGTAATTGTAATTACAAATAATTGTAATTATTCAATCATAATTTGTTATAATATGTTTTAATTTATAATTTACAATACAATTTTATCTAAAGATTACTATTGAAGTTCATCTCATCTCAAAATACGTCATTATCTAACTCGTGACACTCGGCGTCAATCGAATTAACTCCTTACAAGTTAAAATGTCTTTAAACAACCTCTGTCCCACATTGCCGCGCTTCATTATGCCTATGTAACCCACAGGTAAAATTACATAAATCACATTTACGTAACCATAGCAACCGCCTGAGCTCTCGGTAAATCGAAATTAATCCCCAGTATGAGCGTAAAGACAAATTTAATTAGCGTCTCTGCTGGTGACTGCGGCAGTTTGCGCAATGATTAGGGCAAATAACTTGATTGTACTTATGTATGATATCTGTAGACAATGTACTGAAAACTATTATTCCTTCGATGAAAATTTGAACAACCTTTTATTGACTTCACCTGCATTCGTTGACAGTTGTATTGCAGAATAGAATGATCAATGTTTGGATTTGACATATAATTTGACGTTTATGTCACACGTTGTCAAATATCGTAAACGTCATAAAATTTAAAATACGTGTGAATCTCAAACATTGATAATTCTGATCCATTAAGTTATAGAAAAAATTGAATCGGTTCAGGCGGGATTCGAATTCGAACACTGGAGAGTTTGTACTATCAGTGGGAAGACTAAAGGCTTGCCCTACTTTGTCTTCTACACTGACGGCGCAGAAACTCTGTGCATACAGAGTCGGCAGCGCGAGTGTGACTCCTCCGGTGTTACACACTTCCATAGGCCACGGTAACCACTTTCCATCAGGTGGACCGTGTGCTAGTCTGCCACCTAAGTGGTATAAAAAAAACCTGTGGGAACTTTCCCTTACAGGGGAACGCTCTGACTACTAAGCCACAGAACCTTCACCCGAAACCATTCAAATTCTCCTATATATAAGTCCGTCTTACGGCGACGGTTATAATGTATATATTTTTTTTTATACCACTTAGTTGGCAGACAAGCACACGGCCCACCTGATGGAAAGTAGTTACCGTGGCCTATGGACGTCTGAAACACCAGAGGAGTCACAGTCGCGCTGCCAACCCTGTAAGTACAGAGTTTCTGTGCCGTCAATAGAAGACAAATCAGGACAAGCCTTTAGTCTTCCCACTGACAGCACAAATTCTCCAGTGAGCTCTGGCTACCCTACTCACCACTGGGAACACAACACGAAGTTATTATAACCGCGGTATTGTGTATAATATTTAGGCGCGGCTATTTTAATTGTAATTAGTAAAGATATCGCTGTAGTTTAAGTGGCAATACATATGTGTTTTAGTTTATTAAACTAAAATAATAATATCAAGCGGTAGATATTCAGTTTAAAATCGATTTTCATCTATTATTCATAAATTTATAAAGTAACATCTATTCAACTTTCCCTTATTTTTGATGATTGGTAGCTCTAACCTTTATAGTGAAGTAGTTGCAATAGATCTAAGATGATTTTAAACTACCTCGCATCAAGCGTGTTAAAAGGCTTACCCTTGTTAGCAAAATATACCTACATAATGACGTCATAACATCAGTTGAACTATTAGCCGTTAATCTTTTACTAAACCGACAACAGACATTTCAAGTAGGAAATAATACTATTCATCTCTCTGTATGCTCCAATCGTCAACGGCTTACTACATAACATACCAATACATCTTATTCTAAGACACAAACGCCTGCATTCAGCACTAAATCCATTCTATAAGCCAATTAGATGGGAATCGGGAGACGAAACTGCTCAAAGATTAACCCACACGTCAGTATAGAGCGAATAATACCTCCGCGGTCGAATGATAGCTGTAAGCGCTCTTTGCGAACTATCTTGTGCTATGGATTTTGATCTACAAAACTCACTTCTAATCCAATTAGCAAAAGGTGCTGTGGTATAAGTTAGAAGCGCGAGCGAATTATCTTCTCTTAATATAAAATTCTCGTGTCACGGTGTTCGAACTTGAACTCCTCCGAAACGGTTTAACCGATTCTCATGAAATTTTGTGAGCATATTGAGTAGGTCTGAGAATCGGCCAACATCTATTTTCCATCCCCTAAATGTTAAGGGTAGTCCACCCTAATTTTTTTAACATGGCAAAACAACGTTTGCCGGGACAGAGTATAAGTATATAAAATTCTCGAGACAATGCTCGTTCCCGTACTCCTCCGAAACGGTTTAACCGATTCTCATGAAATTTTGTGAGCATATTGAGTAGGTCTGAGAATCGGCAAACATCTATTTTTCATACCCCTTAGTGATAAGGGTTGTCCACCCTTAACATTTTTCTTTAATTTTTAGACATTTACTTAAAAAATGTTTATATGGCAAAACAACGTTTGCCGGGTCAGCTAGTAAGGATATAGATTTAAAATATTTCTTTATGTATGTAAGTATATAGTAATTGGACGACGCATGGGATGTTAAGAGTTTAATAGAACTATCTGTGGCATTGTAGCTTCTAAATGAATCAACCAATTTTGATTAGATTTTTTCTTCTGGATAGTTAATTATCTTTTCTTAGTAAGGTTCCATGAATATGTTTAGATATCATAGGTTCATATAATAGGTTATTAGTTTTTCTTTGGACTGTTGAGACGAGGTCTCGAGTTCGTTCCCAGATTTTACTATGGCACTCACTTTTCGATGCTTTTCAAAATTATGTGTGTATTTATCGCAGGTTTATATGTGCCCATAGGTTTACATTGGGACCTAAACATAAACTGGTGAAATGTGGGTGCTAGCACCTCTGCCTACCCTTTCGGGGATATAGGCGTGAGTTTATGTTATGTTAGTTTTTTATTTGTAGCTGTTAATATACGTTTATAAGATAAGATTCCTTAGAGGTACAGAATGATGATAATCTTTAAGACGTTCGGTTTGATTATGAGATGCTTACTAAATCTTTTTTTTAAAGAATATTAGATCCGAAACTACTAATATTACCTCTAATTCCTCCAGCTAAGCTAATTTGTTAAGTGTTGGGAGTGGGCTCACGTTGGTAGTCTAATGGCCAGGACTTGAACCCGGGATCTTTCGATCCTAAGACTCCTTAACCACTAAGCCACAGACGCTTCTCCGAATCTAACCCTCAAACAGATTCTTTCTAATAATAAGTATAATCTATCTTGACGACCTCCGTGGCGTAGCGGTAGAGCATTCGTTTGCTACGCAGGGGGCGCGGGTTCGATTCCCGCTCAGTGCAAATATTTGTATGCATGAATATGTATATTTGCATTGGTCTGGGTGTTTCTATGTATAATATGTATGTGTTTACAAAAAAAAAGTTTCTAAGTATGTTTATTCGCTTTCTAGATCCCGTAACACAAGCTAGTATGCTTACCATGGGTCTAGATAGCGTTGTGTAGAATGTCGTGAAATATATTTATTTATTTATCATTAAACATAACTTTAATGTTCAACAACGACCTACTAAAATATGACATGTCCTAAAACTCAGTACATTCTAGGATGTAGGTAACAAGGTGGCGTGTCTCAGTATCCGGGACAATTTAATTTATCTGCATTTTAATAAAACGCTCATTCAGCATGTGAGCTGGCTTCAATGTGAAATTGCTTTTTGAGTCGTAATATATAGTGACGTTCTTGAGCCTTGGTTACAAAGCTTGCGAAGCTTGTCTAGGTGAGATTTTAAAATTGAAATTACATTTGGCGATGTAAAAAAAAACCAGTTTTATTTTCAATTATATACATAAGTATATAAAAACCGCGGTAGCCGAGTGGTATGGGTAATGGACTGCTGAGACGAGGTCTCGGTTTCGATTCCAGGTTTTACCATATCACACACCAATGACTTTTCGATGCTTTTCGAAGTTATATGTGTATTTATCGCAGGTTTATAAGTGCCAGGTTAATGGCAATAGGCTCGCCACCTTTTACATTGGAACTTAAATATAAACTGGCGAAATGTGGGTGCTAGCACCTCTGTCTACCCCTTCGTTTATAGGCGTGAGTTTATGTTATGTTACATAAGTAAACTACCTAACCTCATCTGCTGGCTCCGGTTGGATAGCTCTCTGGTTAAAAGATGATGCACTGGCGCAGCCTTCCCTTAGTCACCTTGTTCGATACCCACGGCAAGAGAAGGAATGGTTTTATTCTAATTACCGGAAACCATTCGGCACCCAAAATTAGAAATCAAATGATGAAAATAATGGACATTAGTGGGGGCCGTACGGTTGTCTGCCTTCACATAAATGGTATAAAAACCACTTCACATAAAAACATAGCAAACCGTGTTAAAACTTTTCAAGAATTCATTTTATGTATGTTCATACAAAGAAATCATTTTTTTTTAAATCTCGTAGGTGCATTATCTTGGCATAGTTTTCAATATGACGAGAATGTTTACTGAATGGTGAAATTTGACAAAAAATCAACATGCAAAAGTAAGTCGCAACGATAAAATTATCAAACAATATACCGAAACAAAAAACTCATTAAAATTCAAATTACGTATATCTAAATCAATCATGCCAATAAAAAGTTTATAATACTTAAATTTTAGATAATTATTAATAAAGAGCTCATTCGGAACCGTTCGACTGTAGTTGAAGGACTCTCAACAAATTGTACAGGAAGAAACTGGGCTTAAGTTTTTAAAATACTGTTTAGTGTAAAAGTTATATGAGAAAGATTCGTAATTTTATTTTATACTTACGCCTGTGAAGTGTCAAAAGTGTGGTAATGTTGTATAACATCGACTTTTTATCATATATTGTTAGTCTCATATACGTTATAGATCACTATCTATAACGTATTTTATGTATGTTTCACTAAATGAGACTACGATCTTTAATCACCCCGCGACTATGGCTGCTGAAAAGGAGCCGAAACGTCGGGCTGAATAGTTTTCACACATTATATCAATGAGTAATATTTGCGTAATATTATGTACTTACTTAAAAATAAAACTAATAATACCGTATCAAAAAGGTAAACAAAAGCCTAGCAAACGTACACACACCTAAAATATTATTCCAAAAAAAATATTACTACAGATCAGAGAATTCCCAAACTTGACACTCCAGTCGATAAACGAAAAAAAATCACATCCATTTTGTCAATCATGGGAGCTTGTTAAAAGTTGCCGTAGTCGGCATAAAGTTTTAATGACCTACAGGTAAACAAGATCAAAGAGATATTAGAATGTTTATTTGTAAGTAAGAAAATATCTAAGGCAAACTAGAAAAAATATGTCTCTTAGAAATTCGGCGGGAATTTTAATTATTTACTTACATACATTACTTTCATAATGATTCCTCGTAATGGAATACGAGCATATTACTCTCTATTGAGTATTTTTATTGACTCGTATCATATCAATTAATAAGCCTCTCGCAGTATACTGGAAATGAGCCTCTCCCAATGTTGGGAGGCTTTGGCTTAAATTTTTTCCATTTTTTCCAGATTTAGGCCAGACGAGTTGGTGCAGGGTTCTATTTCGAGATTTTCTTCCCTCGTGGTGATATCATCAGCGTATTCTTCCGTTAGTCGCCTCTTACGACACCTTTCGGATTATACTTGTTTAAATAGTTTTAATTTAATATTTAAAAAAACATGTAAACATAAAAAAACATGTAAACATTAATAAACTTTTAAATACAGTTTTAAAGACTTGGAAATCTATTTAGGTATCGCTTGTTTATTAATTACTCTAGATTTTAGTTTGATATTTTTTTTCTGGGTATGTTATGATGACCAGAATACATCAAATTACAATAATGCCGCTAAGTATTCATTGAATAAACCTGTATAGTTAATACTATTTTAATATAATCACTTAGTAATTAACTCCATAGGCCACAATAACCACTTCCCATCAGGTGGGCCGTGTACTTGTCTGCCCCCAACGTGGTATAAAAAAAAAGTTAAGAAGTCAGTCTTAAGATTGAACGTCCAGGATTCGATTCCAGATCATTACACTACCTTCGCGGGCTCACTACTAACTATTCCTTTTTAAAGCAGATATTATCATTATCATCATTCTCTCCCTAACCACTCCAGTTGAGGTAAAGTGATTGTGACATTAGAGTTCGAACGCGAGACCTCTCATTCAAAAGGCTGACTCCTAAACCATTAAACTACCAACGCGTCTACTTACGTTAGCTACGTTATCACTGTAGATCCATCTGCTCCGTGATCAATTAAACGCTACATAAATAATACTGCTTTACGTTTTATTTTCTCACCGATATTAAAGTAGGGGTGAGCAGCGTACCTCTGACTAGTGAGTAATGCGTACCATTACTCCTAGCAGGCATTCTTTCTTTACGAAGGGGATGTGTATTATTAAAATTTATAAACATATAATTTTGTGAGAATAGCTGTTTATCTCGCTCATAATCTACTTATGGAAGTACTGGTTCACGGAATAAAAAATCTGAAAGAAGTAGGTAACTTTTGTTTCTGTTGATTTCTACTCGTACCTCACGGAAGATCTCATTCTCTGTCCCTCATGGCTATCCCAAGCAACCGATAGTTACACTTTTTTACACACCATTATGTAGAACAAACCTTGGTATGCAATCGCCTTTGACTTGAATTTGCTGCAACTGCAATGACAAGGTCAGCGATAATCTCGACATTTTTAACATCCTCTTAACCGACTTGAAATCAAACCTAGTTGTGTTACTTGAAAATTTTGCTGTCATGTTTGTATTTTATTTGTAGTCGCGATTACAATTTGTTTTTGCTACTGGCACTAGCACTGCTGATTGTAGTTAATGCATTGTTTTGCCTCACTGTTCTAATATTTTTGTGAATATTATATACACCGTAATTGTTATATGTATCGGAGACTTTGTCAATAATTGAATGTTGTGTGAATTGTGTAATACATGTAATAATGTGGTTGTACTTATTTAATAAATAAATAAACACACGTAATGAATATACAATACCCCCTCCCTCGGTTGGCCGGCTAGGTGGTTAGATAGGACTCTAGTCGACAAACGAACCATATTAGGTAGCAAATCATTGCTATATACAAGTAGATAAAAGTAATAACAATAATATAAAAAATCTATAATAAAATACAGCCACTCAAAGTACATTTAACTGAGAGTAATGCGATTTCTACTACTCCTAAACACTTATCTATATAGTATTGTCATATCACAATAATATATCTGAACTAACATCCTAATATCGTCCAGCATCATCAAGGATTCAGCTGTGGTGACCGCCAGCTGTAGCCACCTGTTAGATGGCTCTCGCATCACAATGAGCCACAGTCAGCCCGGATGATTGATGGTCTGTGCCGACCGTATTTTGGGGACTTACTATGAGTTTCAGTATATTCGTATCGTACTCTGCGATGGAACCAAATGAATATCGAATTAAATTCGCTAACACGACTGTAGTAAGAGAAAGATGAATTAGATCACTAAAAAGCCGCATTTGTTCACCTGGGTGAATCAATTCAACCGTATTTTGTGGTATAATGGATTAAAACTCACAGTAAGTACTGTGAGTTTTAATCTATTCATATCACATTCTGTGGAAAAACTGACGAAAATCTAATTGAATTGTTCAAATCGCTATTTTCGTCACCGGAGTAAATCAATTTCAAGGTAAACTGATAAACTATATGTTGATACTAAATATGTTGAGTTGCTTCACCTGGGGGATAGAGCGTAGGTGAAATAACTTTAAGTTCCGAATATAATTTCCCCACCGTGTTGAGTTCCCGACGGTGAGTAGGGTACCAAGTGCTCAGTGGTGAGTTTTTGTACTGTCAGTGGGAAAACCAAAGGCTTGTCCTAATTGTGTTCTGCACTGACAGCATAGGAATTCTCTATTCTTACAGGGCTGGCAGCACGGGTGTGACTCCCCTGATGATACACACGTTCATAGGTCACGGTAACCATTTTCCATCAGGTGGGCCGTGTGTTTGTCTGCTACCTTAGTGGTATAAAAAAAATCCCAGACGTAGTTGTGAATTGATTCTATAGACTTTATACTAAAGATTATATTTATTTAAGCGCGTTAAGTTTTAATTCCGAAGTGTCCGACCGCATACGACAGCTTTTGTTTATTGTGTTATAATTCATTGCAGCTTCTCAAGTAATATGTAAATATGGAAATGTATAGTTATAAACAAATGAGCGAATTGCGGGACTGATTTTGTGTCATCTTTTCACATACATTACTTGTTAAACTTCAATACATAAACGGCATTATTCAGAAGCCGCAATGAATTAAAACCATACACAAAATGTTCATATCTAGTCTATTTTACGGTACGCGCCGCATCTACTGTTATCGTATGTGATCGCCTTCGGAATCATAACTTTAATCTCTGAAACTACCAGTGGGACTTGATAAAATCTTTTAACATTTGATAACCCAGTTTTTGTAAAAGGTAACAGGTTATATAACATCACTCTACGACTTTTAGGTGACCAGCAATAATAATAAAAAAAAATCGGAAATACACAGCCTGACAGAGTATTTTATGTGTTGATTGCAATATAACTTCAACCAATTAATAACATGCATTTGCATGAAGGTTACAGGCATATTACATATTTATTGAACCCAGTAGGGGGCACTCCAATCGCGTTGTAACATATTCCCGCATGAAAATAGGACAGGTCAACTAGGACATTAATTTTAAAAGAATAGGTCTAACTGCAATTAATATAATCATATTTTAATTTGATTGAGCCGCGGTAGCCTAGTGGTATGGGTAATGGACTGCTGAGACGAGGTCTCGGGTTCGACCCCAGGTTTCACCATGGCACACACCAATGACTTTTCGATGCTTTTCGAAGTTATGTGTGTATTTATCGCAGGTTTATAAGTGCCTGGTTAATGGCAATAGGCTCGCCACCTATTACATTGGGACCTAAACATAAACTGGCAAGATGTGGGTGCTAGCACCTCTGCCTACCCCCTCCGGGGATATAGGCGTGAGTTTATGTTATGTTTATGTTATTTTAATTTGATACCTATAGGTGGTAACGTCAACAGTTGAAAGTCCTGTAGGTGTATAGTTTCGAATTGCCTTAATAATGATTTATTCAGGCATGAATTGTCTGATGTTTCCACATGGATACACTGGCTGTGGTCACAGGCCACTCACAGGCTAACTGGCTCAGTGATGTGCGCCCTCTGTCGTCACCTCCGTGAGGTACAACGTCACTAATATTGAAACTTAACTACTGTAATTGTAACCTATAGCAATACATAGATAGATATTATGACAAACTTGATGTAAATCACATAAATACGTAATTTGTGATGATAGCGAAACTTTGATAACTAAAGAGACGTTTCAAATAACTGTATGAAATATGCTCATTATATTTGAAATTTTCACTATTATTGTTTAAAAAAGAACATTTTTTTTTTTTAATTTAAAAATAGAACATTCTCTTCATTGCTCCCGTAGGCCAAAAATTATACGCACAAACGCAACACTCACATTATTAAAGCCAGTAACTGTTATAATATTTTATAACAAAATATTTTCCGCGCCCTCTCCTTATTCTCATGTATTTTATTTTCAAAAAAAGTCTCGCTAATTTCTTACACAACCTTTACATAACATAGGATAAAGCCGCCGGTGAGAGCCCGTTATCCCCCGTATATATATTAATATTGGCAAACGACAAGTTGACAACCTTCCAAAAAATATATATTATACATCGTTTGTTTTCGTTCTCTCTCCAGAGCGCTTCGCAAACAGAACTGCGTATCAACTCCGACGGTAGGACAGAGGTTGAATCATATAAATAAAAAAATCTCAAGAATGAATCAAGTTTATTCTTATTATATTTCCTCAGAAACTCTATAAATAACATCAAGATAAAAACAAAAGGTCCAACACGGACTGACAACGTAAATAATGCGTTATCAGTACACACGGAAAGCACTGCGCGCAGCGGACGAACGGACGAACACTCGAGCACTGGAGCGGCCGATATCGGACGAAGACACGATGATTTATTTAAAGCAGCGCGGAGATCTCTTATCTGCCACCTAGCGTTATCTTATTGCGTGTTTCCTAAATAATTAATGCAATATAGGGCATCGATTGTGAGGTGACTGGGGGGCGCCGGGCGGGCACAGGAGCGCGGGGGTGCGCGCGGCGCACGCACGCGATTGGCTGTCAAGCCTGCGTGAGTGCGTACCTCCCCGCGTGCGTATGCCTTCGCCCGCCTGTGTTCAGTCGCCTTCCGAACCCCACGCGAGACGGACGTGCCGTGCCGTGGTCCAAGTCACAAGTACGAAAGCCGCGACTGCGCGCCCATCCGCTATCTCCTATCAGTAGTAAACCAAGTTTCAATTTGAACTGTGACTAATTTATCTGTCCATATGGTTCATCTCGTAGATATTTTGCGTTCGTCGAACGTTGAATATCCGCCGCCTGTTATTGTGAGTAAACATATACTTTGAAATATAATAATATTTATAAAGTGTATTTTTCAAAGTACTTTTTATTAGCTTATATTTATTTTTATTTGTTGTTCTTTTACAGATAAAAGTTTTGGTGCGTTATGCCGAGTAACGATTCAAGTTTTTAAAGATATTTCGTAATTTGTTTAAAACATATGATTTTTGTTTGTTTTGTTCGAAGTCGTATTTGTTTACGCTTGTTTGTTTTTATGTTAATTAAATAAATAATATTTGACAGTTTATAAATATGAATCTAAAGAGTATTTAAACTGTTTCCATGTACTGAAAATAATTACTTTGTATTATTACCTTCACCAACAATTACTTGTAATTAAATTTTAATAAATAAAGTGAATTATATTTTGTTTGTTTTTATTTTTGAAGTTCATTTGTTTTTTTGTTTTTATTAAATAAGTAACGCGTAAATCAAACGCCAGCGAAAATTTAAGAATAAAATTAATTGTTTCTTTGTAAGTTCTAAATCAATAAAGTTGAGACAGTCGAGAGTTAAAACAATTGCTCCACGGTTTATCTGAGTTCACATCTTTATTACTCCGGAGATCGAAATGATAACGTTCAAGACGCTCCGTCATTACAAATCTGATTGTCCCTTTCACTTTTATTGTACAAAAGAAATAAAGCTACATATTTTAAATTTAGAACTTAATTTGAATAAAAGTTGTTTATTGCTTTATTTTATATGTTTGTTGTTTAAAAATAACTTTGTTATCTCTAATAATCTTACAGTTTTATTATTATAAGATTTAAACAAGTATATAAAGTTCAAATATAAATTAATTACCCGAAAACAAAATGTGTTATACTGATTGAAACAGAACCCAAAGTAATTATAATGTTGTTTTCCTTGTTTGATATAAATAATTTACGAAATTTAATACCTTACGTTTAATATTATTGTTGAGTTTTTGTTTTATGTAATATTTTTGTATGATTTCAAGGAAAATTACTAAGCAAGCTATTACTTAAGCAAATTTTAATTTCGTTTTTCTTTAACTTAGTTTTACAAATCTTTTACTTCTCTACCAAAACAGGAAACATTAACTTGTGTGCAAAATGAGTATATGTGTGAATGTGTGAATAACTTAAACAGATTAAATCTCTGTCATCGTCACTGAATATAACGATATTTCATATTATTTTCTCTACTGAGTTATATTCTGTATTCGTTTTGAGTATAAGTGCAGATATAAGTTAGTTGAAATATGTAATCTATGATGGCATATTGATATTTGTTGCCTGGTTTGCTAAATAACTACATAGTAGAGTGTGAGAGAAGAACCAGCTAATAAGGCTCAAGACATTTTTTACCAAGTTACTAGTTATATAATTTAAAAAACTTTAAATCAGGAAAACAGAAAACTGTGGAGAGTATAATGTCTCATAACATTGTTAAGAACCAGCTAAAAAAACTCGATACAATTTTTACCAATCGTAAAGTTATTATATTATAAAGTTTTTTTTTTAATCAGAGAAACAAAAAAATGTGGAGAATATAATCTCTCATAACACTGTTAAACTTTTATATCTATTTCTTAAAATCAAATCAAATCAAACCTTTTCTTTCAAATACAAATAGGTCACAAAGTAACGCCTACTTATAAATTACCATTTAAAAATACCATTTCAAAAGAAAAGACGCTACAAATACTACCGCATTCCAACACTTACCTACACATCGCACAGCCCTAAAACGAAAAACGTAACATATATATTATACGGCATTCGTTTGCGAAGTAAACAGAGACAAATTAATGCAATTTTGCACTGTCCCCGCTCCTCGTATTAAAATTCTATTCACAACTGGAGGCTTTAGCAGAAACTTCATATGTTGACCGTGCCCTTAATTTTCTATTGTGACTGTAGATACGTTTGAATAAGAAAATGATTGAGCGTGAGGAAGTTTGATTTCCATTCATATGTTATTTTTAGACTGATATATAAATTTTCTTTCGGAGAATTTGAATTCAATTTTTTTTTTTGCAAACCTTTACTTGAATATTAAACAAAGTGAGTAACGGATAAATTAAAATTCATTGTAATTATATTTATAAATGTATGGTTAGATATTCTTATGTGTATGTATATTCTATTTACATATTTATGTCTATATGTATGTATTACTATATATTTTACCTTTCATAATGCACCTACCTTGTTATTCTCTGCACCACCTACTGGGTTGACTGGTAGAGAATGCCTGTGGTATTAAGTCCGCCTGTTTACATATGTGCATGAAGTTTAAATAAATATATAAGGTTGTACTCCCACTAATATTATAACTATGAAAGTTTATGAATATGATTGGATATTTGTTACTCTCAACCGGCTGAACGAAATTAGCTGAAATATGGTACAGGGTCCATTATAGTCCGAAATAAAACATAAGCTATTTTTATGACTGGAATATATTCCCATGGGTTACAAAAAATGGATTAAGTGAGTTCGAAAATATGTAGTTTTTATAACTCTGTACTTACAGGGTTGGCAGCGCGACTGTGACTCCTCTGGTGTTACAGACGTCCATAGGTCACGGTAACCACTTTCCATCAGGTGGGCCGTGTACTTGTCTGCCAACTAAGTTGTATAAAAAAAAAATTTAGGTCACGTGAAGATAGGAGTTATACTGGATACATAGATTCTAAAGAATATCGGCCATTATTATAGAATCTTACAATAAATGAATACTCAAAACTTATCGGTAGAATATATAAGCTTTTTAGTTTGAAGGTTTTACATGCATTTTCACGTCCCGCTTAAAGAATTCAAGTTTTAGGAACCGTTTAGCCCTTAATGGAAAAAGAGTGTCAATATATCTCTGTCTGCTCATTCCGGATTATTTAAACGTGAATATATGTGTGTATGTTCATAAAGTTACTGCTTCGTTGACTGTAGCTTAAGTTCAGTGTTAAAATACTTATTTATTTATTTATTTAATCAACTTTATGCACAGTAATTTTGTACAAAGGCGGACTTAATGCCAAAGGCATTATCTAACAGTCAACCTTAGGGTGATGCAGAGATACATTGAGGTAGGTGCAATGCTTAAGTTTAAGACATGAAATCATGAGGTTCTAAGATAGAGAGCTTTTTCTGATACAAAATTCTCCGCAGCAGGACAGCATCTCTAAGGTAACTTGATCGACATACAATATTATAGAGTACTGAATATGACGTGGAACTAAAACCTTAAAGTGATTAGTATAATTTCGGACTTACTAACTTCTGCTTACCTCTTCGATAGTTTACATTTTTATACAACTTAGATGGCAGACTAGCACACAGTTCACTTGATGAAAAGTGGTTACCGTGACCTATGAACGTGTGCAACATCATGGGAGTCAAACCCGTGCTACCGACCCTGTAAGAACAGAGAGTTTCTATTACGTCAGTGCAGATGAAACAATCACGACAAACTTTTAGTCTTCCCACTAACAGCACAAAAGCTCTCCAGTGAGCTCTTGCTATCCAACTCACCGCCGGGAATACAACACGTGGTTATTAAAGCCGTACATGCGTAAAGAAAAAACCATATGGTGATTAGCTTGGTGATATTACTCATAAAACTAAGTAACCGTAATATAGTAAATGTGTTTCTTGAAATGCCCTATTTAATAAGAAAGTTGAAGTTTAAACAATAGATATCCTTAAAGGTGAATCGATAAAAGTGTAATCATACAGTGACCGTGAATAAAAGTGAGCGTTGCAATAAACAACTGTAAACTAATATTAAACTAACTATAATGAATGTGTAAATCTAAAATCATAGATACGCTTACAAAAGATAAAAGTGGAGTAGATATTAGAAATATGGGAGCAAAAGCTGATATTAAAGTTGATTGATCGAGTAAACAACAGCATGATAAGGGAGTGTTGTGATACAGTAGAATATGTAAGGACCAAAATAGAGAAAGGGTTGTACTCGCAGAGAGAAAGAATGAAAGAAGAATGAAAAACAAGATTTATGAAACAAAAATGAAAGGACAACCCGAAATGAATTTACCTAGGTAAGGTAGGTAGGTATATCACTCACATCGAAGATGTTTTAATGAAAGATTTGGTTAAGGGTACCAAATCAAATGGTGAGTATGTATGAAAACTTTTATGAAAGTAGAAAGAGTGAAAGTACTATATAAAAAAAAAAGTTAGATGTCAGGGAGCGTGACTCATGACAGCCTTGAGATACATATCCACATCTCAAAATTTGCCTATAATTAATTAAACGTTCAATATAAATGACGATTTTCTAACAAACATCAAAATCTAATTTAAAGCAATGCTCAAACAGCGTAATACTTTAAAGTTATAAGTATCTGCAAATGTTTTCAAAGCAAAGAGTTATATAAATAGACCAGAGTTATATATATTGCATATGAAACAGAGCAACTTACCTTTGCAACCACTACCAAATACTGCTTATGAGATACCTCAATATTTGCGCATAGATGTGGTTTGTGCGCAAATATTATCATGAAAATTATGTAGTTCATGTTTGAATTGTGTTTTCATGATACGCAAATATAATTGAATTATTATATAGGTATATTTGTACCCTACTTAATTATAAAATTAAAATTTTGGCAGGAATAAAAATATGTTTTATTCTTGCTGATTTCCTGCCGGCGTTAGCAGAAATAACTGTCTGTCATCAGCTGCTGTGCATACTTGTATGCTAGGAAAGTTACGTATGTCATTCGTAAACTTTAAAACTAATACAGACATACATACATACATATAATCACGCCTTTATCCCTGGAGGGTTAGGCAGAGGTGAATTAACACCCACATTTCACCAATAATTGTATTCGGACCACGTAATAGGGGGTGAGCCTATTGCCGTATTCCGGGCACTATTGTTGACTCGAGCTATGTATCTGAGGCTGAGTCTGGGCTGTATATATCTGTCTGATGTTAAACAGCCCTATCCCTTAGTCGCCTTGTACGACACCGCATGGGAAGAGATGGGATGTCCCTAATTCTACTCTGCCGGAAACCGCACTTAATATAGTTCTTTTATCACTATAAAGCTATTTTATTCGAAGTAACATAGGTTTAATGTTTATCTTGTCAGGAGTTAAGCAGATGAAACTGCAGGATGATACTACCTACTAACAAATGAAAAAGAAAAAAACAAATACTTTGAACATTGGAAGTTTTCAAAATAAAGTCATCATAACTAGCTAAACGATGTAATTCTATACACAAATCGTTAACCCGAAAGTTTCGGAAAAAAACTGTGTGTATCCAACATTACACAGGGGCGTAATGGTGCGTAGAAGGATATTCTTTAACAAGTTGGGGCTAGTGCGGCTCCAGATAAAACTTTTTATGTTCTGCTTATGTGTTATCGCCGTTTCGAATCCATAACGCGTTACCAGGATGTACGGAGTGGCTAAAATACAAGTTATCGCGCAGTGTTTTTGTTGCGGACGTGTTGCTTGAATTAGAGTTTATGGTGTTAGTTTTGTAGACTTGCGGGTACGGACCAAGTATTTTGTGTGACTTTGAAAACAAATTGTGTTTTTAATATAGAACTGACTTTTACTTTATAACGTGACACTTCATCCCCCGGAAACTCAAGCTGTGGAATGAACTTCCTGCTGTGATTTTCGCGAGCGCCTACAATATGGGGTTCTTCAAGAGGGGTATTTAAAGGTTTTTTCAGGTTCGGCAGCGCGAGTGTTACGCCTCTGGTGTTGCACACGTCCATAGGCCACGGTAACCACTTCCCATTAGGTGGGCCGTGTGCTTGTCTGCCACCTAAGTGGTATAAAATAAAGTTTACTTCTATACTTACTACAGTTGAAAGATAATTTTGCCGTTAGTTTAATATAAAACGGAATTATATTAAATTGCTGTCGTATGATGGATGTTTTAGGCTTGCTCTCGCTAAAGTCGCAAGAGAGTAGAAAAGCCGAACCCGGCACCAATGTATATTCCAGAGATAAAAAATTGGCAAAAAATATAATCTGTCACTGTACCAAAGTTCAGCCAAATCAGTTCAGCCATTGAAGCGTGATTGAGTAAAACACTCACTCAACAACTTTTACGTTTATATTATTAGTAGAATATAAATAATAGAACATATTTATGCAAACAAATACCAGTAACTGAAGTTTAAAATATATATCGTATTGTTTCGAAAACCACAAAATCCTCAAAACAGAGAACAGCGTAAAACACAACAGTCCCAAAAGGGACTTCACAAATAGAGAGTGTGATAATTAAATCTTTATCATTAGCGACCCAGCCTATATAATTAGTGAGAACGCAAGGAGGGTTTCATTGATAACATAAATTAGATTATTTTACTGATGTCAAAAAGGAGGTGTGTTGCGTTATCATAGATATTTTTTGTATGTGTCCAGTACACATTTATACAAATAATCACGCTTTTATCCCCGAAGGGTTAGGCAGAGGTGAATAGAGGTGAGCCTATTGCCGTCTTAGGGCTATTGTTGACTCGAGCCATGCACCTGAGGCAGTTTCTGGGCTGCATATATAGATCTGTCTAATGTTCAACAGCTCTATCCTTTAGTCACTTTGTTCAACACTGCATGGAAAGAGATCCGATACACGTCACGTCTTTATCCATGAATGGGTAAGACAGAGGCGCTTATTGAGTCCACGTTTCGTCATTCTCTTTTTTACCCCACGTCATAGATGGCGAGCCTATTGGCCATTTCCGGGAAGTGAGTATATTCGCCAGAGGCTCGTCCGTTTCTTCACAGGTGCATCGCATTCAAATGAGAATGTCCTAGGCCCTGGCGATGTTGGTAGGTCTCCTTATATATCGACTTAAAAAGTTCTTTATTCAGCTTCTGAGTACTCAACAATTATATTTTTAAGCGATTCATCTTCTTAAGTCCGTGGGATGAATTTACGTACCATTATACATTTCTGGGTGAAACTGTGGCCCCGGAACTGAAACAAAATAGTATTTCAAGTTATACACACTGTTGAATGAATTTAAGTACATACATACAAATATACATATAATCACGCCTTTATCCCCGGAAGGTTAGGCAGAGATGAATTAACACCCATATTTCATCAATATCATCAGTATTTGGTTCCAGGTAATAGGGGGTGAGCTTATTGCCATTTTCAGGCACTTTAGTGGCCCTGAATCATGCATCTGAGGCTGTATATATCTGTTTGATGTTAAACAACTACCAAAAGCATTTAGTATGCTAACGATTCAAAACGATTAGGATATAAAAATAATACACTATTATCATCATCATCGTCATATTCTTGTTAGTCTCGGTCACATCTGAGGTTCTTGTGCATGTTATTAAAATATGCAAAATTTGTATTAGATACTACTGACCCATTAAAAAATTTCATGTTCGTAGCTGGTAATGAAAGTGAATGAACCCATCCAGCTGGGATATAGGATAATATCGTGAAAAAAATCCGATTGCTGCGCTACCGGGGCCAATAACAATTTTATTATACTATATCTATAACTTTCGAGCAAGTATTTTAAGTTGACAAAGTTTTATTGCGATCGAATGAACGGTTCGGTAGGTAGCGCATAAAATACGAACAAAGGAACATTTTTTTTATATATATTAAAAGATTGTTGGGGCCTGTGATTAAATGGTAACCGAGTATGTTAATATATTGCAAGGTTAGGTAAGCAATACTAGCCAGGTCAGGATTAATATGGATGCTAAAATGGGCATCCATACTAATCCTGATCTGGATTTAAAAAAGAAACAGTGACACCCCTCCATCTTTCACACATCTGTGAAATTCGTCACGGATAGTCGGAGCCCTGAAAAAAAATTCCCGATTGCTGTCTAAAAGATCGAAACTAGTTTGATAGCAGGCGGTACGAATTTGCAAACCATAAACCCTCTGCTATATTATTTTTATTTATATTTTTATTATAAAATTAATTTTTTGTTATGGTTTGACCTATTTATATTTTTGTAACCTCCATTTAATCATCTTCATTTTGATAGCTACTCGGTTAATTTTTATGAGAAAATATTTGTGACAACATGCATTATAGCACAAATAAACCACCAAATAGTTGTTATTGGCATTTTGTGTACCCTATGATCTCCCTTGGGAGAAGAATTGAAACCTTCCATTTGAAATCCCATACGTCAAAATCCGCCCAGGCGTCAGACCTCTAGAAGGGTAAAAAGTACAAGATCCAGTTCATCAACAGATTTTTTTTATACCACTTAAGTGGCAGACAAGTACATGGCCCACCTGATGGGAAGTGGTTACCGTGGCCTATGGATGTATGCAATACCAGGGGCGTTACACGCTGCCGACAATGAAAAAGCCCATATTGTAGGCGCTTGGGAAAACTGCAGCAGGGAGGTCATTCCATAGCTTGAACGTGCATGGATCATTCGTTTGTTGAGGTCTAATGGCAATCAATTTACGGAAAATATCGTTATTTAGTAGATTGAAAGCCGACCTCATTACTATAACAACAGTGACTGATACAGCAACATTTACAATTGTTATTAATAAGGCTATAAGTAATTTCATTGATACGAAATAATACGATCCAAAGCAGCAATTTGAGTCGGTTGTCATCGCATGTAAATTACTCAGAGTAAAATTAATTACGACCGAGCTCGCAGACGACAGGTTATTAATGCACTCGAGCTATCTTATAACTATGTATGCCAGACTGATGACATATCTATCGTGTCAGCAGTTTTGGCGTCAGTGACTAACATAGAAAGGGACAGTCATTTTGATTTTCACCGCGATGTTTACGTAGAGTGCGACGTTGTGTAACGTTTTTCGTATATTTAAACTAGTGCTTGTGTATTTTCGGAGGACATTCTCAAGGTCATGGACTCCATGTATACTATCAGATAGAATAACATAAAATACAAGGGCGAGGGCTTGAGATGATGATGACAAGAGCGAACCCATTGCGTCTCCTGGGTATTTTGGAAGGTGACTTAGCATCTCTAAGTTTTTTTATACCACATTGGTGGCTGAGAAGTACACGGCCCACCTGATGGGAAGTGGTTACCGTGGCCTAACGCCCCTGGTGTTACCTACGTATGCAACACCAGGGGCGTTACACTCGCGCTGCTGACCATGAACGAACCTTCTGATGCCCCTCTTGAAGAACCTCATATGGCGCTCGGAAAACCGTAGCAGGGAGGTCATTCCACAGCTTGAGTTATCCATCGAACAGTAATAATAGCTTGGATATGTAACCGGTTGCCTCAGTGATTTCTGAATACCCGTTCAGGGTTATTAAAGTTCTTACTAGTATGTAATTTTTGTGATGGTAAAAGTATTGTTCTGTTGGAAACGTGATTGACACAACCTGAGTTGTGTGATCCGTGAGAAAGAGACTGCATATCGCATTCGAAAAATTATTTCCGTTAAATTAAATGGCAAGTAATACATATAAATATACCCTCTTATTATATGTATATTTATAAACACATTTTTATAATGACCCTTCTTGGCAGTTGGGTAAAAACTACACTATAAAAAATCGCTTGCAAAGTTAGCTAACAAAAAGCCTAAGTAAGTACTATATTTTTCTCCAACTCTTCTATCTCTGAAAACTTAGAAAGTCGATAATACTCGCAGATCCCATCTGAGTTCATTTATTCAGTAAAGGAATATCTAGACAGATAACTAAAAATATTCTAGTCAAGGTGACTTTGGCGCAGCGCTCTCGGTAATACTTTTATATTAAAATTTCATTAATATACCTACTGTTTAAGTTGAGATTGGATGGGCGATTGCTAATTTATCGTCGGCTTTTAGGCTGCCTTCTCATGAAACAGTTTCTCGCCGGACCCGGTTCGTACTAAAACCGTATCTGTTTCTGGAGATCAGTCTTGTATGGGACACTATGAAGCCCACAAAATATCAAAATCAAGAGGTAATGCTCAGCCATATTTGAAACAGTTTATCCTCGACACAATACGCAACGCCATTGTCCTTTAATTAACGTATACATCTAAAGTTGTTTTGTGTTAAATATTTTAATCAATGATGAATTTTTGTGTGAGTTTAATTAATGATAAACGAATTGAAGCTCGCAAACCGAGTACCGGGCGTCTGACAGCTTACCACGTGTTACGTATACAAATCATCTTATAAATAAGCTTGGCCGGTTTTTGTCCGGTGTCGACAAAAACCGGACCGTAATGGAACCGGCTCGTGGAGTTGCGCCTTTACAGTCCACAAGCGCTAATAATTTCATTAGCGAAGTTTTCTCCGAACCGCATCTATAGAACTTGCTCGATTTAATATAATGCGTTAAAATAATGTGTTTAACTTTTGCCGAATTAAAATTTATGGTGGGCTGCGTAAGAAAAACATAAACTTTTAAAAAGGATTTTTTAGTTGGTGAATTTAGTTGATTTTACAAAATCGATCTTTGCTTGTGTTGAAATTAAGGGTCTAATAGCTTTGTATACTATTAAACAGCAAATACTACTTAGATGAATTTATTAACGTGCGGATATCCTCTCGGATACCCCGGCAGTCTAATGGCAAGTGGTTACCATAGCTTATGAGTATTTACAATAGTGGAGCCGTTATTTCATGTTTATATTTACGTTTAAACTTATTTAACTTGTAATCATTTAGATTGAGACCGGAAGAAGTCAACATCCAGGATAATTAAGCTTCCTGGACATGCCCCAGAAATTTTAATTTCTCCAACACACTTCTTAGGGTAACCCTGGAGTCAACAACCAAAATTTGTACTACGTAAAGAAAATTGTTAGTGTACTAATTGCTTCAAATTTTCAATAAAATAATAATCATTTACTTAATAGTCCACTTTAACAAAAAATAATCCTTCGATTCATTTACGTTTGTTGTCCACTCTGTTGCTAAGCAACGGAGTGTCATCGTGACAATATGATGTCAGCAGTCTGACAGCTGACCACGTGACCGAGGATTTATTTAGCTTGGCTTTTGTGAAATGTTATTTTTAAGGTTACGCAGCGGAAGCCACTCGTTGGAAATGTGGTCAGCGATTTAAATTATTCAACTGAGTTTTGGTCACGGTGTGTTTATAAAAATAATTGTACTGGTTTTAATTTTTTTAGTCAGCACGATTAGACAGGTTTAACTGAGGAGTCTGACCTTCTAAGTCCAAGAGGGAAATAAAGCCTCGATTGTTAAGCATCAGAACTACGGCTAGCAGTATGTAGGGTACCCATAGACATCCATGAATGCCATACAGTATACCGTTGTTTAAAAAATACAGGGTGATGCTTTGCTTATTGTACTTCATGCTGAAATTAATACAGTGCACCTTTAAAAGCGTATTTTTTTAATATTGAGGTTCAGTGAAGAAATTAATTTAGACTGAATTACTGTAATTTTTTTAATGGCAGATAGGCTCGCGTTTGTCCACCATCTCACTTGTTGGTAATAGTATTTCTTACACAGTTAATAACATTGTTTTTAACTTTCGCAATCCGTAACCACATTGGGATGGTAGAAACCATTAAATAAGCTACATTTCACACTTAAATTAATGAAAACAAACACTTCCATTAATTACAGTTACCACAACAAAACGAAGCTAAAACCGTCAAATTATCGGACCATTGCTCAGCGGTAACGCAGCGGTAGCAAATTATTCGTCAGATACCAATCTACACAGCTCAGGTAATTAGGTATCGTCGCGTGTGACCACTGTGTGTTAGTTTACAAGCTAAGGGTTTTGATCGAGACTTATTACAATATATTTTTAGGCCGTCCTGTCATATTTTGACTTTAAAATTTATATACATATGTTCACGCCTATAAATCACCGAAGGGTTGGACAGAGATGTATGAACACCCACATTTCATAAAAAATATATTTTTAAGTCCCATGCTATAAGGGGCGAGCCTACTGCCGTCAAGCGTCAAGTACAATAACATAAAAAATAAATTTAAAAAACTGTAGAGAAACTGGGTCACCTAATCTTCGTCTTCTACAGAGTTTTAATAATTTTAACTAACCATTAACAGTAATAATTTGATTATAAAGAATTATGACGTCACAACTCATTATTTCCAACGTACTGTTTTGGCGTTTAATAGAATTAAACCGCTTCGACTTGACAGTCATACCCTATTAACACCGCAGTACTATTTTTGTAATTCGAACGTGTCACATAAAAAAAAACGTTACTCGCCAATGAGAAGACCTCGATTTAAGTTTAGAACATAAATATAAAAAAGGTTGACGCACTAATAAAACTTCTTTCTTTGTGACTGTCAATCGACGTCAATTTGACGTCAACGTCCTGTCAATCGCTGCGACAGAACTTAATGGGCAATGGCTATACTTTCAAAGCGCGATAAACTTTCAAAGCTATTACCACCATTGTGTATGGATAATATAGATGTTATCCATACCGTTATTAGTTCAGAGCACCCTAAATTACATGGCGTGATGAATGGACAGACAGTAGTATCGTAAACTTTATAGTGGCTTTGGAATAGTATACATGTGATGTTTTTATTTGCGATAGGCTTTTTTTTTTTTTTTTTTTTTTTTTTTACGTGCGCAAAATCCCCACGGATACCTCCCCACCGGAGCCGGTGGAGGAGGTTATGTCGGACTCGAACCGACTAAAACGCACGCCGCCTGTGGGTCGTTACGGTTGCCGAAGGTGAGGTTGACAGTATTTGCGATAGGCTTGCATTTGATCATGGAAATAAAGTAATGGAAATGAAAATGGAAAAATATTTATATCAATAAATACATTGAAGAGTTAGCATAGCTTTTATTTTAACAGTAATATCAATCCGTCGTGTGGCTTCCTGCAAAGTAGAATTAGGGCCACCCCAACTAAGGGATAGGGCTGTTTAATATATACAGCCCAGATTCAGCCTCAGAAGCAGGGCTCGAGTCAACAATAGTGCCCGGAAGGCGGCAATAGGCTCACCACTTGTTACGTGGGACCGAATTCAATGATTGGTGAAATGTGGGTGTTAATTCACCTCTGCCTAACCCTCCGGGGATGAAGGCGTGATTATATGTATGTATGTATCAATCTTAATTATTTACTAGTGTTCCTGTTAATTTTCCAGCTAAGTAGTGGGTTTATGTCAGCAGTATTTTCAATGACAATGACAATGTTTTCTAGGACCCCACCCAAGCTAGTTAAGATATACTTACTTCGCAAAGATTGCACTGTTATTATTTCTTAGAATATTTTATTATTAATTTTTCTAGAGTTGATGGTCAGTCGACCGGTTTAATTAAAACTTAGTATGTACTAACGCCTGCCTTTAGCACATTATTTTCTAACTCTAGCAGATAGTGGCTTACCAACAATGTTATTTAAAAAAAGTGAATATTTTCTTTATTAAATGAAATTACGTCTTAAATGAGTGCATTTTAAACGACTGCGGCCAGAAGTTAAGTTAAAATATTTTATTTATATTTTCCAAATTTTCTTTTATATTAACCTTATCTTTACCAGTACAACAAAAAAATAATCATCAAAATCGATCATGCCGTTCTCATCAATTATCAATTTTTGAACTTAACAACAAATTTTAAATATTCATTTTTATTCACTGTCGCCGTAGCTATAGTGTGACAAATGTTAAAAAAGTTTGATTAACTAAAAACATACCTACATATATACGGACTTCTTCAATCAACTTAATATTGACAATACTCCTAATGCATCAAATTGCTACAACATTATTCCACCTCCAAGATCTATTAAAATTCAAAGTTATGATGAAGTATGATTAACACAATCATCAATCAAATTTAAACTTTAATCTTCAAGCAATAGACTTGATATTACATAACTTCAAATTAAGTTAAATTAAAAATAAGGCTCTCAGGGTAATACCTAAAGTTGTAGAGGCGTAGAATATACCGCCACGCCCACTGCATAGCGCATATATTACTGTCTCTTTTCCACCTCAGCAGGTTAACTCAGGGTATAAACGTTCTCTTCAATGTACCTACAGACTTCTAGAATAGTTTTACATATGCGGTATTAAAACTTTATACCCTTTTTAAGTTGGGTACTACAGTAATATACATTATGTGCGTGTACTGCGCTGAAATTTTGTGCAATAAAGGAATATTTCTGTTGCAAAGTTCGGAAACGTAAATAGGTATTGCTTAGCGATAGATCATAGGTTAAATAGCGTCGGCAGCTTAGTGGTTAAGGATTACGATTGAAAAGTCCAGGGTTCGAATCCTGGACATTACACTACCAACGTGAACCAACTCCTAACACGAGCAATTTATCTTAACTGGAGGGGTTAGAGGGAATATTTTTTTTATACCACTTGGTTGGCAGACAAGCACACGGCCCACCTGATGGAAAGTGGTTACCGTGGCCTATGGACGTTTGTAACACCAGAGGAGTCACAGTCGTCGACAGCACAAATAGTCCAGTGAGCTCTGGCTACCCTACTCACCGCTGGGAACACAACACGAAGTTATTATAGCCGCGGTATTCTGTAAGGCGGAGGTACTTCCCCAGTCGGACTGCTCAATTGGGCGGAAATACCGCCGTGTCCTACCTCCTAAACCGTATTAGTAATTTTGATTCTAATATTCTTTAAAAAAAAATGATTTCACCTGTATACATAAATAACTGATGCTGGACACAGGGTCACCCTGTGTGTTGTCATATCACTTATAATGCCGTCATACTACTCGTAATATCATAAGTGGGATGTATGTTTAGGTGTATGAATGTGAATGTTTTTCATACCACTTAGTTCGCAGTCCTGCACCTGGCGTACCCAGTTGAAAGTGGTCATCATGACCTTTGGACGTGTGCAACACCAGGAGTATCACAATCGCGCTGCCGACCCTGTAAAAACCTTCCAATGGCCTTCTTGAGGAACCCCATATTGAACTCACTTGAAAAAATCACGGCATGGAGTTCATTCTACACCTAAAGCGTGCGGCGGATGAAGTTTCTTTCATCTACCCTACAGAATACCGCGGCTAAAATAACCTCGTGTGGTGTTCCCAGCGGTGAGTAGGGTAGCCAGAGATTTATTTTTTTATTTTTTTATTAATTCCTTATGCACGATGTACACTGGCGGACTGAATGCCGTAGGCATTTTCTACCAGTCTACCATTGGGTGGTGCAGAGCTAGTACAGTTTTGAGAGATCACTGGAGAGTTTTTGTACTGTCGGTGGGAAGACCAAAAGCTTGTCCTGCTTCGTCTTTTACACTGGCGGTACAGAAACTCTTGTGCTTACAGGGTTGGCAGCGTGATTGTGACTCCCTTGGTATTGCACACGTCCATAGGCTGCGGTAACCACTTTCTATCAGGTGGTCCTTGTGCTTGTCTGCCAACCAAGTGGTATAAAAAATATTAAGAAAATACTTGACTTTGGGCACTGTTTGTTAGCCTTTCATACAAGAACTACTGAACGGATCAGGATGAAATTTGTCACATAGACATATCATAGTCTAGATTAGGAGATAGGCTACTTATTATCCCGAAAATATTGATACCTAGTTGATAATAATGAAATATTGTTCCCGTGGATTGCGGAAACGTAATAAGTACTACATGCTGGTGAAGCGTCAGACAGCGACAAGTATTCAATTTAGTCGTCAGAAACAAATAAAAAATCACAACCGTTACTGTTTATAATCCTAAAAAAAAATTTGTTACAAATAAAAAGTTTACACCAAAGAGTATAAACCCGCAAAGTTACAAGCGAGATTATTAAAATATTAGCCTCCTCGGCAGTAAATTAAAAACACTAGAGCAAACGACCACTGTAGGGAGAAAAGCTGCGAAAAAAAATATCATTCGCTCCGTGTCAAGTGGTTTTCACTCCACTTAAATGCTTTATAGATTCGAAACACGATTTCCCACCGAGTGTTATAAATGTAAGTGCCCGTAAAAACAGTTGGCTAAATCCGGCGAATGTAAATAAATGGTAGGATCGAATGTTCCTGGCGACTGCTGACTGCTCGAGTGTTTGATGGTCGAGTTTTCAAGTTTCGGAATGAGAAATCATGAAATATTTTTGGTGAGATTTTATAATTTTAAGAAAGGGGTTTTTAGTTATTGCTGGTTATGATAAAGGAAGACATTATGTAATTTGATTATTTTCAGAGTTGTTTTCATTTTTGTAATGCCTGTGAGAAAAGAGTTAGACTACAAATAGATAAAGAGTACATAATGCTCTCAAACCCAAAGTAGGTTTATTAAAACCTAACCTATCATTATCATAACCATCGAGAGACCATGAGTACAGGTCGCATTCGAGTACTTCAGAATCGGTGTTTGTTCACCAACTTGCAGGGTCTTAGGAATCTAAGATAATGAGATCATTGGCACGCAGTCATGAAGTCAGAAGACTTCATGCCGACACTTCTTGAGGTAACCTCTCATTGAGGAGCGGGGGAGACGTCATCACCAGATATTTGTACATTGCCGCACCAACGAAGGCGTCTTACCTTAATTAGAGGTTGAAAATATCTTCAAATAAGAAATTACAGACACCACAAGTAAAAATCAAAAATAAATAAACTCCACTGCATAACACAAAGCATATATTCGTCAGCAGTGTGTACACAGAGATGTTTCATTACAAAACATTTCTCTGGAGACACTAAATGCAAATTGACAAAACAACAAGCATAGAACACAAACACCGCCAGTAAAACAAACACTCAGGCTAATTCAAAAACATTATAATATTTACTTACGCGCTAACTAACCTGAATTACACGAATCAGATATACGGCGCTAGTTTTACGACTAGACCTGATGTAAAAGACCCACGCCTTGCTCACGTCACCGTGTCATGATATATGTTTGTGTACTCATATTTTTTTTTACTTTTTTATACCACTTAGGTGGCAGACAAGTACACGGCCCACCTGATGGAAAGTGGATACCGTGGCCTATGGATGTGTGTAACACCAGAGAAGCCACACTCGCGCTGCCGACCCTGTAAGCACAGAGTCTCTGTGCCGTCAGTGTAGTGGACAAAGTAGGACAAGCCTTTAGTCATACCACTGGCAGCACAAATTCTCCAGTGAGCTCTGGCTACCCTACTCACCGCTGGGAACACAACACGAACTTATTATAACCACGGTATTCTGTAGGGCGGCGATACTTCCCCAACTTATGTATGTAAATACTTGCAGAAGTTCACTGCAGTTAAAGTTTTTTTAGTTAGTTTTGCTTCAACATCGTTTAGTAAGTTGTCTCCATAATTATAACATTATTAGCCCCATTTAAAACCCAAAATTCGCTATAGTCTTCCTCTTCATGTGGCTTATCTTGGCTTTAGAAGGAGCAACTGGTATATAACCAACAAGTCCCGAACGAATAACCCACGCCAGAGCTTCGGTAGGCAGTTGCCGCTTCAATACATTGCTGTAATCAATTTGCATTCTTCTTTTAAACTATCGCGTTCCATGATAAACAACAATATTGACGGGAATTAATGCGATCATGGTTTAAGTATATACATACCATTGGTTTGCCTGACGTTTCGACCAGGTCACATCGTGATCTCAGGCTGATTGGCCCAGCAGTATACGCCCGTCGAAACGTCAGGCAAACCAAAGTTATATATGTGCCTATACCATGATCGCCTTAATTCCCGTTAACATTGTTGTATTGCATTCTTCTGCTTGTCAACTGATCTTCACACACACCATGCAATGAACTCATCACAACTGCGTCGATACCCGGTCATGCTTTAAGTTATCCCAGTCAATAAATCAGTTCGTAAAATTGACGTATCGATTCCACACTCGGAGTTGTCTACCACTCAGCGAATCTTCAGACACAGATTTCACAAATCGTATTTCTTTTTGAATGGCGTTAATAAATGTATCCATTACGATCGAAATGCAAGTCGATTGATCTCAGATTAACGTACTTGGTGAACCAGTTCCATCTAACTGTAAAAATATTTTATTCATTTTTTGTATTAAAATTTAACTTACATACATATACAGGGTGTATTTTTGAAATGGGGCAGTAAGGGCAAGTACCTTAACCGTTGCAGTTACAGCAAAACGTTCTTAGAAGACCTTCCCTAACTTTTTGACATATATTTTGAACTGCATTCACAGATTTTGTAAAAAACTTACAGTTGGCAAAAAAAATGCAAAACATCCAATTTTTTTTTATGCCAATCGATTCTATTTCATGTGGGGATCAAAAAACTCTATGAGACCATTTTAGCTTTCAGTACTAGGAAAGACAGAAATCGCCAAAAACGTTTTTCAAGTGTTACATCCGGGTAATGATGTTCGAAGGCTTACTTTTTGCAGATGGCTAAGAGGAAAAATAAGCAGAGATCATGAATTTTTTAATTACATACTATGGTCAGACGAAACGAATTTTTCCAATAACGGTATGTACAACAGAAAAAATCACCACAATTGGTCCAAAGAAAATCCACTAAGAGTTACGGCAAGTCATAATCAGGTTCGCTTCTCATTCAACTGTTGGTGTGGTATAATGTCCAATCGAGTCATAATGGTGGAATTTTATGAAGGGAAACTGAATTCTGCCATGTATAATGAAGTCATTTTACACCATCTTGAAAACGAGATGGACGAATGGCCCCTGTCGGAATTGCGAAAAGTTCATTTTCAACAAGATGGTGCTCCGCCACATAACAGTCACCTTTCACGTTCCAATTTGAGCCGCCTATTCGGTACACAGTGGATAGGTACACATGGTCCAACACAGTGGCCACCTCGTAGCCCCGATCTAACACCACTTGATTTTTTTTTATGGGGTTTCGTGAAAAACGAGGTGTATAAGACGACGTACGCCAGTGTTCAAGAGCTCAAGGATGCATTAATGACCATTTTACGTAATATTCATCCCAGAACATTATTAGCCGCCATTCGTTCAGTGCAAAAAAGGATAAACTTATGTATTCGTGAAAATGGAAATCATTTTGAGCAATTTATTTCATAAACCAATTTCTTAAATGTTTAAATATTTTTTTTTATTTAAAAAAGTTCAATATTTTACCTGACCTATGAGTTTCGAGTTGATTTATCATATTTCCGTACGAAATGTATGGGAAACGTTTTTGGCGATTTCTGTCTTTTCTAGTACTGAAAGCTAAAATGGTCCCATAGAGATTTTGATCCCCACATGAAATAGAATCGATTGGAATAAAAAAAAAATTTGAACTTTTTGCATTTTTTTTGCTAACTGTAAGTTTTTTTACAAAATCTGTGAATGCAGTTCAAAATGTCCCAAAAAGTTAAGGAAGGTCTTTTAAGAACGTTTTGCTGTAACTGCAACGGTTAAGGTACTTGCACTTACTGCCCCGTTTCAAAAACACACCCTGTATACATATAATCACGCTTAATCTCCGGAGGGTTAGGCAGAGGTGAATTAACACCCACATTTCACCAATCATTCCATTCGGTTCCACGTAATTGGGGGTGAGCCTATTGCCGTCTTCCGGGCACTATTGTTGACTCAAACCATGCATCTGACCTCCGTGGCGTAGCGGTAGAGCATTCGACTGCTGGGCGCAGGTTCAATTCCCGCTCAGTGCAAATATTGGTATGCATGAATATGTATATTTGCATTGGTCTGGGAACAAAGAAAAAGTATCTTAGTATGTATATCCGCATTCTAGATCCCATAACACAAGCTAGTTAAGCTATGCTTACCATGGGTCTAGGTAGTGTCGTGTGGAACATTGTGGAATATTTATTTATTATTTTATTTATCTGAGGCTGAGGCTGGGCTGTATATATCTGCCTGATGTTAAACAGCTCTATCCCTTACTCGCCTTGTACAACACTGCATGGGAAGAGATGGAGTGGTCCAAAATCTACTCTGCCGGAAACCACGCCAAATTTAACTTAATTTACTTAAACTTATTTATTTTTCTCACCACAATATAATTAATTTTTTATAGTTGACTTAATATTATATTCCTGTTTATATGGGAGACTGGAGCCCAAAGTATGTAGGATCATGTATTTTAGGCTACCAGTGAAGTCTTCATCTGGAATTAATAGCAGAAAATTTAGTGGACATTGATGTTTAAATCTACGAAATCTTGCGCTGCAACCTCTGTGTAAATAGGTCGTACTGATCTATCGAATTGGATAAAGAGAGTACTAAAATTAATGTTTTAATCGATTTGATTGATGTTATTTACTTTTCTCCTTTAATGGCGACCTGTTCCGATTTTGCACGTGAAATCCTATAGCCCCATTGACCTCAATTGATAATATTTGACGTTTTAATGAATGGAATACTGCTACAGTAATTAACAGTAACAACTGACAATTTAACTCGTATGTGAAAAGTAGAGACGGGATATAAAATGTATCAGCTCCATCTAGTGAATACAATTAGAACTACTTTGTAACAACTAATACTATTTCGTGATATGAAAATTTACATCTCTTTTTATCATATTATATGCACAACACGAAACGTAGATCTATATAGCTTGCCAGGCATGATCATCCAGCCAAAGGATTCTGTCTTTATATACGAGGAACTTAACATCCCCCTCTACAAGGAAATATAATATGACGCTTCGTAAGTATGTCAATCTCCAAACTACCACTTAAACTCTGTCAGTAGTTTAAAGCTTGTATAACTTATGTAAATAGGTCAGAGTATCGTTTTACAGTTTTGACACATTTTCATTGACATTTAATAGCTGCATATTCTCAACTTTATGGGCGGCGGCGCCTTGTTTGTTGAGAATTGAGGCTGCACACTTAAAAGAACAATATTAAGTTTAAAGTGGAAATAATTTTCTAGTATTTATGGCAGTCATGAACAGGCAAGTCGTGATTTCTATATGAAAAAAATATTGTATTAATAAGAATGTTAAAAGTTGCCAAATCACGTCCTCAGCCATAACAACTAAAATGCAACATTGTAAAAACTATATACTTGACACTTGTTGCCAGCTCCCACTCTAAAGTAATAGTATAAAAGGTCTAGTAAATAAAATAAAATCATCCATTTCATCAGCAAAACCAAACTTTGGTATTTCAATTATCCTCTGCAATATTGGTGACCCCGGCGTGGTCTTGAGCAACGGACCTGGTATCTTGCCTGCCGGCCTCAAACGAACACCATGATGCTAGCGCCTGGAAGACCACCAGACTCTAGCCTTAACATTAACACTGATATCGAAAACATACAACCAAATTATGTGGTAGTATCTTATAAGTACTACGACATAATTTTACCTACCTATATAATATGGCAATACAAAACTACAAACTACCTATATACTAAAGGCTAGATATGAAGGGAATCAAGACAAACTTTGCTTTATCACGTTTTAGCCATTCAAAAAAGACATCATTCAATTGAACATTTAGTTTAAATAAACTAATTATCACTACTGTCTAGTTCTATCTAGTTTGAGTTATGATATTTCACTCAATGAGTAGTTCGTTTGAATTTTTCAGTACAAGTTAAGATCCCCCCTAAAAACTTTGTTAATAAAATACGAATATTTAGAAACTTCTCATTACCCCTTTGGGGATAAACAGGCGTGAATATAGTACTTTGATGTTAGTCAATAAATTGTTAGTGAAACCTAATCGAACAGCAGTAACATACCGCCTCAACTCAAGTGGTCATAGGGGAGGAGGTGGAATTATCACCTTTGTAGCAATAAAATTAATGATCGCTTTCGGGTGAAAAATATGCCTTTGGTTGATCAGAGATCTAATGTTTATTTACTTCACCTACCTCAATTTTAAAGATCTGTAAGCATGTACAATGAAAGAGATAAGTATACATTTTAACAAAAATAGCTTCACATGTGAAGGTGTATACGTATATGCCTGTGATTTTATACCACTTAGGTGACAGACAAGTAAACGGCCCACCTGATGGCAAGAGGTTACCGCGGTCTTTAGACGTGTACAATACCAGGGGCTTTATACTGATGCTGCTAACCCTTCAAGAACCTTCTAAAATACATAAATAATCACGCCGTATGAGGAAGTAGGACATGACACTATAATGTAGGAGGTAGAACACATCGGTATTTCCGTCCATTAGAGAGAAGTACCTCCGCCATAATAACCTCGTATTGTGTTCCCAGCGCGCGGCGGTGAGTATGAGTGAGGGCTCACTGGAGAGTTTTTGTGCTGTCAGTGGAAAGACCAAAAACTTGTCCTGCTTTGTCTTTTACACTGACGGCACAGAAACTCTTTGTGCTGTCAGTGGAAAGACCAAAAACTTGTCCTGCTTTGTCTTTTACACTGACGGCACAGAAACTCTCAATGCTTGGTTGGCAGTGTGACTCTCTTGGTTTTTCACGCATCCATAGACCATGGTGATCACTTTCCATCAGGTGGGCTGTGTGCTTGTCTGCCACCTAAGTGGCATAAAAATATTACACAATATTTATTCAGGTATAAAAGCAATGAAGCAGTTTGTATTAACTTTCTTAAATTTTGCTTCCCACTTCAGCTATCGAAGCAAATTAAGGCACGCTGTGAAAAAGGTCATTTCAGCGAAAGAGACTTTTCAGGAAAATAGCCTCTAGCAAAAGGGTTTTTCTCGAAAAGGTGACGTGACGTTTTTTGAATCTAGTCATCGAATCATATTTTCTACTTCGAAGATATTTATATTATTAATTACTTACCTCGCAATTATAATATTAATCATGGTTGAAAATTTTGTAATTAAATCTAATGAACAGACTGCAGTACCACTTACTGTATTATGCATTATAACCATCAAGCAATGAATAGGATGATACAATTTTATCGCAAATGCACAAACGCGAACAAAGAAACTCCCATTATTTTTATTTAAAACAAATGAATGAAATCGCTCAATGCATTCAAAAATGATTGATGAACACCTTAATATTCTGTCCTACTGTGGGTCTAAGAAGGCCACTGAGCAATTCTGCTAAAAACTAATAACCTACCTAATGAATTTCTAGTGGATCTAATAGATTCCTATAAAATACGTTAATTGGTCACTAAAATGAGCCAAATCACGATACATGAGATATTCATGTTTAGTACATGAATTATCGTAGCAGATCCTACTTTCGTACAAATATCTCTGCAAGACAAAATATTATCCTAATACGATTCCAATAAAGTGACCTTTTTAGACCTGCTGAACACTGTATTAAAAATATATTGAAATAGAAATTTACTCTTTCATTTGCAGTCAGTAATACATGATGTATTAATTTCAAGATTATCTAATAAAAATTAAATATTCAAAAACAGAACAATAAATTCGATGCAATTATGAAGAGCCTGAATTGTAACCAGTCAATTATGCGAACGCGTCAACAGGGTCGTCTATTTTAGAATACATTATGCGAAATTTACATTTATTGGGATAAAACACGCAGTACGGACAGCAATGATGACGAAATTATCGCTAACTATGACTATTGTATGATCTAATGTTGAGTTATTGACTCGAAATGAAAGCTCTCATATTAATTATTTTTATGATGACTAAGCATCAATATGTATTATGAATAGGTTATAATTAATGTATTTATTGACAAATGTACCTAACTCCAAGGTGAAGGTCTCAGAATTAGCTCAAAGATGATAGACATGATGGTGATTAATATATATTTGGTTTGTATCTAAGTAAATTTAGCATACACAGCCCACAGTCCTCAGAAGCATCTGTGGCTAAGTAGTAAAGGAGTCTGCCTGATCAAGAGTACCCGGTTTCGAATCATGACTATTACATCATCCGATCCTTTCTAAATCCAATCCTTTTCACATCATCCGATTCGACATCGGTGCCAACATCGCTGTGTGGACTCAATATCGGTTTATTGAATAGGACTCGAACGACTACAACTTTCACATAGAGACTAAAGCAAAGACTGCAAGCTACTTTCGACCTTATTGATATTTTCTTGGTTATGTGTCTTTTTGCGTTAATAAATGACGCTGATCACGAATATAAGAAAAGAAACTCGATGCTCATGTCAATAAGATCGAAAATGTTTTACTAGGTTTTTTCATCATTTTTTTTTAACGTACGGATAATCTCTAGTATCCCTAACTAGTCTGTGCATCGAGCAACTTTGAATCGATTTTATCGGATATAAGTGAAAACAGCACATGGTGGCTATCGGATGTTCGCTTTCGTCGTTTGACACCGGTATCGGATCGGATAATGTGAAAACGCTCTAACGACAAGCAAGCAGGGTCGGCAACGCGAGTGTCACGCCACTGGTGTTGCACTTCCCCCTTCAGGTGGGCCGTGGGCTTGTCTGCCATCTAAGTGATATAAAAAAGTAATTTACCACTGTTGAAGGGTTCGGGGGAATATTAATAGTTTTTATTTCTTTTATATTGTCATTTTAACATGATTTCTTCTTTGTTTTCAGATGAACCGAGCAATACAGGTGAAACCGGCGGACAGTGAGAACAGAGGAGGTAATTATCATATATATTTAAAAATGTAATAAAATTAGTTCATATTTATTTTAATGTTCATCCTATATCTAATAATGTATTTTTATCTGATTTTTAAAATACTCCACTCCACTAAAACAATACACACATATGAGTAGGTACGACGTAGGTAAAAAGTCAATAATTTTGTCGATTTTTCGAAGTATTTCTTGTTTTTTTTTTTCAATAAGAAAATTCTTAATATTTGTGATTTCGAAGTAGGAACCCCTAATTTTTTAGACAAATTATACACTTTATTTTGATAAAGTCGTTATCAAAATAATGTGTATAAATTATCAAAAAATACAATAATACAATACAATAATTATTTTAAAATATTAAACAACAATACAGTATAAAACTCTTCCACTCTAAAAATCTCTACCAATATAAAAACTCCACCACTATCAATTATTAACCAACATAAAAAGCTATACCAATTAAAAAATCTCTACACTACACTACATTTAAAAATTCTACCATTGATAAAATTGTTACCACAATAGAAATCTCTACCAATAGTAAGCCGTTACTACTGTAAATATCTACTGTTACAAAAATCTACATACATACATACATAAATCACGCCTTCTAAAATCTACCAATATGAAAATCTAGAGAGTGAGACAGTACATTTGTTATAGAACTAGGCGACTCACTTCCATTTTTATTTACCCATACACCATTCTCTTTTATAGATGGCAACACGGGAGAATCACTGTACATAATATCAGGTATGCCATATGCCCACCGGTGGTACATAAAAGGGCACACAATAGCAATTGATTTCAAAGGAAATACTATATTCTAAATTCTTCCGTGTCCTTTACATCAAATGGAAACCGGACGGTGCAGTCAACTGTACTGTTACAAATATTTCATACATTTTGTGGAGTAATGGAAGTCTTTACTACAGTTGTGATACCTAAGAACTGGATGTATTCGAAGTAAATGAATAGAAAAAAGAGATTTTTTTTATACCACTTAGGTGGCAGACAAGCACACGGCCCACCTGATCGAAAGTGGTTACCGTGGCCTATGGACGTGTGAAACACCAGAGGAGCCACACTCGCGCTGCCGACCCTGTAAGCACAGAGTTTCTGTGACGTCAGTGTAAAAGTACCGCATCATGAATAGAATTAACATACAAATATAAAAAAAATATCATTAAGAAAACTAAAACCATACCAGTATTTTTTTACTTTTCAATGGTAACCACTTTCTATCAGGTTTTCAGTGTGCTTCTCTGTCACCGAAGTGGTTAAAACAATATATTCAGAAACGTACCTGCCAAAAAATTCGTTAGGTGCCCTTTGTGGATTAGGCTAGGTGCTATTCAGGTTACTCACCTGAATAGCACCTGTCAATTCTAAATGGACTATACCGCCGATAAATTATTACTATTACTTACAAATTTTTAAATTGCATCATATCAATCATTTAAAAGTTAGTTAAATTCGAGTACTAAATAGTTATAAACATAGATACCTACTGAATATCTATTCAGTGTATTGAATGAAATTTTAAAGCATTTAGTATGCTGACTATTCAAATCGATTAAGGTAAAGAAAAAAAATAATCGGTTCAGGTGGGATTCGAACCCGCGATCTTCCCTTACAGGGGAACGCTCTCACCACTAAGCCACAAAACCTTCGCCCGAAACCATCCATCCGTCTTAAGGCGACGGTAAAGTGCCATCTTTTTTTTCCAAATCAATTTTTTCTATATCTTAATGGATCATTCAGTGTATAGTTCAATAAACTCAGAAACTAATAAACCAAATTTTATAATTCTTTCACCATCAGAAAGCTATTTTATTCAGAAGTAACTAAAGCTACTTTCGCCTAAATATTGTTCCTGGATCAGGAGTAACGTGGATATTATATAAAAATAGCGCGGACTAACGAACACCTTTAAAGAACTTCTTATAACACAGACCTCCTTCAACTCTAAACCTTTCAAAGCTAGAACAAAGATTTTCGAAGAAGCTACAACGGTGTCCATGACGTGATCTGTTTCAGAGCATGATTAACTTTTTGAAATACGAACTCATTATTTGTGAAGAAAGCTTTTTATCGTGCCTTTACCATGACGGGGTTTATTAATCAGCTTTCAGTTGACAAGCCTTGTTTGTTTTTAACGAAACATTCTGATAACTAGTTATTAACGTATATGCTATTTTTTTAATTTCTTATAATATAATCACGCCTCCATCCTCGAAGCGCTAGACAGAGGTCAATTAACACCCATATTTCAGAATTCATTGTTTTCGGTCCCACGTAATAGGGAGTGGCCTATTGCCGTCTTCCGGGCACTATTGTTGACTTGAGTCATGTATCAGTGCCTGAGTCTGGGCTGTATATATCTGTCTGATGTTAAACAGCCCTATCCCTTAGTCGCCTTGTATGACACCGCGTGGGAAGAGATGAAGTTTCCCAAATTCTACTCTGCCAGCGAATTGACATTTGTCTAGCGGGGCTGGTCGACAGAATCCTTCTTTTTGTGGGTTACATCATAAATAGTTTTTCCCAATTATTATTTTTTGGCGTAAACGTAAGTAGAGGGCAGTTCTTCACGCTTCAGCTTGCTAGTTAGTTAGAAGAGCTAGGAAAAGTTACACATATTGAAAAAACACTTGTACTTTTTTCACAATAATTTTTATTAGTTCTTAACAGTAATTGTAAACTTTTGTGGATGCCGTAAGGCAAACCCGGTCAGGTCTAATAAAAAGTGCTGTGGAAATTGTACAAGTGTGTTTTCAATATGTGTAGCAACACATTCCACTAATTGCCATCAATCAACCATAAATAACTCCCAAGGAGAGGACCAGATCGAGAGAGATGTCCCTGGGTCGGCCGGGGTGCGAGGGATATGCCTGTTAACCTCGCCTTCGGCAACCAAAAATAACTCACAGGCGTCGTGCGTTTTAGTCGTTTCGTTTTACATCGTTTCCACATGACATAACCTCTTCCACCGACTCCGGTTTAGTTGCTTAAAGTGTACTAAAATAATATCTGGTTCATATTTTCAACTTTAACTCAACGGCTCTTCCATAAATTCATCAACAGTAAGTCCCTACAAAATTATAACCAAATAATTTCGTGCACGAAATAGTCAAAATCGATTTACGAAAATCTCTAAATTCAATTCACCTAACATTTGAAGAGCCTTATTATGTCATGAAATTATTATATGGCATGTCAAAATGAGTGATGGCACATTGACGGCGGACGGTCGCCGCTGTTAAAAATTCATGAACGCGATGCTCGTACCTTTTCCCGGGGACAATTAGGGCACAAATTGACGGCTCCTTTACGAAATACGATGTTGCAATTCGAATATTCGGCCTAATTCAAATTATTGAGATATGTTGAAAAGATTTTCATGAATTCTATAGTAGGGGGTAGCACTTTTGCATTCTAATAAACTTCCCAACACACGGTCTGCTTGTTGGAAAACAGCTCTACTGGAATGGAATGGAATGGAAAGGGACTCCCTTGTCCGCACTTAGCCTCCCTTTTGGGCCATTGTGCGTGCAGAGTACTGGCTAGAGTAGCCAGCCTAGCTTCGCCCAGAAGCGCAGAAGATTACTGGATTAAGATTACTTCATAGGCTTCGCGGAGCGACCTCACTGTACCGAGGATTTGTGATCGTTGATAGGCTACTGCCTCGCATTATAGTATTACGTGGGCGGCCGTTTCCTCGGTAGCAAAACATCCCCTGCAAAGGGGACTGTCCGTGACACCAATAGTGTATAGGTGCTTGTGGAGGTAGCAGTGGCCCGTTATAGCATAACGCTATCGCATCAACATTATAGTTGTGTGTTATGCTGTTTACTTGCATAACCTTAAAAAAATCCTAGCCATCCCATAACACGAAGCAGATGTGACAGAAAATAATCGCAAGTTTCTTACAGTCCTCCAAATTACAACTGTTGTAATTTAATTCGGGGCCTCAATGACCCAAAGAGCTTCGGGTTAATAATTCACAGTTGGTGGCTATCGTCAAATACATCCCCGATCCCAGAGGAAATTATTGGAACTTAAACACAGAATGAGTTAGAGACGGGTTTGAGTGATTCAAACTTGAAATGTAATCGATTGCTTCGATGTGTTCATATAGATAGTGATGTGGTCACGTTTCGAATTATGTGTTAACTGCCAGCTCTATTGAAACTAATTATTCGGTAATAGAACAATGTTCAATGATGTACATCAATATAATTATTGTTTGAAACGGTTGTTGTGTAAAATTTGAATTTGATTTTGATATTTGAAATCACTTTTGTAGAAAATAAGCTAACATTAATATTCATTTATATATCTCTCGTCATATTTTTAGCAGATCTCCCGGTTGCACCCACTGCCACCTTAAGCCCTAGGTCTGTTTTTAGCACAGTCCGTCTGTTTATACTAAAGTCCTCACTGTCATTTAGATAGGTGTTGAATGAAATTTTAAAGCATTTAATATGCTTACTATTCATAACGTTTTAAAACATAAACATAAACTTACGCCTATATCCCCGAAGTGGTAAGCAGAGGTGCTAGCACCCACATTTCGCCAGTTTATGTTTAGGTCCCAATGTAATAGGTGGCGAGCCTATTGCCATTAACCGGGCACTTATAAACCTGCGATAAATACACAGACAACTTCGAAAAGCATCGAAAAGTCATTGGTGTGTGCCATGGTAAAACCTGGGATCGAACCCGAGATCTCGTCTCAGCAGTCCATTACCCATACCACTAGGCTACCGCGGTTATTATAACGTTTTAAATAAGAATATTTTTGAATTAGTTCTGGCGGGATTTGAATCCGTAATCTTTACTTTGCAGGAGGAATACTTTGACCAATGAGTCACCGAACCTCGACTGATGCCGTCCAAATCTTCCTAAATATATCCGTCTTTAGGCCATGGTGAGAGCCATCTATCACTACTTGTACGAACTATCGCAATATCGGCACCAATGAATGATGTTACAATAATTTTTAAACATTGAATTTTGATGGCTCCGCCCAAAACACTGAATGTAAATTTAAAGGATATTGTATACTTTCCCTTACAGGGGAATGCTCTAACCACCACCGTAAAGGAAAGATTGTGGGTTCGAAACCCGCCTGATTCAAAATTGTTTCCTATCCAAATCGATAAGAATAGTTAGATAGGTGGATTTAGTTGAAACTTTCGCACAGGTACACCACAACTGGGTAGATAGTACAGGACATACGACTTCTTTTTACTACGAGAAGATGTTCTTATGAGCCAAGAGAACGCGATCAAAATCTCCAACCGACAGTAAACACACAACCCATTGGATATTTCTCCATGCGACAGTAAACAGTCGAAAGCGGAGTATCGTTTTAGACTGTCGAAAGGAAGAGATTTATTTTACCCAAAGCCGCAAACAACAAATTATTACGTTACTAAAATCATCACTTCAGAAGCCATGTCAATTCCAATTGGAACTAAAAACAATTACGTTATAATATTTCATTACGTTATTCGATTTGTATCAACGAAATTTAATTTAATTCACAGGTTAGTGTCGTGAATGGCCGACGACATGTGCCTAATTGATGTCGGCATTCATTAGAATTATGTTGTTAATACAGCAACACGCAACGCCTAAATGTTCTAAGTAAGGTAGTTACACTTTTAAGGTGTATTGTTGAGTAATTGAGTGGTGATAAGGAAAGTGTGGAATGTGTGGTGTGGTGAACCGATATTTTTACCAGTAAATAGGGAGTTGGAATGTTTTTATAATTTACCTTACTTCTGATTATTCCTCAATATGTTTAGCTATTAGTAGAGTTATTAAATTGTCAGCGCCAAAATCTACTTGTCGTAATTTTTGGGTGAGGTCAGGTTTACCTCAACAATGAATAAATAAATTTAAGAAAATCGCTTAAAAGTCGTGCACAAAAAAAAAATTTGCCCCCTGCAGTCCACTGCTAGACATAAGCCTCTCCCTATGTGAACCATTTTATCCGATCCTCTGCCTTCCGCATCCAGTCTATCCCAGCCACCTTTTTAGGTCATTCGTCGATCTGCCTAGGGGCGTCCTACCTTCTGTTTGCCTTCTCGCGGTCTCCACTCTAGGACTCGTTTGTTCCAACAGCCATCAGTCCTTCGACAAATTTGGCCAGCCCACTGCCATTTCAGCTTGCTTATTCTGCTACCTATGTCGGTAACTTTAGTTCTCTGTCGGATAACCTCTTGCCGAATTCTATCCATCAGAGAAACTCCAAGCATAGTTCACTCCATAGCCCGCTGCGCGAGTTTTAAGCTATGGATGGAACAATTATACATGGAACAATTAATGTATAGAGAAATTATGTATGAAACTTACATAATTGAATGAAATTTTAAAGCATTAATATGCTAACTATTTAAATCAATAGATTGATGACTTCTGCTGTAGCTGCAAGACGGATATATAAGAAGATTTTGAAGGCTTCAAGCGAGGCTTAGTGATTCAATGGTCAGAGCATTACCCCTAAAAGTTCAAATCCCGCATGACCGATTCAATTTTTTTTATCGAACATACATAATGTTATCACAAGGTAGCTAAAACCTTTTGTTCCACATCATTATTAAATATCTCAAAAGGTACATTATGAACTATATATACATATAATAACAAATTCCAATCTTTGTAAAACTGACATTGTTAACAAACTATAATATATTATTATTTCACGGAATGCAATCGTGTAAAAACGAGATAGAGATTATGTTGAATCATGGAGGCTGGAAAAGGACGGGTGTAAGCAGACTCGTTAAAGGCATAAGTGTGGCTTCCATGCGGAATACTGGCGCGATTGAGAAACCCCTGAAATTGAGGTCAACGCTGATTGGATGATTTTACGTTCGTCTTTTATTTATATACGTAAAATAAGTTTTATATTCCAATTCTATTTTTAAATATCTTATTCAATGTGTTTAATTTTATGTTTAATTTAAATTTAATAAGGTTTTGTAAAATGTATCAAATTTTAATGAGCAATTCAAAAATGTTTACGGTCCCATGGTGGCGTGAAAGAAAAATAAAAAAATAAGCGGTATGACTTAATACCGTTCGTAATGGTATCAGTGGTATGAAGACAGAACAACCAAAACAAAAACTATAACTGTGTCTTGACCCGTTTTTTTATTCATTGATCACAGCTGAACTCGTCTTGGTTTGCAAAAGTGATAAACTTGTAAAGTAGATAGATTGTCATCATTTATTTCACCTTTCTTGTTGAACCACATAGTTTCCGGCAGAATAGAATTTGGACCACTCCATCTTTTGCCATGCGGTGTCGTACAAGTTGACTAAGGGATAGAGCTGTTCAACATCAGACAAATATATACAGCCCAGACTCAGCCGGAAGATGGCAATAGGCTCACCTCCTATTACCTACCGAACTCTATGATTGGTGTAATATTATTTTATTATTATATTTATTGATATTAATTCACCTGTGATTAAACTCTCCGGAGCAAAATGCGTGATAGTATATATGTTGGGCCACTTACAATCATTCCTATCTTAATATGTTATGCTAGTAGTACAAAAATGCAAAAAAAAAGGATTTTTCGGCCTTAAGACTTGATCAACAATGTTAAACGTCCAGCCATAAAATCGAAACCATTACGCCAGTGTGATCGTGACCTTACCGAGCTGGCGCCAGAGTCAAATCCAACTGAGCGTGCCTATTAAATGCTGCAAGCAATTAACATCTGGTGCACGTACGTGGCCCCGCCATTATTGCCCCGTTAAATAGTTATTTAAATTCAACTCTGTACAGTCTTAATGATAATAGTTTGAGCAGATTGGCGCCAAGTGATTTTGGAAACTGTATAATCTGCAAAGATTTTTCTTTTAAATTTCCTTGTTAAATGGAAAATTAGATTAGTAAAGACGGCACGTCACTTTAATATTCTTTCTTTTATATCCGAGCACTGATTCTGGTGCACCTAAAGCCACCACTTTGTTCCGGGGTCTACTCCTTCACTCCTCCATTCCATGCTTTACTTTTAACTTTTACTGGAATGTCTGAAATCTAACCAACCTCGAAAGTAAAACCTATGACAAATCCTCGTCCAACAGCAGGTGTACCTGCCGGCAGGTGACATTGAAATCAATTTCAAATATCTTGGCGGTACGCAGACAAGAATCTTATATAGGCACTTAAGCACAAAGTTCTTACCAATAATCAGTCCATTAGAAAAAAAACAGTAGAAAAAATGTTTGATTTTCACATTAGAACCAATTTTTATGTTTCAATGAATGAAGCAAACTGACTCGTAAAGCTTTACAAAAGTCTATCTATTTTAACGAGTCACCCTGTTCATAATAAAGTGACCTACCGAGATGAGAGTTCACACACCACAATTATGCAGTATCGTTTGCAGAGCTGTAATTTATCTGCTGTCCATTCGGGCAATCAATTTTATCTACAATATACAGGGGGCTCTGATGACTTGGTTTCATAATTGAGTTAGCTTTTGGTTAAAACAAGTTTCAATTAACGAACTGAGTTAATTGTTACGTTTAAAATAACATGAAAAGTCGCGTAAAGATGAAAGTAACAATAAAATTATGAAAAAGCATGGTAGTTTTTTGAGTTTATTTGTAATGTCACAATTTTTTTTTGAACTAAATGTTCGAAAGATGTAAAAATGTATGTACATACGTAGGAATGACGAATTGCAATCCGGACTCGATACAGTGGCAAGTATGATTTTGGTGATTAGGAAAAAGATAATTCAATTCTTCATTTAATAAACATTTTTCTTTAAATTGTTCATACAATTGCATTTATTACAAAAAAATATTTTTACTCTTTATTATGCTAAAGTTACTATTTTTTAATCAAACATACATATATTCACATTTCACCAATCATTGTATACGGTCCCACATAATAGGGGGTAAGCCTATTGCCTTTTCCAGGCACTATTGTTGTCTCGAGCCAAACATCTGAGGCGGAGTCTGGGCTGTATATATTTATCTGATGTTAAACTGCCCTATTCCTTAGTCACCTTGTACGCATGGGAAGAGACGGGGTGGTCCATATTCTAATAGGTACCCTTTTTAAATCAATGAATACAATCAGTTGCTTAAATCTTTACTCACAAATACCTTTAATGAATTCAAGCTATTTAAGCAGGAGTCGTTTGATGATGTTTTCGAAATATCCATTAAAAATAAAACACATAATCAATCAAAATTCACTTTGAAGTTGCCGCCGAAGCGCGCACACACAATTTTGTGTTGTGATCAATCATTTTGTTGAATGATTTGATTTAATTCTACTTTGGAAATATTTGTTATGCTTATGCGATTTTAGATTTAGTTGGTAGTCGTACACAGATTCAGCGTTTAGTAAGGTATAGAAATATGAATATCTTTTCTATCAACATCTAAATAACTTTAATAAGCAACCATGATGGATCAATTATCTCATACTTTACTTCGTTAAAACATTAATACACATTTTAATATATCTGCATCTTGAAGATTGAGATTGGGATTTCAAAAGTATAAGTCAAATAATTTTTAACTCTGTTACTTACTTTTAGAAAGTTTAATTCCTGCCATTCTTTATGGTTCTTTTGAATAGATTTTTTTATACAACTTCCGTGGCAGACAAGCACACGGCCAACCTGATGGAAAGTAGTTACCGTGAGCTATGAACGTGTGTAACATCAGGGGAGTCACACCCGTGCTGACAACCCTGTAAGAACAGAGATTTTCTGTTTCTTCAGTTCAGAACACAAAATCAGGACAAGCCTTTGGTCTTCCAACTGACAGCACTAAAACTCTCCAGTGAGCTCTGGCTATCCTACTCACCACCAATAACTTGTGTTGTAATGCGGTTATTATAGCCATGGTATTCTGTAGGGTGGAGGTACTTCCCCAGTCGGACTGCTCAATTGAGACGGAAATACCGTCGCGTTAGGACGCCTATACATAAAACACAACTTATTATCGGATATTACATATCCCTCATAAACTACCTCCAAAAATATTGAGGAAAGCCGGAATAAAATATGAAGTGGGATCGCAACAGATGGCTTACCAAGTGTTTGTACGTTTGCGTGTCTGCACTCGTTAAATGGTGCCTTATGAATCTTGGCTTCGTTACAAACGGTACATTTCAAGCATATAATTTATACCACCCTAAGCTTATCTATTGTAGATTATAGCATAAATGCCAAATATTGAAAACAATTTTTATTATTGTTTTAGTTTTCTTCTATGTTATTCTGTTATTTTTCATTAGTATTTACCTTTAATGCTTCCGATAGTGGTAGTATGTGTTTAACTAAAATTTAATAGCACGAATATTATAAAAATATTAAAATATATTTTTTCATTACTTAGTTTTCACAACCTTTGGTTTTTAATATGTTGAAACTAATTCTGTTTAAAAATTATGTACTAGGTAGGCAATAAAGTTTAATATATAGTTAAAATAAACAATATGTTAGTTTATAAGCTATATACTATTACTTTAATAATAAATAAAATTAAATAAATTACACAATCCCCATTTATCGATGCGCCTGTATTTACACGTACCAATAAAAAAAAACTTGAATAACAATAATGTCCTAAAAATTAAATAAAATATGAATATCTTTCTTTCTGAATAAATAAATTGAAGAAATATTTAATATTAATAACTTCAATTTACACATACATTACTTTGTATAATATTAGGTCATAAAACACAAAGTGTTAAATTAGTTTATGTAACATGAATCAGATTAAACAAATTCAATTATCCTTAAGATGAGGTACTTAGATCTCAAGTTTAAATTCCAATCTCAAAAATAATTACTCAACAAAATAGCACCATTACTCATTTAGTGAGCTATTTACTTCGAAAATTCTATATTCTCACCTCGACAATGTTTATAAAGGAGTTTCGTAAATAAAACCTTGATAGATAGTGATGTTCGTGGCGTGTTTTATTATCTGTGGGCCGTGTTGACTGTCAGCCGGAGTGAGTGTCGCCATGACGGTGATAAATCGCTTGCGCACCGCCGGAAGTAATGAGATTCCAACGGTTTTAATACCGATTGATTCTCTATTGTGATTTTACATTATTGTGTTCTTCCACCTGTTCACTGGCGATCATTATGTCGTCTACATAAACTTTATTTTGATGTAGCAGTTTGTAGGTTATTTATTCATGGTTCAGTGGTTTTATTATGTGTGTCAACATTATTTATGTGCGGTTAATTTATTTAGGGTCTGCATTCATATATTTTGATGCTTTTGTATTTGTACTTATATTACTACTTATATAGTACTTATATATTAATGGCAATAGGCTCGCCACCTATTACATTGGGACCTAAACATAAACTGGCGAAATGTGGGTGCTAGCACCTCTGCCTACCCCTTCGGGGATATAGGCGTGAGTTTATGTATGTTATGTTTGTATTTGTAGTAACAAAACGAAACTTAAAAATGAAAGCAATGGAACTGCTTATAACTTGGAGCGGATTCATTGAACATGCTATTTTATAATTAACAATTTATTATTGGTCTGCTTGTATGAATAAATTATTCATTAAAAACCTATAAGTCATAAAAATTAGGAATATCTTGCATTGTTGAAATTATGTTGATATGTTAAAAAATTCGAACCCGAACTTCAAATATTATTTCAAAGAATAATATAACTTCACAACAAAGTCAAGATGCTGGTATCGGATCTCCATAAAGAAAAACAAACGAATGAACTTCCCGAAATCTTACATCAGCGCACTTTTAAACACAAATAAATCTACAACGACAAAAATAAGAGAGCAAAGATAGATTATACCCTAATGCGAAACTTCCCCACTCCATCGGTAAACTATAAATTTGCCATACGACTCGGAGAATTTTTCTTGTACAGCCAAAGTTTCAGTCGTAAATATTTTAAAGTAACTTCCAAAGGAAAAGTGACACCAAATGTTGACGCTTTTGCGGCAAACTTTGGAGGTGGCCATCGACAAAATAACCCTGTCGAAACTGAGAGACTACCGAACTTGAAATATAAAAGTTAGCAACTGAGACTTTCTGAATGTGTTGTTTGTTTTCAAATGCATCTCGAGTCCATCCCTAGGGACGGTACAGGATTTCTTTTTGTCACGCTTCAGATTTCAGGCGGCCTACCAGTGATAAATAGTATTTTAAAGTTTTCCACGAGAGCCGTGATTTCATATTATATCAAAATGAAATTAGATTTCATGATATATTACAGAGTTAAAAGAAGTTACAAAAGTTTAAAAAAAAAAATAACATGATCGATGATTATGAATTTAATAAAATTTCAAAACTTATGAAAAGCAGATAAAATCTTTACTAACATAACATAAACATAAACTAACGCCTTTATCCCCGAAGGGGTAGGCAGAGGTGCTAGCACCCACTTTACGACAGTTTATGTTTAGGTCCCAATGTAATATGTGGCGAGCCTATTGCCATTAACCGGGCACTTATAAACCTGCGATAAATACACACATATCTTTACTAAGAATAATAATATATGTTCGAAAGATAAAAATGATAATATAATTACATATAAACGGCGTTTTACGTGATACTAACTGATATCAAAATTATTATTATGTTTCAGCTTAGGACGTCGCATCGCCTCTGGCAAGACAAACTGATTGACCCATAAAAATATATAGCTTTCGTGTTCAAAGTCTTTTGGGTCCCACATTCCGCATATTATATCCCAATTATAATTTTATCCGGGAGCAGCCAGCCTGCCAACTCGACCGCTTGCTATCTACTCATAAATAGCTTAGAGAGGAAAGGTTCCGTAGCAATTCAATCTGGCAGGGTTCTTAATGGTTTTTTAGTTCTACGTTTTTGGGATGTAAGGCTTAAATTTGGTTTCAGTGTGGTAATAGAACTATGTACTACATACAATCTAAAAACACTATTGTTAATTTTGAGATAAGGATTTGTTTCTTACAATCAGCATTAATTATTATGTGCTTATAGACCGATTATAATATTTTATAATTTACACACAAACCGACTTAACGTAAATTGGACGGTGTAAAAATTATTCAACAAACTTAAATATATTAAATATATTAAATTTAAAGTTAAAAAAAACACACAAAAACAAAAATAATAACAAAGTTAAATAGCCGCGTGGTTCTCGGCAGAGTAGAATTTGGGCCTCCCCTTCTCTTCCCGTGCGGTGTCATACAAGGCGACTAAGGGATACGGCTGTTTAACATCAGACAGATATATACAGCGCGGACTCAGCCTCAGATGCCCTCACCCCATATTACGTGGGACCGAATTCAATGATTGGTGAAATATGGATGATAATTCACCTCTGCCTAACCCTCCGGGGATAAAGGCGTGATTATATGGATGTATGTAAATATATAAATCTGCCAACATGTTTATTTGATATAAACATTTTCATTATTAATATCAGATGCTTCTTAAATAACTCCTATTACTATCTGAAAACAAAAAGCTTCTACAAGAGACTCCTCAGAAATTCATCAATAGATCGTCCCGAAGTTTCCTTACCTCAATTATTTTTCCTCTAAGAGGAAAAAGAAAAGTGAAAGACTGAGCATCGAATGGGTGTAGACACGAGCACCCAGATACTATGAATTATTTATATGAGGAGCCAACACACGTACCTTTGGACTTATGAATGTACACATTTTAGCACTTATGACCTGTTAATAAATTATAAGTGGGAATCTCCCTCTAATGGTTTCGTCTCACGGAACGTGCAAGCTGTCGGCTAGTGATGTACCTCCTTGGAATGTTGGACGAGTTCTTTTATTTGATTGTTAACTAATTTTATTTGAACTGTGACTAATGGTACAGAAAATAGAAGTAATTGTTTTAAGAGGCTATTTACTGTATGTTTATCGAATATACTATTCAACCTGAATAATATTACTAACTACGTTTGTTTTTAACTTTATATTAATTTAATTTGTTCTCACTTAATTAATATTCATCATTCTTCAATAAAATGTGGATTCTATTCCAATTTGTTTGGTCAATACCTGTTAAAACTACTATACATTTTACAAACATACATATAATCACGTCTGTGAATCGTCGAAAGGATAAGCAGATGTGTATTAACGCCCAGAACTTGCCAATTATGATTTTCGGTTTAACGTCATAGAAGATGAACCTACTGCCGTCTGCGGGGCACACGGAGAACAGTCCTATCCTTTAATCGCCGTTTATGACACACACAGGAAGAGAAGGGGTTGCCCTATTTTAGTCCACTGCGTACCAACACTGCAATTCAATTCGTCAAGACTTCGATTCCCATTTCTCGATTTGACGTTTAACTTTGCTACAGTCGAAAGTCTAATTGGTGAGTTGTTCGTGCAACTCACGACACAACATTTAAGAAGAAAGCCGTTTTTGCAAGTTTCCTTCATTGTGTTACGTTTTTTATGCAACAGTTTGACGGTGAGTTTCTTCTGAATAGCTTTTCAGTTCTCTTTTCACTATTGTTTGCTGCGACGGAAATATTTTACTGAAGAAATACTGTTTATTCTGTACATGTTGCAACGTGTTTCAGTATTTCTGAGTTTGTTATAAAATGACTAAAATGCTATGAAGTATCATAATTAGTTAATTACCAAACACAAAATAAATTCATTTATAATTGCATTAATTTAATGACAGCGTAACAAAAATAAAATGGATCTGTTAAATTTTAGATCTAAAGAATAAATTGAGTAACGGTGTTTTATAGAATACTAATAATAAATCTGTCAATATAAATTGAGATAAACAGGAATGATTAAAGGATGCCATTTTACAACTGTCAAGGAAAAGTTTTATTTTAAATGATTTGTACTAGCCACTGTAAGAAAATTTGTCAACTGTTAATAAATTAATTATTGAAGAATCTGTTTAGCGAGAGCAATCAGTCTAAACCGATTACTCTAACCGCACATAACCAAATGTACCAAGTGCAAAAAAATATCAGAAGTTTAAGTCGGACTTATAGTTGATGCAGTTTACGAATGCGCCCGGCCTTTAAGTGTGTTCATATCGTGTTATAGTGACACTGCGAGCACTGTACCATTACAGTGTTACGCACGGTGTAGATCACAGGAGGACGTGGTAAAGGAAGATCACAAGAAAAGAGTAAGCGAGATACTGCAGCCAGCGCTCAATGCGCTATCTCGCTCGCTCTCAGCTAATAATCTTTCCTTAAAGCGTGCCTGGCCACGCCGCGATTATCATGGAAGCCGTACAGCACTCGCGGTCACTCTATAGTACACGTGTGAATGTGTGCGTGAATGGAGCAACTAGCACAGAAAAACTGACAATTAAAGGCACACACACTAACGTACGTACACAAATACTGCAAGGAAAGGCGCGCGCGCGCTCGTGAATTTCAATTACTATACCGAATATTCGTCGCACTGAGACGGCACTTACTCCATATCTTAAGATCGGCGTTGTTCACAACATTGTGTCCGCGCTATTACCAACAGAATTTATCGACGCTATCAACATTAAAATAATAATTCGTGACTTTATAGACTATAAAATCGTTTTAATATCTGCTCGTTTGATAAATAATTCAATTTACATGGAATTTTAGGTAAGAATCTGTGTTATATTGAAGGCGTTTATCATGGATGGTTAAAAGTTTAGCTGCTGGAGGATACAATGTACATACATAATAATATTTTGTGTGAAAGATCATTTCCATAGCAAAATATGATGTCAGTACTTTTCCTTCTCATAGAGTTTATATTAACCCCGTTTTTTACAATAGCTATCACTACTGTCTGACCTCCAAACTCAAGAGAAAAGCCTATATCAAAGCCTTATCCCTCAACTAACAAATGAGATTGTTTACCTGCAGGTGAGATTCATCTGAAACCCCTACATATGGCTTTATGCAAAAACTGTGGTAATTTCTGAACAGTATTTATAGGTTAATTAATTAATTAAAAATTGTTATTCTGCATTTAGTACTTAATCATTGATAAAGTCGCGCACTGACATAGCAATTTCCATATTTATAAATGACATCAAAAATAATGAGAGTGGGCATATCAGTCAGTATCAGTTTAGCAGTCAGTAATATTTTATATTAGTTAGTGTGAAGCGATCCACCTAAACTAAAGGGCTTCGTTTAATAACTCATTTATATTGCAGCGCCCCTACAGACCGATTTAGACGCGAGCGTAGACCGACCATCCCTCGGTGTTATTAAATTATTCGATGACCAGCCAATTTTCTAACGTCACTCACTAACATTTATAATTACTTTAACGACGACTACACTAAGGCTTCCTGCAAACGGAGAACTTTTTTTTTTTTTTTTTTTTTTTTTTTTTTTTTTTTTTTTTTTTTTTTTTTTTTGGCGGTAGGTGTAAAACAGTTAACATATAAGAGCAAAGTTAAAATAAAATTTTAATTGGATATACTGTAGATACTTAATAAATTTTCAATAAAACAAGTTGTAAATTGCCTAAATAACATCTACTCACGTTAGCAAAGGTTAATGTAAAAGTTCTTCAATTACACCACCTGCCAGCATTCACTACACTATGTCTCAACTGAGCAATATTGAGGCAGCACAGAAATCCTTGGAGGAGTGCTTCACCAAGAGAATGGAAGAGTTGGAGGCACAGCTGCAATGTGGAAATACGGCGAAAGATACGGTGGCAAAGGTGGCTGAGGAGTTCAGGACCTTCAGGGAGCTGATGTTCAGTATGCTGGGATTACTTCGCAAGCAAATCTCCGAATGCTCTAGGGCCATTGATACCATGGAGACAAGGCACCGGCGTAAAGCCATCCTATTTCTGGGGATTGAGGAGTCTGCAAGCGAAGACTGCCGGGGAGTCATCCTAGATATCATCCAAGGAAGGCTGGGCCTCAAAGACTGCACACCTTCATCAATTACGACGTGTCACAGGCTTGGAGCAGTTAGTGGGGAACATCATCGGCCAGTCCTGGTGCGCTTTTCCAGTTTAATGACAAGGTCAGCCGTATGGAGAGCCAAAACCGCTTTCAAAGCCTCGCCCATCTCCATTAGAGAATTCCTAACTCGGGCCAGACAGGCAGTGTTCACTAGGGCAAAGCTGCACTTTGGTAATCGGGCTTGCTGGACGCAGGACGGCGTTATTGTGATCAAAACAACAGATAGCAAGAGGCATAAGATCACTACCGTTGAAGAGTTGCAGTCTCTGGCCAAGGTGTATCCTAGGCCTCCCGGTGTTGCTTCATCCAACGGAAACAAGAACGTCTCACGCAAAGTGTAACATTCATCAATTCTTGTTCATTTCGTAACGTAATCCGTCGAATTAACACTCAGGTATGCAACTTAGTTATTTTTAACTCATTTGTTAACTAATACCTCACTTTGTATTACTGTACTCTTCATACTACCTTCCGTGTTTTTATTTTAATATACCTCTCTTATTTTTAAATTATCAAAACAAATTCTGCACGTTGACAACCCGCTGTCAAAATGTGAGTATTGTGACAGATAGTGGTATTTCGACGGGTTGCGTTCCAGAGCACGTCTTAAATTTATTGCACATTTAGAATTTTTGTTATACGAGCGACATTCCTTGTTACTTGTTTTTTGTTATTGTTTGTTTGTATATGTGTTGTTAGCTGGCGGGTGGTGCAGAGATACAACGCTGCATAGTTTTTCGTAGAGATATAGCATACATAATTATTATATTTATTTATTAATATTTATTATTCTTCATACTTATTTTATATTGTATTCATGTTATCCACAGATGATGAGTCTTATAATTCTGCTAACGATTTGTCTGATTTAGACAGTGATACCAGCTACAGCTCCATACCTGAAACTCTGAGTGACCGCCTGCGTAGGACTTTTGAAAATAAATCTAAGAACCTTTTAAATGTGTGTCATATAAATGCACAGAGCGTACCTAGTCACTATAGTGAGCTGGTGGTAGCTTTTACCAACCCTAACGTCCATGCCATCCTGATCTCTGAGAGTATGCTCAAACCTGAATTACCATCCACTTCGTACTCTCTTCCTGGTTTCATTCTTATACGTAATGACCGTATTAATAAAGGAGGTGGCGGTGTTGCCATCTACCTCCGTAGTTATCTAGCCTATAAAATTCTAGCCTCCTCATGTCCAGACTACAGTGCTGATGCTGAATATCTATTTCTCGAAGTTAATGTCAGTGGAACCAAACTGGTTCTTGGGGTTGTTTACTGCCCTCCTTCTATCAACTACTTCTCCAGTCTGGAAACAGTTCTGGACTCTTTAGGGTCACCTTATATGCATCACATCATCATGGGTGATATTAACACGAATCTATTAAACTCTCAGTCATTAGAGGCGCGTAAACTTCGTCACATTGTCGATTCAGCTAGCCTCCATATTTTACCTTTACAAGCTACTCATCACAACACCCTGGTCGAGGACACCTGGCTTGACCTTATATTAACCTCATCCACTGCTCATGTTTATAGGCATGGCCAAATGCCAGCACCAGGCTTTTCTCGCCATGACCTTATTTACATCTCCTATAACATAAAACCTCCCAAACCTCGGCCTAAGGTAGTTCTTATGCGTAGTTTTGGACGCATGGACATGGATAAGTTACACCGGGATGCTTCATTGTTAAACTGGGATGCATTAGAGGCTGCAACCACTGTCGACGAGAAAGTTACAGTGTTCAACGATGTTGTGCTTAATCTCTATGATGTTCATGCTCCTGTCCGTGGAGTAAAACTGAAACGTCCACCAGCACCTTGGATGACGCCGGAGGTTCGAGTGGCAATGGGGCGTAGGGATCGGGCCTTTCAGAAATTCCGGAAAAACCGCATTGATGAGAACTGGAACCGCTTTAAGGCAGCAAGGAATCGCTGCAACCAGATGATACGTAACGCTAAACGCCGACATATTCACGATAATATTAAGTCGTCATCACCTACTAATATATGGAGGTTTCTTGGTGCTTTGGGTATTGGCAAACAACATGCGGAATATCAGTTGGCAGGTGGTTTGGATGATCTGAATCAACATTTCTCCTCTACTACTCCTATTGATTACCAAACCAAATGTCAAACCTTAAATTACGTCGCTGGCCTTATTAGCCCTGATATAGACACTTTCAAGTTTTCTCCAGTTGCAGCCGATGATATCAAAAAGATAACGCTATCGATTAGATCTAATGCAGTTGGCTATGATAAAATTAGTCGTCGTATGATAGTAACAATAATCGACCACCTACTTCCTGCTATCTCTCATATAATTAACTTTTGTCTCCACTTTAGAATGTTCCCCTCCCTTTGGCGTAAAGCCTACGTGATCCCTTTACCTAAAGTATCCAATGCTACTCTTCCCAATCACTTCCGCCCCATTTCTATTCTCCCTTTTATGTCTAAAGTGCTCGAGGCCTGTGTACAAAAACAACTATCTTCGTTTATTTATCAGAACAGCCTGTTAAGCCCGCTACAGTCGGGTTTCAGACCTGGTCATAGCACTACTACTGCTCTTCTAAAAGTAACGGGTGATATTAGGACTGGCATGGATGCTACTAAGGTAACAGTGCTTGTCTTGGTGGACTTTTCCAATGCCTTTAATACAGTAAATCACGATATTTTGTTAGCTATACTTTCCCATCTTAAGATCTCATCGGATGCACTGGAATTTTTCTCAAATTATCTTCAGGGGCGCCAGCAGTGTGTACGCATTGATGAATCTACATCAAGCTGGTGCAATCTCGACACTGGTGTCCCTCAAGGCGGTATTCTCTCTCCCTTATTATTCTCTATTTTTATTAATGTTGCTACTCATAATCTTCGATGTGCGTATCATCTGTATGCAGACGACTTGCAGTTATATGCTCAAGCACCTGCTGATGACGTTTCACGAGCCATTCGCGACGTGAATGGGGATCTGGAAGCTTTGGGAAACTGGTCCACTAAATTTGGTTTAACCGTAAACCCATCTAAATGCCAGGCCATTATAGTCGGCAGCGGCAGGTTGATGAATGGAGTCAATATTACAAAATTGCCACCAATTACCTACAATGGAACAACAATTCCTTTTAGTTCTTCAGTTAAGGACCTAGGACTCTACCTTGATTCCAACATGGACTGGCGTGTGCATAACGAACATGAGCCAGAAAATTACGGGTAGGCTCAGATTTTTATACCGCCTGAAGAACTTTCTACCAACAAGGACCAAAGTTATGTTGGCCCAAAGTTTAATTTTTCCTCTGATAGACTATGGTGATGTGTGCTATTTTGACCTGAATGCAGACCTTCTTGATAAATTAGACCGTCTTCTTAATAACTGCATTCGATTCATCTTCAACCTTCGTAAATACGACCACGTGTCTACATTCCGTTCGCAGCTTAATTGGTTAACCATCCGTCCTCGCCGTAAGTTGCGTGCACTTACTACTCTTTACAATATCCTCAACTCTCCCACTATCCCCACTTACTTAACTTCATACTTTCAGCTTTTATGTTCCAACAATGATAGAAATCTTCGATCTACTGACAACCGGATCCTCGCATTTCCTTCTCATAGAACAAACTTTTTAGGCTCCTCTTTCTTCGTGGAGACTGTTCGCCTATGGAACGCACTTCCTCTAGAGATCAGGAAGAGCACGAGCCGCAATGTGTTTAAGTCTAGGGTACGACAATTGATCACTACGGAATTGGCAGAATCATCGTCTCAACGATAATGATATTTCTACTCATATTGATATGGATATCTATATTTATGTATTATATTTATGTTATAATGTGTATATCTTTTATGTATATGTATAACTATTCTGATTTATTTTAAGTATGATAAGTAGGTATAAGTACTGTTTATGTTTAAGAACCTATATATAATTAATCTATAGTCCTTTTAGAACCAAACGCATCTCTTGTCAATATGCGCCTACCTCGTACTAGCTCTGCATCACCCTATGGTAGACTGGCAGAGAATGCCTACGGCATTAAGTCCGCCAATGTACATCGTGCATAAAGTATAAATAAATAAATAAATAAATAAACTTGTGTGGACTAATCGTATCTGCGACGCAGTTGTGACGCAACCGTAGCGTAGCTATATCGTTGGCGAGTTGCAACTATATCTTTGTAACTTTATTGTCAATTGATTTTTATTTCACGTCAAAGATGGAGTTCTGTATTGATTTGAATGTGTGTATAGTTCAGTACAATAATGCCTTCCAGGTGCTGTTGAACCTGCCAAGGTTCTGTAGCGCATCGAATATGTTCGTGGAGGCACATTGGGATGATTTTTACGCTAGAATAAGAAAGCAAAGCGCGTCAATGTCTGTTCGACTGCTAGGTAGCAGCAACAGCATCCTAAAGTTATTGTTCGAGAGGTAGAATCTTCCTGACCTACAAACGTGAACAAGCCTGCAAGCTAGCGCGTACCTTCGATTTATTATGTGATTTTGTCATTTGTATTTCATGTAGTACTAACACAATTGTAAGATTATTAAAGTTTTAGGCATTATTAAAGGGTTAGGCAGAGGTGAATTAACACCCACATTTTATCAATCATTGAATTCGCTTCCGGGCACTATTGTTGACTCGAGCCGTGCATCTGAGACTGAGTCGAGAGTGCGCTGTATATAAGTGTGTGCGCTTTAAATGGAGCGGCTGAGGTGTGTTGCGGTGGTCAGTGAGTTTTCAATATCGCATATATGTAACTTTTTAAGTAGTAGTGACGCGGAGAAGGCCTACAATATGTTACTTTATTTTCATTTTAAAGCCCTAGAACCTTTCAAAATTGAAGATTATGTAAGTACACATATATGTATAAAAACCCATATAAAAAAACATATTTCTAACTGAGTAAAACTCTTCAGTCAAACTGCTTATTCGTATTCAGTTTTATCAGACTAAATCAAAACAGACGACCGGATTGTCCTATTGGTCAGCCGCAGAATGTCTGTAGCCAGCCTAATGGGTGATCGATAGGGACCTGCTGCCATACCTCAATAATAGATGATCTCTCGTGCCCTTTATCAAACTTAGACAGTAAGTGGCTAGCATGTGAACTATAAATATCATATCCAAAAATCACGGCATTTCATGTCTTGAGTTGATAATTTGATAATAATTATAATAATAATTATTATTATTTATTGACCAAAAGTACTTAAATCTAGTTACATATACGCTGACTACCAAACTAGATCTTTGCAGATCTGTGCTGTGGCAGTCAGGCTCGCAAAACCTTCGTGGTTGTGTGTGTGTGTGTGTGTGTGTGTGCGCGTGCGTGTGTGTGTGTGGTGTGTGTGTGTGTGTGTGTGTGTGAGTGCATGCGTCTGTGTGTATGTGTGTGTGTGCACGCGCTTGGGTTTGTGTGTTGTGTGTGTGCGTGTGTCTGTCTGGTGAGTGAGTTTGTGCACCTACGTTAATAAGTGTCATTTATTTTTTATATATTTATTTCTTTCTTAAAAGTACGCTTACAGATTACTATCATTGCGTGACTAAACATTTGGATACAATCAAATAAATTATTAGATCTGGACAGTATTCCAAATATAGCATACACAATATGAAAATACATCTACATACTCGCCATGCTCATACAAAATATACAACTAAAACCTTTTAAAAGATACATAATGAATACTTAAAAAAAACATAAAAACACAAGTATCCCACCATCTTTCGGGCGTCGGAGGTCGATGAACGACCTCCGCCCCCCATGAGCGCCGGCCTAGGGGTGACAGGTGGAGCCGCCTGTCACCCTGGCAGAAGCAGGCCGCGGCGGTAGCGCGCGTGGCGCGCCTCCCCGTTTCCGGGGACGAGTTGGGGACTCTGTAGTCCCCACACCCGAGAAGAGGGCCAGATCGTGAGAGATGGCCCTGGGTCGGCCGGGGTGCGAGGGATATGCCTGTCAACCTCACCTTCGGCAACCAAAGCGACCCACAGGCGGCGTGCGTTTTAGTCGGTTTGAGTCCGACATAACCTCCTCCACCGGTTCCGGTGGGGAGGTATCCGTGGGGATTTTGCGCACGTAAAAAAAAAAAAAGTATCCCACCATCTCCTTTCCTACATAGGATAACACGTGCAGGCATTAGATGTCACCCTCACACTGTGCAGAATATACGAGCAAGAACCAAGCGATTCAGAGACTCTTTTCTTTGCCGCACCACCAAGACCTGGAATTCATTACCATCACGTGTGTTTCTTTAAGCGGGGTGTGAAAAAGCATCTGATGAAGCCGCCTAGCTGAGTGCCACCATTATAACACTTAGTGTCTATAATGGTGACCCTCTTTCCTGAGTCTTTGCCTTTAGCTTACCATCAGGCGAGTTGAAGTCAAATTGGCGTGTCCTATATTAAAAAAATGTATAAATAAAAATGCTGCTCGAATGTCAGAGGCATTGTACATTGATAAGTTCTATGTGGTACAGTCGGAGGTTTTCTTAGCTACCATTTATGGAAATAACTGGTAAAGCCATACTTATCATGTTCGTGCTCGTTAGCTAAACCATGGAATTAACATATCATTGTTTACTAATAATCTTTATATAATAAAATTCATTTTTTTTTATAAACTCACGCCTATATCCCCAAAGGGGTAGCCAGAGGTGCTAGCACCCACATTTCACCAGTTTATATTTTAGGTCCTAATGTAATAGGTGGTGAGCCTATTGCCATTAACCGGGCACTTATATACCTGCGATATATACACACATAACCTCGAAAAGCATCGAAAAGTCATTGGTGTGTGCCATGGTAAAATCTGGGATCGAACCCGAGACCTTAAAATTTTGTCATATTCGTTCGCAAATAAATCATAAAAACGTGATTAACCACCATCAAACGAATTTAATACAGCTACAACGTTAATGAATGTTCATCCACGTGACCGGGCCACGTCACCTGTAACAGTTTTCCGGGAACACTCAATCCGTCCTGATGTTACCTGTCTATAAATAAATACTAGAAGTGACTTTGCAATACTTCAATATTGAAGTAGGGAGAAAACTAATTTTGACTGCAAAGTTTCAAAATGACTAAAAAACTAATTAAAAAAAAGAATGTTTTACTGATTTAAATTGTATTATTATCCGAACTAAAGGTAATTAGTCAACAACAAGGGGGGAAAACATGAAACTAAGATCATTTTGAGTACCTAAGTCAATTGCTAAGCTACTTTTGTCGTTGACTGTATGTACAGTCAACGTAGCTTAGATAATATACTGTATATAAGTAGCCCAGACACAGCAATAAAATGCTTTAAAAACGCGTTATGCGGTAAGCTACTGTCAACATTGTTAAACTGTCAATGTGCGCATGTTATGGCGAGGGATGTATGTAAATGTCAACTCATACCGAATTAGTAGATATAATTTACGCTGCGTTTTACTGCCATTTACTGAGTTTATAGAGTGTGTATATATTCTAAGATACAAACGCACATACGCTCACGCCTTATTCTTCCAAGGTCGGCAGAGAGAACAGCCCTCCAATTGGTTCTATCCTTACATACTACAAGAGCCTCATTAACTGTCATCACACCTTTAAAAACTATTTTTAATAAAGTACTTATAGGGAAAAATACTGTACCGTAAGAACACATCTGAGAAATCGAAACGAGAATAGTAATGATGCTGTGTAAATAATCAAGACTACATAAAACCTTTCACAAAATAAGCGTAGTTCTCAATAGTTACGTTTACATCAATATCTATATGTCAATTGAGCTTTATCCAGCAATATTTGATCAACCGTGGCTTTCAACCAATAGTTCTCTATCCTACCTAAAAGCAAAAGCTTCGTGGAAGCAACGGTGGAAGCTTTTGGTCCAATTTCGATATTTCGTTGAACAAAAGTACTTCCCAGAATACCTGAAACAATACCCGAATCGGACGATCCGATGGTTGGGTTCTGTCGGCTTTAAGGCTCAGGGACTTATCAGAATGATATTGATATTTATTTATTGAAAGTTAAATTACCTTAAAAATATAAATGTCTTTGAATCTGAAATCTTTCCACATTTGCTAGTTCGATCTCAACCTAGAAGTTTAAAAAAACGCAGCCGAAGTGAGCGTCGCGATTCCGGGGATGAGTTGGGGACTCTGCGGTCCCCACACCCGAGAAGGTGCGAGACAAGGTGCCCCAGGGTGCGAGGCATATGCCTGTCAACCTCACCTTCACAAATCAACAATGACCTACAGGCGCCGTAAGTTTTAGTCTGTTCGAGTCCAACATAACCTCTCCCATCAGCTCCGGCGGGGGGAATCCGTGAAAATTTTCGCTAGTAAAAAAGTGCTAAATAAATAACCCATACGCAGTCCCTTAAAAAATAGACAGAAAATCGTTCATTTTGTGAAACAATTGTCAAATTCGATTTTACCTTCTTATTTCAAGAGTTTTTCTGGTCATTTTAGCTATAGTGTGGCCGTTAGCATCTAAATATTATGATTATTGTGATCACAATTATTAGAGCAAGCGAAATATATTGTTACTAATGGATGAATAAAAAAATGTTTAACTAGAAGACTACGATATTAACAATAGTACACTTTCAACCATAGATTTGATTACAAAGCGTCGTTTTCTATCGTGACTTAACTGAAGATAGTCTACGTGTTTTTATCTTGGAAGCTCACAATCCCATATCATCATAAATTTTACATGGATATATTTCTAAATGCCTTACCAAAACCAATTAATTACTTCTAAGACATCTCAGAATCCTTTTCATATCTCTTCTAGAGATCTAACATCTGTAGTGACGTAGAGGTAAGGGCACTGAAATTAATCAGCGAGGACATGGGGTCTCTATGGGATAAGAGCCGTACTCACAAACTTTCCCTTCTAACGACGGCTTAATGAAAATTGCTACAAAATGGACGGATGACAGTTAATCATTGCGTCTGAAAATAACGCATTTTGGGCATGGGTACACGTGTCGGGACTTGACTAGTATTGAGAAGTGGTTATGTTAATCGTGAATCACAGATTCCTGTAGAATACATTATTGAAAGAAAGATAAATGCGTTTTTTTATATGACTGCTGCACAAAAGAACGGTTCATTACATGTACATTACGTTACATCATTATACTTAAGTATTTCAACTTATAATATGAGACTGAAATTAGTAATACAAAATCCTTTTATTAGAAAGAAACAAGTAGGTTTGTAATGGAGAGTGCACTTATTTTTGTTCTTTAATATAGACCCGGAATAGAAAGTAAGAAAGAAAGAAACCATTTATTACACGCACACACTTACACTACATATAGAAAAATCCACTATCGGAGCAAGTTAAACATAAACGGTAAGATACAAAAAACAATTTAAAAATAACACACCAAATAATATGTAGGTATTTTAGGTAGGCGTGCTGTGCCCGCACCAACAAACGCAAGAAGGGTGAGAGCTTCAGATGTCACGGGGATTAACGATAATATGATTTTATAATAACTTTTCAACACACTTACTCATAAAGTGGCTGTAATTACAATTAGGCACATAATGCCACCTATAATCAAACTGACTATCACAAGTGAGTTATAGCTTTTTTTTTAAATTATATTGGTTGCTTTGTTCTTAAAAAAGTTGCAATACAAAAAAAAATCTTGTTAAAAAAGAACAAATAAATTAATAGCACATTTTATGCAATTTAGATAATTTCAACTTGTTTGTTTACTAAACCAGGATAATAAACAAAACTTTCACTGAAATATAACTTATGTTTTTTCTGTAAAAACTTTAAATACCCCATTTCCTACGTTCGTACTACGAAATAAAAAAACCTTATTGTTTTAGTCGTACATCTATTATAAATGCGCGCGCATAGGGAAAATTGCAAAAATAATTATTGCAAAAATAATTCTCAACTCGTTTTCACTGCTGAAGTCATAGTTAATTATTAATTGAATTGTGTACAAGTTATGAAGAAAATGGTTTATGCTGTTCACCGCTCGATATAAGATGTGAGACCCTTAAACGTTATGGAAAGATAGCTGAAAACTACAAGGGTGAATTATCTACACAAGTGTGTTGAAAAACGTCATATGATACACGTGTGATGATTACTGACTTCGGAGCTCTTAAGACTCATTGGCGCCTCAGCGGTAATCAACAACTTTACACACTTGTACTATAATATATATATTAAAATATCGCGTTCCATGATATACAATAATGTTTACGGGAATTAAGGTATGTATGTACCTATACCATGATTTCATTATTTATGTGTATTTTGGGTCATATCTTTAGAACCAAATCAACTTCAACTGCAAACTGGTTCATTTGCTGATAGACGGATGAGGCCCTGATGGTTATGAAGACGAACTCTGTATTTCAATATAGTTCCTTATACGACTTAGTCGAAGTCATAACGTCATACTCAAAACTAAAAACTTCTAAAGTAGTTGACCTTAACCAAGTTAGGGGATTTCCCAAAATTTCCTCCGGTTTAATGACAAAACCGAACTTTGTGAACTAGCCACGCCCCCCAGCTTGGGCCAACATTCTTGTTAACTCTGAACTTGTCCCGATAGTTTGCTAACATCTTGAAGTAATGAGTTCGTGGTTTAGCCTTTTATTATACTGCTGCTATAATTAAATAGGTTCGTTTCCTCGGTTGGGGCCTAGATGACGATAATATGCATCTGCGGTAGCCTAGTGGTATGGGTAATGGACTGCTGAGACGAACTCTCGGGTTCGATCCCAGGTTTGATCATGGCACACACCAATGACTTTTCGATGCTTTTCGAAGTTATGTGTGTATTTATCGCAGGTTTATAAGTGCCCGGTTAATGGCAATAGGCTCGTCACCTACATTGGGACCTAATCATAAACTGGCGAAATGTGGGTGCTAGCATCTCTGCCTTCGGGGATATAGACGTGAGTTTATGTTATGTTATGTTACAGTCATAATAGTAAAAATATAGGTGAGATTAGCTAGAATATAAATTACAAAATAACAAAGCATAAAAGTATGAAACAGTCGCAACATCGAATAATAAAAATAGTTGAAACTGTTCAGCTACAACTCGTACATTTTAATCGTCGCCTATAAAAAGTTTCATCCTAGTTTGTAATAACGTGACTGGTATAATAAAATGTTTTGTGTAATGTTTTGAATAAAGCGAATAATAATTTATTATGATTTTGCGATTTGTGAAAATTTTCCGGTGTAGTTAATTGATTTTCTTTTTGTTTCGATTCTGCTTCGTAGTATATTGTCAATTATTATCATTTTTCCATCTATTAATAATAGTATTCTACCCAAAATCACTACATATTATGATTAGTGATCCTTAGGAATGTTGATAATATAAGGGTCCACCCGTGATGTCTATTTTAAAAATAAAAATATTCCGTTTTCTTGTACAAGGTGTATGCTAGATGTTAACTAGACGTCAAAAGATACGGGTACATAGACAGTACGAATGCATAAATCACGATCAGATTGAACCCAACCGACAAGGAAAAAACCTTCTCGATATACCAGGAAAATAACTTTAAATTGTGTGTGGCGAGAAGGGACTCCGCAACTCCTTACGTTGGGGTTCTACTGTTAGTGTGAAACTTTTTAAAACTAAAACTTCTAGAGGTTCTTGTTATAGCTGCTAGTAAGCTTCCATAAATTGGGGAAATCAGTTAGCATCAAAAATTGGTATCAATTTATGGTCAAATTTTTATAGTATAGATGACATTTCAAAAAGGTGCGCTTGAGGTGTCAAAATTTCCGTTCCAAATTCGAAATTCAAAATTCATTCCCCCTTCTATATTTACCGTAATACAAATTATTTTGTGAACAACTTGTCTCATATTGATCAATAGTTACATAGAATTGATTTCAGCCACTACTATAATCACGAAATAATTTTTCTCCGTTTTGACTTCATTTTTAAACATAAGACACCTTAGCAAGCCATCTAAGTTCCTTCAACTCCTTCCTTTACTCTTAACGAAGATGACTAGCGGAATATTATAATTAATGACTTGGTCCCCAACGGAACCCTTATCTATGTGGCCTTCACGAAACAATCGTCTGTTTGACCTGCACGGAACATTTATTGATGTCACGAATACAGAATAATTAACTGTAGATATTATTATCATCTCTTATGTTTGTAATTCTTATATAAGTTTTTGATACAAGAGTTAGTAGATTCTAGTACTCTCATACTAGCTGTGGCCAGCAGTTCCACAGACGTGTACTTCTGACCCCAATCCCGATCCATAGAAACCTCTTCAAGGTATAGGTATTAAGTTATGTGTTGGGCTAGAATATAATCTATTCCTATACAAATTCCAGACAGATTATTTTTATTATTTAAGCGTAATTGTGGATTAAACATCCAAACATCTAGTAAGATTCTAATACATGTTAGTACCATTTTATAAGAAAGAAACAAAGAAAGGTAGAGAGATAAAAAGAAAGAAAGATGGAAAGAAAGATAGAGAGAGAGAGAGAGAAAGAAAGATAGAAATGTACCTTTATTTGCAGAAAACAGTTTTACTATGATAATAAGTTGATATATTTTGATTAGTACATAATGTTTCACCATATCCAGTGTGCCAATGTTATATTAAACTTATTTTGTGGTAGGTATGCATACGATAATATTTTGCCTCGTTATAACACACATCTAGTCAGTTTCAGTAACTTAATTCTATTATTACATATTTGTCCATTACTATAAAAATATACTATTACTTACATACATTCATATAATCACGCCTTTATCCCTAAAGGATTAGGCAGAGGTGAAGTAACACCCACATTTCACCAATAATTTTATTCGGTCCCACGTAATAGGGGGTGACCCTATTGCCGTATTCCGGGCACTACTGTTGACTCGAGCCATGCATCTGAGACTGAGTCTGGGCTGTATATATTTGTCTGATGTTAAACATGGGAAGAGATGGGGTGGCCCTAATTCTGCTCTGCCTGAAACCACGCGGCATTATCACGTCAAATATTCATAAATTAAATACAATAAAACTAGAAGAACTATTGTACATCAGTATCAGAATAAACGGGATATTTACCATGTTTCACTATTTTGAGCTTCCGATATTTCGGCGCTGTTGCAAGCACCATGATCACGGAGGAACTGGAGTAGTGGCGGTGACTAAGAAAAAGTTTTTTCTTCTAGGAGTAATTATATCGATCTACCCTCTTTCGAGTTCTTTTACTACGCGTATCTGCACTACTATTGGTTTCACTCTCACTAAAAACTCGAACCCGATCTCGATCACGTTCACGACATACGATGCTCACTGTATCCACTCGCGATTTTGTTTTAGCTTGTTCCCGGTTGTTTTTGCAAAGACGGACCACTGGATGCCAGACGTTCGGCAGTTGAAACCCATCCTCACGATTGAAATTTTTATACTTTTTTATTTCAATTGCTTCCCTAACCAGTCTTGGTATATAGTGGCGTTCTGTCGAAAGCATCTGAGGGTTATGTAGTTCGATCCAGTGGTTCGTACCGGAAGCTCAAAATAGTGAAACATGGTAAATATCCCGTTTATTCTGATACTGATGTCAGTGACCATGATAGTTTAAATAACTATTGTACAACTTATGGCTAAAAATAATTAAAATGCGTCGCGGAATTCCTCCGCATCGCATGCCTCTTGTAGTAGCGTTCCCAGAAGACTGGCAGCATTGCCACGTTGTATGGCAATGCTTAATCTCTGACCTAAAAAAGGCCATCCTTCTGGTCACGAAAAGCATCGACCATTATTAAATTGCATTATAAAATTACCCGATAAAATAAATAGGTGAGAGTTTATTAAGCTGTTTCTTATTAAAACGGATTAGTTTGAAAATTCATACAAGTACTTGTATATGTATGAATTTTATTAAGAGGTAGGTATGTATCCATATATGTGTACTATGGAAAAGTGACTTTTATAAAATACAAACATACATATAATCACGCCTCCATCCCTGGAGGGTTAGGCAGAGGTGAATTAACACCCACATTTCACCAATAACTGCATTCGGTCCCACGCAATAGGGGGTGAGCCCATCGCCGTATTCCGGGTACTATGGTTGACTCAAGCCATGCATCTGAGGCAGAGTCTGGGCTGTATATATCTGTCTGATGTTAAACAGCCCTATTCCTTAGTTGCCTTGTACGAAACCGCATGGGAAGAGATGGGGTCTGCCGGAAACTACGCGGCACTTTTATAAAATCTAATATTAATATTAGCAACTATAATACGTATACCACTCTGTGTTCCACACTCCCTAATAGATAAACATAGACGTTTGTCAAAAGTCAGCAGCAGATACCAGTGGTTAATTTTAATAGTCATAATTGGTGGTGTCCGTTTTCCGCCGGTTTGATCTAACCGGCCAACAAATTGAGCCAATGCAATTAATTTCCATGGAAATGGTACAGTGCTGTGCAATGATCGTGGTCAATTCTAAAAAATTATTGTAATATTTGATTTTATGAACATTATGAATTGTCTAATATTGATATTGAATTTACGAGGAAAACTAAAATTGAGATCACTTTATAGTAATACAGCACTATTCAGGCACAGGTAACCAATGAAGAAAAAATCGGCCCTAATAAAAAAGAACAAAATCTTTTCAACTCGCCTTTTTAGAGTTGGTTTTAGAGTAAAATGGGCCCTATTAAAAAAAATGAAAACATTAGTTCAAACTGTTTTCAATTTACATTATTTATTAATAACATAACATAAACTCACGCCGATATCGCCGATATTCCCGAAAGGGTCGGCAGAGGTGCTAGCACCTACATCTAACCAGTTTATGTTTAGGTCCCAATGTAATAGGTGGCGAGCCTATTGCCATTAACCGGGCACTTATAAACCTGTGATAAATACACACATAACTTCGGTACCGCGGTAACCTAGTGGTATGAGTAATGGACTGCTGAGACGAGGTCTCAGGTTCGATCCCAGGTTTTACCACGGCACACACCAATGACTTTATTTATTAATAGTGTCATTTAATCTAAAAATGTTGATACAAGTTAAGCTTTAATTCAATCACTATTCCATTCTAATCCACTACTGAACATACTGAGGTCATATTATGATACAGCTGTTAGGCATTATTTACTTGGAGCCTCTGACTTTGACCTCTGTAACCCAACTAGTTTTGTCGAAGCTAGAAAGTTCTTGTTACTTAAAGTAAATGTTTGGTTAAGGTCCCTTATGCACTGCTCGAATTTTCCACTCAGTTAAAGTTTGTGAAAGTTAACTTTAAACCGCGCGTGGTAATGATAATTGTTATATCTCTAGTTTCCGTCATCATACATACGTACATTTTTACGCCTGTAAATCCCCAAAGGGGGTTTTTTTATACCAGAAATCCCCACTCATACCCCCACCACCGGAACCGGTGGGAGAGGTTATGTCGGACTCGAACCGACTAAAACGCACGACGCCTGTGAGTCGTTTTGGTTTTCCGAAGGTGAGGTTGATAAGCACATCCCTCGCACTCCAGCCAACTCAGGGCCATCTCTCTCGATCTGGCCCTCTCCAATCCCCGAAGGGGTAGGCAGACGTGTAACACCCATAATCACCAAGTTGATTTTCGGTCCCATGTCATAGGGTGAGAACCTATTGTCATCAAGGTGGAGTTTATCATGGGCTGTATAATTATTCTCGGATTGCGAGCAGCAAAAAGTGTAGTGATAAACGTTAAAATTATTATTATTATTATTATATATTTACATATACCTACTCACGCCTATATATCCTCTAAGGGGTAAGCAAATATGTATTAGCACCAAATTTTCGTAAATATCATCTGTACCTAAAAAAAATATTTATATCTTAGCCAACGCTTTGAACCCTTCCAAAATCAGTACACACACGAAAAGCAACATGGAGCGTTCGAATCTGTACGAAATAACATTTTATCAGTGCGATGTCGGGGCGTGACGTGGCACAGCCAGACCGCGTCTAACGAAGGCTGCCGATGACAAGCCTCACGCGTACCTGTCCACAGTTTACTGCACTGCACTCTTCAGCGCTATGCAATATTCATTGCACTGCAGCGTCCACAGCGCTGTAGTATGCAGAGTTCCCTAGGCTTTGATTAAAGCGTCGGAACGAAATAGGCTGCGTTTAATACTGTTTAAGTAAACATTGTGGGGTGACCAGGAGTTTAATTATTTTTGTTTGAAGGCACTGCACTGCAGTGGAACTGAATGATGTGTGCGTTGAAAAGAAAATAAATTTGCTTTTAGGATTATCTGTATCTTATCTACCTCGGTGGTACAATACACTTGTTATGTGAATGATAGGTAGGTACAATAGCAGCTGTTCGAAATTTAATTTTTTGCCTCTACCCTCCATTACTTTAATTATAAATGGTAAGGTTGGCAACGCATCCGAAACGTCTACATAAATAGTAATTTATTTAATCGGGAAAAGTATCTTTAAAACCGTTTAAAAATAACTTTTTAGCCAATCTCACCTGCAAGTCTGTGCACCTGCAGCTGAACAACGAACGAGGCTCTAATACAGGCTGTTCTCTCGGGGTTGGCATGTCAGACGGTGGTTCCTCCTAAAACCCAACATACCAATCTAAAATCAAAAGGCAGACTCAGGGCAAAATCGCTACGAAGATGATGATTAATTACAATTTCCTTACGCCCTCATGTAATGCCAAGAGTTGCCAAATATTTCTGTCTTCACTCAACTCTACTCAAAGTATTCAAAATTGTTAATGACTTTCAAGTCAGTTCACTCAGTATAATAACACGCCCATATTAACCCAGATACGCAATTAACTCGAGTTTTAGGACTTAACAAGTGCACGGTGGCGCCCTCTAGTAAACAAGCTATATAACTTTCACATAAACTAAATAGAATCTAACTTTGGAATTCGTCGCACTAAAAGTGTGAGAGTAAGTTAGAAGCGCAAGCGATTTTTAAGAAAAAAAAAAGTTTTTGGAAAATCTAACCAAGTTTATGCCTTCTGGATGTAGATGTTTATAGTTCAAATATTCACGCCTGTAGGTCTCCAAACGGCAGAGGTGTTTTAATACACACATTTCCCTATGATTTTATTTTGTAGAACATAGGTCAAGAGGGCACTTTATAGTCATAACTTCTCCAATTTACTTCTTAGGAATTTCGATACCTATGAGTTCCAAAATAGTTTAGCTTTAATTGGAACTACTCAATAGGCTCGCCACCTATTACATTGGGACCTAAACATAAACTGGCGAAATGTAGGTGCTAGGGTGTTAGCACCTCTGCCTACCCCTTCGGGGATATAGGCGTGAGTTTATGTTATGTTATGTTATGGAACTACTCAGGGTCATTACTCGGTGTTTTTATAAGTCCCTGCTGTTGATCCTAGTGCACGAGATTTACATCACCCATATTTGTAGTACTCATTACCCACCAAAAATACCCAATTACATTTTACTCAACCCGGGATATGAGCTCTTGACTTCATGCATCACGATCACACTCGCTATACTGAGACGAATTGTTGAAAAGTCACATACATTTATATGCGCAACCCAGGTAAACCAGCAGGATAAACTACACACATTACACATTACATTTAATTCTAAAGCAAATCTGAATCTAGAACAACATTGATAGCACCACTAGCAGCGAGCGATAATGACTGACCCGAGTTCAAACCCGTGATGTTGAGCTTTAAATACGATGTGTAGCTGTATTGCATGACGATATTTCCGTCCCAATCAAGCAGTCCAACTAGGGAAGTACCCTACAGAATACCACGGCTATAATAACCTCGTGTGGTTCCCAGCTGTGATTAGTGCAGCCAGAGCTCAGTGGAGAGGTTTTGTGCTGTCAGTGGGAACACTAAAGGCTTGTCCTGATTGTGTCTTCTGCACTGACGGCACAGAAACTCTCTGTAATTACAGGGTCGGCAGCACGGGTGTGACTTCCCCTTTTGTTGCTCACGTCCATAGGCCACGGTAACCATTTTTATCAAGTGGGCCAATCTGTTGTCTGCCACCATGTTGTATAAAAAAGGAAAAGTTGATGACCACAATTCTGTCGACATCTGCTGTTGTTAGCCGTTTAATTGTTTAATTTGTTGCAGTTATCTAGAAATTGATATGTGTTAACAAAGCTCTTAAACATTTTTGTTATGCTTACCATAACAAAATTTTACGAAAAAAATCGTGATCATGGTACAGGTGCGTACATACCTATGACTTGCCGTAAGTTTCAGCCAGGTTACTCTGCCCGTGGTCACATACTGACTAATAAACTCCTGAACTGGCTGCGTTCATACCGTTAATAATATTGAACAACTTTTAACTGTCATATCGACTTAAAAGTTAGTACCTAAGTATGTAACATAACATAAACTCACGCCTATATACCCGAAGGGGTAGGCAGAGGTGCTAGCATCCACATTTCGCCAGTTTTATGTTTAGGTCCCAATTTAATGGGTGGCGAGCCTATTGCCATTAACTGGGTACTCATAAACCTGCGATAAATACACACATAACTTCGAAAAGCATCGAAAAGTCATTGGTGTGTGCCATGGTAAAACCTGGCATCGAACCCGAGACCTCGTCTCAGCAGTCCATTACCCATACCACTAGGCTACCGCGGTGCTGTGGTACCTAAGTATGTGATATCTAGATGATAATAAATTAATTAAGAAGTAGGATGTACATAATAAAACCGTTTTTTTATTAAGTTAGACTGGTCAGAGTACGCGCGGGATATAGGTAGCTCAACTGTCAACTGTGGTAACTGATGGCCCAAGGCGACCGTGCTTTTTGAGCCGGGTGGAATCGGATCCCCCCTTCACCGGAGCCGGCGGCGGGGGGGGGGGGGGCTTCAGGATTTTTCCCATAGTTAAAGAAGTCCCATGAAATGGTTAAGTGGAATCCTAGTAATTCAGTTACTCGTTCGTGAGGCTCTTTAGCCGTAAACTGCGCACGAATAGGGTCTCATTTTATTCCATTTAGTAACGAAGTATTTTTAAATTTATAAATTATAACCATTTAAAGCAATATATTTCTATAAATTTATTTTAGAACACTTTATACCTTTCAAAAACTTTTAAACATTTTTCAATCTAGGAGACCGTAACTTCAAAAATAGCTCTCAATATTTCAAATTCCAAGACAAACGAGGTTGCCTGCAGCCACTCATCGCTCACACCACAGCCTCCAGCCTTTGTCCCGAAGACACCTGCGCGACCTCCAATTATCAATGTAATTGGCTATTCAACTTGGCGCGATGGGGCGAGCACAGCATGTCTAATTAATGGAATCAACTGAACATTGAAATTTTCGCTCCGACGGGCTTAAGCCACCTATAGACAATTTCAAAACGAATTTATGATAGAACTAAAAGTAATGGGCCTGTCTTAATTGCTACACCTAGAAACTTGACCTACTGAAAATAGTTTCGGTATAATATTGATGCTCCTATGTATGAAGAAATTATTTTATAAATATGTATAAGGTAACACAAGCATTACTACATGCTTCCTGGGTTGTTCCGGTAACTGAATAACTTTGTAAGAGAAATGTTAAAGAAATAAACTATTTTTATTTTATTTTATTATTATTATTATTATAAGGTTCTTCGTTTTTGTTATAGAGGGACTGCAGATTCGAAGAAGATTTCTTTTATACCACTTTGGTGGCAGACAAGCGCACGGCCCACCTGATGGAAAGTGGTTACCGTGGCCTATGGACGTGTGTATCACTAGAGAAGCCACACTCGCGCTGCCGACCCTGTAAGCACAGAGTTTCTGTGCCGTCAGTGTAGAGGACAAAGCAGGACAAGCTTTTAGTCGTCCCACTGACAGCACACATTCTCCAGTGAGCTCTGGCTACCCTACTCACTGCTGGTAACACAACACGAAGTTATTATAACCGCGGTATTCTGTAGGGCGGAGGTACTTCCCCAGTCGGACTGCTCAATTGGGCGGAAATACCGCCGTGTCCTACTATACTATTTATAGAAAAGAGAGTGAATGTGACCTATAAAAGGTCCACCCCACAGGATATAGTGATAATGGACCTTAAAATAGGTAACTATGTGTGTCAATACCATTTAGTTAAATCACTGATGAATAAAATTTCCATTTAATTATTTTATTCAAAAAGGTGGAATTTTCAAGTGATAATTATTATGTAAATACTGTCACAAATATGACATGAATATAAATGAATAAATTATCCACAACATTCCACACAAGGCTATCTAGACCCATGGTAAGCATAGCTTAACTAGCTTGTGTTATGGAATCTAGAATACGGATAAACATGCTTTTTTTTCAACATATCATACAATTTGCCAGTTTATGTTTATGTTTTCTTTGGGGATATAGGCGTGAGTTTATAAAAAAAAATTATCATACATAGAAACACTCAGAACAATGCAAATATACATATACATACTGTAACGGGAACTACCGGGGTAATCCCACGATACTTATAGCTGTGATCGTCTATTTACCTAATCTTTAAAACCCGACCCAATATCTATCATTCATTACTTTAATAATCCTGACACTACAGTTTAAATCGTTATTCTAACTTAGTTTTTAACTGTTCGGAATAGTGTGATGATAAGACTGTGGATTTATATTTTATTCAAATAAGATATAAATTAGATTCAATATAGGTCTTTGATAGTTTGAACTTTGTGGCATCTTTTCAGCTGTATATTTTATATAGGCCTTTAATGTCGAAGATATCATATATGATTTGTGATATGTGATCCAGATCAATTAAATATCTCAAGCCCCGAAGAGCGAGAATATGAATCTCAAGCCCCGAAGAGCGAGATTACATATGATCAATTCCGAAGAACTGATAGCGTTGATCAAAAGATCAAGGCTCTCCTCCACTTCGTCGCAGTTAATTTATTATCTTTATTTTATAATTTAATATATAATTTATTATCTTTGTGCCAATTATTAGATTAATCCGAAGATTAATCATTCCATGGAGTCAAACTCGCATGAACCTACAAATATGTGTGGCGTAACACGACGCCTTAATTATAATCAAAATCCACCGTCTTTATCAGAATACTATTCAATATCAAATATGATTACATTCCCAATATATTGTTATAATATGTAATATTGCACTCGTTCACGTAAATAATATTAGCATCATAACAGTCTTTTGCATACATGTGTTTAAAAATAGAATATCCCAAGAATTCGATTTAGCCATCGTTCCCATAGCGTTCAAGTGGACGCTCTAACAAAAAATATAGTTTATGACCGACCTCTCTTTAGAATAATACGCATTTTAGTTAAGAGAAAAAAAAATATGCCATGGTTTCGTGTTGTGTATTTATGCTTCAAATATGAGTTTTAAAATGATAAAATAATCTATATACGATTATGTTCCATTTCAATACATACAAATATTTGCACTGAGTGGGAATCGAACCCGCATCTGCTGTGTAGCAGTCAAAAATTCTACTGCTACGCCACTGAGACCGTCAGTCAGTAATTTTAGGTGACCAGAAAATAGGAGCGCATATTTAAGATGCAATATGTAGATTATCCTTGGGTTGTTTTCCTACATAAAATTCACCATCATTAGTGTAGCGTAAAGTAATGGTATTAGTATTTAAGTTATCCCATGCACCTACAATATGGGGTTCTTCAAAAGGGGCATTAGGAGATTTCGTCAGGGTCGGCAGCACGAGTGTGACGGACACCTCTGGTGTCGTACATGTCGATAGGCCACTGTAACCACTTCCCATTAGGTGGGCCGTGAGTTTATCTGTCATTTAAGTGGTATAAAAAAATTGTATTGTTCTGAGTTTCCGATTTTAAGCTGTATATTTTAAAAATACCTTACCTGAAGTCAGAGAACAGTAAATTTATTGCAATTTTTATGCAGCACCGATCAATTTCAATGTTGGATCCGGGAAATAAAACAGGAACGGAACGTCGACCAATCAACCCGCTAATGTTGCATGAAACCTATCAATAATATAGCTACCCTCATAAATTCACGTAACAACGGAAACGTTATCCCTCCCAAGCAAACAATATGTTGTTATGATTGATTGGGGACCTGGTAATATGCCAGAAAGGTGTGCGAGCCGCTCATGCAAGTTGCCGCATTTTTATTGAATGGGTACTTGCTTTACATTCTTTCTAAAGAAACTTGGAAACATGGTTATGCATTTTTATAATTATTTTTCGTATGAAAATCCCCCTAAGTAATGAGGTTATGTCGGACTTGCTGCAGCTAAAACAGGGTTTCGAATGTCAAAAATTATAAGATTCGTTTCTGTATCTATATTTATTTTATGGTGTTAAGTGAAAATTTTGTGTCAATCTTTAGGAAAATATTTTGAATTAAACACAGTCAAGAAATCGGTAGTACTCTTACCTGCTTGTGGTACGTGATTCATTTTATACAGACTGTTGAAATGAAAATTACTCTGTTATAAAATATTTACGTAGTAGAATTTGGGCCATCCCATCTCTTCTCATGCGGTGTCGGACAAGGCAACTAAAAGGTAGGGCTGTTTAACATTAGACAGATATATATAGCTCATACTCAGACACAAGACGGAAATAGGCTCACCCCATATTACGTGGGAAAACAATGATTGGTGAAATGTGGGTGTTAATTCACCTTTGCCTAACCCTTCGAGGATAAAGGTGTGATTATAGTGCTCGACAAATATGTCATATATACATGACATATTTGTCGAGCCATTTGAAACTTTGAAACGTTTTCTCTTTGAAATCGCAATGTCTCTTAAATACTTTCCAACAGTCAACATGATTACAGATCTACAAATCATCGTAGCTAACCAGTGCGGTACGTAACCGCTTACCTCAAGACAGAATTAAACGTTATGTTACAAAGTCCTATATAATAACTAATCAATTCCCAGTACAAATTGGTACTCATTCAGCGTATAATTAGTTTATTTATCGCGGCACTAAGGGCCACAGCTACAGTGTCGCATTAGCGCTTAATGAGAAGCGTTGTGGCTGTAACTAGAGGCCGGTCGGGGGGCGGCACGGCACCGATACGGCATAGGGACGACACTGGCACGACACCGGCTTGGACACGGTGCGGTGTCGGATTAAAGTTACGTTATAAAGCGGATTAGGCAGTGACCAGAGTGGATGCAATGACGATGATGAAATTTATGTATACTGTACGTGTACCATTAGCTATTAGCTGATTACGCCTACAGGCGGTACGAGCAATTGATTTGGTGATTTTCGTACTAAGTAATAATTGTTTGATATTCTATGAGCTTATTGTTCATTATTGAAATAATGAAAATTTTCAAGCGCGATGCAGGCTCGGTAACTCTTTAAAAGTTCATTTGAAATTCGCTAAACAAATAAATGATAGATACAGTAAGCATTAGATTAATCTTGATCTTGACAAACATAACATAACATACACTCACGCCCATATCCCCGAAGGGGTAGGCAGAGGTGCTAGCACCCACATTTCGCCAGTTTATGTTTAGGTCCCAATGTAATAAGTGGCGAGCCTCTTGCCACTAACCGGGCACTTATAAACCTATGATAAATACACACATAACTCCGAAAAGCATCGAAAAGTCATTGGTGTGTGCCATGGTAAAACCTGGGATCGAACCCGAGACCTCGTCTCAGCAAACAAAGTATTCAAAATTATTTCAATAACTACTAATGACTATTTATACTGTAGATTGATGGCACTTGGTGGAATTTGTTGTTACACATATTGATAACTCACTTGTACTTTTCCACATTACTTTATTGCTTATTACACCTGACCGGTTTCGCCTTACGGCATCCTCAAAGGTTTATAATGACATTTAAGAGCATTCCTATTAGAAACATTGAGGATGCCGTAAGGCGAAACCGGTCAGGTGTAATAAGCAATAAAGTAATGTGGAAAAGTACAAGTGAGTTATCAATATGTGTAACTACTAATGATGTTAATTTAAAACTTTTTTATTGATTTAAATTGTACTATGGTCCAAAGTAAAGGTGTGTACCAAATAATCTGTCAACAAAGGGATTAAGATCATACACAATAATATTTATGGGAATAAACGCGATCATAGTATAGGTGCATACATACCTACACGGCCGGTGTAACCTGGTCGACACATCAGGCAAATAATAATAATTATTATTATATTCCAATATCATTAGACAGGGGACTCTGTAGTCCCCACACCCGAGAAGAGGGCCAGATCGTGAGAGATGGCCCTGGGTCGGCCGGGGTGCGAGGGATATGCCTGTCAATCTCACCTTCGGCAAACAAAGCGACCCACAGGCGGCGTGCGTTTTAGTCGGTTCGAGTCCGACATAACCTCCTCCACCGGCTCCGGTGGGGAGGTATCCGTGGGGATTTTGCGCACGTAAAAAAAAATATCATTACACACATCACTCACAGAATTAAGTCTACATAAAAAAGTATATATTTCATTACAGAGATCAATTGTTATAGATAAATGTTCTTAGTTCATAGTTAGGCGATTCCTCACATCCACTACACAAACACCCACCACAATTCTAAATGAACTGACTCACTTCGCTTAAGCCCGTGATTGGTTCACACATACCAGCCGAAAAAACTGAGAAGTTTAAAATAATAATAATTAAAATACTCTTTATTGCATACCAAACATAGGATACATACGATTGATACATATATCATACTGAAAATGCTACTAAAATAATATTTCATCACCTCTTCGCCCCGCTCGGATTCGTTACAGTGTAAACGGACCCTTACATCACTGCCTATCTGACTGCACACCTCTTTAATGGAAGTATAGAGCTTAACCCTAAAACTATGAAGTACCGCGTACAATTTACAATGCCCACTCCAATCAGATTTACTGAACGCCCTTTCTAATTACCCGGTTGGAATTTCATCCCGGTAAACGCATGGGAGATTTAATATTTTTCATAACTGCCGGGAAATATGAAACATATTATTTTTATTTTGTTCGAAAGTGGCTTTACGATACGAGAACCGACTAATTACTCGGTATTTTGTACTTGCATACACACATACATATGATCACGCCTTTATCCCCAGAGGGTTAGGCAGAGGTGAGTCTACACCCAAATTTCACCAATAATTTTATTCGGTCCTACGTAATAGGGTCGAGTCAACAATAGTGCCGTATTCCGGGCACTATTGTTGACTCGACCTATGCATCTGAAGCTGAGTTTAGGCTATACATATCTTTCTGATATTAAACAGCCCTATCCCTTAGTCGCCTTGTACAACACCGCATGGGTAGAGATGGAGTGGTCCAAATTCTACTCTGCCGGGAACTACGCGGCAATTTTTTTTTTCATTTTTTATTTGTATTTGGTGATAAAATTGGTTGATTGTACTCACTTATAATTTTCGTAAATTGATAAACTGAGCTTTTGCACACTAGAGTATTAAACCGTGCTTTGCTCTTCTCTACCCGATTCAACCTAATATACACATATAAATAGCTAGAATCTGGTAGAGAAGGAACCCTTCATTTACGGGGGAATCGAAGTAAAACTAACAGTTAGGTGGGTATATAGGGGTAGAACCAGTATTCCTTGATGCCTATCTGTATGCCAGGGAACCAGGTACGCCCTAGGTAGGATATTCTTGGGACCCAGAACAATGTTGGCCACCAACTTTGGTACTGTCAGGGTGTTGTTGGGATCGAAGAAAAGCGAAGTTGTATGCTATCGCTAAACTTTTCAGTCTGATATTCTTATATTTCTAATTCTATTTTCACCTGTATGTGGTTAATGGCTTACCATAGGTCTATCTAAAAGAAAGTAGAAAAAACAAAAGGAGTGTGTAACAATGTATGGAATACAGAATACTCGCTCATTGTCTGAAGTCGATTTCCTGTACTTTTTTCTTTAACAGCTGTCAGTTTTGATGGCGGTATCTCGGATTATAGGTTAAAAAAACGGATAAGGTTAAATCCGATTTTTCACTTAAAAGAAACATAACGAAAAAAAAATTCAAACTTTAAAAATACTAATCTTCTTAGCGTATTTCATTAAAATATCAAAGTTCATTTACGATCATACTTAAACTCTAATCTGGGTAAACAAGACGCTGAACGAATTTACATTAAATCCTTTTTGGTATAATTTATTCGTCTAAATACCCTACGTTAAATACCTAGAATACCATTGACCTGTACCTTAGAATGTTAAGCCTGGAGATACTTGTATGAATATATTTTAAAATTAATTTTGGGGATTACGCGTCAAGATTTATTCGAAGGGTACTTTACGGCTATGTCTAGTAAAATGGAATATGCGAAAAAGAGAAGCTTTGTAAAGAAGATTATTCATAAGGTGAAGCAACGCATTAGTGGATTTTAACTGACTTAAAAAAAGTAACCGCGGTTACCTAGTGGTATGGGTAATGGACTGCTGAGATGAGGTCTCGGGTTCGATCCTAGGTTTTACCATGGCACACACCAATGACTTTTCGATGCTTTTCGAAGTTATGTGTGTATTTATCGCAGGTTGATAAATGCCTGGTTATTACATTGGGACCTAAACATAAACTGGCGATATGTGGTTGCTAGCACCTCTGCCTACCCCTTCGGGGTTATGTTATGTTATGTAAAAAAGTAGGGTCAAAAAAATCTTTACAACTGATTTTATATACTTTACTGGGATAAGATTAAAATACTGATGAGCTCTTCCAATTAGTCCCACCCTCCCCTTTCCTACACAGGACAACACGTGCAGGTTTTAGATGTCATCCGCACACGGTGCAGAACATCCGATCAAGAACCAAGCGGTTCGGTGACTCTTTCCTCTGTCGCACCATTAAGGCCTGGAATTCATTACCAGCTCACGTGTTTCCTTCTTCCTACAGTCCCGGGTCCTTTAAGCATGGCGTGAAAAAGCATATGATGAGGCCGTCAAGCTGAGTGTCACCATTGTCACACGGTATGTGTAAGTAATGGTGACCCTCTTTTCTCTTTTCTGAGACTTTGCCTTCAGCTTACCATCAGGCAAGGCGAAGTCTAATTGACGTGTTCTATATTAAAAAAAAACTTATGAGGAGATTGTTGTAAAGTGTGCTAATATAATCTTAACATATAAAAATTAATCACCAAAAACTATGTTCTTCTTCATCCTAGGCTTAATCCCAGTTGCATCCCAAGATTTCACCTCGAAGTCTGGGGTCCACTTTACCAGTCTAACTGCAGATTTGGCTAAACTTCGATATCTTCCGTGACCTTGAATTGAATTACCAAAAACTATGTGCATGCATATAGCTTCCGACCGACTGCACAAAGATTGATGAAAAAATTTAGTAAATCTTTATTAAATAAATAAAGATTTACTACATTCTACACAGCACCTAGACACGAAGAACTAGTATGTGTTCATAATGTCAATAATATAATATTATGAAGTTTTAGTCAATACATACAATATAGAAACACCCATACCAAGACGAGACAGACATATAAATACATACGGATGGAGACAAGCTAATATATAAGATTAAAATAACCATCCATTGCGTATGTCCACAGCCTTATTATCAAGTCCTGTGTGAAATTATCTCAATTTAGATGGTCATTAGTAGACTCGCACGGGGGAGATATCCGACTGGCCGCCTGGCCGGGTATAAATCTGAATTTAATGACCACGGCGCCTCTAATATTTCCGAACAATGTTTCAGAACAGACGGTGTGCATTCAACTTTTGATCTTTAGTGTACCTGGTTCAGTGGTAAAATACGACATTGTATACAACACCTTATTTGAAACAAAACTAATGCAATTAAACTGGTACTACCGATTACAAAATAGTTACAGTGAGTTTTTATTGTGAGTTTTTTTTTTTCTCACAAGCTTCACCATTGACTTTTTTTTATACCACTTAGGTGGCAGACAAGCGCTCGGCCCACCTGATGGAAAGTTGTTACCGTGGCCTATGGACGTGTGTAGCACCAGAGAAGCCACACTCGCGCTGCCAACCCTGTAAGCACAGAGTTTCTGTGCCGTCAGTGTAGAGGACAAAGCAGTGTAGACAGCACAAATGCTCCAGTGAGCTCTGGCTACCCTACTCACTGCTGGGAACACAACACGAAGTTATTATAACCGCGGTATTCTGTAGGACTTGCTAATATGATTGTAAATATAGAAATAATTATCTTGAAGTTCATAAATATTACTATTAATTTTATACACGTGAAAGTTTGTATCGATGTTTGAATGTTTGTTCCAATGTAAATCGATGTGAGATCTAACAAATAAATACGTACTAATCTTTTTTTATCTCAAAAACATTCTACACATAATACATTTCTATTTCATCCAACCCACTACCGCTCGACGAGGTTTCTTAACTGCAAACACCCGCAACCTGGGGATGTTTGCATTTAATTTCGAGCAGAACAAAGCTGCTACACGCTAAAAGTGTTCAATAGTGTCCGAATTGTGGCTTCGAATTTGGGTTCCAATTGAAAAAGGAATGCATAAATACAATGTTACTTCCTAAAGAACTCGTTCAGCCTTGCTAACATACAATTTGGAATTAGGAGAGGTTTTTGTATGGGTTTCGTTTAATGAAATTGGAATTAGGGGGTTAATTTGGAATTATCTTCTTAACCATTTTATTTCCAAATGTATGTACCTATAGGTATGTATGCCTGCATAGCTCCTATAAGATTGACAGAGGTCCTACTAATATAAACTAGCTGTGCCCACGACTTCGTCCGCGTGAACTGAGTTCTAGCTTTGATCTTTTTGCGCGGGAGTAACACTTATTGTAAATAAAAGTAGCGTGAGTTATGCTTTATAACATCTTTAATATAGTAAAAAAATACAAAATCGGTTCAGACATTTTGGAGCTTACCCGTGGCTGTTACATTCTAATAAAGTGACAAAAATAGGGTCAGTAATTATCCGTTACCTATAAAAATGCGTTCAATTCAAATTCTAATTATTATTTTTTATTTCTCAAAATAATGCAACGTAATACATCTTTTTGACGTCAAACTCTGCTTAAAACTAAGTTTACTACCGCTTCTTAGGCGCTAGTGGAGAAGAAACGGCACAACAAACTCCACTGTGACATTTTCGAGACAATTTAAAACATACCTTAGTAGTTCTACGCACTTCAAGTAGCTAACTTTAAAAAAATATATAATTATTTTGATAAAATATTTTCGTTTAAGAAAAAGAATAAAGAATGTTAAGTTAAATAAAATTATATACCTAAAGAATAATACCTATTTTTAGCTACTTTCACTTACCATTATACTTTAACACCTACGCTAAAGATTAGGTCTAGAAAATTGTTATCTCACACGAAAGGTGTGTGTACATTTTTCTAGTTCATAGTCGGGGCAAACTACACAACAGCCACTAATAAAATTTCACACCAAAATTGAATGTTTTAAGGTAAAACATTCAATTTTGGTGTGAAAAAACTTCATCTAAAATATTTAAAGACAAAAATACTAGCAAGCGTATATCTATAAAGAGGTAAGCAGACGAGTGCCTATACTCACATTTTTTTAAATATTGTCCGGTCGATTGGCGAACCTATTTCCCGCAACAGATTGCTGAAAACTAGCAAATAAAAACTTATAACCCTTTCCCAGTTCTGAAAATTTAATATAATATCACTGAAGTCACTCTCGGTTCTAACTCGGTGTAACCCTGTTACTGGACAATTAGATTCTAACTTCAAAATTTACATGTTTGTAGAATTCAACGGGAATTTCAGCTGTTTATAACAAATTCAGGTGGCTCAATTGGTAGAGATTTCTATATGTTTAAAACAGTTCATTGAATGCAAAATAAAAATCTGTAAAGATATTACCGTACAAATTTCTAATAATACAGTTATTGAAAAACTTAAACGATAATTAGAAATCCATCAAATACTTCTTAAAAAATTCTTACATATTTTCATATAATATAACAATTGAAACAAATATACACATTAACTATTGGATAATATTATGTTTTTTTGCTTATTTAATTTTTATTTTAGGTGATCATTATAAAAATATTTTGTAGGAATAAGAAGTTACTATTCTTCTTCTGTAACAATGTTTTTAGCCGACACATCTCCAGAGTTTTGTGGAGCGGTGGAGTAAACGTGTGTAGCATGTTTTTGTGTTCCAGGGGGCGCGGGGAGACGGCGCGCATAGGCGGACACAGGTAGCGTTTGTTGTGCGTGCCCTAGGCTGTACTGTTGTCACTGTCTGTCAAATAGCGCGCGCAGTGAGAACGAACACGTCCAGTCTTGTCGATTCCGCCTTGTTTATCAAATTGATTATTATTATGGAATCAGTATTAACACTTATGGTTTTGATTATACTTTTTGACGCTAAACTAATTTTGGTGTTGATTGTATAGATACAGTATAGTTTGTTGTATGCTTTTTTAAATTTTGAAGTACTATTGGGCACAAAAATGTTTGTAATCTAAAGGCGAAATCGACACGTATTAAGATTCGACGTGGGACGTAAACACTCACTATGCACCATTAGTTATCGTCGTGCTGTAAAAATATTTTTTTATTTCTGTTTTCGTATTCATTTCGATGCGTAATTAGTGTGGATTTATGTTATTATGTCATTAATTTAAAAACAAAATGCCGATTTCTGTCAAGAGCTAAACGCGTGAAATTTAAGCCGCTGAAAAAAAAAATTGGGTGACGCGTAACGGTGTGCTCACACAGAAGTCTTGAAATGTAACAAAACTGAACCCTGGAGGATTCCGTAGCCCCTAATATCGATGTGTTACCCTAATTCTACGGAACCCTCATTGATCACCATGCAACGTTTTAGTGTAATGTGCTAATTTTTGTGTTGACCTGAATTTGAATTTTGTTCGTTGTATTTCATTAACTAAAACTGTGTGTTATGTGTTATCATAGAGCTGTTGTTGTTACATCACATGTGAGATGATCAGGGTGATGGGAGCGTGTTGGGGCGGCGGCTCACTCATCACCGATGATAGGGCGCTGTTTTGGAGGATATATGGATAACTGTTCACGTGCATCTAGAAATTCAAAAAAAAAAATTTTTGTGTGTGATTTTTTGTTGACTAACAGTGATTTTTTGTAATTCATAATATTTATTTTTTTGCATCTCTATATGTGTATAACATAATATTATTACTCCAAAATGTCAATTTTTTACATTAGTCTTTTTATTTTATCAAATATATTTCTCGATGCACTGCCAACTTTAAGGCTCTATCTAGGCTGTCTCTTCCTTGACTTAACATTGACAACAGTAGCAACTAGTGCGCGCGCACACAGCGCTACAATCAGCTACGTAAATGCTCATACATCCATTTCATAATAAAAAAAATACAGCCCCACTTTTTAATAAAAATAAAATATAAAAAAATCACAAAATTCATATTTTTATCTAAAACTGTTGGACTGTAACGTATGCGCATTCACGTTATTTGACACACTGATATAAAAACCATTGTAATAAAAATTGAAACGCGGTTAGTTAACGTCAAAATTAACCGGCGTTCTTCATACAAAATTAATAGGTCCTGTGGTGCTTGCGGACTGAAGCGCGACTGTGGTGCCACTATTAGTGGCGTTGTGTACGCGCGCCATATCCGAATGTACCGAGCGCTACAGCGCCCTGTCACTTGCCACCCGCACTCGCCCGTGTCCCGTCTTCCCGGGATACTCCTGGCCAAGGCACCGAAGTCCAAAGCCCGCCGCTCCACGCACCACTGCTAGGCTTAATGTGGTGTGGCTCATTGTTTTTGTTGCATTCTGTTGTTCGTGCGATGAGTTTAGATAGCGTAGTGCGGTGTAGTTCGACGTTCGTGAGCGGTGTTTATGTAGCTTGAAAGTAAACCTGTATAGATTGAAATTTCAATGTTAAATTAAAATATGACTATAATAACAAGAAAATTTATTTCGATTGAAGTTATATGAACTACATACTGAAGAAGCAATTCAGAACAAAATTCATGCCTAATTACACTTTTATTTTTATTTACTTTACACTTAAAGTAAAGTTCTAACGCTAAAACTTAAATAGGCAACACTAAATTGCACTTACGCAATTCGATGAACGTAGTGCACACTTTTACGTATATTTCTACGATCATTATTATACAATTGACGAAATCATATTATACATAGTAATAGAAGTTTGTGAACATGGTAATTTAATTTCAAAATTAAAAAAAAGATATTTTGAACTAATACAATTTTCAACAGATTCGGTCGAGATTTATTTGGTGCTGTTTTATTATTTATTCTGACTTCTTGCTCTATGTGTACCTTACTTTATTAAATATAAGTATTTAAACTGTCTTGGTCACTAACATTAATATTAAAGTAATCGGGATATTGACCATGTTGTATTGTACTGATTTTCCGATATTTCGGCGCTGTTGCAAGAACCATGATCACAGAGGAACTGAAGTATTGGCGGTGAACAATGAAAAAAGTTTTGAAAAAACAACCGGGAACAAGTCAAAACAAAATCGCGTGTGGATACAGTAAGCATTGTATGTCGTGAACGTGATCGAGATCGGGTTCTAGTTTGTAGTGAGAGTGAAACTAGTGGTAGTGCAGATACGCGTAGTAAAAGAAATCGATAAAGGGTAGATCAAAATATGTACTGCTAACTTTTTTCACTGTTTGCCACCAATACTTCAGTTCCTCCGTGATCACAGTGCTTGCAACAGCTATGAAATATCGGAAACTCAGTACATTATATTATTAAATTATGTAACAACCATTATATGTAACCATATTATGTAACAACTTTCGTCTATCCGTAACTATGGCCGCAGAAAAACAACTGAAATGTCGGGATCAATTGAAAAAAATAAAACAACACCAAAGTAAATTGAGATAAAATTCCATAAAAAGGTTTTATATCAAAGTGTAATATTCTTGTCAACTCCCGAAAATAAAAAAAAAACTGATTTTTAAGTATGTATAGGTATTCGAAAATTAAAATTTTTGGAAAGCCAATTGAAATTAAAAAAAGTTCAACACTAGCAACAGAATGCAACTACTCGGACATAAGTTGTCACAGAACTAATAACCTGTCTCTCCACAGATCGGAAGCTGTTCGTTGGAATGCTCAGCAAACAACAGAGTGAGGAGGATGTCCGTCAACTATTCACACCGTTCGGCACAATAGAAGAATGTTCTATACTCCGGGGGCCTGACGGTGCGAGTAAAGGTCAGTAAAATGGAATGTCAGTTTGAAAGTCAAAGGCCGCGTTTTCAAAGCCCTTATTTTAAAATGACTATCGTTGTCCTGTTATGCCGTGTTCTACTTTTTTCTGTGTCGAACGTTTGACAGCTTGAATTTTAAATTTGGAATACTGAATCCCTGCCGCCGTATATTAAGGGAAGTGCCATCAATACAGATTACTATAAGGTTTCAGTTTTGTTTTTAAAGGTATTAATTTATTTTCGTACATTATTTTGATTATGTAAAATGTGACATGGTATGCCGTCGATTCGACAGAGGATTATTTTTGTTCAGTACCATAATGTTAATTAATTAATTATGATATGTTTATTCTGTGTAATATTCAACTATGAATTTAATTGTGCTCGTTTTCAAAATGGAACAATATTCATTATTGAGAAATTAAAATAGCGCTAAACCACCAAAAGTCTACTTTAAAATACTTTCTAAAATTTCTATTTTTCGATATAAATAATAATAATATTAAATAAATATATACTTACGATGTGATAACATTCACAAATAATTATTACAATATAAACAACACCACAATACGTCTCGGTAATATCGTTACCCTCTCACGCCGCTCATTTTCTAGGCAACAAGGAAAGATATACTGTACCATACATTCGCACTATCATCATAACAAATGCGGGTAGTCAATGAATTATTTACGTTTTGTGTTGTACCACCCCAAGGTTTAGGGATGTAGGGATGTACCCATATAAATAGGTCCACGGAACTGCTAGGGACGCAAAGTTTAGTTGTCCCTACTCCTTGTTAGCGAAGCTATCTTTGATGAATTACTTGCAAGTTTCTTTTGTGCCTCATTTATAATTCGGGATTAAGAATTTGTGATGTGTGTTTACGATATGTGTGTTTTCATCCCAAGAGGTTCAGTAGACTGACTGTGACAAAGATAACTTGCAACACTATTACGACAGAATTATATCAGGTTTTTTTAAAGAATGTTAATTATTAGTAACCGAAATCATTAATATTCCCTCAAACCCCTAAAGATTAACTTACTAAAATTACTATGTTAAGGGTGCACTCATCACTAGTGTAATGGACAGGATTCAAATTTAGAACGTCTTGACCGTAAAGCAGTCTCCTTACCCATCAAACTGCCGTAGCTTCAAGAAGCTAGACGATATTATGAAAGGATTACATACGTACTCATTAAAATAACAAAATTAATAATACGATCACATATTCATATTTTAGAATACTAACACGTTTTACAGTAGCATCAAAAGAGCTCCACAATAATTACTATTCCCCCACGAACCGTAAAACCGTGAAATTACACGCATTGAAACGCCGCAATACGTCATATTTGGACCACTTCAATTTAATACCGTTTCAAAATTGTTACATTTTAATTGAGTCGCAACACTAAAGTCGGTATTATGCGGCGGTTGGTTAGTCGCGTTCCAACGTCTTTATATACACATTAAGCTTTTTACTCTTGAACATTATTGAACGATAAAGTTATTAAGTGCGTACAGATGTAGAGAATAGCGCTGCAAATTGTTAATTGGACTTAATTACAAACGGCTCAGCGGTGGACGATAAAATATTTTTTTTACGAGCATCCCTAGAACATTATCGTTAATGTTTTACCGTTATAAATTAAGTGGTGTTTCGACCTCAATCTTGGAAGATTAGTGAGTTAAGGAGTAATGGAACGTCGTACGATCGGAGAGTTTAAATTTCGAATACCTGTTTATTTTTTTCTTTAAGGCCTTACATTACCTGTGACGATCGTTTAAAACTTATGAACTTCAGTAAGTACTCCGAGTATGTACCTACCAACCAGTAGGCTTTGCAAATATAAATTGCAACTAAAGTAGAAAAGTAAAGATAGTTTACATTTTAATAACCATCTTTGAACCATCATGAAAGTGCAAGTCTGATTGAGCCAGTATCCAGGATCAAGAGGTGGTCGTTTGATCCACATGTATGAGGTAGGACATGGCGGTATTTCCGCTCCAATTGAGTAGTCCGACTGGGGAAGTACCTCCACCTCACAGAATACCACGGCTATAATAACCTCGTGTTGTATTCCCGACGATGAGTAGGGTAGCCAGAGCTCACTAGAGAGTTTTGTGCTGTTAGTGGGAAGACCAAAGCCTTGTCCTAATTTTGTGTTCTGCACTGACAGCACAGAAATTCTGTGTTCTTACAGGTTTAGCAGTACGGGTGTAACTTCCCTGGTGTTACACAAGTTTATAGGTCACGGTAACCGCTTTCCATTAGGTGGGCTGTGGGCTTATCTGCCACCTAAGTTGTATAAAAAAGGCAAACGAAATAAAAACTTACGAAAAGCTATAATCAATTCAGTACATAAATATTGCTTACTGCTAGTACTGCGACCCTCCATAATTTCAATTCATCCCATTGCTGCATATTGAAAGCAAATAAATAATTATTAATTAACCCCGTGACAGGCAGGGTACCTGAAATGAATGATTATTATGTTTTTGTTATCAGTACCCAAATATTCAATGGAGTTTAATTACACAACATAATATTATATTTGCTGCTTCACTTAGCGCCGCCATTTTCCGAGCAATTATTCTCTTTCACTCTTTATCTCTCCCTTTCTCTTTCTCTCTCTCTCTCTCTCTATGCCAACATCTAACTTGCATTGCAATGTATGTAATTATGTGTGTTTGTATTTTTGGTTCAATCCGTGCATCTGAATTCATAACGCAAATAGAAAACAGAATGCTTTCTCTGACTGAGAAAGAACTTGCGGGGTGCAAGCTTTAGAAATCAGCGTAACACTTGCATAATTATTTTCATTCTAGTACCACAGACTTTTAAAATAAAAGCTTATTAATTATGCTAAAGAAACTGTAATAATTGTGGCGAAAATGAATCAAACAACAGTGTATTTTGTTTTACAGAACTTTACACCGTTGAAAAAGTACACAATTCCACCCTAAAAGAATAACAAATTACAAGTATTCCCATCCCTATCATCTGACATCCGAACTTAACATAAACGACGTGAAGTTTTTCCCTCATACCTCACTGGAGGCTCCAAAGGTACAATCTGAGACAAATATAGCCTTAGTTTGTGCCATATTTAGGAAATTGTGCCCCAAAAGTGGCATAAAGCTGTATTGTGCCACTAATAATCTAATTTAGGGTACGAGAAACATTATTGACTACCTTCTTGGACCATGTTGGTGCCAAGTTAACTCCTGTTTTCTACGGATTCAAGTTCTTATAACTTGAATTTTTGGGCTTCCTGTAAAATACTGCTACTGTTTTTTTTTTCAATTACTCTTATATTAACTCAGTATACATTTAAGAAAGTCCAGTACCCAATACTTTGCAGATCCTGGCATGATGACATGAAGTTTGGCTGAGACACGTTTTTACCATGTAAAGATACTTCCCCTGTCTATCCCAATAGAAAAGTGGTGTTGAGAATACATAGTGTTTACTGTATACTGGGGCGTGAAAGATGAGGCCGCCAAGCTGAGTGCCACCATTGTAACATTACTTAGTGTCTGTAATGGTGACCCCCTTTCCTGAGACTTTGCCTTTAGCTTACCAGGCAAGGCGAGGCTTTAGGCGAGGTGAAGTCAAGTTGACGTGTTCTAGATAAAAAAAATAATGAAATAAAACTAAATTTATTTCTAGTGGATTTTTTGCCCCTTCGGCCGCCTACGTAACTACGATTTGAAACCCGTTTAGTAATGAAAAAAAAACTTGTGCATAAAATTACCAAAACGAGACAACATTACTCACATTAAATGACATAATAAACGTGCCCAACCATCACAATCCACGTCTAAAATCACTCACTAACGTAAACTTAGTCTAAAAAACATCAAATTGATGTTCGCCAGCTAAACGGCGAATCAAATCGCTTTTGCTCGAGTAACAAAATGTTCTAACGGTTAATAAAAGTCATTTTAATTTGCAATTCGCGGTGTTATCTCCGGAGCTCACGTCAGCCGGTGTCGGGGGCCCTATTATGGAGCAATATTATCGATAGACGGTCTCGTATAACGTTAGTCGATGGCCAGTTTTGATCTCGTTTTTGGTTCAAGAATTTTCAGTGTACGGACGTGGAGAAATTTTTGGTAGTGATATTATAAGCCACCTCGAATGGGTACAGTTTTTGTTTGTTTATTGCAAATGTAGCTAGTGTGAGAGGATATTATTATTAATATGCAAGATTACATGTCGTCTCATGACTAGTTAAGGAAAACCTACTTTTAACACCTTTATTACAATAATTATAATAGATATTGTTTTAGCATACGTACCATATAATTAGAGATGCAAGACTTATATTAATTGATTATGTTGATAAAAATTTGCTTCTGCTTTTGTTATAACTTTTTGTTCATATTGCATAAAACAGTTATTCCTCTTAAGGTCTAATTAAACTAGTTACATTTTTTTAAATTTTAAATTCTAGAATTATTAAACGAGTCATCATTCATCCTCAAACACAAACCATCAGTCGAATACCCATCTGAATCGGATATTCGCCAGAATGACGACTATCCCGGACTATCTCGTTACTCTCTATCGTTTAGCCTCCACATAATAAGGTCGCCGGGTCACGGGAACACCCGTCGTAAAGAAGGAACAGCCCGACGCTTTACTAGCTCAGTAATGACTCTCTCGTAAAATATCACCAATTTACTTCGCACTTAGATACACAGAACGTGAAAAGATTTTGATTTGTGCGAACGTTAAGGAAGCGTAAATATCACTCCGTAAGCTGTGATTTTGTTTGGGATACATGGTTAAGAAGCGTTTCTTTGTTAATGCTACTAGGGTAGTTAACAAACATACGAATTGTCTGAAGACAAGCGGTAGCTGTGGCCCTTTGAACGCTTGGAACAGAGAAAGAGCGACAGATCCTAGTACACTCTAGTAGTATATAGAGCTGTACCAGATTACCACTCTGTTGAAACGTACTCTTTCTTGTTTTCTTTCTTTTTGAACTCTTGTAGGTAATGGATCTTCAGCTTTCAATTTGCCTTTTGATACGAGGTTCAAGGAAACTCTGAGAGTTGAACCAACTCATATCACGATATTGAATCCTTGAAGGTTGCTCATCAAAAATAATAGACATGGTTAGTATCTCGGCGAGTTTTACACTAGTAATGTGAATGACCAAATAAATATCAAATCATGCATAAGTCACTTGGTGTTTTAACAGAATAGTACCTGCTGAATAGTAGGAGTTAGGTTATGTTGGACACGAACTCACTAAACCCGTTCACTGTCTCGGGTCTCATTCTTTTTTTTTGATATGAATTATCAGAAGCCTGCAAATTATCATCGTTGCCTATCGACATTAATTTTGACTTGGTGGTCACTTTTATCTTTTAGTGCCCTTTCTAAGAATTTCCTTCAGAAAACCAAGACGATTTTAAAATCCTGTCTCAGGGAATTTTCCAAAGTTTGATAAAGCAATAACAAATTTAAATTCATAATAGATGTAGTGCACTATATTTTTGAAGTGAAAATATTTTGTACAGGTCATATTTCACTATCATGAAGACTGGATGAGTCAGTGACAGGACTACACAGGTCTGCACTAAGCGAAGCCTCTTGGGGCTGATAAAAAATGGCTTCGGTCTAGTGCGTCACCTGATTTACATGGGAACGCATTCACTGTACGCATTTATTATGAGATAAGTATAATAAGGGATCGTTGTGGATCGCTATTTCTGAAGTCTTTTGAAGACATCATATGTTAATGGATGAAATTTTTATTGTAAAGATTTTAGGAATATTGAACATTAGCGAGACATCTATTTACCGTCTGTACCATGGGGAGTGTTCTGATGAGCTCTTCCAATTAGTCCCACCCTCCCCTTTCCTACACAGGACAATACGTGCAGGTCTTAGATGTCATCCGCACACGGTGAAAAACATCCGATCAAGAACCAAGCGGTTCGGAGACTCTTTCCTCTGTCGCACCATTAAGGCCTGGAATTCATTACCAGCTCACGTGTTTCCTTCTTCCTACAGTCCTTTAAGCGGGGCGTGAAAAAGCATATGATGAGGCCGTCAAGCTGAGTGTCACCATTGTCACACGGTATGTGTAAGTAATGGTGACCCTCTTTTCTGGGACTTTGCCTTCAGCTTACCATCAAGCAAGGCGAAGTCCTCCGTCTAGACTGGACATAAACTGCCCCTAATACCGAATATAACACTTTGAGCAAGTGTAAACAACAAAATTATCGCGGTAGCCTAGTGGGTAATGGACTGAGGTCTCGGGTTCGATCCCAGGTTTTACCATGGCACACACCCATTGGTGTGTTACTTTTCGATGCTTTTCGAAGTTATGTGTGTATTTATCGCAGGTTTATAAGTGCCCGGTTAATGGCAATAGGCTCGCCACCTATTACATTGGGCGCTAAACATAAACTGGTGGATGTGGGTGCTAGCACCTCTGCCTACCCCTTCGGGGATATAGGCGTGAGTTTACGTTATGTTTATTTATATAATTATTTGAACTTTTTGCACAAAACAGACAAGTATTGTACAAAGGCGGACTTAATGCCACAGGCATTTTCTACCAGTCAACCTTAGGGTGATGCAGAGATATTTATATCAAAGGTAGGTGCACGAAGTGTTGTGGTGATAGTTCACTACGTTTGGTACACAAATAATAATTATATATAATAAAAATTAATGGAAAATAAATAAATAATAATATATCCAAATATAAATATATACAAACATCATAAACTACATACACATATAGACCAATATATACATAGATATATGCATAAAAATAAATATAAAAATTAAAAAGAACATATATATATATATATATATAAATTATATATATAAAATAATTAATTGTTTGCCAACTATGGGTTGCTGTAAAGCTGGTGTACTCTGGTCTTAAATATGAAACGGCTTGTAGACATTCTGATTTCCAGAGGAAGCGCGTTCCATAAAAGAATAGACTGGACCAAGAAAGAAGAGTGGACAAGGCTTGTCGTGTGAGTGGGACAGTGTAGGAGTAAGTTATTCGACGAGCGTAAATTTTTATTATGGTTAGAGCCGAGTAAGTGGAGCTGACACTTTAAATAAGCTGGGGCATTGGGAGAGTTTAGTAGGGTATATATCAAAGTGACAGCTCTCAGACTACGTCGCCTTCGTACAGGCAACCAACCCAGCTCAGTACGACAAGCCGAAACGTGGTCATACTTCCTAAGATTGTAGACGAATCGAATGCAATTGTTGAGAAGTCGGTCAAGTTTATTGAGCAGATCTGCATTCAGGTCGAAATAGCATACATCACCATAGTCAAAGATGGGAAAGATTAAAGTCTGCATAAGCATTGTCTTGGTTTTAACGGGAAGAAAGTTTTTAAGGCGATAAAGAGCCCTTAGTGTCCCCGTCACTCTCTGGCAGACGTTAGTGACTTGAACCCGCCAGCTGAAGGTTGAGTCAAGATTTAGGCATATATTTTTATATTATATTTTATTTTCAAGGGAATTATTTTGCCATCGAATATAATAGCTGGCATGATCACGTCCTTCAACCTTCGCATCATGTACATGCTGCCCACTATCATACTCTGGCATTTATCAGGGTTAACGGCCAGTCCAAACCCGTCACACCAACGACGTATAAAGGATAGGTCTGCGTTTACTTTGTCGATAGCCTCCGAAATGTTATCCACCGGGGCTTGGCTATACAACTGCAGGTCATCAGCATACAAGTGATACGCACACTGAAGATCGGAGGTTATGAAGTTAATAAATAAGGAGAAAAGAAGAGGAGAAAGTATACCGCCTTGAGGGACCCCAGAGTCAAGATTGCACCAACTCGATGACTCCTCATCGGCACAAACTGACTGCTGGCGGCCCTGAAGATATGAAGCGAACCAATCCAGGTCATCAGATGAGATTTTAATATGGGCAAGGATCGACAAAAGAATGTCATGGTTCACACAGTTGAATGCGTTGGAAAAATCTACTAAGACCATCACAGTAACCATAGACTTCTCCATACCATCCCTAATGTCACCCGTTACCTTTAGGAGAGCAGAGGTAGTGCTGTGTCCTGGCCTGAATCCTGATTGCAGTGGACTTAAAATGTCATTACGATGTATAAAATTAGACAACTGTCTATGCACACATGCCTCCAGCACTTTGGATAGAAAGGGTAGGATCGAGATCGGACGAAAGTGGTTAGGAAGCGAAGGATTAGAAATTTTGGGAAGAGGACGGACAAAGGCTTTGCGCCACAATGTAGGGAATTGACCAGAATCTAGTGAAAAGTTGATAATGTGGGAAATGGCTGGGAGAAGATGGTCCAGGATAGAGGTAATCATTCGACGACTAATATTGTCACAGTCCACTGCCCTAGATTTGATGGACAAGATGATTTTTTTGATCTCATCCAATGTAACTGGAGAAAACTGAAAAGGTGTATAACTGGGACTGGTCAGCCCGGCTATGAAGTCTACCGTTTGACGTTTGGTTGTGTCATCAATTGCAAGAGAGGTGGAGAAAAAACGATTAATGGCATCTAACTCAATTGTCTTAGGTAGCTCCAGCTGCCTTGATTTACCAATTTCCAAAGTCCCGAGAAACTTCCAGACCTCAGCTGGTGATGAGCAAGTTATGTTATCGAAGATGTGTCGGCGTTTAGCGTTCCGTATCACCTGGTTACACCGATTCCTGACCGCCTTGTAAGAGTCCCAATTGATGTCCGAACGACTTTTCTTAAATTTAACAAATGCCCGGTCTCTGCGTTTCAACGCAATTCGAACCTCATTTGTAAGCCATGGTGCCGGAGGATGTTTCATCTTCACCCTCCTAACAGGGGCATGTATATCGAAGAGGGTATTTACTGTTTTGTTGAAGAACAGAACTTTGTCATCAACTGTGGTAGCCTCTGCTAAAGGCGCCCAATCGATCTCCGCAGCATCAGCACACAATTTATTAGTGTCCATGCGACCAAAACAACGCCTCTGCAGCACTTTAGGTTTGAGTTTAGGTGGTTTAAGAATATAGGAGACATAAAGTAAATCATGATGAGAGAAGGCCGGCGCTAAAAACTGACCGTGAAAGTTGACAAGACTAGGAGAAGAAGTAAGAATCAAGTCGAGCCAGGTATCCTCCACGTCCTTATTGTGGTGTGTGGCCTTAAGTGGCAAAACGTGAAGACTGGCTGCCTCGACGATGTGAAGGAGTTTGTGAGCCCTTGGAGAGTCACCTGCGAGAAGATTAGTGTTAAAGTCACCCATGATGATGTGATGCTCGTAGTCAGACCCCAACGATTCTAATACCAATTCAAAGTCAGTGAAATAATCGACTGTGGGGGGACAGTACACAGCGCCAAGGATCACCTTGACACCCCTGACCCAGACCTCAAGGAAAAGAAACTCGGCGCTAGCTGAGTATTGTGAAGGAGATGAGGCAACCATTTTGAAAGGTAGATCACTACGAAGATATATGGCTACACCACCTCCCTCCTTACCCAACCTGTCGTTTCTAATCAAAACAAATCCAGGGAGTGGGTAATAAGAAGAGAGAAGATTAGGCTTCAAAAAGCTCTCGGAAATCAGAATTGCATGGATGTGAGAGTCAGCAAAGGTCGCTACAAGGTCACTGTAATGTCCGGGCACGCTTTGTGCATTCATGTGACAGACATTAAATGACTGTCCCATATTTTGTTCAAAACGCTTACAAAGTTTATCACCAAGTAAAACGGCATTATTTGGGGTTGAACAGAAATCCATATCATCGGCAGAATAGTAGGAATCACTATCAGACAAGTCATTATCACTCATAATAATTATAATAATAAAAATAAATAATATATTAAGTACTTAAATATATAATATTAGTAATATTTGTATTAAAAAGAAAAAAAAAATGTACCCATACAATAAATACGTTAAGTTGTTTTAGTTCAGTCTCTGCACCACCCGCCAGCAAACAGTCACAATTGCTGTAAAAATAAAATTGTATTTAAACACTGTATATAAAACGAGAAAAAAAAAAGTGATTAGACAGCATGAGAATAATAGATATTTTTATGAAAAACTACTTGAGAGCAAAAGCCCCTTGTGCCAGACACAGCAGTTATGATGAGTGAATAGCGAATCAAAGACGTCAAAATGACATTGTTTTGTTATTTATAAAAATTGTACAATGGAATAATTATTAATTACATGCAAAACCAACGCCAAGACTCACCAAAACGCAAGATAATGGATTATACACTATAATATAATTACAAGCTAATGGCACAAGAAGTTATTTGTAGTATTAAGTGTGTGATCACAAACGGTGCAGGATATGTAAAACTAGATTATGATCAACACTCATAACAATACTAGTCCGTGGTTGATGCTGGTAAAGGATGCTTCACGATGAGACGTTGAAGCTCCTCAGTAGTGGTGAGCTTGCAGCGCTGTCCATCCTGCGTTTTGACTACTATAACGCCATCCTGTGTCCAGCAGCAACGCATCCCGAAGTGCAAGCGGGCTTTGACGAACACTGCCTGTCGGATCTTGGTCAAAAATTCTCTTACCGATATTGAGGACCCTTTCAGCCGTGTCTTCGCATTCCACACTGCGGATTTTATGTCCAGAGTGCTAAACCTCACAAGGATGGGACGGTTGTGGCCTGTTCGAAGGGCTCCAAGACGATGACAGGTTTTTATGGAGGATGTTGTGATCTCCTTCAGGCCCATCTTGCTGTGCAAGATCCCCAATATGGCAGTGGTGCAGCTTTCTTTGTCAGCATCTGGAATCTCCGAGAATATGATAGCTTTGCGGCGCTGCCAAGTATCAATGGAGTCTGTCACCATGATGCATTCGGAAATTTGTTTACGGAGCAGCCCAAGAATGTTGAATATGAGTTCCCTGAATGTACGGAACTCATCAGCAACCTTTGCCACTGTGTCCTTAGCTGCCCCTCCGACTTGAAGTTGCGCTTGCAGTTCATCCATCTTCTTGAAAAAGCTCTCTTCAAGACTTTTCTGCACTGATTGGATTTCCTCAAGCTGTGACATTTTCAGTGCTCTCGAAATACAGCTATAATAATCTTGCAAATTGTGTGAAGCTGGCAGGTGGTGTTTAAGTTTCGGTTTATATGTCACATATAGTTTCACAAACGTAAGTTACACTTTATAAGATGTTATTAATGACAGATATGTAATTAATAATGATATATTCGAATATTAACTATTTTTATTTAAGGAGCAAATTTAGAAACTTGTTAGGTTTTTAACACCTACCCACGTCCAGCATGACTGTCATGTTATGACTGTTATGTTATGTTAAACAACAAATAGACAAAGTTTTATCGTAATCAGATGAACAGTATGGCAACTCATGAAATAGCTACAAATATTGAATTTCATATTTTGGAAGACACAAATTGCTATTTGTTAGATTTAAGTCAGGCATGATATGAGAAGTATATTTTTTTTACCTGGTAATTCAATATCTCAAAATATAGAAAGGAAGGAATGTATGTTACAAACAAACACATCTACTGATCCTTATCTCATCGAACCTATTGAGAGAAATGGACCATTATGATGCCCAAAACGATGGACGTCCAACGCCTTGGTCAGCGATCTTGTAAAAGATTATCCAATATCGTATAGGCCTCGGATAACACCACAAGAGAAAAATAACAGATATATCTTTGTCTTACTTGCATAATACTACGTCTTTCTTGCATTTACTTTCATACCTTCCGCTTAAAACGCCTCATATCTGCTAGTGACCATTTTCTGCAAGTCTACCGCCGAAAAAAAAACCGCGGTAGCCTAATGGTATGGGTAATGGACTGCTGAGATGAGGTCTCGGGTTCGATTCCAGGTTTTACCATGGTTGCTTTTCGAAGTTATGTGTGTATTTATTGCAGGTTTATAAGTGCCCGGTTCACGACGTGAACCCATATTGGGCTGCTGGAGGGGGTTAAAGGGAATATTAGTTTTCGATATAATTTCGAGACTCATATTTTTGTTAAAAAATAAAAAACTTTTTGAAAATAAGGGTATGTTTCCTTTGAATAAAATTCGCCATCGCCTGTATAAATAAATTCTACTATTTTATGACTTCTCTTCTTAAATTAATCTCAAACTTATCACTCTTCATCCTCAAACTGTCCATCATAATATGCCGCCATTAAAACGCAATGAAATTTAAACCCGTCTCCTCCCCAACATTAACCGTAATTTTATAGTTTAAGTGCTCCAAATCACAACTTACATTCCAACCCTAAAATATACTCTCGTAAAGAAGGCTAGATAAGTTGTTCCAGCGATAAATACCTCGAACAACTGTCGCAAGTAAACCCTTGTCCAATTGAATTTCAACTTTGTCTGTGTGTCTACACTTTTTCAATCGTTCGAATTTAAAGATTTAACTTCGATATGATAAGTAACAATTATTGTAACTTCGTCCATTTGCAAATATATAAATGAAAACCATATATATACTTAAGGTACGTGAAAAACCCAGGTACTTGAGTACTTGAATATGATATATACGTGTTCACGTGCGAAAAGTCCCCTTGGATTAGAGTGTTATGTCGGACTCGAACCGACTAAAACGCATGCGTTTTTGGTTGCCGAAGGTGAGGGTGATAGGCATTTCCCTCGCATTTGGCCAACCCAGGCCCATCTCTCCAGATCTTTTTTTTTATATACAACACGTCAATTAGACTTCGCCTTGCCTGATGGTAAGCTGAAGGCAAAGTTTCAGATAAGAGGGTCACCATTACTTACACATACCGTGTGACAATGGTGACACTCAGCTTGACGGCCTCATCATATGCTTTTTCACGCCCCGCTTAAAGGACCCGGTACTGTAGGATCGCTTTAAATAAATAAAAATTACAATAAACATACATAAATAAACAATTAAGTTATACATTTACTTATACTGTGACAAAATTAAGTCATCTGACAGTATTATTAAAGAACCGAGATTGAATATGTGCTTTACAATCGCGTACATTCGTTATTGCTGGAAATTTAGCCTTAGATTATATACAAACTTTATACCTAGACGCAAGTGTCATTTCAACACGGCGTAAAAATGGCCACTAATTCGGTTTAAGTTTATATGTATATATATATATATATATATATATGTATGTAGGTATATTATGTATAATGTGTAGGTGTAAGTATGTATTCATATAATACTATTATGGTATAGGTACGCTTATTTTCTTTTTTATTTTTATTTTCTTTTCTTTCTTTGTTTATCTTTTCTTTTTGTTTTTTTTTTGTAATGTACACTTCACATCCCGCTTCATTATTATATACTTCTCTGCTACTCGAAGGTTTGCTGGGAGAGAACTCATTTTGAGTTAAGCTCGCCTTTGTACATCTTCTTTAATGTGTTTTGTTTATGATCTCTGTACTGTGTGTGTGCAATAAAGAATTAAATAAATAAATAAATAAAAATAAATAAATAAGCTGACATAATATACACACATTCTATGAAATGCACAATATTGATTGTTTTAAAGACTTACTTACACAAAACGGAATTTTTCTCGCTATTTTTGCGATGCATTTTGTTATCAGACTGTGTCTATACAGTATATGGTGTAAATCTGTATTAGTAAACTTACAAATACATCATAATACATGGCAGAGAACTGGGAATAACTCACGTAACACGCAGGAGCCGACGGATTGTAATGAAATTTTCGACTTTCCCATTACTGCGACAGCGCTCGACAAGTTTTAGTGGCGGCCGAAAACTAAGAGCACTCATTTGTGCGATATATTATGTACTACTTTACGGGACTGGCTGTGCGAATATGTTACAAGTTTAATTTACACCTTTTCGTTACGTTTATGAATAGGTACCAATGGTTGGGGAATCGTACCATATTGAGAACTCACTTGTACTTTTCCACATCATTTTTAATAGTTATTAGACCTGACTGGTTTCGCTATACGGCATCCTCAAAGGTTAGTGCCTTAAACCATCAATCAATAGAATAAAATAAAATAAAAACGTACCATAGTTGCAGTTGAATCTACGAGTTGCATTGTTACTGTGTTGAGAACGAAATCAATACTCAAAACCTTATTCTGATGCACTCGAGTGTAAAAATGTATAAATGTATGTATGTATAAAAATGCATTATTATATAATACATGTATGCTGTTCATAGTTCAGGCTGTATCTATGTACAAATAACCAGAGACAAATAGAAGCCAACAACACACTATGAGCAACACAACAAATCGTTCGAACAAACTCGCGCCCAAAAACATTACAAAGTCCATTTGATTTTATCGCCTTCTACTGTATAACAATACGTAACTATTCAAATGTTGATCCTACGATTTCCGCGGTATTACTCAGCTTATGGAGGTCGAAGAGAACATTACTCGAAAAATTTGCGCCTATACTGTAAAAACATAATAAAAGCAGGGACAGGGAGAAAAAGCAGGCCATTCTCGTCATTGCAAATAGCCGCATTACGACCTATACGAGCCGAATAACCCGCCACTGCTGCCTAGAGATCAATACGCGATATAGGCTGAAGAAAGATATTTTTTCTATAAGCACCCAGGTTTTAGCGAGCTGTTAAGATATGTTGACTTATGTAAATTGATGTTTTGTTATTCACGAATAATAGCTGTAAACGTGAGGGTTAGAAGAAGTAAGGTTAAGCTTTATGTGTAGTTATTATAGTATTGACAGATCAAAATCTACCAAAATAAATATATAACCCTAATTTGCTAAGCGTAAAAGTTGAGAACAAAATTACCAAATTCAATTATTTGCTTATTTACTGTGTGTGAAAGACTATATAGGAAATCAAGTCGTAACCACCGATGCTTCAACGCATTCGAAACGTCGCTCGGCAAAAATAGTAAGTTCCATGATATAATCGCGAAATGTCCCGAATCGTTGTATTATTATGATTAAGATGAAGATATTAAAATCATAACCCTCCTTTTGCTTCGCCGTAATCGGATAAAAATAACATGTACAGAAAAGTTGTAGGAAAAGTTGGCAATTAAATTTTCTAGTCTTTTATCTTGATACCGAATTTGAGTAGCCATGTACAGCAACATGAACAGCTTGTGAGAGTACCAGATCTTTTGGTAACATTCTTTGCTGATTTCCTATTCTATTATAAGGATTCATAGGTCACGATAATTACTTACCACCCCGTAGACCTAAGCTTGTCAAACTGGTGGAACCAACGACCTTCTCTACCAGTTAACTATTGTACATTTTAGTGGTCACAATGATGCCATAACAGACATCCCAAAACTTTTTTCAAAAAAGGAATATTATTGTTTTAATTCGTCGTACCTACTGGACCTTACTTCAGCCAGGAGGTCACACCGCATGTTATTTCGCTGCGGACGATCTGCGGTCGGCGGCCGCAGCGCAAGCGTCACGCGGCGTGACGGGCACGTGTTGCGGTGACGTCACGTGACAGCGGCGGGATTGCGTTCTGCAACTAATGAGCGCTTTGACGTCTTTCTGTGGCTCTCCCGACCTTCGTTATGAGAAATGGGTTATGGCCTTTGTTTTAATATATTTTGTAATGAACATCACGGTTTTGAACGGATTTGATGTTAAAAGAAGAGTTTAAAGTTTAATTTTTTGAGGAATTTTGATGATAGGATGAGCAAATGAGAGCAAGCCCCATCTGTCGGTAAACGATTAATTTGGCCTATCAATGTTTGCAACGCCAGAGATGCCACTTATGTGTTGCATCAGTGGAAAAAATACAAAAAAAAAGGACAGTCGGCAAAATGAAACAAATTGATATGAGATCTCCGTAAACACCGCTATCAGAAATAGCATATTAAATGAAAGAGTGGCATGTTACAGGTTGATTCTACATCTTTCAATCAATCAATTAGCCCCTCGCCGTCCACTGTCGGGCACAGGCCTACCTGATGGGAAATGGTTACCATGGCCTATGGACGTGTGCAATACCAGTGGCGTCGCACTCACGCTGCCGACCCTATAGAAACCTTCTAAAGCCCCTTTTGAAGAACCCCATATTGTAGGCGCCTGAGAAAACTTGCATATTATAATGAGTCTACATATTATAATGAGCCTACATATTATAATGAGTCTACATATTCTAATGAGTCTACATATTCTAATGAGTCTACATATTGTAATGAGTCTACATATTGTAATGAGTCTACATATTGTAATGAGTCTACATATTATAAGTTTATTTACTCTGTATAGTGTGGGTCTATTTACAAATCGAGCTTTTTGAAGTTTCTCAACGACCCCATTATTGAAAAACTTCAACCAAATTTTAATTTTCAGTTCCAAGAATCTGTTAAAAATATTTTACTAAATATAAATAAAAATATATCCTTACTGAACTTACTACGGGCGCAAAAAAAAAGAAAAGAAGAAAAAAAAGTCGATTCAAAAGCATCTTCATATCAAAGTAAAAAACTCAAATCGAACATTTCATTTAGACATTCCAAAAGTCAACTTAATCCAAGGTTTAATATAAGCCTAAAAATATCGTTCCCATTCATCTTCATGAACGACTCGTCTCGAAAGTTACAAGGAAATGTTTTCTGTCAACTAATCATGTAAACTTAGGTAATATTATAACAATCAATCAATTAAATAATTCTAAATTATTATTCTTATTACATTATCTTTTAAAAAAATAACTTGCCGATATTCCTTTGAAGCTTAAATGAACGCGGTTGTCACACATTCATATAAAAATCTAAATTTAAAATATCACGAAATAAATCACGATAGACACCGAGCATACTATATGCTTTAAAATTTAATTCAATTGTTTGAGCGGAATAATCAAAAATCAATGTTTAAAAATGATTGTAACATCAAAAAAAAAAGAAAATATAGTTCATACGAAAGTCGGTAGATGGCTCCCACTGTTACCCAAAGACGGATATAGGAAAATTTGGATGACTTCAGGTGCGGTTCGGTGGCCCAGTGGTCAGACCATTCCCCCGTATGGAAAAGATAACGGTGTCCAAATCCACCTGAACCGATTAAATTTTTCCTAACTTGTACGATTTGAATAGTTAACATACTAAATGCTTTAAAATTTAAACTGTTAAATATAATTTTATTTCAACTATAATAAACTCTGTTCGTACAAGGACGGAAGCACGGGTGACTCCCTGGTGTTGCACACGTTCATAGGTCACGGTAACCACTTTCCACCAGGTAGTCCGTTTGCTTGTTTGTCACCTATGTTGTATAAAAAAATACCTACCAAATTTAAAAATTTAGTATTTATGAAAGTACGCGGGTACATTTCCATTTGTTATTTTTCCTAATTTTTCAAGATATCGTGTCCTGTAACAGCTTACTATTTATTCCGGGGATAGGTCTGTAAGAATAACCAATTTTCGTACATAATAATTATAATAATTATTTATTTCAGATTTCTCCATATTCCTTACACAAACTATAAAAATAAGACAACGTAAATAAAATTACAATCACATTCAGAATAAAAACTTATTATCAAAATTATCAAAATCACAATCATAATTAACGTTATAATCAAAATTAAAACAACAATAAAATTAAATTTAATAAAATGAATAATTAATATATAAATTTTAATTGTACATAAACATTTCAAACTAATAACAAAATAACATAATTCATACGCGTTATTATATAAATAATCTGCCTAAGCAGATATATAATGAACAATGTTTTATTGATACTTTAATTATTTACACTTCTATAATAAACTAAAAGATACAAATATCATAAACAAGAGACTTCACTTTTGTGAAAGTTAATTTATTGCTATCAAAATAATGCACAAGCGTCTCTAAAATATTCTCTTAAATCACATCAAATTATATAAAATGACAAGAAATTACTGAATTTCTCATATCGTATATTATTCGGCCATATTTGCAATGGGTCCCTGTTACATGAAACATTTAGCCCTGAGCGAGGAAAATGTTTAACTATGTGGAAAAAAAAGAATTTTTGTGCTTTGTGCTCAGATCCCCAGATATGAAATACGTATTTAATTAAGCTTTATATCGCAGGGAAGCGAAATTGAATGATAAAGTTAGTGAAATGTTGGCAGAAGATACTTTGCCCTGTGCTACGGTGATACGGTCAACTCACTGACTGGTAAAAGAAAGAAAAGAAAAATTATTGAGGCAAAGAAAAAATGATAGTTCGAAAAAATTGTACTGTAAGTCTTTTTTTTGTACCACTTGGATGGCAGACAAGCACACGGCACACCTGATGGAAAGTGGTTACCGTGACCTATGGACGTGTGCAACACCAAGGGAGTCACAATCGAACTGCCAACCCTGTAAGCACAAGAGTTTCTGAGCTGTCAGTGTAAAAGACAAAGCAGGACAAATACCAGCGTATCCTACATCCTTATACAGTCGTCCTTATAACGCACCAAAAAAAGTTTCGAGTGTTTGTGTGTGTCTGTGTATTTTTTTAATAAAGCGAGATATTTATTTACATAATGTACATGGGAGTTATCTAAATTAAAATATAAAAACAATACAGAATATACCTAAACAATCCTACAGGTTCAGGCGTCAAAGAATTCCTCCTCATCGATGTCAACCTGGAGGGTGGCCAGAAGGCTGGCGGCATTGCCACGTTGAATGGCAATACCAATCCTTTGCGCAAGGAATAAACCAACCCTCTGGTCACGGTTAGTGTCAATAATGTTCTGTGCATTTATTTTTAATTTTAAATCTATATATACACACATATATATATAAATCAATTGCTGTTCGTTAGTCTCGCTAAAACTCGAGAACGGCTGAATGGATTTATCTTATCTTGGTCTTGAAATGTTCGTGTAGGTCTAGGAAAGGTTTAAAAGGTGAGAAAAATTCGAATAATTGCCGGGAACCGACATCCACGCGGGCGGAGCCGCGGACAAAAGCTAGTTGTTGATAAAAATTATGTAAGTAATATACATATTTTTTTATTTTCAATCTTTACGATTGAAAATACATACTTTGTATTCAAAAAGACAAGGTATATAGTACTAGACTGGGGAAATTTTTCAATAGAATGGAAGAGTTGCCCCTCCTTTTCTTTTTCTCTCTAACCTAACATGATCATACCTGTTTAATTGTGTGGGAGTGAGTGTGTGTGTTTTAATTTACGTGTAGTAGTAAATATAATTTATTTTGAATTGTATTGTATTTTTAAAATTAACGGTAAAAATCATATTATATTTATAAAACGAAAACTAGAACAGCAGCCAAACTCAAAACATTCATCCTCTGAAATCAATACACGACCGAGTGAAGCTTATGATAGATGGCTTAATTAGCCTCTTAATAGAAAAAGCTTTTCTTAACAATGGGTCGTATTGAACAAGTGAACGAATGATTGAACGAACTCAATGAATGAACAATGGTATAACTCAACTAAACCAAGCCCGTTAGTGTTGAAATAGAGCGTAGTTTACTCAATTAATTAGACTTAGGAACTAATTGAAAAAGATAGATAGCGAAAGAATGGTCCTTTAGCACTTTGTAAGTCTATTTAAGATGTTTCTGTAACCGTTTTGGAGTGAAGCTATTTAGTAATACTACTGATACAGTTAAGACACTTGAAATTTTATTAGTCTGAGAACTATTTTAATAGTTTATTAATTGGTGGAATTTGTTTAAAACTTGTTAATTATTTAACTGTATAACTAATATTTTGAAGTGCTTAACTTATGTAAAGTTTATGAAGATGTTTGCTACTCACGTCCGCTCAAATTAATTTAACGGATCTGGCTGATATTTTGTTCTGATAGATATTATTCTATGAGATGAACTAATATAATACTATTGAAATAAATAAAATAAAAAATATGGCTTGGAATATAATATGGTCCCTGAAATTGGTTTCCATGGGTTGCAGGAACGGGATCGAAATCCCACGTTGGGGAACACGGGCAGCTTGTAAATTTATCCAAACTATATTTATTTATTGCCATGTATTATCATCTTATTTAATGACATACTGCAATCAAAACCTAAACGTTTTAACTAATTTATTTAATAAAAACTATATTACCGTTAATGAAATAACGTATTCCAAATTACCTATATTTATAATTTATATTGACTGACAGCAAGACAGACAGAGAAAGGAATCAATAAACATGTTGTTTTTCTAACGGTAGTACTGTAGCAAAAACAACGTATATGAAAACGATGATCGTTTTATTTCAATGGTTTCAACCTACTTTTTTTGTATTTTATTAATGTCATATACGAGTGTTATATGATAATCTATTTATGTAATAAAATTATGCTTCAAAGTTATTATCATTCGTTCAATCACTCATTCATTCTTTGCTTGCAAAACTTCTTTTACAAAACAAACAAAAGCTCTCAAACTAAACACACAACAAAAACCCTATGAATTTTTAAATTCAGTCGTCTACGAATGTAACCAACTCTCAATCACTGTGGCTTCTCATTACCAATTTACAACTCTAAATGCAATTTACTTTGTAATCATTCGCATTAGGTTAACATAAACGCCGTCTCTCCTGATAAAAATCTAGCAGAATGATAAATCTGGCAATATCGCTGGCGATAATGACGTCACATCGCCATCTTGGATAATACAAGAGCCCTGTGATAATAGACCCATATGAGCGAGATGGCGTAAGAATAGTTTATTATGAGTTCAGTATCGAGGCTTTAAAGATTTTCTATATTGACTTTTTTTACAAAAGATGTTATTAAAGATTGGATTCTTTTCATCTTTTATGTTGTTTCTTTTTCTTATTGTTGTTATAATTTGTGCAGCAGGGAATAAAAAAAATATAAATTTGCTTCGTTATTTTTGTTTGATGTTTTAGTACATACATACATATATATAATCACGCGTTTATCCCCGGAGGGTTAGGCAGAGGTGAATTAACACTCACATTTCACCAATCATTAAATTCGGTACCACGTAATAGGGGGTGAGCCTTTTGCTGTCTTCCGGGTACTATTTTTGACCCAAGCCATTCATCTGAGGCTGAGTCTAAGCTGTATATATCTGTCTGATGTCAAACAGCCCTATCCCTTAGTCACCTTGTACGACACCGCATGGGAAGAGATGGGGTGGTCCGAACTCTACTCTGCCTGGAACCACGCGGCTTCTGGTTTAGTATACAATCTTAATATTAGTTTACATATTATGTTCATTATCTTAATTGCTCTCTACGTTACTAACTTTCAGATTATGAAATTTTAAGCTAAAGCTAATGTTTTGAAACAATATATTGTTTAAAAACATCAGCTACAAAAAGAATAAGAATACATAAATATAAACGAAGTTAACCAAACAAAATCATCAGTATTATCTTAATACCGTCCCAGTCAACAAAACAAAATAACTCTGCTTATTCCATTAAATAAAAATAAAACATCGTCAAACACTTTCATGGCTTAGCAACCATTTCCATTTCTCTTCATCCAGTACACCACTGCTCTCTGTTTATATCAAAACTCAAATACAAATGTACAGTCGTCCACAATAAACATCCAATTCCTCTTAAATACACTCGGAGACAATTACACACTTCATTTAGAAAGAAACGCCAACAATGGGCACGTCAAAAGGAATGATTCGCATTAATCGCGGCCCTCTTTAAAACACAAAACAACGTTACGCCGGTCCTTAAGCCTCTTTCACGCGAAAAACGTCTGCCGATTAATTCATGTCAGTAGAACGTAAATAGCCGAAAATAGCCGAAAACGCCCGAGCACCCGCGAGAATGCCACGTCACCATGACGTGTACAGACGTCACTATAAGCCAAGTCACCCTTTATTTGAATTGATGGACGCAAATAGCGATATATTGATATTATTAGATGATTATTTATTGATGGTTTTATTTTGGTGTTGTCATGAAATATTAAAGAGTCAAATATATTGTTTCAAAAGGAATTTCTTATCAATGGATTTGTCGATATGAGGCCTACTGATTAACAGCAAAGTTCCTCGCAGATAACCAGTTTTCTATCAAGTGTATTATAATTATTATAATCTAATCGAATTAAAATAATACAATTTATTAAAATAAAGCTAAGTTATCAAGAAGTATTACAATAAATTGATTTGACTTTGACTTTGAATAAAAGTTGACATAGTACTATCCGAAACTGCCGCACATTTTTTAATATAATTGTATATGTTTTGCATAATTATTTATTAAATAATGTAAAATAAAAGCACTCAATCCTCTGTTAAAATATTAACATAAAATAAAACTTGGCCATACCCTTAACCAGAAAACTAAACAATTAACATGACCCTGTTAGGGTGCTAATATTTATCATGGGATTATTAGTATCCTATGGCGTCCATAGGACATTTACATACCTACAAGATATCCATAAAATGTCTCCCTGAAATATTAAAATAGCACCACATAAATTGATATCATGGCATAAATTTAAAAAGGTATGATCATCGGGTCATGGGTATATTTATATTAATATCTGCTTATCCTTTCCAGTATATGTACATAGCTCTACCCTGTAAATAACGACACCATTATATGAATAATTCAGAATGTATGTAAAAGGTAATATTTATTCTATTCAGCAAATGAAAACAATAATAATTTGCAGCAATTTTGGTAATGACTTACATGAGTTATGAGACACTTAACCGCTCTGCTCAATTTAGTTGAATCTCACCTTGATTCTAATAAACCCTGTAGAATTTAATGTTCTCAAAACTCCATTACTATCAGATTTGCTCATAAATCAACGATAATTTAGCAGCAAACTGCAATAACTTCATCTTAAGTACATACTAGAGTGTGACGCGTTACATCGCGCTCACTTCGTACGTGTAGAGGCGTCGTCACACGAGCATGTATTGTAATAATTACGCCAGTGTAGCGCGCTCAAATTTAATGGGCGTCTTTATTAAGCGATGCTACATTTTTCGCTGAATATATGAACGTGTATACACGTTCATGTATCGTGTTTGTGTATATGAGGCCGGCAGTCAAATTAAATTATGTCATATTATTTTTAAAGGTTGGAAGTTAAAATAAACGTGTTAAGAATTGTGAGTAGTATTTTAGTAGTATTTGACACGTAAAAAAAATTGAAGTGGTATGAATAGTAAATGTTACCTTTATCTGAATGTTTATTAGAACTACATACATACATATAATCACGCCTTTATCCCTAGAGGGTTAGGGAGAGGTAAATTAACACCCACATTTCACCAATAATTGTATTCGGTCCCACGTAATAAGGGGTGAGTCTATTGCCGTATTCCGGGCACTATTGTTGACTCGAGCCATGCATCTGAGGCTGAGTCTGGGCTGTAAATATCTGTCTGATGTGAAATAGCCCTATCCCTTAGTCGCCTTGTACGACACCGAAGAGGAAGCCCTTATTCTACTCTGCCGGCAACCACGCGCCGGTTTTTAAAACTAATATGGTCGTAAATAAAATCATGTGTTACTGGTGGTAAGTGATTATCACGACATGAATAGAGTACTTACAATTCACATAGACAATCATCAAGACATCTTTATCCAACGGGTTAGCAGAATAGGGTATTAAAAAATGTCGTATGATGGTATTTACTATTCAAATCTAAAGTAATCTTTAAAATGTTTTAATAATGAATTATTTCTATAGAGAATGTCTAATAACGTCTTTGGACTCGAGAGGTGTCATTCGCTTGAGCTCAGTTTGCCGCTTTATTACGCACCTGAACAGGGTTGGACCTACAGAAAAAAAAGAATATTTTGAAGTTTTTGTAGTTAAATTATAATTTATTTTAGGCACGTTAGAAAAACTCGTCTAAGTGTATTTCAAAGAAGGACAGAAGCTGTGCACACTGGTGTAACACACAATCAAGTTAGTTAGGTATTCCAATTTGAAGCGTCTGTTACACGAAACCATCATTATTCCAAAATTCTAAATAAATGAACGATTCTGATCGAATAATATAAATCGTGTTGGAAATGGTTGGGACCATTGGTTTTATTCTTATGATTCGCCTGTTGTTCAAAATATTTTGTATCTAATATTGTTAAAAATACTATAGGTATAAAAATTGAAATTTCTCTTTTTTCTACCCAAATGTGTTACTTTCTTATTGTGCGTAAGCAGTACATGCCTTTTTTAATATCTAGGAATCATTTTAAAATGAATACGCTAATGAACACTTTTATATTTTTTCTTTGATGGGCCTCGCTTAATTAGAGCGATGCACTCGCATATTAGATACGTTCTGAGTTTAAACACAACAACTTTTTTCGTTTAATAAGTTTCAAAATTAAGGCCAGTATTTTCACCACAGAGTAAAAAAAGCAGAATTGTTTACGATTACAATTAAATCGTCAAATGACGTAGCAAGAAAAAGACTGGCCATACATTTGAAAATTTAAAGTCGAGTTTAATCTCTAAGCAGTCATAGCCCACTTTAATTTTAATACAGTACAGCGCTTTATAGCTAGATCGTCACAACACAACCCTGACTCGTAACTCGCAGTTCGTTCTCATTAAACGCTCCAGAGGAATCATGGCGCGCGACAATTTGCGAACACCTTTGAGAGTCGTGCGTAATTATTGAATGCTATTTAGCGATGTTTTACACAGTGAACATGTGCACGGGGAGGTGTTTTGTGTCGCAACTGTGATGTAAATGTCGATACAATGACGTTGTTGTAACGGTTGTAAACTTTTTAGATTCGGTATTCGATTTGTGAATCGTTTTCGATATCTTTTTGAAAAGGCTGAATATGACAAGCTATTTTGTATGTTTTGTTGTTGTAGTTTTTTGTGCATTGCGTGTTGAATTTATTATTGATTTAAAACAAGCTTCCAATTAGCTAAAAAAATTCTACTGTCCTGGTCCTTTGAGCGGGGCGTGGAAAGCATATGATGAGACTGTCAAGCTGTGTGTCACCATTGTAATATGGTATATGTAAGTAATGACGACCCACTTTTCTGAGACTGCCTTCAGCTTACCATCAGGGGAGGCGAAGTTTGATTGACGAGCCCAGTATAAAAAAAATTGAATTACAGCTCAAATCCTATTCAAAATTGGCAAATTTATAGTTTAGTCTAGTCTGTATCTGTAGTTAAGTCAGACACTTGACAGATAATTTATTGACATTGAAACAAAATATTGACGTTGAAATTTATTTGCCACTGACAATTTATTTGATTGATATATAAGTTATCTGACTAATTAATAATAATTGAATATTCTTTATTTTTTTAATTTAAGTAATTAAAAAAATAAAGAATATTGTGTAAATGGAAGATGTGGGAAATTATGAAACTACCACTGTATTGTTATTGAATTAAATTAAAACACAACATAGACACTTGAAACATTTAATCAAGTTATTCAGAAGCCCTGCATAATACCATACAACGGTTGATTACTTCGATTGATGAATTTATTTCCCATTCCGATCTGAAACGTTCCGTACACAAATCTAAATGTAACCCCTCTTAGCAGATACAACCAATAAATCACCAGTATCCTAATCAAACCACACGAACCCATAGCAAATAAGACCGCCAAATAAAATCAAAAATCCGGGACCGAATGAAATCAATACGGTCCTCATAAATGAGAAAAAGTACATTCAATACACTTGTGTTTACCTAAAAGCCCCTACTCACGGTACAATATGGTCCCAATTTAACGGACGGGATAGTCCCCATAATTTCGCCATCTAAAAATGTCAGAGCCTCTAATTACATGCCGCATTTGCGTAGATCTTATCCGGAAAAAGAGATTCATGAGCATTACGGTAAAGACCTAATGATTTTATTCGTGCTTTAGATAGAAGTGCTTTAAACAAATAATAATTTGTAAATTGGTTATAGATGGTTCTCTCTCACGTTCCGGTTGCCCCAGGGCTATCTCTTTTGATCTGGCCTTCCTCGGGTATGGGGACCACAAAGTCCCCATCAAGTCACCGGAAAGGAGAAGGCGCGCGATGCGCGCCGTCTCCGCGGCCTGGTTAAGCCAGGGTGATATGCGGCTCTAAGATCATCCCCAGGCCTGCCTCATGAGGGGCGGAGGTTATTCATCGACCTCCGACACTCGAGTTGCCTCAATACGCGACCATCCTTCACTCCTGCTGCCGCTACTAAGATTCCCCCTAGCCACTTTGTTTTGTAAATCTTTTGAATTTTAGCACCAATGATGAACTAGTGTATTAAATAAATATAACAATTTTTAATTTAAATAATAATGTAATACAGCATATAATTCTAAATAAGAACCACTGGACGCCATCACAATTGCGTTGATCATTCCAGCCAATTGGTACCAAAAATGGAACTTGAGTAGGGGTCTTAAAAATATTAAACGAACGACTGAAGTCAACCGTGGTGGAAATTAATTAAGTCGTCCATAGAATAAAAATGGTAGAGATTGAACCAAGAAAGAATTTTAATAAAGTAAGATCACGTAAACATTGATGGCGGGTCCTTCGTCCGTGACAAACGGGAAAATTGTGGGACTGCTAGTGATGTCCATAATTTAGATCAGTTTAGTCGATCGAGAAATAAACGTATTTGAGACGAGTCAATAAAAATACTTGTGTTTTGAGAAGCTTTTTTAGTGTTTTAAAACTACGTTTGGTTTCGTTTGTAAAATATTTTAGTCATCTGACATATAAGCATGATAGATTGTTTTTCTGTATTCGATAAGCTCTGAAACTTATTTACCGATTTCAATAACATTTTTAAACCATTAAAAAGCTGTATAGGTATTTAAACTATCATGGTCTCATGGATATTTCGGCGCAATATCGGGTGAAATATCGGAAACTCAAAATAATGAAACATGGTAAATATCCCGTTTATTGTGATACTGACATTAAAATATAAAAATGACATAAAAATAAAATATTGGAAATTGGACCAAAAAAATAATAAAACGATTACGATATGGTTGGCACCATATCGTTCGTAATTGAATGAAAATCCATTAAAAGAAATGAAAATAATGTAAGATGAATAAATTGAACAATAGTGTATAATCTTCAAAAACTATTCAATTAATAAATACAAATTATAAGACACACACTAAAACCATAACCTTTTTTTGGGTATGAACGTACTTTTTACTTTATATCCGTCTCGAAAGTGTACTCTATAATACCCCAAACAGGAGTTTTCTACTCAAATGGACCCAACTACACAGACTCACGGACCTCTAAAAATACATGGACTCAATCAATAATTACAATTCAGTAGAAAAACACAGATGGATGCAATTGGGTTAACTATTATTAGTCCCTTGTGTTTTTGTTTCTCGTTATTTGACTGTAACCTTTTTGTATAGACCTCTTTGTGAGGCACGCCTGTGCCTGTGCACTCTCGATAACACTGCAAACGTCCAAACGCCATACGTTGTGTTTGGTAATTCGTTTTAGTTTGTAGGGTTTAAAAGTTTTAGGTTCAGTACGAATAAGATAGTTTGATCGGGAAAATAGCGTATTATAATCGACGATGGATCAGTTTTTGTTAAAATATTATTTTTGAAACATTGGTAGATATAGGTATTTATAATTATGTCTTTAATGTACTTCAAGGACACGAGTTTGATATAAAAAAGCTAAAACTAGTAACTAAGATATTCGCACATACATAGGTACGCATAGTCAAGCCTGTAAATCCTAGAAGGCGTAGACAGAAATATATGGATGGTATTTAAACGTATATCAAAAAGAGTACATTTTGTACGACAAAATAATCCAAATTCACATCAAAAATACTGATTGAGCACCAACAAACTACTGCAAGTAAGTAGTTAGTTAGCAACCAACCAACCAACCAATTATAAAAAAAATTACCACAAAGACATAAGGCGGGAGCTCCGCTTCGCTTCGCTCCCGCTAGTTTATTTATTAGTCTTCTAACCTAACCTATCCATTTCGGGGTGGGTGGTGATCATTCTGAACTTAATTAGATGCACAATCAGTATTTTTACTGAACGCGAAAATATTATCTGATATTATATTAATACCCACGTTTCGCCAACTATGATTTTCAATCCGACGGGAGAGATTATAATTGAAATATATTAGATTTTTTATTTGATTTATGACAGTTTTAATATTTTAGCATCAGATGGAGCTGTATACTGGTTTGTTAACTAAATTTTACTTTACAACTGAATTAATTATATTATTTGTTTAGTTTATTGTTATTAGCTGAAGATAAATTTCAGAGATAGAAACTCTTACTTTTAAATAATTGTTGTTGTTATTATTTCATAAACTAACAATAATATATTTCAAATTTAAGAAAACTATCCTAAATCAAGTTTTCAGTTTCAGAACTCTAATAATAAAGTTTGATTGTTGACTTTAGTTTCAAGGGTCCGCAACGTATTACATCTATGCTTACCCCTTCTTCGGCCATCTACGGCCTTAGCGGCGTAGCGGTAGAACATTGGACTGCTACGCAGTGGGCGCCGGTACGATTCCCGCTAAGTGCAAATATTTTCATTCATTAATATAATTTGCAATTAATGTTTCTATGTATATTATGTATTTATTTATAAAAACAGTCATTTGAGTATATTTATTCGCATTCTAGAGTCTATAACACAAGCTAATTAAGCTATGCCTACCATGGGTCTAGATAGCCTTTGTGATATGTTGTAAAAAATTATGTTCTGTATGAAGTAAAATAAATACATTCTACAATTCCAAAGTCAGCTGTACCTTTGTAAACATATAAAGTTTTGTAACCATTTCGTAACTTGGTGGCACAAATTTGTCTCAAGTTTCGACCGGGTAGGTACCACCGTGCACTATTGCGAAAAACCCTCCATAGCAATTCAATTTCGGTTGGATTGTGTTCAGGGGTCAGCATGTGCATAGCCGGGCAGAGGTGGTGGTTGTCGCAGCACTAGTGGGACCAGTGGGTCTTGGCGTAGTCTAGTGAGGATGGCGCGGGGCGATGCGCCGAACAGGGAGACCTGTAGAAACGGTGGTGCCGCTGGCCGCCCGCGGTATAGTACAGGGGCCCAACTGGGGTTAACCACCTTGGGAGGCTGCCTCACCAGGCCGCGCATAATCCCGATATGGTTCGTCGTGCCGGTTGGTGACCGGATTTGGGAGCCCGGCGACCATACTCGGGGGGGTACGGGGGCCCTTCCGTTCGGCGCGTCGGCTCTCGCCATGCCTCACATTCATAGATAAAACCAATATCCCGCGCTTTGTCACACGGTGCTGCGGCGGCAATCACTTCTTTTTTTCACGCCTTCTCCCACCCAAACTCATGGCAGCGCAATTTATAGAAAAAGGCAACACAGCGGCTCGTCACACTCCCAAAAGCTTGCTATTTGAGGTGGAGTCCACTAACATCTGTGGGCTCCATGCAAACCTCAACGCCGTCCACCAACACCTAGAGACGGCGAAACCTGCCATGTTTTTTCTAACGGAGACGCAAATACACTGCCCTGACGACACGACCTACTTGCTCTACCCTGGCTATGTTCTTGAGGAAAGTTTTCGTGCAAAAGCCGGGGTGTGCGTGTTTGTTAGGGCGGATGTTTGCTGTCGCCGTTTGCGCTGCCTAGAGGACCCATCCTTCTCCGTCCTTTGGGTACACGTAGACCATGGCCCTACGAGTCAGATCTATGTGTGCCTCTACCGTTCCCATACAGGAGATGCTGAGACAACTCGACTCTTTGAATATCTGAGTCAGGCGGCAGATGATGCGCAGGAGCGATTTCCGAATGCCGAAATGGTATTTTTGGGGGATTTTAACGCCCACCACGAGATCTGGTTGGGCTCCTCCAAAACAGACCATGCGGGAAGAGCCGCCCACGCATTTGCTCTGGCGCACGGCCTGACCCAATTGGTGCACGAGGTCACTAGGATACCAAGAAGGTCGGGCCAAGCACCTTCTCTGCTAGACCTTCTGCTGACGAGTGATCCGGACCGGTACAGTGTATCGGTGCGAGCCGCGTTAGGCAACTCTGACCACTGCCTGGTCTGTTCCACGGTGCCTATTACGGCGCCCCCACGACCCGTGCGGGGGAAGCGGCGTCTCTGGCACTACTCGTCAGCGGACTGGGATGGACTTCGTGACTATTTTGCGTCCATCCCGTGGGTTGAGCGCTGCTTTGAAGGTAAGAACCCATCGGATTGTGCTACTGCTGTCGCCGGTGAGATCGGTCTGGGTATGGAATACTATATCTCATACACCGATGTCACCGGTGACCGCGGGGTGCGCCCTTGGTTCGGGCGCGAGTGCGCGGAAGCTGTTGAACAAAAACAGTCTGCGTACCGCGCTTGGGTAAGGGCGCGCGCCACGCGCCATCCCAATCTGGGCCACTTCAAGGCAGCGTACAACAGAGCCACAAAGGTCTGTAGAAGGGCCTATGTCAGAGCGGATGCCCTGCGCATAGCGCGGCTTGGTCAAGAGCTAGTGATGCATCCCACGGGAAGCCGTGGCTACTGGCGACTGGCTAAAGCCGTGCAAGCCAACTTCTGTCAGCCTTCGCTGCCTCCGCTGCGTAACCCTGATGGATCCCTGGCCCATGAGTCGCAAGAGAAGGCAAATCTGCTGGCTAATCTCTTTGCGGCCAACTCCCGAATCGATGATTGTGGTACGCAGCCACCAACACTACCCGACAGTGACCACGCGATGCCTGATATCCATATCAGGCAACGCGATGTCCGTGCAGTGCTGCAATCACTCGATGTCCGGAAAGCCAGTGGTCCGGATGGTATTCCAGCGGTAGTTTTGAAAAAATGTGCAGCGGAGTTGTCTCCAATGCTTACGCGCCTGTACCGGCTATCCTACAGTTCGGGTACAGTGCCTTTGCCTTGGAAAGAGGCGAATGTTCAGCCGATTCCCAAGAAGGGGGATCGCTCGGAGCCAGCCAACTATCGACCCATAGCCGTCACCTCAGTGCTGTGCAAAGTGTTTGAGCACATAATTAACAAACAGCTCATGCGGCACCTAGAGGATCACTCCTTAATTAATGACCGGCAATATGGCTTCAGACCGAAACGGTCAACGGGTGATCTTCTAGCATACGTTACCCATCTTTGGGGTGAGGCTATGGACAAGCACGGCGAGTCACTGGCAATTAGTCTTGACATCGCCAAAGCTTTCGATAGAGTCTGGCACAAATCGCTTCTTTCTAAGCTACCTGCCTTTGGTCTGCCTTCTAGGCTGTGCAACTGGGTTGCTAGCTTCCTGCAGGGGCGCCGTATTCGCGTCCTTTGTGACGGACGAGCTTCAGAGTTTCTGCAGGTTAATGCTGGCGTGCCCCAGGGGTCCGTCTTATCACCCACTCTCTTTCTTCTGCATATCAACGACATGCTGTCTACCGGCAATGTTCATTGTTATGCAGACGATAGCACTTTACATGGGAGTTATCATGGACATCCAGCGGCCAAGCAGTCAGATATCGCAGAGAAAAGGCAGCTTCTTGTCACTGAGCTTGACGGGGTCCTGAATCACATTTCTCAATGGGGCTCTGAGAACCTGGTTGAGTTCAATGCCAAGAAGACGCAGGCATGTGCGTTTACAGCAAAAGTATCTTCTTTCCTTCCCCTCCCCACTCTTCAGAGCACGCCACTGCCGCTGCAGGACAATCTCAATATCCTAGGTATGGATGTTCGCTGCAACCTAAATAACAAAAACTACATCGAAAGCATCATCAAAACAGCCTCACGAAAACTCGGAGTCCTGAACAGAGTGAGACGATTTTTCACGCCGGAGCAGCGGTGTCTTCTATACAAGACACAAATTCGCTCCTGTGTGGAGTACTGCTCGCATCTCTGGGATGGTTCAGCAAAGTACTTACTAGATGCTCTCGACAGGTTGCAGCGACGTGCGATCCGCATCATTGGGAATCCCGAGATCACGAACACCCTAGAACCTTTACAGCTGCGTAGAGATGTTGCGTCCATGGCTGTATTTTACCGTCTGTACCATGGGGAGTGTTCTGATGAGCTCTTCCAATTAGTCCCACCCTCCCCTTTCCTACACAGGACAACGCGTGCAGGTCTTAGATGTCATCCGCACACGGTGCAAAACATCCGATCAAGAACCAAGCGGTTCGGAGACTCTTTCCTCTGTCGCACCATTAAGGCCTGGAATTCATTACCAGCTCACGTGTTTCCTTCTTCCTACAGTCCCGGGTCCTTTAAGCGGGGCGTGAAAAAGCATATGATAAGGCCGTCAAGCTGAGTGTCACCATTGTCACACGGTATGTGTAAGTAATGGTGACCCTCTTTTCTGGGATTTTGCCTTCAGCTTACCATCAGGCAAGGCGAAGTCCAATTGACGTGTCCTATATAAAAAAAAAAAAAAACTTCATCAAAAAAACTTTGTGCTTATTTCGTCACTTTCCCGTTCCGTCACTCTACCTCCCGTTTCGTCACTCCACCTCCCGTTTCGTCACTCCACCTCCCGTTTCGTCACTCCACCTACCGTTGCCAATATAATTGATTTATTAAGCGGCGTTTAATAAAATCCATCTCACTCTAGTGTTGTGACACGACCGTCAAGTTTATCGACAACGTAACCAACTCCAATTAAATTGGCGAGGGAATAATTGACGGTTACATGAAGAATGTAATGAGAGTGAATGAAGCGAGAGTAGTATGTCAGGATCGTATATAATAGAAATCCGTGGTCTCTGCCTACCCCTATGGGAAACAGGCGTGATTTTATGTATGTATGTATAAGTACCTAAATTATGTCCATAAGTAATACCTATAATATAGCGGGTATATACCATAGTATAGAGGGTTAATGGGGTTCAACATAGCTCAACTAGCTTGTGTTAGGGATCTCTTAGAAGAGTTATCTATATATAGATAGCCTCCGTTGCGTGGCGGTACTGAACGCGGTAGTGAGGCACGGGTTCGATCCCTGCAAATATATGTATGCATGAATGCGGTTTGTGCTCAGATGAATTGTTTAACATGATGCCCACAGCAACATTCTATCATCACACCGCTCGCCGTAGGCAGGGAGTTCATCCCCACACATTGCAACCTGAGACGGTACGTACTGTGCGGTATGAAAGAAACTTCATCCCACGTACACTCAAGTTGTGGAATGAACTCCCTGCTGTGGTCTTCCCATGCGCCTACAATATGGGGTTCTTCAAAAGGGGCATTAGGAGGTTTCTTCAGAGTCGGCAGCGCGAGTGTGACGCCTCTGGTGTTGCACGAGTCCATAGGCCACGGTAACCACTTTTCATCAGGTGGGCCGTGTGCTTGTCTGCCACCTAAGTGGTATAAAAAAAATAGGTATTTGTATTGGTCTGGTAGTGCCTCGGGGAGTACGTTAAGCCGTGAATCCCGGTTGCCATACCAACATCTATGACTGTTGTTACAGGTAGATGGAGCCTTAAAAAGTTCAAGAACTGGTCTGTAATGGTTCAATATCGCCTTTGGGTTGTGGAGATCAGATGACAATCGCTTTACGAAAAATATCGAAGTTTTATTCTTAGTATTTCTATATTATATGTATTTTTTCAGATAATATTTTCGCGTTCAATAAAAATACTGATTGTGCATCTAATTAAGTTCAGAATGATCACCACCCACCCCGAAATGGATAGGTTAGGTTAGAATACGTGGTAATTTTTTTTATAATTGGTTGGTTGGTTGGTTGCTAACTAACTACTTACTTGCAGTAGTTTGTTGGTGCTCAATAAGTATTTTTGATGTGAATTTGGATTATTTTGTCGTACAAAATGTACTCTTTTTGATATACGTTAAAATACTATCCTATTTTTTCTGCTGTTGTACACTTGTTTTTTTTATCTTTTTTTTTGCACTTAAATCCCAAAAGGTTTGCTGGGAGAAAACTCAATATTGAGTTAAGCTCGCCTTTGTACACCAAGATGTATTTGTGATTACTTGTTGATGTATTATTTTCTTGTGTACAATAAAGAATTAAAGTTTAGGCAAATCCGCAGTTAGACTGGTAAAGAGGACTCCAGACTCTGAGGCATAAGGATGCGACTGGGATTAACGCTAAGAGAAAGAAAGTTATCTACATATAATATAATTGTTTATTACAAAGAAAGTTAAATGATAGCTAGGTCACGACTCAAGAATGACTCGGACGTGTTGGGTAATATAATTAATAGCTGCGGCACGTAATGACCGTTGATTGATGACCTCTTGCACTCGGAGGGTGCGTCTTAAATGAGGGCTATTGTGAGGGATCGCCACGTGTAGAATGCTATAGATGGTTGGCGTCGTGCTCGGCGAGTTTCGTCTTTAAGGACACTTTTGTTATAAGGCTGTTGTAGTTTTATTTTATTAAATTTTGTATGAAAAGTGTCAAAAGTGTATAGGGCCAGTAGAATACAAGGGTCATGCTAGCTTTTCCCATTGGTGCGATAACTTAATTTGAGTGGATTTCACAAAATAATAGGAGCCGCGGTTAACTCACATACACGCCTATAAATCCTTAAAGGGATTGGTAGAGGTGTGTTAAAACTCATATTTCCATCCAATCGCCATCAAACCAAATTGTACGGATGCCCAGTATAACCTCGTGGTTGGAAAGTCAAAGCAGCAAATGAAATAGCCGATATATGAACATAACATACCATAAACTCACGCCTATATCCCTGAAGGGGTAGGCAGAGGTGCTAGCACCCACATTTCACCAGTTTATGTTTAGGTCCCAATGTAAAACCTGCAATAAATACACACATAACTTCGAAAAGCATCGTAAAATCATTGGTGTGTGCCATGGTAAAACCTGGGATCGAACCCGAGTCCTCGTCTCAGCAGTACATTACCAGTCCGATATATGAATTAAAAATAATAAGTGAACTTGAAGCGCTAACCCACAAGCTTTGAATGCATTGAATGAGAATCAAACCTTAGACTTAACAGTCACATAAATCACCGTTACACTACACAGGTATCAATCAATCAATCAATTAGTCCATCACAGTTCACTACTGGCCATAGGCTTCTCCCAATGTGCGCCATCTTCTCCGATCCTCCGCCTTCCGCATCCAGTCTGTCCCAGCCACCTTTAAAGGTAAAATATGTATATTTTTATTTAAATTAAGCCTGTAAACGATCATCCTGTATCAATTCAGATGATTTTATAAACAGAACAGGTTGTATAGTTCCATGTGTCACCACCCATGGACATGCATCCCTAATGAGGTTTGACAGACATACGGCTCCGGTGACTCGCCTGCCCATCTACCCGTGTCCTGGTACCTGCACACTCTCGGAGGGTACGGAGGGGACATCATTATTTCTCACTCGTTAATACGTTTCAAGTGACATCGTATCTTACTAAACTTAACTAACATTATAAATAAGTGAGTTTATTAATTACTTATTCACACAAAACAGCTGAAGGGATTTTTTGTAGAATTTTGTTCAAGGACAGAGTATGGCTGATTTAAGCGACTTTTTAAACAGCGTATAGATAATATAATTACGCCTGTATATTCCTGAAGGAAAGACAGAGGTATATGAATTCCCATATTTCGCGAAGTTAAATTTTTCGGTGCAATCTTACAGTAGGAGAGCATTGCCTGTGATGCGAAGTAGTATTTGTGGACTTTAAGTTATGCGACACCCTTTGAGAATAGGAAAAGCAGTTTAAGTAACTCCTTTTTATGTTACATAGGCACGTGTAAATTCCGTACCTCAAAAAAAACATTTTATTAACCGCGCTAAAAGATATATTATAACTTCAATAAAAAAGCTACAGTAATTTGCTCCATGAAATCACTCTAATAACTAATTCAGGGAAAAACAGTAGCAAGCGACAAGTACAATAAGAGGTTTTGTTCTAAATTATCCTAAACGGTACAAAGGTAAAAACAAACAACAAAAAAAGTTCATAATTTTAAACTGTTACCTCCGACATCGCGTCACAGAGCATTTAGGAGCAACAAAGCTTCCTTAATTATCATATTGTTGTATAAAATAGTCGTTAAAAGTCGACAGAAGTCGATAACATTCAACTTGGGTCATTGTAAAAACAAGCCTCTGGAGAAAGTAAATAAAGGCAGTGTAACACGAGCCACGTAGTACTGTGCCTCGTTTGGACTGCATTTGATGTTGATACAGGTGCTCGCTTTGTTGATTCTGTAGACTAAAAGTCTTTAGATTTTCAACATCTAAAAGTGGAAGAGAAATGTAACGTATATTGTAAGTATACAATGCTTTTTCCAATACAAACGAAACAGTTTTGGTTCGGAAAATACCACTTTCATACACGTACTACGATTTTTAAATCAATGGTATGTTACATTTTGCATGGTTTGTAATTCCATTCGACAATAAACCTACAGCCCATGACGAAGTTTCCGCTTGACGGCAATAGGCTCGCCTTCTATTACGTGGGCACGTAAATCATAGTCGGCCAAGTGTTAACACTGCTTATCCCTTCGAGCATTTACAGGCGTGAATATATACATAATAAACCCAATTACAGTAGTTAAAATAAAACCATAGTTAATTCGTTAATATAAGTAAAAAAATAAGACATTATACACGTCAACATTTAGATCTTCTAAATTTACAGCCAGATTCACAAGGTACTAAATGTAGCAGTAAATTACTCGCCAGGCAAGTAGATGTAAAGGGAGCAGAATATTTTATGACGACAAAAAATCTTCAGTGAAGTCACGTTGCTTCACTAATTCGCTCCCAGAGGCCTCTCTGAAATCATGTCCGGAATTCACTATATTTGGTCAGTAATTTCGTGATGAGAACCATTCTACATGTTTATTATGATATTATAATTATTATTTTCTATGATGAGTATGACGTCCGGATTTAGTCAACGGTGTTTTTAAAATACGAAAATATTCGTAAAACGAGATTTTAAACGTAGCAGGTACGTATGATATTAGATATTAATAAAATGTAACGGTGTTTTTTATGTTTTTATTACAGGCGATTGAGTTTCCGTTACGAAGATAGATTATTGTCAATTAAACTGACAGGGCTTAGATACATTGCATATCCAATCACAATTGTTCAATTTATTTGTGTGTAACGAATAAACTACAAAACTACTAGACCGATTTCGAAAATTGTTCCACTCTTGGAATGCTTAATTATCCAAAAATAATATTGACTATTTTTTATTCCGATATTCTCATGCGATCAGGACTTACGCAGATGAAATCGTGAGTTGATGCTGATGTTACAAATGATGTTTATGCTACAAAAATAGTACCTATTTAATATGAAGATGCATTTTGAATGAGACTGTTTAATTTTATTTATCGTCAGCATACAATTACACTCAATTAATATCCAAATAAAATATCAATAACACGAACGGTGTCCTGAAGCGGACAACGCTGTCCGACAACCGGTCGACAAATTGAAATTTAACAATAACAGCATGTCGTAAACGCGACACTTTAATACGTAATACGCAATGAACACCAAAATACCAACACACCACTGAAATTTTACATACATTACATTTCACACCATTATTTTTAACGGCACATCTGATTTACGTAAACGACACATGCGGCGCGTGTAATAATACGCAGTACACTTGCCCGAATAAAAACAAAACCAAAAAAAAAACGGCAAGAGACATCGTGACGTTTATAAACAAAAGTGAGTTTAAAATTGATGGTCCGGTGCGTCCCATCACGCATGGCGGGGCGGGCGAGCGCGCGGAACGTTTTAATGTTCCACGCCGGGCTCCCGTTCATGGCCCGCTTACCGTCTATACCCGACGCCTAACTCCTTTCAAACGACTCACGAATGGCCCGCTTTATCCGAACTCGTCCTTCCGAGCCTATTCTTTTGTTGCCCGCAGATCCACTCTGACGTTTTTGCTTTCTAATTTGTGTAGTATAAAACTGTCACGCGAGGACAGCGAGAACGGTTATTAGTGTCGTCGCTAATAAGAAGTAACAGCCCTCCCTTTATAGCCGGCTTTAATTCTTACGAATGCAAAGAATTTTGGGTGCTGACGTGATGGCCGAAATTAAAGATACGGGATTCAACCGGTGCTATGACAGGGGGAGTGATAATTATGAAAAGTAGGGAGGCCTGCGCCCGTTTCGCGGTCAGAGATGAGTTTGCCAGTAAAAATATTTTAATATAATATGGTGTAGCCATGCTAAACGCTATCGGCACTGATAATCGCCGACGAGCCTCTTTGAGCGCCTTAATGAAGTGTTCCTTGGAGAGAGATTATTATATTTTTTATTAAAAGAGCCCGCGAGTTGATGAGAAAATTTATATTGTACTATCTCTAGAGCGGAGCCTCTACTTTTGTTGGAAAGTGTTCTCGAAAAAGAGAAACAATTAAGGGCCGTTACGTGAACAAAACGAGTAACAACAATAAAACGTTGGCAACTCAATCTTGCCCGACCGTTGCCGGAGTTAAACGACCGATTCGATTTCCGAACATCCGTTACAAAATTTCAATACGAGTCATTAACATAAAAAGGAAACAATAACCGTTTAAAATTTCGATTCGGTATTGCCCTTTTTTATTGGTGAAAAATCGCAATTTACGAGAGTAGAACGTACGAAATTTAAATTTGAATTTCCGGAGGCGGTCGGGTGTCGTCGGCGGCGCTCGGCTCGGACCCCGTAATTAGAGGCTAATGAGAGCAACTGTACGTCTTTCTGTCCCGCTGTGACGCTCATTTTTCTGAGCATATTTTGTACCGTTTCTCTTTTATTACGTGACGACTGCTCTTCATAATGTTCGCGACTTTTTATCCTTGTGTAGCTATAAAAAAACTCATTAACTTTTTGATCGTAACCATGAGAGGGTGTACTAATATTTGTTTTCGAGCCACATATTACAATGTTATGTACGAACTTCGCCTTTGAGTGTGGAATACTTAATGATATGTATTGACCTGAATATTTTTTCCATTAGATTGTCTGTAATAGTTGCTTTGAACTTATATTATGAGGCTTCTCAGAGTCTTGCCAATAAATAGTAAACAGTTGTCGGGTCCACGTTTTCTGGATGTTTTTATTCTCAGTGCGGTGAATTTATTTAGTTAGTGATTCACCCCCAGACTTGTTATTTTTCTAAAAGCATTCCATTCAACATTTTTCTAACATGGAGTTTCTGGAGTCTGAGCGTGTTTTTTTATCGAACCTTTTTTAGTAAGTTTAAACGTTCTTTATTCAAGTAAAATATATACTGGCGGCGTTTTGTGTCATTGTTGTCACCTAACAAGATTTAGTACTAGTCATTATTTCTTCAAACACACTGTTATAATGTTAAGATAATGATATGAGGACTTTTTCTTTACGTTGTATAATTATAGGTTTATGTTGTATACTTATGAAAAGGTATATGTGATTTGCGGTAGGTAGTGCTGTGTTAGAAGAAGAACGTTTCCATTTAATTATTTGGTAGCAATACTGCCGAGGTAAGAGTTACGTGGAACCCTACTTGGTTATTTAATGTTTTATATCGATTCATTTCTGAACTGGAGAATTTTTGTGCTGTCAGTGCGAAGACCAAAGGATTGTCCTGATTATGTCTTCTGTACCGACGGCACAGAAACTATCTGTTCTCACAAGGTCGGTAGCACGGGTGTAACTCTCTTAGTGTTGCACACGTTCATAGATCGCGGTAACCACTTTCCATCAGATGGGCCGTGTCTGCCACCTAAGTTGTATTAAAAGAAAAAAATAATTAATAATACTAATTGAAATTATGTATTTTTAATTAACCTTAACCTTGTATTCAATGTTAACACTAATCTGCCTCCCCCTTCTATATATATAGACGTGTATCATTACAAGATCTCAAGGGTATCACCGATTCCAATACCAGTAATTACCGTAACTAGAGTCAACATTCCTCAGACAAAACAGAACTTGTAACAAACACGCCGAGCGCGCCACACCACGCGCGGCGGTTCGCAGTCACGACAATTTTTGACTAATTACACCTCCGCCTCTTGTGATCGTTCATTCGCTCATCCGTTCACCCAGAGACGCTCCCCAGTTTTTCGACAAGAAACTTTTGCCAATTAAGAGAGGCTGCCACTGTCGCAACTTCTCGTGGACTTTTGTTCGTCAACTAATTGTGACGTATATTAGAAGACAAATTTTGGCTGCCTGAACATTATCTCTTATATGTACTTATGTGATTGTTGCTCTTTTGCTTTTCAATGCGGAGTAGGTCAAAGTTCAAACGCGGAGTTTGATGTTCAGTGATTTTGAAACAAAATATTGTTGATTTTAATTTTATTATTTTTGGTGTATATTATATCACTAATGGGGAAACGAGTATGTAGGCCTGTGATGTTATGTATTTAATAATATTTTTAATCTTATTTCATCAGCATATTTTTCTCCTCACATAATAGGAATCACGTTACAGTTTCAATTTGTATACTTATACTGAGAATTTGGTATTAGAAAAACCAGTTACACTTGGTTTAATCCAGGAAACATATACGAGACCCAAGGTTAAAGACAAGTGATACGAAAGTAATACTACCTGCCACTGTTTATTATACAAGTATTGAGATCTTCTATCTTCTATCTATAGATTTCAGATCTTCTCAAACCTCATTTTACCTTTAGAAATTAACAACAACAATAAACCTAAAACATTTACAGATTTATAACAATTAGGATTAACTTAATAAATAACATCATTAATTATAATAACTTTTGTTGGGTATCTAACACATCCTCATATCCTCAAGATTTATCTTCAACTTTCATCCATAATAACTTCTTAACTTATAAACATATACAATTAAAGGGTACTTGTTAATTTATATTGTGAAAAACTAAAATATAAATTACATTAATTAGCAAAGTTGAGACAGCTGTCATAAATCACTCAAGGAATGAATCATTACAGGCACTTACAGTGAAATTCAATTAAAATAATTTCAACTTTCGCTGTAAAGGTTCGTTTATTACAGATAAGTTCTCCAAAATTCACATGTTACTTCTCTCTTTAACTGTTTGACTACTTTTGTATAGTACTGCGTTGGAGAATGCAGCTGATGTGGATGAGGTATGAGGAGGAAAGGGGGTGGGTTCACTCTCCTTGTCCTCCTTGTAGAGATTTGAATTATTTGGCTTTAGGCAACTAAATCTAAATTACGGGTTCTTAGTTAGGAGCACTCTAATTGAAACATCTAATTATTTCTTAATTTATAATTGTACATACAAAGTTAACAAAGACGTTTTTGATTTCACATATCATTGATACACATTCAATCATTAATACACATTCAATCATTAGTACACATATAATCCTTAATATACATTTTTAAGCTTTCTGTTTAAGTGCTCATTAAATGACAAAAACAAAGCGAATCATTAACCCTATCGGCTGGTCGATAATAACCGAAGTGCTTTTCACTAATGATCACGATACGTGGATAATGATTACACGAATCATTCGATACGGAATTGAGTGATTTTTTCTGAAAATTTTCAACGTAATGATTCTTTGTTGATTAAGATATTTGAATACATACTTACATTAAACTCACGCTTATTTAGCTTGAAGAGGTAGGAGGTATGTATTAACACCCATTAGTAGTCTAATGACATAATGACCGCGGTAGCCTAGTGGTATGGGTAATGGACTGATGAGACGAGGTCTCGGGTACGACCCAGGTTTTACCATGGCACACACCAATGACTTTTCGATGCCTTTCGAAGTTATGTGTGTATTTATCGCAAGTTTATAAGTGCCCGGTTAATGGCAATAGGCTCGCCTCCTATTACATTGGAACTTAAACATAAACTGGCGAAATGTGGTTGCTAGCACCTCTGCCTACCCCTTCGTGGATATAGTCGTGAGTTTATGTTTTATGTTTATGTGTTACATTAAGTTTACGCTTATTTAGGTTGAAGAGATAGGCAGAGATGTATTAGCACCTGTTAGTAGTCTCAAATAGAGTACAGGGGCCACTCCATCTTCTCCTGCGTGATGGTTAAGGTCACACAGTAGTTATTGACTTTTACGGGGTTAAAGTCAAGGTAAACCACACCAAAAGGAGAAAGTATAGTTTTCGTATATTAATTTAATTTCAAAATTATACACAAACAATTTAATACCCGACACGCATATACCTAACAAATTAACGATCCATCTTTCAACACAACATAAAAAATCCATCAATTCACATGTCACATCGGACAATGCAATACTGGAAACGACCGCAGAACATCAATTTCGTCCAATTTCCGCACGAGTCCGTCCAGTTGCAGTACATCACTACGGCCATTGTGCGGCGTGTGCCACCGCTAATCCATTAGTGATGCGACTTTTACACAATACGCCTGATGTAGAACGACCGACACCTGAACGCGTGTTGTTAGTGCATTTGTAGTATTAGCGGAGATTAGTGCAGCTAGGTGTTAACTGTTTCGATATTGGATAGCTAGGTGCGCTCACTGTTCGGTATACGATCAGTGGGTTAAGCTAGCTAGGTGCAGTTGCCATTTGGATGGGTGACCACTTAGTGGTATTTCATTTGAACAGTTTATTGTTTTAAAAATTGGTCCGTGACAGCAAGTCAAGAGTCGTTAGGTTAAGATGGATGGATGGATGGATGGAGGTTAATATCTGTAATGGTGACCCTCTTTCCTGAGACTTTGCCTTTAGCTTACCATCAGGCGAGGTGAAGTCGAGTTGGCGTGTCCTAGATTAAAAAAAAGATGAATACCTCAGATGCGTACATTGCAAATGTAAAACATGTAAAACAATTTAAAGAAAAAGGTTTTACTCCTTGAAACTAAAAAAAAAGAAATACATTCGAATTTCAAACACCCCACAGTTCATTAGTTAATAATGGAATTACATAAAATGATACCACTTTCTTTTCATTACTGAATTAGGCAATAATGAACTATTATCGCAGTCTGTTACTGGCACAAAACTGTTTGTCATTAATTCAATAGAAATGTGCTGGGTGTGTGTTAGCTACTATGAATGTTATGTACATAATTTACGTATGCTAAAAGGGTTAAGCAGAGGTGTGTCATTAACGTATTATGGGAATAATGGACTGTTTCGACCAGGAATTAACTCCTCCCTTATTGCTTTGTTATTAAAGTTAAGGTTTATTTTTACTAATAAGGTGATATTACGAAGATAAATTATAAATAAATAATTATATAAAACAACAAACATTTACTTTATATGCGCATATGGCCAATTTCAAACATCATGAAATATGTATCACAGAGTGAATGCCATAAGAAATTTCATAATTTCTAATCATACATTCTCAATAACATTCAACTCAGTTCTTTTATGAAATACGATCTAATTTCAATTATGCAATCAACGTACTAATTATCAAACGTTACTAAAATCTACTAAAATAATATAAACTTGCGCCCTTGTTTGTTAAAATCTTATTTGTTACCAAGCGAAAAAGATTTTCCCAAATAAGATCTTACCCTCCCAACGTCGCAACGTTCTCAAAACATGCAACAATAACACACTAATCCTTTGAATTACAGAATTCGTTTGCACTTGAAGCTTTTCCCGCTTCCGCGCAAACATCGCAAGCAATGTGAACACCGTCTGTAAAATAAACACGTCGTCAAACGTATTAACACTAAGAGAAATATATTCCTTACAACATTATTAGAGAATGTATGTAGAATAACAGAGAATGAAGGAATGAATGGGGAGATGACATCTAAGAAGAATTTTTGAAGGAGAATAACATGTTGCGCTATTCTTAAACTTGTTCTGTAATAATTGAGACGGGGGCTGGTAGGTAAAGTTTGTGACAAAATAGAAGACTATGAGAATAAACTGTGAAAGATAATTCCTATGAGCTACATGCTACATGCAGTGCATGACTCTAAACTGATTCCGTACTTCGTAGTGGTCTGGATTGCAATCGGGAATAACGCTAAATTATGGCTACGAACCCACTGGTTCCTTAAAATTCATACACCGCGCCTATTCGTCTCCTCATGATGATGAAATCTGCAAAGGGTTAAGGTACATCCATGGCTAGAGTGGTGATTCTATTCTCTGTAAATCTTGTTACTAAGTTAATGGCATATCGTAGATTGTATAATGTAATACCTAATATAAGTAACATAGGTTTTGACCTATGTTTGAATAGCCAGACTATTCAAACACTTCTTAACATTGAAGATGTACATCGAACAGACAGAAATAGAGGGTCAATTTCTGTGCGCCGTGCAACTAAACAAAATAACAGCCGTCTGCCAAGCGTCTTATTGATACAAACTAATGAAATTATTTCTAAGTAATTGATTACACAGCTCAATCAGTTTGAAAGCACGTTCTTAGAGTCTCTTATTTGATATTTAATCCTGAACCATGACTAGCATAATGTACAACTATATTTGTTAACAAGAATTAATGGTCTAAGAGCTTTAGAGAAACTGTCGTTAAATACGGACGTGACAGAACTGCTAGCAACGCTCAGTTCACACGCTAAACATTATATACATTCACACTTAAGCAGGAGGTAGGACACGGCGGTATATCCGCCCGATTGAGCAGTCCGACTGGGGAAGTACCTCCGCCCTACAGAATACCGCGGTTATAATAACTTCGTGTTGTGTTCCCAGCGGTGAGTAGGGTAGCCAGAGCTCACTGGAGAATCTGTGCCGTCGGTGGGAAGACTAAAGGCTTGTCCTGATTTGTCTTCTACTGACGGCACAGAAACTCTGTACTTACAGGGTTGGCAGCGCGACTGTGACTCCTCTGGTGTTACAGACGTCCATAGGCCACGGTAACTACTTTCCATCAGGTGGGCCGTGTGCTTGTCTGCCAACTAAGTGGTATAAAAAAAAACACTTGTAAATCCCAGAGAGTAGGTAGAGGTGTAATTACACCCACATTCCGCCAACTGATCCCACGTGTTAGGTGGCAAGCCTGTTGCCGTTAAGCTTTTTTTAACGTGCGGAATTCCACTCGGATACCCCCCGCCATGGCTAGCGGGATGGTTATATCGGGCTTGAACCAACTAAAACCGCACGGCCGTCTTGGGCCATCTATTGCCGAGGGTGAGGTAGCTTCTGGCATATCCCTCGCGCACCCCGACTGACCTAGGGCTATAGAAGGCCCCATCGGGTGTGTACATCGGCGTCCCCATCTTTCCAAAGAAAAAGTCGAAGAGGCACTAATCGCGCCGCCGTCTCGACCTGTTTCTGCTAGAGTAACAGGCGGCTCCACCTGTCACCGCCAGGCCTGCGCTCATGGAGGACGGAGGTCATAATGACCTCCGATGTCAGAGTCGTCTACGCTATTGCCGTCAAGCTCGCTCTTTATCACAAACTATGTATGTTTACTATCAGACGGAAAATTAGTTACCTTCTGCAAGGATAAGATGAGATAGGGTAGCCCTATTTTATACTACCGGTAACCAACACACACTAATCATAACGAAACGAAATACGTTTACGTTTGCTAGCAAAACCGTTAACCGTTTGTTAATATTCTTAGATAAACTCAAATGCAACTGAGTCGGTGAGGCGACAGGGAAAAAAATACTCGCAAAAAAGTTGGTGTACTTCGAAGACACAGTAATCAGCGCGAAATATAGTCGGACTCACGTACGAATCAGCGCGGGGAACGCGAAAATAAAGTTTTGATGTAAAAAGTTCTTTTTATTTGGCGTGTTGAGAACAAACTTGGTCGGGCCGTGCTATGTATGTATGTGCGATGATTTCTTTAACATATTTTTAGGATATTTGTAAACGTTTGCTTAAATTTTAACAAGGCGCTGTTACGTGTTTATCTTGTTTTGAGTACTGTGTAAGGTTTTAAGATTTGAGCGTCATGATTTATGAATAAACTTACCTCTAAAGCACTCTATTTTAGTGTTTTTTTATGAGAGAACTTCATCCAAACTAATGGTAAACCGTATGTCTAAAGTATGGAGGTCACCGTAATGGGTGTCAACAATGTTAAAATATTCCTTCAGAATAATAGCTTCAATAGTGGATTGTACACTTTATGGACCCAAAGTTGAACATAACATAACATAAACTCACGTCTTTATCCACGAAGGGGTAGGCAGAGGTGCACCCACATTTCGCCAGTTTATGTTTAGGTCCCAATGTAAAAGGTGGCGAGCCTATTGCCATTAACCAGGTACTTATAAACCTGCGATAAATACACACATAACTTCGAAAAGCATTTAAAGTCATTGGTGTGTGCCATGGTAAAACTTGGGATCGAACTCGTGACCTCGTCTCAGCAGTCCATTACCCATACCACTAGGCTACCGCGGCAATCGACGAAACTAAAATTTTTATTGTTTTCCCGCAACCGGCATCTCATGGTAACCTATTTCAGTTAAAAATAGCTTATATGTTATTGCAAACTATAAGCTATTCCTGTACTCCATTGCATGCCGATCCGTTTAGCTGTTTAAGAGTGAATGAGTTTAAAATATTCAAATTTTCATAGTACTATTTTTATCCTATAATGATTACAAATTCAATAATACACTTTGTACTTTAAGAATGCTGTGAGGCGAAACCGATCAGGTGAAAAATTAAATATAGTGGAAATCTATAAAGTGTATTCAACATGTGTTCCACCTAAGTAGTTCCATCAACAGAATTAACTATTTTATAAAACTGGAACAACATTACAATAACATAAAAAACAATTCCGAAAAACTACTCCTTCAAGTCTTTGTTAATTATGAAACTAAACTTGAGCATATTATTATATTCTCTATCTCAATATTTTTACCGAAAAAATGACACTGAAAAAAATTTATGAAAATAAAAAAAGCCGTTTCCAGTCATAAATTATAATTTTACGTCGACGTCGAATATCAGAACCCTCATTCGGCCATAAAACATCGATACGCTAATAGAATCTCCCGGTATTTAGGGCCCGTCCGCACTGAAAACTTTTACCGGCGGCAAGGGCGGGTTACCTCGCACCACGTACGCGCGTTGAATACAAACGAGCGAATCTTAACCCTCAATCTGCCGGGTGCACGCGAGTTGCGATAAACGCCACACGTGAACATTGATTTTTTAAATAAAAATTTTCAAGGGCTTTTTCTTTGTTGATAGCGACAGTTAGTATGTCCTTTGAATTGTTTTTTTTTAATTTATTTAATCCGTTTTGCAGGAAAAAGAAATAAGTTAAGAACTGATTTTTATAGTATAACTTACATACATAAAATGGGAGGTATAAGGGCCCCGTTACAAAAATTTGGGGCCAAAACCAACCTTACCTGCAATCAGGCACACCTGCTGATTGATAAACGAGACTTTGATGCAGACTGTCCTATTCGGATCGAGAGGTCAGGCGGCATACGCACTCATTAAAGTTAAAATTAATATATCTATTAACATCAGTCTGCGTGCTTCTATGTATAAAGTGTATGACAAAATGTGTCGCAGTATATTGATTCATATACTGGAACCTATATTTCAACTTATACTTAATTTCGGTCAAGATAATAAATAAAAGCCTGAAATATTTTATTATATTATTCCAAATAAATAAAACCAAACATACAACATTCACGTTTTTATTATTAGTAGAGTGACGCCGATGCTATCGCTACACATGTCCCGAATCACCAAGGGCTCTATCCCGCGATCAACAAAGATAAAAGCCAAAAATCCCCTTTCAAACGTTAGAGCGTCTCATTGTTCCTTAAACAGGACATTAGAGGAGTCGAGAGGAATTTGTTAGACTCGTCTGCGACACATGTCAGTTATCTCGATCGGATCTCGATCTGTGCGAGGACTTAATAAAATGATACTTAAAACTTTTGGCATTTCGATTCATAAGAGTGTAGCGATTTTATGTTAGTAGTTTTAGAAAATGGACTGACTTATATGGGTATTGCATATTGTATGTTTATTTTATAATCAAAATTTTTTTTGGATTTAGTTTAGTTATATATATATGTATATAGTTTAATTATTGAGTAATTTCTACTTTATGATAACCTTTATTCATTAAAGTTTTTTTCCTTTTAAAGTTAAAGAAAATAAGTCACATTATTCACATCACGATAGTACTAAATATTAAAAGAAGTAATTGTTAAAAAAGTAAGTGAAATTAAATTAGTATTATCTAAATAAAAACTTAATCACCACAAAAATTATTTACCTAATATGAATGAATTTTGAGGAAGTACACAATGGTTATTTATTTTTGTTCTTTAATTGATTTCGACAGGAGTCTAACATTTGCTCTTAGACTCAATTTTCTACTGCAATAATTATAGTAACAAGAGTTCAGTTATTCAGAACAACTACATATAGTCTGGCTGTTTGAAAATTCACTCTGAAAAGAGACTATCATGGATCTATGACTCACTTATTTTTTTAAATTTAATTTTAACAGAAATTCGCCATACTGTTACTTTTTATTTTATTTTATATATTTTTTATAGATGCCGCCACCGCTCATAACTTAATTTCCAAGATGAACCGTTAGCATGTACTGCAGAATCTTGATCCCCTCAGATCTTTGTTACCCGAACACTCGCGAACCGTCGACTATATGTTTTTTTTTTTTCAACTTTATTGTGAATTCATCGGAATTCCGTGTTAACTCTTTTATGGTATTTGTTTATTCGCTGATCGTTTCGTTATTGTTTTTTCTCCTTTTTTCAGACTTTTGTGAAGTGAAATGATGAAAGTTTTGATCTTTATATCTTATCTTTTGTAAAAGTTGTTTCAATTTGTTCCATTAGCCGTCGTGAAACAGTTTGCAGCTGCACGTCTTAATCGTAGACATTTCGTAGCACGCTACGGGTCACGTAGCCCCGTAGCAACCTACGTAGCATATAGTTTGTGACTCTATAGTTACAGTACAGCGTAAGTAGTTGCACTTGTTGTTTTTTTTTATTATCCATGGACCCTTTCCTCCCCCTTCTCCCACCTTTCCTCCCACTACCCTAAGTATATGACCAACTGCTTGTCTAATAGTATACATAGAAATCCTTGGTTACAACCACGACTTTACTGTACAAAACTTCAACGCCATCCTAAATTTAAAAAATATATACGCTATCTTGCTCATACCAGCGTCTTGAACATATTGTGTAAAGAAAATAGCACTCGTGTTAGTGTTTAAAACAAGTTTTGTTTGCATGCGATGAAGGCTATAACATATTTCAAACAATTTTAAAGTATAATGTTTGAAAAATAAGGTGCTTATATTGTCCGAGCTCGTACCCTGCCAATTTTGGCTCAAACGTTGAGAATTTAAAATCTGGATAAGCATCATTGAGAATTCAAGAAGTAGATTAGTCAACTTCAACGTCAAAGGTAATGATAACGTCAACTTTAATGTCAATGACAAAATTAGGTGAAAGTCAAAGTCAAAGTAGAAATCAAAAATGGTTTATAAACCAAATTTATGAACAACAAAAAAAGTTTATAAACGTCACATAAACCAAAAATATTTTTTTGTAAATACTACTAGTGCATATGAATAACATTCCGGGTTATAATAAATAAATAAATATTTCATGACATTCTACACAACGTTATCTAGACCCATGGTAAACATAGCTTAACTACCTTGTGTTATGGGATCTAGAATGCGGATAAACATATTTAGATACTGTTTTTTTATAAATGCATACATATTATACATAGAAACACCTCTGGGTGCTTGATTAAGTACATTTGCATTGGTCTGCCAATGCAAATTCACTTTCACTTAATCATGCATACAAATATTAGCACTGAGCGGGAATCGAACCCGCGCCCCCTGCATAGTAATCGAATGTTCTACCGCTACGCCACGGAATTCGTCAAAATAAGGTACTCCCTCCAGCAAAGCTAAATTGCTTGTTATAGAAATGAATGCTTTAGTAGCAAGGTAGGGTAGGCAGAGGAATCTTTGGCCTTGCGTTTCAAAAAATATATATTCTTTAGTACTAATATTAACTGGTATAATATAATAATAAATAAATATATTGATATTCTTCTGTCATTAATAGAAGGTAACGTTTCCAAACGTAAAGATATAAAAAATATATAAATACATTTCAATATAAACTAGTAAGATAACATTCTCATCCACCTGAGCTGTTGTCTTACATATTCAAAATAAAATTCAGCGTCGTCATATCTAGGTAATCTGCATCCTCGACCGACTGAGCTCTCGCCTCACCGTGTGAGCCAGATACAAGCTGATCCGTTTTGTTTCCTTACCCTCTTCGTCCCTCATCCCCACCCTCCTTCGATGTAGCTTGGAGAAAATTTTACAAAAATATTCTATATTTATATACGTCTAGCTGATGTCCACAGGTCCTACCCGCTTTGATATCAGCTGTTATGATTTTTAATTTCTACCCAATTAATTGATTGCGGTCAAACGCACGTAAGATTTTAAATCTGAACAAGACCTTTAACACAAGAAAAACTGCAAAACTTCCATCCAGAAGTTTTCGTATTTATCGCAGACTTGTGAAAATTGTGTTCAAAATCCTTAAAATAACGTAACCCAAGTTTTTTTGTGAATATGTCCTATGCAGACATTACTTCACAGTTATATAATAGTATATCCTTTATTTATACACGGTGTAATATAGGAAGTTGATCGAAACTTTTCTGAGTAGGTTTAAATGTTTAATACTTCCAGATCAAGTTTCCGCTCCTTCCCCCCACGTCTTCTGATAAAAGATGGCGATATGATTTTGGTTGAATTGCTCCTACATAAATCTTCAAGTTTGTTTCAAAGTTTGGCTTGTATCAGAACGCCTTTATTTAATAATAATAACTTTAATAATTTTAGTTTTAGTTCATTCATTGCTTCCTAAGTAAAAGTTTTTGGTATAAAATTATTGAAATGAAATTAATTAGGAAGGAAATTATTAAATCGTTAAGTACAGAGGCTGTTACGAATCTGTAAAAATTAAATCTGTAAAGTAGCGGGAATCCTGTTATTCTCTTGGTAGATGAGGTTATAAACGGGACAAACAGAAATTATATATTATTTAGCGCTGTGTAGAATATCGTAGAATATTTATGATTATTTATTTATTTAACATTGTAACACTTGACAGCCTCTGTAGCGTGGCGGTAGCGAACACCACCGCTACGCAGGAGGTACGGGTTCAATCCCTGCTTAGTGCAAATATTAGTATGCATGTATATGGGTCTGGTCTTGCCTCGTAGAGCACGTTATTAAGCCGTCGGTCTCGGTCGTTACGGGTAGTTGAAGCGCCAAAAATCTATTAACTGGCCTAACAGCAATGCTTCGATATCGCGATTGGGTTATGGAGGTCAGATGGCGCTTCATGGAATATGTAGAAGTTCAGCAAATTCCGCAGGTAGACTGATAAAGCGGACCCTAGACCCCGAGGTAAAAGGTTCTGATACGACTGGGATTAACGCCAGGATTACGAAGATTTATTTAACATTTTGAGCAACATAATGACTTTGAAAACCTCAAAATGATTTTAAAATCCTACAAAAGAAGCTAAATTTCATTTTGTGTTTTCATTGTCACCTATTTGATTAATTTTTTACATCATTTTGTATGCTATTGAATTCGATTATGATAGGATTGTTTTTATCGATTCAGGTGAGATTGGACCCGAACCCCTTACAGGGAGAATGCTTTGACCGCTGAGCTAGCGAATCTCGCCTGAGGCTGTCCAAATTGTCCTACATATAGCCACCTATCGATCTACTCGTACGAACTATTGGAACCAATGAATGATGTAGCAATTATATTTAAACATTGCATTTTGATTACTCCACACAAAAAAAAATCAATATTTTTTATAAAGTACTTTTTTACTAATTATTCAAATACATTAAGATTTTTTTGAGATTTATTGATTAGTTTTAATATACAGATAAAATTTAAGCAATGAGTTATACAATAAATACATAACTATGCTAACTGTACAATATGTATATACAAAAATGAAATAAAAGAGGGAGACTGCAACTTTAGGCATAGAAAAATTCCTACCCATCGATTAGAATGTGAAAATTTTTGAATCGGTTCAAGTGGGATTCAAACCCGCGATATTTCCCTTACAGGAGGAATGCTCTGACGACTGAGCCACTGAACCTCGCCTGAACCCATCCAAATCTTCCTATAAATGTCCGTGTTGCAGCAAGGATGAGAGCCATCTACCGATACTCGTATAAACTATTGGAACCTATGAATGATGTTGCAATCATTTTTGATTGCTCTTTTTTTTATACCACTAAGGTGGCAGACAAGCACAAGGCCCACCTGATGGAAAGTGGTCACCGTGGCCTATGGACGTGTGTAACAAAGTCACACTCGTGCTGCCGACCCTGTAAGTACAGAGTTTCTGTGCTGTCAGTGTGGAGGACAAAGCAGGACAAACCTTTAATCATCCCACTGACAGCACAAATTCTCCAGTGAGCTCTGGCTACACTACTCACGGCCGGGAACACAACACGAAGTTATTATAACCGCGGTATTCTGTAGGGTGGAGGTACTTACCCAGTTGGACTGCTCTACTAATACCGCCTTGTTCTACCTCTCAAATCATTATGACTTTTCCATTACCATTACCATGTGACCATTAATGTTATATATTTAGTGATACACATATGATTATGACTACTAGAGCACCATTAAATGAAAAATTTACTAATAAACACTTTACCCATTTACTTTATACATTCCAGTTTGTACAATAACAAACAATGTTCTCATGTTAAATCATAATAAGCTTGAAAATTGAATCAAAGCATTTTGTAACTAAAGCCTCCCTAAGTGCACAATTAAAATCTAAATAACCTGTTCTAACAGTGAGCGGCTCTCGTTAAAACCCGCTACTTTATAATCGCGTACGTTCAAAACTAATTTAGTTATAAATGAGATCTTGTGCACCAACCACAAAGCGTCTCAAACAAACTCATTACTTTGCTGACGTCACTATAATCGTGTAGGTACATGCTTCTTTCTGTGAATATTTAGATTTATTTCAAATGAATGTTGCTTTAAGCTGAATATGTGGTGGCACCAGATGACATCGCATTTAAATTGTGAATTTTGATTTGGTTAAACCTCTTACGTACTTATATATGAGTTTTTTGAATGAATCTAAAGGTATGATACCGAATACCACAACTGCAGACGCGGAGCGTTCCGTGAAATATACTTGAATATGATAATTTTGAATGTTGTTTCAATTTCAATTCATTGCGGCTTCTTAATGATACCATTTATCCGTATCGAAGTTTAAGAAGTAATGTATGTGAAAATATGTAAATAGCGAATTGCGGTACTGAGTTTCTTTTTCTATGCAATATTTTTGTGCGTTTGAATGACGTGTCGTCTCTTCACAAACATTACTTTTTAAAATTCGAAACAGAAACCATAAAAATAGGTGAATCAAAAAATAACATCTGAATCCAACCAATTCATCACCCATACATAATTATTTGCACGCCTCGAAATCTACTATGATGTATGCAAAGGTGCATTAAAATCCACCTTTCGTTAACTTTGATTTTCGGTTCCATGTAATAGAGTTCGAGTCTGTTGCTATCAAGTGGGTTCAAATAAATGGTAATTAATATATTATACGTTTAATAGGTATCTATGAATTCCATAGGTACCAAACAAACATATCATGTCATGTAAAAATATCACAATGAAAATAAAAGATCAGTTACAATTTTATTCATTTATTCAGACAATTTCTTAAAACAAAAACAAGTCTAAATTTATTTCGCATTCTTCGAACTATACTTCTCACGTGCCTAAATAATTAATGACACATATTTTTCTCAAACAAACACTGCCCAACTAATCTGATCTCAACCAAAAAACAACCCCAACCAGTCCTAAAAAAACTTCACCTACAAAATCAAACCTATTTTCACGATTCAGTTGGACTCGTAATCGTAAAAATAATGTCATCCACTTCGTTTTACGAACTCGGTACTCGTCACGGGGCATGTCAAACACCTAATTCATATGAGGTATCGCACTCAGGTGCGGTGAGATTTTACGAGCACACAAATTGAACTTGTTCGAGCCCGCGGCTGATTAATATTTGTGTCGGGGGACGAATGATCTTCAAGTAGTGGAGGATTAGTGCCGCTGTTTAAATAAATTGGTTATAGTAGTTTGTGTGGTGATTTGTAAATTAGATAGTAGTTTATGTTGTATACTGGGGACTAGGTACTGACTAGGGAAGTACCTCCAACCGACAGAATACTGCGGTCATAATAACCCCGTGATTCCGGCAGTGAGTAGGGTAGCCAGAGCTCACTGGAGAGATTTTGTACTGTCAGTGGGAAGACCAAAAACTTGTCCTGCTTTGTCTTTTACACTGACGGCACAGAAACTCTTGTGTTTACAGGGTTGGCAGCGCGAGTGTGACTCCCTTGGCGTTGCACACGTCCATAAGCCACGGTAACCACTTTCCATCAGGTGGGCTGTGTGCTTATCTGCCAACCAAGTGGTGTATAAAAGTTTGATGCAAGCTTTATAGAGTGCTAGATGTTGCCTTCGGGCCCACTCTAGTATGTTTTTATCCCGTTTTCAGTCCCTACATGAGCCAGTTCTCGATATCTAAGTATCTTATGTGTTAATCCAAGAAATGGTCTATCTAAATGTCAATTTTATATAAATTCGTTCAACAGTTTAAGCGTGCTTGAGTTACAAATTTGTTGTCAAGTTGATGCCTATCGTTTCACGGTTATAGGCTGTGACCTTATTAGGTAACATCAAATGTAGGCGTTCGTTTGATTCTGCCTACTTCGGGAATGTAGGCGAGAGACTACGACTACAATGACTACGAAGAGATCTACTCTTCTATTTATATCTGGCTAAATATAGACTATGAGTGTTTAGTAAAGTCTACTAAATTGTTCCCGCAATTCATCGAATTCGAATGAATATAGGCTATGTTTATGAAATGGTGATAAGTATCCGAAAAGTTTTCGGTTGCGGACGGTTGTTAGTCGTTATATTTATTAGGATAGGTGGTCGGCTGCCAGTTATTTATTGCCTGTTAGCGAGCACTGGCCCCGGTATCGTTGAATAGAAAAAATGAAATAAATATATCACGAAATACAAGGTAATTCTTTGATATGTACTACTGTGTATTTTTATGTTTACTAGCTGTTAATCACATGTGAATTATGTAGATGTTGATCACATATCTATAAGATATGGGAACATCTTCGTAACATTCTATCGCTGCGTGGTTCCCGGTAGATTAGAATTTGGACCATCTCATCCCATGCGGTGACGTACAAGGCGACTAAGGTAGGCTGTGACAGGCGGCTCCACCTGTCACCCCCAGGAAGGCGCTCATGGGGGGCGAAGGTCGTTCATCGACCTCCGACGCCCGAGTTGCCTTCGTACGCGGGCAGCTTGGCTTGCGATCCTTCGTCGCTCCCGCTGCCGCTCCCGCCCCGCCTCCTCCTTCACGAGCATTACTTGCTCGCAGAAGGAGGCGCCGGCCGACAACGCATCCGCACAGCGGACCATCGCCGCGAGCAAGGTGGAGAGCGTGAGAACTCTCACTCCCAGGGCCGCCACAAGCTCCCGTCTCGGCGTTTCCCACGCCGGACACTCGGTGAGCGTGTGCGGCCCTGAGTCCTCGCTCGCGTAACAGTGTATATAGCCCAGACTCAACCTCTGATGCAAGGCTTGAGTGAACAATAGTGCTCGGAAGACGGCAATAGGCTCACCCCCCTATTACGTGGGAATTCAATGATTGATGAAATGTGGCTGCTAATTCACCTCTGCCTAACCATCCGGGGATAAAGGCGTGATTATATGTATGTATGTAAGTATGTATCGTATTCTCCATCATACGCTCACAGCTATTTCTCTCCGGGCTAGGCAGAGAAAAATAAATAAATAATCGAGAATGTGTGAATGGGTGACGAAAAACCTCCTACCTCACGATGTGCACCACTGAAGCTAGGCAACGCCAACCAATCGTATCCAAAGTTTGAAACCAGAGGTTCACTCTTGTACATTTCCTTATTTGATTTATCTCGGCATTTACGAGAAAAACTGCTATCCAAGAGGAAAGCTAGCACCAAAATCTGCTTATCAACCAACAAAAATCTTGGTGGAACCTTATACACCTAACATAACTAGCCCACAAACACCCAATATAACAAAAGAGCACCTCAATATAATTCTCACGTAACTATTAAACTGAGCAGATATGGTTCTATCTGGCAGTGAGCGTCGTATATATTGTAAGCAGAGCAAACCACATACTCACTCTTTCCCGTTACACCTCGCAAACTGTAAAGGGATGCCCCAAATTTATCTTCTAAGTCGTTAGAGCGGATAATGTTGCCGACTATTTTATTTAGAACTCAAGACGTGACTGAATCAACCTGTAAGGGTTATGAGGCCTTTGATGTTTTAGCATATATGTTATTAGAATTTGTGAATAGGGTTTAGGCACACTGGTGTGCATACTTAATGTGGAGATGTTGGTTGCTTCTTTGTTTTATGTTGTGACGTAATTACTTGGAGTTTTAAATGAGCTTTTTTAAGTGTACTGGGAAAATTTATTTCGCTCTGTTAGTTTGGATGATTGCTTAGTGGTATTAAATCTGAACGCTTTCAAGTTTCGGAGGGGTCCAAGAGGGCCAAGACAGATGTTTATGATCATTCAGGCCTGTTTAGAGTCAGTGGTACTAATACAAATATTAATTCTATTTTATGCTATATAATTTCATAAAATCACGATATATATTAGAAACCGTTCCAGCCATATTGAGAACTTGACAGGAGACATACAGGTAAAATGAAGTACTTTTAAAGTTAATTGGCATATCTACCTTACCTGCTAATTGACACTAGGTACTACCTAAGAAGTTTTCAAATTCTCGTCTCGTAAAATTAATTATTTAATAAAGTAATGTAAGGATGGCTCCCTCAAATTAAAAAGTAATTTAATAGGTACGCTCGTGGCGGTTTGAACGTTTGTTACTCAGTCACTCTTATACGGCTGAACTATTCTAGCTGTAATTTGATACAACGATAAATTATGTTCTAGAATAACACAAAGACTAGGTTTTATCCCCGTAAGTGGTTCCCAATGAGCTGCGGCAACAGGATAAAAATTCCTCGCAGGTGGAGCTGTGTGCAATGGCGAGTGTTATCATAATATGAACAGGTTGTGGTTCGAACATTATAAGAAGGGACAAACATATTATTATAAACACTTTTTATTATTATTTCTTTTAAGAAAAATTAGCAACCGCAATTACTAATATTCCCTCTAACCCCTCCAACTAAGCTAAATTGCTTGTGCTAGGAGTGGGTTCACGTCGGTAGTGTAATGGACAGGATTCGAACCCGAGACCTTTCGATCGTAAGGCCGACTTATTAACCACTAAGCTACCGACGCATTTTGCAAAAGTCGGGTAAAAATGTTTTAAAAACTTCCCAAAGACCAAAATTAAAATATTTGTTAAAAATAATAGATATTTTAATTAAAATTATCAAGTTATGGTCCAACCAAAAGACTGATATAAAAGTTTTAATATTAGAACAAATATAATACACAAACAAGGATGTACCGTATCACTACCTTAGTGACAAAAAAAAACAATGTTATTACTTCGTTCAGTAACCGTATTTCCTACTCTAACATAAGGCATAGAATGTCAGGAACAGCGTGTAATGTTAAAAAAAAGAAAATTATGGCCCCACAAAAAAAAAGACATGACATCAAAATTTTAAATTTAGAACAAAACGTAATACACAAACTATAATCAGCTCGGCGAACCTTGATCCCTATGACACTGACAGTTATTCCCACGACACAACCTTGTAGTAGCGTCACCGTTATATTATAATCGAATTGGCGGTGTCTAAAAATGATATTTATTAATTTTAGGCAGATATATGCAATTACAATAATATCCCGTTGGAATTATAATAATTATTAACACTTACAAGAAATTATCTCAATCAGACTTTACGTTGACGTCCTGCAAAAGTTACTCCGTTTGGAAGATATCGACTAGTGCGGAAAAGTATCGATAAACAAATATCGAAAATGGAAACGAGTGTACAAAATACATCAATAGAGCACCTACGCTCTTAGTGTCAGATTTATAATCATTTAAGTTGTTTGCGATAATAAAATAAAGGAGATTTAACAAATTTATTGTATATACCTACTCAAATAAAACAAAAGCGGTTTATTTATGATTTTTTAATATACATTAATCTGAATCTGACAATGGTGTCACCGATTGCGTCTCAGACTCGGAATCCGAACTGCAGCTGCTTTCTCCTATGTTTATGATAAACGGCTGGTCTACTATATTGTCGTATCGCACGTCTCGATTCCAATCATCTAAGCATAGCTTTTTCGTCTTTTCAACCACTTTCCTCCAATTGTCCGGAGTCACTTGACTACATGCCTCTTGTAGCAACGTAAGCATTTTATTAGCTGTGAATGGTGGAGTGGTGTTAAGCCTGGCTGCACAACCTGAAACAATAATGGTTTAGATTGAAAATGATGCAAAGTCAAAGAGCGAGATCGGGGTAAGTACATTATAAGTACATAATTTTGTACGTTAAAAGTGTGTAATTGATATAAGCACATGGATAAAAATAAAAATGCAATTTGCTAGTGAAATAAAATAGCTTTAAATAGTACTAGCCGACTAGACAGTCACCAGTGACCTAAATAAAAACATGTTAAAATAAATACAAATCAACCCACCTTTGATCTGCGCCCATATCATTTCGATTGCATTATATTGGCAGTGGTAGGGCGGTAGCCGAATCACGGTGTGCCCTTTTGATTTTGCCATCTCATCCAAGAAATATTTCTTCTTTGTTTGCTGTTTATGAAGGTTCAACAATCTAACTAATTCCTTTTTCAGCATTTGAGTATTAGCTGCCACACCATTGTTTTGCAGCCACTCTATTATTTCGCCTTTATTGTTGTTCGCGGTAGGCGCTTTATTAATTTGCACAGAGTGGTATGGGGCGTTGTCCATTAAAATGTAGTGGGGCTCGTTTAAATTGTCTAATAGTTTTGTGAACCATTTCTTGAAATTCTCAAAATTCATCTCTTCGTGATAATCACTTGTTTTCACGGATTTGAAGGCCCACAAGCAGTTAGGTACAAAACCTTTGGCTGTGCCAGCGTGGCAGATAATCAAACGCTGGCCCTTGCCTTCTGGTGCTTTGGTACAGGATTTCTCTGTGTCGTCTGTCCATGTTTTGGAGACTGAGTGATTGGCGTTGAGCCACGTTTCGTCCAGATAAACCACCTTGTCCCAGTTCTCGATGTTTTTTATTTGTCGTAAAGTATTTGTTTTATTCGTCGTCAAGTGGCAACAAAGGTCCGCCATTTTGTAGTTCGCGAGCAAAATAGTCACGCAAGCGTACAACAAACTCCCGCGTTTCACTGTTGAGTACAGTTTTTCTCAGTCTTTTCGGCATTTTGAAACACCAACAAACACAAAACAGCAACAATAACAAAAACAGAAAACAACAATAGTAACAAACAAAGGATTCCGTTGACACAAGAAAACACGTGGCGCATACAAGGCGTTAGCACTCGTACTGGCGTAGCGAACTGACAGTACTAGCGTAGTGACAGATCAGATAGTGTTGCTATAACTAAAATTTTAATTCACATTAAAATTATACAGTCCGACCATGTTACCTCTGCATCGGAATATTGGCAACCCCATATACAAATACACGGATACTTGTAAATATAACAAGCATTATAATTATAGTAATGTAGATTATATTTTAAAAACATGTTTATCGATGTGGCTGAATGCAAGTCACGCCTTTGCCTATAAAAAGTTGCGATATATCGACACGACCCGTCACTAGTATGAACTGTCATAGGGATCAAGGTTCGCCGAGCTGATTATAACGTGTTTAGTATTACTTCGTTCAGTACCCGTCTTTACCACTCTAACATATGCATAGAAGCCCGTACCTCGGGGACGGCGTGTAATGTAATAACTTGACGGAATATTGACGAATGGGATACGAATCTTGTTTTTTTTTGTCACTGGATAAAGGTTGTAATATGATATTCACCGTTGTATTGAAACGTGTTTTGTTCTTTTGTGTTTTGGCTGAATGTTTTTGGTTAGAGATTTTATACTGTTTGATTCAAATTGATATTAGTTTTATTTCTTTAGTGTACTCCAGTGTAAACGGATAAATAATATAATAATAAACTCTGAATGATATACTTTTTTTTTATACAACTTGGGTGGCAGACAAGCACATGGCCCAATTGATGTGTACGTGTATAACACCAGTGGAGTCACATCCATGCTGCCAACCCTGTTAGAACAACATCTTTGTGCGGTCAGTGTAGAGGACAAAGCAGGACAAGCCTTCGGTCGTCCCACTGACAGCACAAAACTCTCCAATGAGCTCTGGCTACCCTACTCACCGCCGGGAACACAACACGAAGTTATTATAACCGCGGTATTCTGTAGGGCGGAGGTACTACCCCAGTCGGACTGCTCAATTGGGCGGAAATATTGCCGTGTCCTACCTCCTCAAAAATACTACACAGTGCTTTCGTCATTGAAAATGAGCATAGCTTAAATATCACGTAATATGGGGTCTAGAATGCAGATAACTATACAAAGACCTACACCTTAATGTTTCTGTTACGTTACGAACATCTACAGCTGGTACTGATAGTTAAAGCTCTCAAAATGGTGACAACTAGTCTAACTATAGGACTTCATTATCTCCATGAAATTATGGAGATCAGTGGCAGTCTTTTCATGGGTATCGAAGTGCAGCCACTTCGCAGTATAGGTTTTTTTTTTTTTTTTTTTACGTGCGCAAAATCCCCACGGATACCTCCCCACCGGAGCCGGTGGAGGAGGTGTTGTCGGACTCGAACCGACTAAAACGCACGCCGCCTGTGGGTCGTTTTGGTTGCCGAAGGTGAGGTTGACAGGCATATCCCTCGCACCCCGGCCGACCCAGGGCCATCTCTCACGATATGGCCCTCTTCTCGGGTGTGGGGACTACAGAGTCCCCAACTCGTCCCCGGAAAATGGGAGGCGCGCCACGCGCGCCACCGCCGACTTCGCAGTATACTAAAAAGTCAACCCCAACTGAATTCGTAAAACGGAAAGTAATTAATGAAAACATCCAGACCAATGCTAGTACAAACATAAAAACATTTATATACATATAATCACGTCTTTATATCCAAAGGGTTAGGCAGAGGTGAATTAACACCCACATTTCACCTATGATTATATTCGGTGGTGAGTAGGTGGTGAGACTATTGCCGTTTTCCGGGCACTATTGTTGACTCGAGTTATGCATTTGAGGCAAAGTCTGGACTGTATATATCTGATGTTAAACAGCCCTATCCCCGCCTTGTACGACATTGCATGGGAAGAGATGGAATGGTACAAATTGTACTCCTCCAGAAACCACGCGGCTAAAAAAATTGAAAAAAAATTGCACCAGCCGAAAATCGAACTCTTAACCATTGATTTAACTATTTTTTTTTATATATAGAATACGTCAATTAAACTTCGCCTTGCCTGATGGTAAGCTGAAGGCAAAGTCTCAGAAAAGAGGGTCACCATTACTTACACATACCGTGTGACAATGGTGACACTCAGCTTGACGGCCTCATCATATGCTTTTTCACGTCCCGCTTAAAGGACCCGGGATTGTAGGAAGAAAGAAACACGTGAGCTGGTAATGAATTCCAGGCCTTAATGATGCGACAGAGGAAAGCCTTACAAGCCTTACCTTACAAGCGTTATACACGGCGTTGTAATAATTAAAAGTTTAATTATTTTTCACACTGACTCACCACATTTATTGCCCACTCAAATGGTTAATGGTTGACATAAAGCTGTAGTTCATTATTGTCGCTTTTATTATCGCCCTAGTGCTGTACAATATATCGTTTTCAAGCTTTTCTCGTGCGAAAATAGAGAGTAGTCTCCATTTTTAGGGTACCGTACCTCAAAACGATAAAACGGAACCTTATAGGATCACTTCGTTGTCCGCCTGTCCGTCTATCTGTCAAGACCTTTTTCTCAGGAATGCGTGAAGGTATCAAGTTGAAACTCATACCACATACTCAAATCTGTAACATCTTAAAATTGTGCTAAAATCAAACTTCTACGTCAACACACATAGGCTTATGGAGCTTAAGTTACGGAACACTAGACCGGCTTTTTATTTTTTTTATCTTCGAAGACTAAAAACGGGGAAAGTGTTTGGGGTAAGTTAGGCTTCAAATGACATATGTTATTTTTCAAATTCAGTTCATCAACTTATTTTTGAAAATACGATACAATATTTCTTCGGCTGTTTCGTAATTTGATTAAAAACCACCAAAAATAAGTCGAAAAAGACCTCACAGGATGATATCCTCATCATCTTACTATTGTAAGGATAAAAATTAATGAAGACTGGTCGAGTCTATTCGTGCAAGAAAGCTACAATACTTGGATAGAATCTATCACCCAGCATGCATCGATTCGAGACACATAGTCTGGCACATTATAACGTCTAGACGCGCATAACATTCCACTAGCCAGTCTGTATGTCAGCAAACCCTATTACTAATATAGTTTCTAAACATTTACGAGTCACTTAACTCCTAATGGGAGAACATAAAAACCGGTGTCGACTAATTATCGCGATGACGTCACGTCACATGTCCGCACGCCACGAACATCGCACTTTAATTACTGTCGACTATAAGTGCTTGGGATTGTATTGTTTGTAAAAATCAATGGTATAAATATATTTGGGACATGACGGTATTTCGGTTTTCACGAAAAACTATCGTTATCTTATCGCGAGATTGGAGTATTGTGATTGGCCGCCTGCCTACTGTGAACGTGTATATGTGTGAAGGCCAATCGCAATACTTCTTTCTCTCGTTACATTTACGATACGATTATGAGGAGGACACGGCGGTATTTTCGTCACAATTGAGCTATCCAAATGGAGAAGTACCCACAGGATACCGCGGCCATAATAACCTCGTGTTGTGTTCCCGTTGGTGAGTACGGTAGTTAGAGCTCACTGGAGAGTCTTTGTGCTGTCAGTGGGAAGATCAAAGGCTTGTCCTGCTTTGTCTTCTACACAGAAACTCCGTTCTTACAGGGTCGGCAGCACGAGTGTGACTCCCCCGATGTTGCACTCGTTCATATGCCACGGTAACCGCTTTCCATCGGGTGGGCCTATCCCATCTATCTGCTACTTGACTAGTAGACAAGATGTGGTTACATTTTTGTAATTGTCGAGGTAGTAGAGATGTGATAATGAAGGATCGGTGAATCAACGGTGATGGTGTTCTGACCACGTGGGCATTTTGCCAAGGACCTCGAGTATACCCTAGGAAAAAAAATAGACTTTTTAATCAGGGGAGGGCTCTCGCCACAAAACACTAATACTACTAACTTATCGGGATTAACTTTATATTAATGATAAATGGTTGGTAAATTAAATTAGGACAATCTAAAACCCAAACTAAAACTAGTAAAGCTAGAATAATTCTTAGACAGAATAGTTTTTGACGACAAATTTTTTCGCTACTTCAAAAATGTTTAAATATAGTTGAAAATTAAAACCCTTATACCAGTAAATTAAAATTAAATAAGAAAATATCAAGGATATCCGTGGTCGTATGCCACTTTTCACAAAAATGTATTGTTTTGTTAGCCTAAGTGGCATACGACCACGGCTATCCTTGAAATAGATTCAGTGACACAAACCAGCGGACGACTATAGACACTTCTAACCATACCTCACTTGTCCAGTTCTAATAAGTGATTGAGACGCAATGAGGAACAGATAAACTTACATACTATTTTTTTATTTATTATTATAAACAATTACAGTATTTACATGTTTCGTTTACTTAGTGATGCCACATAAACTCATTTGAGTTTTTCTGGGCATCATTATCATCGACATTCAGTTATTAACTTAACATACAAAATTATACAATCAAGTACCCACATATTGCGCAGGGACATGTGTTAGGGCACATCACAGAAAAAAGAAACCAAATAAATAAATAAAAACATTAATTTTGGCGGGTAGGTTGCAAAAGAACGCCACTATGTCTAACATACAGACTGTCAAAATCATAAAGCTCATTTTTCTCGCCGTAGTCAGGTTAAAAGTTTATGAACAACAGTATGTAATTTTCACCAGTATGAAACCAAAAGTAATTGGCATATACAGTGGACTAAAAGCATCTTTAAACGCTTTAGAGAACTTGGTTACCTTTAACAGTAGCCTTTAGTAAATGCGGTTAGTATAGTCTACTTGGAGTATAAATAACATTTAATTATTAAACTAGTCATCAACTGTTAGTTAAAATTGTGATATAATAACCATTACTTAACGCAAAGGGTGTGGATGCGTACTACGTAAGCCTTGTGGGAATTCCCCGAATGAATTACAAATAGGTCAACCCTCGTCTATAAAAATGTTTACTGAAATATTTAAGCAACTTTTTATAACACAGTTTTCATTTAGTCAATCCCGAAAATGCAGTCTCTCAAATTTTATTAATTGTAGTTGTACATCTTTAGATCTTCAGTAATATAGATTTTTGAAATACAGTCAACGGTAAAATTTGCTCAAGATAATCAGTAATATACTTTACATAAATATTAAATATATATAAATTAAACTATTTCGTGATCCCAGGATAATTTTTCGATGCCTAAAGTTGCGATCTCCCTCGTTTTTTTTTTATTATTTCATATTTGTAAATATTGTATATTTAGCATAGTTTTGTATACATTTTATAAGAAATTGCATTTTTCCCTGTATATTATTATATCATATTTACCTAAACTGAATAAAACATTTTGAAGTTAACCCAATTAAAATAAAAGATATGTTGTCATAATATTATTAACTTCCAAAATTCATACAGTACCATATACCTCACAAGAGACACACATACAGACAAACATACATTATACATATATCATGTGTATACAAGCTGATTATAATAAGTGAAATTCCAGTTTTAAACTAAACTATACCGCCATCGAGCACGCTACAAAAAATTAATTAAAATAACCAGAAGTGGTTTCTAATGTAATGTTATACATGTGTGGCCGCCCGGCTGGGCCCGTTCAAAACGTCAATTACAATAATTGCTTACAGCCATACCGTTTGTGGGAAAATGTGGCGCGTGTTATGTGCAGTTTCTATTGGACATTGTTGTGTTTTAAATTATTAAAAGTGTTTTAGGTGTTTTTGTTGGATAATAAAAACAATGTCCATATGCAATGATAGTGTATTAATAAATACCTTTTATTTGATGTATTTTTTTGTCTTTTTTATAAGTTGTCTACCTTGAAAGGTTTCAATTGGGTATTTTTCTGTAGTTAAATTAAATTATTTCAAAAAACAAAAACAACTAGCCCATAGCAGTCCAGCAGTCCTTTCCTCCACGCTGGCCAGACGGGTTGGTATTATTTCAAGTTTTGCTTCTTTCGCAGTGACATCCTCTGCGTATTTTTCCATTGGTTACTTTTATACAACTTAGGTGGCAGACAAGCACGCGGTCCACCTGATGGAAAGTGGTTACCGTGACCTATGAACGTGTGTAACACCAGGAGAGTCACACCTGTGCTGCCTACTCTGTAAGAACAGAGATTCGGGTGTCTCTGACGACAATCTTCGGATGAGATGGGGAGGTATTGTATTATTTTTCCGTCACCACACAGATAAATAATTTAACTGCGTTTATTAAAATAAGAATGGTAAAAGAGCGGTATAAGACTAAATAAAACATTTTTTTACATATAAAACCTCCTTCTTTTACACGAAGTAGGTCAAAACCTTCAATATCTTCCGAGTACTCCGGACGTATGACAGAAAATTCGTGGCAACAGTAAGTTAAAGTACTCAGGTAAACGCTCCCGTCCCTCGCACAATTACTTAGTCGCCTTAAACGATGCCCCTGGGAGAAGAGGGGCAGTTCATTCCGTACCCCGTACTCTGTACCCGGAAACTACGCGGTAACAAAACGAACACGCGAAATAATACTGTTGTAAGTTCACTGTATAATATTTAGCTGTCAAAAGTTTTGTAAATGTTACTTACAATTTTTTCTATAATTCTCTAAAAAAATTTTAGGACTCGATAAAAATAATACCAAAATAGGACTCAATTCGACTGGTTTTCTAACAGGTGTTGAAAATTTAAACTGTTTACATTTAAAAAAGTTGTAAGACTAGGTGAAAAACACCAAATTAGGAATCAATTCATGAAATTTCCTCATTGGTATTAAAGATTTCCACTATTTGCACTCTCCCTTCAATATCTGATTACTTTTACCGAATACCGGTAACCAAAAATTGCTAACCTGACTTGCTAAATTGGTTATGAGACACAAGTAAGTACTGACAGGCCAGGATTTGAATCCGGAACCCATTATTCGTAAATTTAACAATTGATACAATGTCACAAACTTACTAAGTTTCAAATCAATACGTGAATTAGAAATTTACTAAACTCAATTGCAACTTCGTTTCAAAAGAGCTAATATGACATAGAAGGAATTTGCAATAAGAGCCAGTGAATATGAAAGATACACATAAACAAGTCAAAACTCCCGCTCTAATTCGCTTCAAAAGTGATAGAATCCAACGATTTTAATTAGAGTAGATACAACACACAGGGTGTGCACAGAGAGGTCAACTGAGGGAAGGGTGGACAAGACAAACACGGTTTAATGACTATTGGAGGCGATCACTGCGTTGTTTTTTACCACAACCACACATTCGGTACAAGCTCAAAGCGAGGCAAGTTTCTAGTATATGTTATTTGTCAGTAGTACTCATTACTTTAGCGTGTATATCCGGAATTGGTAGTTAGATGTGTATTCTTTTATATGATGGTTTCTTTTAGTTGATAAGTTTATAATAGTATTGAAAAATTCAAAAGACCCACTATAATAATGAGCCTATTACTGTTTTTTGAATTTAATTACCTAATTTAATTACATTCTTTTGAATTTTTCAATAGTTTGTTTTTCCCGAATGGTTGTAATTTAAATTCCTACTGATACTAGCATATTCAAAATAACTAGTGAAAGTAACTTTTTTTTTTTGACATACTACACAACATTTTCAATTATCAATTGTTAAAATGTATTTTGTTATTATTTCTAAATAGTAAATTTTATTCTACTTATTTTAATTTGTAATTTTCAATTGTTTAAATGCATTTTCTTTATTACTAATAATTTAATCAATGTACAGTCTTGCTCAATATTTAAGTTGTGTACGACAGTAATACGGATGCAAATTAAAAAAAATACCTCAATCACAATTATGAATTAGAAGTGTACAATATGTATTTTGTAGATGTACCATTTTAAATAAATAAATAAATAACATTACCAGTAAGTACCCAGAGCTCACTGGAGAATTTGTGCTGTCATTTGAGCTGGCGAATTTGTGTAGACTAAAGGCTTGTCCTGCTTTGTCTTCTACACTGACGGCACAGAAACTCTGTACTTACAGGGTTGGCAGCGTGACTGTGACTCCTCTGGTCTTACAAACGTCCATAGGCCACGGTAATCACTTTCCATTAGGTGTGCTTGTCTGCCACCTAAGTGGTATAAAAACAAAACCTAGACCCAAAATAAGCAGAGCTTATACAATCATCTTAGCTAGTTATTTCCGGTCACTTCCGAAGCCTCCACTAAACCTAGGGTCCAATTTAGCTAATTGGACCCTAGGTTGAGGTGCACAGCGTGGTTTCACTAGAAGTTCTAAAATACGTATGTTTTTTTGAAAAATGTGCAAATATAATTGCAGAAGTCGGGTATCCCTCGTTTTCTATCGTCCCTATGTCACACAGGTCAAATCTGAAATGACTTCATCACACCAGAGACTGTTCATTACCCACTCTTAATTACCGACCTTACGCTGTATGTATTTGTGATCTCTCCTTGGCATCCGTCCAACCATTTGACTATATAAGATAATGTTACGGGCACTTATAGTTTAACTGTGTCGTATAAGGCTTGCAATACCAAAAACTATAAAAATATGATTTTATTATGTCTGTCATATCATACAGAGAAAAGTTTTGATTGATTCCCGTAGCCATTCTGATTATTGCGAATGACAAACATTATTTATTATCGTTATATGAATATAACAATCTTTAGATAGATAGATAGATAAATAATTATTTATTGTACACCAACAGATTTACAATAGTAAAAGTTCTTCCAGGCAACCTTGGGATGGACTCGTTATAAAAACAAAAGCGAAAAGGCGAAACACATTTCGCCAGTTTAGGTAGGCCTAGGTGCTAGCACCCACAGATGCTAGCACCTAGGCCTACCCCTTCGGGGATATAGGCGTGAGTTTATGTTATGTTATGTCATTTGTTTATCAGATGGGTGCGGGTAGATCTTACACGTCTTCCCTACTATAGTGCGTATTCGAGTGGTCTGGCAAGTTAGACGCGTGCTAGCCGTAATCAAATACGGACGTGTGTACCAGTTGGGCTCATAAAGTAATTAGTCTAGTGAGTGATCGAATTGATTGACCCCATACCTTCAGAATCACTATGTTTAGGCAAATGGCTACTGGACACTTACTTATAAGAAGTTTTAGAAGTAAAAGGTTACTCAATCATGCTCAAACCTATGTTTAAGCATGATTGAGTAACGTAAACCTTCACATAATTTCATATTTAAATATTACCAGAAACTCTGTGCTTACAGGATAGATAGATAGATAGATAATTCTTTATTGTGCACCAACAGATTTACAGTAGGACAAGTAGGTAGCATGTATACATTTTAATGTATGTACAATGGGCAGCCTTATCGCTGAAGCGATTTCTTCCAGGCAACCTTGGGATGGACAGTAATGTTATGAAAACAAAAGATATGGTGTAGTTACCGACTAAACTTGAATAGATAGTGTATAAAAACAAAATAAAGAGAGAAAAGTAAGTAAAATAAAATTAATATACGGCTTTACACAAAAAATATCAACATAAATACTGACATACAAATACATATACATGTATTAAATAAATATATACATAAAGTAGATAGTTCATACATACATACATACAGGATCGGCAGCGCGAGTATGACTCCTCTGATGTTACACACGTCCATATGCCACGGTAACCACTTTCCATGAGGCGGACCTTGTGCTGGTCTGTCATCAAAGTTATATTTTCAGGGTCCGCAGCGTGAGTGTTACGCCTCTGGTGTTGCACACGTCCATAGGCCATGATAACCACTTCCCATCAGGTGGGCCGTGTACTTGTCAGCCACCTAAGTGGTATAAAAAAAACCACGTAGTATTTCTACTTTGGTAATATAATGCTGAGCATTAGTCCTATAGTCCTATACCAACTCATGATATTATTATACATAGTTTAAAAGTGTCGATACATATTATTTTGAATCAAATAACGAACTCACATCATCTGGTCAAGAAAAACAGATTAACTTTTTCTATTACAAAAACGTCTAAGTACATAAATGGCTCCGAATTTGAACCTATCCGCAATAAATGGCAGCGACCCCGCCTTCAACACGTCGAGTCCTATTAAGGTCGGAGTACACTATCACCTAGTAAATCGAGACGAGTCTGTCCGAATAAGGCGCTGAGGAAACCAGAGAATAGCTGAAAGTAACGTATTGATGTTCTTCTATTGTCGATCTTTCTTTATTGATTCGCCTTCAAGGCTCGTAATAATTTATGATATTGACCGCCTTTGTTGGGTAAAGTTGGTTTACGTAACTTAATTTGGATTAATTATGTACGTTTTTTATACCACTTAGGTGGCAATCAAGCGCACGGCCCACCTGATGGGAAGCAGTTACCATAGCCCATGGACTATAATATATATAAAACACGTCAAATTATGACTTCACCTTGTCTGATAGTAAGCTGCAGACAAAATCTCAGGAAAGATGGTCATCATTACAGACCACAATATTACAAATGTGACTCTCAACTATGCGATATAATTAATTTTCACCATCACAAAAATCAAACACTTTGACAATACTTATTAACTAGTACGACAAAAAATCGCATCATTTTTGTAACTGTGAATTCTATTGAACTTTTTGTACTCCAATCAAATATAAGTATAATTTGTATTTGTATCAAAAATACAACAAAATAACACATCACACTACGGTTTCCCACTTATTTTTGTGCAACGAGGAGAATATAAAAAGTAATTATAACTCGGTCATCTCAGCCGATATTATCTCGACCCTCTCGGGGCGACAGGACTCCTCAAATATTTGCTCTCATATTAATTTTTATTTGGTAGCTTCCCCAGAATTGTATATTAGGAGACTTGGAGTGAAGGCTCTATTATAGAAAAGTTATTGTTAATTATACAGGAGTATTATTACTTAGAGTATTATGTGTAGATACTAGATCTATTCAAAGTTTCAAAATTTGTAGCAGGTATTCTAACGTTCAGAAGATGTTTAATTGATCGATCTGAATTTTGACTATTTAAAATACTAAAATAATAAACGAGTTCTTTGTGAGTGCCTACTTGTTCAAAGATATATAAGTCTTGTATATTATGTATGTATTGTGAGAAACAAAAGTGGCTTACCGCATTTCAATTAGTAGATTACCCTACTTCTGAAACATTTTATAGAAATTATAATCGAAACATTGAACACCTTGTGTAATGTGAGATTCTTATTGACAACAAGCTTTGTCTATGATTGTACGTAAAGGTAACCAAAAGTCTTGGCGGCCGTCTTCGTTATTTTACCCGAATCATCCAACAGTCAAACCGTCTGTTCGGTTTTGTGGGACTATGTATTAGTTCACAAGATGTACATGTACTTACAAATAAATAAATAAAAAAATAAATAAATATAAATTTGTACAATTCTCACATATTGAGAACTCACTTGTACTTTTTCACTTTTTTTTTATTTGTTATAAGACCTGACCGATTTCGCCTTCACAGCCACGGCATCTTCAAAGGTTTACAATGACAAAAATAATGTGGAAAACTACAAGTGAGTTCTCAATAACATACACTCACGCCTATATCCCCAAAGGGGTAGACAGAGGTGTGCTAGCACCCACATTTCGCCAATATGTTCTCAATATGTGTAACAACAAATTCCAGCAAGTGCCATCAACCATCAGTATAAATAGTTCTCTGTCTAACCCTTTAGAGATTTCTAAGATTTTTTAAAGTATTTATTGTGTTATACATTATCTATGTTTCAAAATTAAATACAGAACAATCCCGCGTCTTATATTTACATCAGCAATAGAAAATCATTACGCTCAAGCAAGACAAATCTTTAATATATCCCCTGAGCAATAACCACCAACGGTTGGCAACAACTGCATCCATTCAGCAACAGGTCTCATAACGAAATAAATTATTATTATAACCAATTTGTATTCATTTTGCTCTAGACATGGCCATGTTTGTTTGGCAAATAAACGGTATATCGTATTTCTGCTTATGATGAGAAACTTACACACATAACTAAGGACTATGGGGTAATCTGATACACAGTTGAGATTTTTTTTTGTTTTGGACATTATTTCTCTTGTTTATAATGTAGCTATACATGATGCCGGTGTAATAATAAAATAAATTAACTTAACGAAAATATACTTGTATTTTTTTTATACCACTAAGGTGGCAGACAAGCACACGGCCCACTTGATGGAAAGTGGCTACCGCGGCCTATGGACGTTTGTAACACCAGAGGAGTCACAGTCGCGCTACCAACCCTGTAAGTACAGAGTTTCTGTGCCGTCAGTGTAGAAGACGAAAGTAGGACAAGTCTTTAGTCTTCTCACTGACAGCAGAAATTCTCCAGTGAGTCAGTAATATTTATAAGCTCCGGGTCACCGAGAAAAGTCCTTAATAGGAACTATCTTCTTTTAGAAAGCCATTCTTTGGGTATCGAGGTAGGGCATGATGGTATTTCCATCCAATTGAGCAGTCTGACTGGGGAAGTACCTCCGCCCTACAGAATACCGCGGCCATAATAACCTCGTGTTGTGTTCCCGGCGGTGAGTAGGGTAGCCAGAGCTCACTGGAGAGTTCTTGTGCTGTCAGCGGGAAGATCAAAAGCTTGTCCTGCTTTGTCTTTTCACTAACGGCATGAAAACTCTGTGCTTACAGGGTTGGCAGCACGAGTGCAACTCCATTGGGGTTGCATACGTCCATAGGCCTCGTTAACCACTTTCCATCAGATGGGCCATGTGCTTGTCTGTCAACCAAGTGGTATAAAAAAATCGAGACGATTGAACCCAAAATTTCTACGTGAAGTTGGAAATTTTTATTTCGTAAATGCCGTTAATCGGCACTTACAAAACGTCAACATACAAGATATGCTTACATACATACATAAAATCACGCCTGTTTCCCATAGGGATAGGCAGATAACATATGCTTACTTTGGATTAATAGAATTTCCTAAAATAATTATTAATTATTGTTATAGAAGCCATTCAAATCTCTTCCATACAACCATATTTTGATCAGTAATACGCGTAAAATCGCAGCAATTACAATAATACAAGTAATAGCACGTACGATATTGATTAAATGGAACCAATTAAGGAGTGTTTATCCTCACGGTTAACGCGTTCGATGGGAGTGTTTTAAAACAACCGATGTTACCGTTGTACTGGGCCGATTGGGCCGATTCCACGTCATTGGACTTCACGTGCAGCACAAAGCGAGGCGTACTTTATTGTGTAAATTGGATGCTAGATGTGATTGACGGACAATAATGAAACCTGACTAACAGACTGTTCACACAAAAAAGTGCCGTACTTGTATGTGATACAGCACATTTTTGTTTGTTGTGAGAAAGTTCTTACGGCATTTTTGTTTTTATATTTAAGATTCGCCAGGACTCACTATCTCCATCAGGGTTATGGCCACAAAACCAAATAGATGCCCTTGGTCTATACACATATCTTTACAATAATATATAGTTGAATAGTTTCCTTATAATTCTACCTACACGCGGTACACTCTTTTAACAAAATAAATCGTTGAAACGAAACCAAAAACGCTGACTATAATATTCCTATAACTCTCTTTTATAATGAATAAATTATGTAAGATTGCTTAAAAAGTTTTATTCAATATAGGGTTTAATTGAAGATTTTGATTAATTTTCATCTTGATAAATTAGTCGATGAAGATTAAAAGAAATTGAATCGGTTCATGTGAGATTCGAACCCACGATCTTTCCCTGACAGGGGGAATTAAAATAAATTAGGTCAGAGAAGATGGCATACTCAAGTTTCACGCGTGGTTCTCGAGATAGGAGACGAGTTTGCTCCCCTCTCAATGAACGGGGTCACATAGACCCTGTGCCCTGCAGAGATTGACTGTATTTGCATCGTCTCGGATTTTTTAGACAATGTCGATTAGACTTCACTGAAGTGTTTATGATAAAAATATGTAATGACTAAAAGAAAATTTAAAGCTTAAATCGACTTTCTACATTAAAAATAATGCAATCATGTGTTTTCATGTTTCACTAAAAGAAGTTCATTAATAATAACTTGATTTTCATTCCTGTTATTGGTGAAATCAGCTCTTAGTCTTATGTTTTAATTTGCAAAGATTTTTACCCAATAATTTCGAGAGAAATTCTGGCCTCGAAAAATACTCCAATGCAACCAGAATACTAACATGATCGCGAATTAAGGCCTGTTTTTGCACCGCCGGATAAGTTAATGAATAGCGACGGTACGTGCTACGGACAATATTTGCCCCACCCGCCCCAATGCCGGGATTGCCCCAACGCAATGTTTGTCCAACCCCAATAATTTAAGGAGTATATTTCGCCGTTCAATTTGCAGTGTACATTGATACGTATGTTTGTAAACGATTTGTAGGTTTTCTGTTTTCATTTTGATCTTACCTTTTAGTAATGAAGTACTATAGGGCTCTGTAATTGGACGTGTTTCTTCGACGTTATACGCAAATAAAAGATATTTATTTTATAGAGCAATGTGACTTAAAAATGTTTCAGTAATGTAATTTGGCATTTATTATTTAGAACATTTAATTGACGCTACCCGTGACCAGGGGGCTGATTTATTCCTTACGCAAAGGATTGGTATTGCCATTCAACGTGGCAATGCCGCCTTCTGGCCACCCTCCCGGTTAACGTCGATGGGGAGGAATTCTTTGACGCCTGAACCTGCAGGATTGTTTAGGTATATTTAGTTTTTTCTTTTTTTAAATACTTTAATTTAGATAACTTCCGTGTACATTATGTAAATATTAACCTGTAGAATATATTGGGAAGATACATTTGAGGTATTTTGCAGTTTTGCCTCAAATTCTTACATTCTCTTGTTGATAGTGCTGCTCATGACTTATTGTTATAATGACTAAGGTGACTGAGGGATGGGGCTGTGTAACACTAGACAGATATATACAGCCCAGACTCAGCGTCAGATACTTGGCTTTTTTTTTTTTTTTTTTTTTTTTTCTTCGCATGGACCTGCGATCAGTCATCTAGACTATAATCAGGTAGGTTGTGAGTGCTTGGCGTTTGGTGATTCAGAGCCACTGCTCCGTCTCCCCTTATTAAGTCAACACGTCGGATCTTTTGAGTCTTCCAATCGGGTTTGGCTGCAAAAGCATACTGGATAACGGGTTTGGGTGAGTTGTCAAGCGGTCCCTGTAGTTGGCTGAGTATTGTTTGACTTCATCCAGGATGGTTGAGATTCCCAGGTATTCGTGGATTTCCGAATTGCGAGCATACCAGGGTGCAGAGGAAAGTACCCTTAGAATATTGTTTTGAGCTCTCTGCAGGCACATGATGTTAGATTTGCTGGCTGTCGACCACAGTTGGACACCATATGTCCAGATTGGTTTTATTATGGAGCAATATACCCTTAGCTTGTTAGATAGGGATAAGGCAGACTGTCTACCGAGGAGCCAGAGTAGGTTTTTAAATCTCAGGTTAATTTCATTGCGCTTCGTTTTTATATGATCTTTCCATGTCATCCTTCGATCCAGGTGAAATCCTAGGTATTTAACGCAGGTTGATTGGGGCAGTGTGTCGAGGCCTAGGATGACCGGGGGGCAGGATTCACGTCTTAGGGTAAATGTGATGTGGTGAGACTTTGGGGCGCTTGCTTTTATGCGCCACTTGGTAAGCCAAGCACTGGTGGCATTTAGCTGAGATTGCAACAGTCTACTCGCCTCAATTGGATCACTGTTACAACTGAGGAAGGCTGCATCGTCGGCAAATGTTGCTACAGTTGTTTCGGGCGACTGGGGAAAGTCACTAGTGAATATGTTGTAAAGCACCGGACCAAGTACTGAGCCCTGGGGCACTCCTGCTCTGCAGTCGAAGAGGGAAGATCTTGCGTCACGAAGCTTGACTTGAAACTTTCTGTCACTCAGGTAAGAGTCCATCAGCAGGTAGTAGGAGTGTGGAAGGAAGTTTTTAATTTTGCAGAGTAGCCCTTTATGCCAAACCCGGTCAAAGGCCTGTTGTATATCGAGAAATGCAGCCGAACAGTATTCTTTCTTTTCCAGACACTGCCTAATTGTGTAATAGACTCTGTGGACTTGTTCTATGGTTGAGTGGTGCTTCCGGAAGCCAAACTGGTGATCAGGTATCACGTGGTCCATATCTAGGCAGGGGGATAATCGTAAGAGGATGATCCTTTCCCATAATTTTGACAACACTGGCGTCAAACTAATAGGCCGATAAGAAGAGACTTCGTTAGGAGGCTTGCAAGGCTTTTGGATCATAACGATTTGAGATGTTTTCCAGAGTGCAGGAACATGTGAGGTTCTCAGTGTGGCGTTTATAAGAATGGTCAAAAAGACGACGCACCTCCTAGGGAGCTCTTTCAGTATCCGGGGGGTGATCAAATCAAATCCAGGTGCTTTGTTAGGGTCCATTTTGGCTATTTCGCTTGCTATCTCCCTTGGTGAGGTAGACCTTAACGGCAGGCATAGTTGTAGATCTTGCCTTAGGACTTGATCTATTTCCGGATCTTCAGGAACATCCGTATTGTTGGGTTTAAAGACTCCAGCTAGGTATGTAGCAAAGACCTGGGATTTTTCTTGGTCAGTTCGTGCCCATTTGTTTCCGGATCTAATAGGCGGAGAGCACTGTTGCGGCTGTGGGAGGTACTTAGTTGCCTTCCAGAGATTGTGGGTTCCATTAGCATTTGGAGACATTTTAACCAATCTCTGTTTGAGGGATTCGTTCGCAGCATCAGCCAGAAGATCTTTGAGTTCTTTGATTGCTCGGTTTAATCTGGTTTTATCCGCGCGCCTGTGGGACGTCTGCCAAATTCTGCGAAGGCGACGTTTTTCAGCGATTTTCTTCTTGACAACAAGAGGGATCGGTACCCCATGCGATGGATTCTTCAGTTCAGGAGTACTAGACCAAGCCGCCACTTGGATCAGGTTTGTGATGTGTAAACACGCGTCATCCACTTCCTCCTTGGTTTTAAGTGGGACATTGAGGTTTATGTTTGAGTCCAGGAACTCCCGAAAGCATCTCCAATCAGTTCTGTGATTGTGGAGATGGTCAGTCTGAGTGTCACTGGGTATGGCCCCTGGACTAATTGTTAGTAAGACAGGCGAGTGGTCAGAGCTACCATCGAGACTCGACTTTATGAGGGTGTTCTGTACGCTGATACCCTTTGCGATAAAAAAGTCTAGCAGATCAGGTGTTTTATTGCGGTCCGTGGGCCAATATGTAGGCTCCCCGGTTGACATAGCTAATAGGTGATTTGCGTCTATACTCATTTTCAGTTCACGCCCTCTAGTGACTGTTAGTCTAGATCCCCAATATGAATGCTTGGCATTCCAATCACCACCAGCAATGAATCGGTTGCCCAGTGTCTTGAAGAAGTCAGTAAACATTTTCTCCTTTATGGTGTGGCGTGGAGGACAGTATACCGCAGAAAGATTAAGGGGTCCCGATCGGTCTTCCACCCTTACAGTCGTGGCTTGAAGATAGGGGGCCGTTGTGGAATCCAAGAGGCAATGCTTCACACTGTTTTTGATTACTATTGCGGTGCCAGCATGGGCCCCACCATCAGGATGGCAGGTGAAATACACGGAATATCCTGGGATGCATATTCGGCTTCTTGTTGAAGTATGCGATTCAGAAATAAGGCAAGCGTCAATTTTATTGGATTTGATGAGCATCTCAAGTTCGTTTTTATTAGGGGCAAGGCCGTTGATGTTCCAAGTAGCAATGAGTAGGGAAGTCATTTTGTAAGTTTAGAGACGAGAGTGGTGATAAGACTCACTAAGGAGCCTATTTGTTGTATTAGGAGATCCATTTTCTCGCTTTGTTTGAGTAGGATATCTTCCAGCTTGTTGTAGGATTGTTTATTTGATTGGGTATTCTTGCCATCGGTAACTTCAGCGTATGTGCGTGGTGTGTGGGTTTTTCGGTTCCTTCGGTTATTGTTGAGGTAGAGCATATTGGGATAGTAGGCAGAGTTAAGGTTGCTGGGGCGGGTCGAGTTTCCCTTGGGGTAGAATTTTTATTTCGTCGGGCAAGGATTTCTTTATATATTTCACACCCTTTGTAGTTAGCCGGGTGGTCGCAAGAGCAGAGAGCGCATTTAGCAGGTGAAGATCTATCTATCTTTTTGCACTCGGAGGTTTTGTGACCTTCCCCGCATTTGACGCACCTGAATGGTCTCATGCAATTATTTTTTGAATGCCCATAGCGCTGGCAACGTTGGCATTGGACGATACTTTTTGACTTACGAGGATCCTCTATCTTAACTTTTTGGTTGAATATGTGAACGATGTTTTTGACTGCAGGGTTGTTAGCACTGGGCTCAAGGTTTACAAAGAACGTCGATGTAGGTTTCTTGTCGGGTCCGTATCGTGCATTGATGATTTCACCTTTAATTTTATTGTTGGTTACCTCAATGGCTTCTGATATTGCTTCATGGGGAGTGCTGTGATGGAGGTCCTTTATGACAATACGATAGCATTTGGAGTCTTTAGGGGTAAATGTATGTCCTATGAGACTTGGCTTGAGTTAACAATAGTGACCGGAAGACGGCAATAGGCTCACCCCCTATTACGTGGTACCTAATTCTATAATTGGTGAAATGTAGGTTTTAATTGACCTCTGCCTAGCCCTCCAGGAATAAAGACGTAAATTTATGTATGTAAGGTTAAAATGTCTATTATCAATTTTTTTATGTGTAATATATATTAATAAAAATTATAAAGGTTTAATATTTTTATAACTTTACTTTGTGACTATCCACAGCTATACCTATAAATCCGTCTTGGGGTGTGTAAATACAAAAGTTACAATTATGTGTAACTTTTGTATTTACACACCCCAAGACGGATGTATAGATAAATGACAGTATAATCCTTTAACAATTATATTGCACAGTGTAACATTCGCGGAATTTGCGACAGTATCAAAATTATACGTCGCAATATTAACTGTCTAGCCGTTTAAATAGGGGAAAGTCGACACTTGAAATGTATATTTCGTCCAAATTTCCCCAAATTGGGTAGCTCGACGGCTTAATTGGTTATTTCCCCTGACTACTTAAAGTAGATGTAATAGGCTTAGGCCCAAAAATATAATATGTAAGTATAATAATCTGTTCTTATGCTGACGGTACGGAACGATCCCGACCCGACCCCTTGCGTACTTGGGAGGTTTTGATTAGGCCTTGCTTACCTTAGGCCCGCATGCGGAAGATTCTGCGTAAAAAGAAATGGGCCGTTGATTGTTAAGACCTGTCCTATATTAAAAAAAATTGTAGATATTTAATTTATTTCCATTTTAAAGTTAAGATTATCCTATATTTTAGTGCTGTCAGTGGAAAGACCAAGGTCTTGTCCTGCTTTATCTTCTGCACGAACGGCACAGTAACTCTCAGTTCTTACATGATCGGCAGCACGAGTGCTGGGAGAATTACTCCCCTGGTATATTATAACGTCCTTAAGTTCCCGGTAATCACTTTCCATCAGGTAGGCCGTGTCCTTGTCTGCCACCTAATTAGTATAAAAAATAGATCGGAATTGATTCTTAGATCAGGTACTGATTTTTAACCACTAGAGGTTAAAAATCAGAAATGTTCAGGGTTTGATTCCGTACCATTAAGCTAACGATGAAGCCATCAGAATCACAATAAACGGGATATATACCATGTTTCATTGTTTTGAGTTACCGATATTTCAGCGCTGTTGCAAGCACTATGATCACGAAGGAACTGGAGTAGTGGCGGTGAACAGACCATGATAGTTTAAATACCTATATAACGATGAACCCACTCCTAACCAATAACCCAAGCAATTTAACTGAGCTGGAAGGGTTACGGTAATACTAGTAACGTTAGTAACTAATATTATTACCGAAATACAGTTTAAAGGTAAATTATTATGAATACGAGAAGTAGAAAGTGTATTGACATTGTGCTGAATTCGACCTCGGTACCTAAGAACCCAGCTCGGTGGGGATCAAATATCAATCTGCTTCTCTGTAGGAACCCCCATGCGGAGATGATTGGGGATACATTCCGCTCGCATCACTGAATACTGAGCGACGAGAAAAACTTATAACGTCTCCAAGATGTCGGCGAATTTTGATATACGTATACATGAATATATTTATTGAAGAAATCGGCTTTTATTTAGGATACATAGTTTATGAACAATATGTAATTTTTTTTAATAAATTATTATGGTTAAGGTAATTGAAAAGAATACTAGAATACCGCGGTAGCCTAGTGGTATGGGTAATGGACTGCTGAGACGAGATTTTGGGTTCGATCCCAGGTTTACCATGGCATACGCCAACGACTTTTCGATGCTTTTCGAAGTTATGTGTCTATTTATCGCAGGTTTATAAGTGCCCGGTTAATGGCAATAGGCTCGCCACCTATTACATTGGGAATTAAACATATACTGGCGGAATTTGAGTGCAAGCACCTCTGCCTACCACTTCGGGGATATAGGCGTGAGTTTATGTTATGTTATGTTACTAGAAACGAGATTACTAATATTTCCTCTAAGCCCCCCAGCTAAGCTATATTACTTGTGTTAGGAGTGCGTTCACGTCGGTATTGTTATGGCCAGGATTGGACCGCGGGACCTCTCGATCGTAAGACCGACTCCTTAACCTCTAAGCTTACAGACGCGCAAATTTGAAACAACTTCAGCCTCTGTGGCGTGGCGGTAGTGAACACGACTACTATGCAGGAGACGCGGGTTCGATCCCCGCTCAGTGCAAATATTTGTATGCATGAATATGGGTATTTGCATTGGTCTGGGTGTTTCTATGTATAATATGTATGTATTTACAAAAAAAAGAAAAAGTATTTAAGTATGTTTATACGTATTCTAGGTTCCATATATAGTTTAACTAGCTTGTAGTTAAACTATGCTTACCATGGGTCTAGATAGCGTTGTGTAGAATGTTGTAGAATATTTATTATTTACTTAACTTGAAAAACTGAAAGATTAGAACAGTATTCCGTGACAAATTGACTATATCGATTAAGATAGAAAAAATCGAATAAGCTCAGGCGGAACTGCAATCATTTCCTTACATAGGAAATGTTCTGACCGCTAGCCACCGAGCCATGTCTGAAGCTATCCCAATTTTCCTACCCATCCGTCTTGGGGCGACCGTGGGACCCATCTACCAACACAAACATTATGCATGCAAATGTAATTTAATGAAAGAAGAATTAAATAGAGCCTAAGCGAATATTTGCATGCCATTGAATGGTAGATGTGCTGAACTGTATCTAATCTTACTTAACACCATGTATGACCACATTTCTGCAAATAAATGAATTTTGAATTTTGAACACTTGTTCTGAACTATCGGAACCAATGAATGATGTTACAATCCTTTTTCAAATTAATTGTAATGGTTATTTAATTTCAAAGAGTCATAACCCTGTACGGGACTTGAGCCCGAGTAGTCCCTTTCTAGGGAAATACTTTGACCGATCAAATGTATGAAAAGTTTGCATAAGTAATAAATACTTCAAAATTCTAATGCTCAAAACTATTTTAAAAGTATTATCAAAAGTTAATGACACTTCTCATAAAATTATAACAAAAATATGATTAACGTTTCAGGTTCATAGATTATAGGATGAGCAATATTTGAATTACGTATTGACAAACTTCCCTTTATAACATTAAGTTATTATTAAGTCACTCAAAATATCCACTGTCTCGTCACACAGTGTTATCAAATATGTTGATTTAATAGAATCGTCACACTAACGAAGACTAAATAACTAATATTTACTCAGTTAAGTCACACAAAACCCTATTCACTGTATTGTTAAAACAAATAATCACAAGTGTATGTAATAATGCTGGTGCCACACGTCTGCTATTTGCCGCAGTCTTCAAGCGTTTTGGCAATTCAAGTGAAATAAATATCTTTATCTACGCGCATATGAGTGCGCTGGTGTGTTATAGATAAGCAAGCTTGACGGACTTCCAGCACATTTGGTGCGCTTCATGTTATTTTTATAATAAAAATGAATAAAATAAAACGTGAAAAAGCGCAAGAAAAATAGGAAATTCAACAAAGATCACAGAAACTATACCTCTTGAATCAAATTTAGTTTCGATTAAGGGAGGAAATTTTTTGAATGAGAATTGAATCAGACGGATATGTATAGGAAGATTTGGATGGCTTCAGGCGAAGTTCGATGGCTCAGTGGTCAAAGAATTCCCCTGTAAAGGAAAGATCACGGGTTTGTTTACCACCTGAACTGATAAAAAAAATCCTATATTAATTGAACCATACCTCTGTTTTATAGCGTATGTTGTGCGTTTGCGTGTGTTGTACAAGCACGTGTCACAAGCTCTCTTTGATTCAGGCATTCAAAATCGACATTTACTCGGTTTGGTGGCAAGCGCTTTCAGGCCATTACAAGCGAAGTCTACTGAGTATTTTCTATCACGCCTACCGAATGAATCCTAAACCAATAGCTGTAGAAAATCTAACCAAGGTATTAGAATTCATATATATATAAGGATTGGCACATATAAATAGAATGACTTATTATTGGCACACAGAACACAGGCACAGAAACTCTGTACTTACAGGGTCGGCAGCGCGAGTGTGGCTTCTCTGGTGTTACACACGTCCATAGGCCCCGGTAACCACTTTCCATCAGGTGGGCCGTGTGCTTGTCTGCCACCTAAGTGGTATAAAAAAAAACTTTTAAACTTTCCTGTGATACAGTTTTTAACTAGTAAAGGTTACAGGATATATTTTCCACTGCAAAACATCTTGCAACAAATTGTACCTGTACACTTAAGTTAAACAGTGGAAAAACTGTTATGAATAAATATATAAAAATATCCAACTCAAAATAACGATCCATAGAACACTTTTAAAATTGTATGTAGGTGTTTGACGAGGTACGTCACTCACGTGGGCCTAACATACGGCCCACACTCAGTGACTTTAATAACTTATGTTATAGGTCTATCGTATCGGTGTAATTCGCACTTCCTGTGTTGTTCTTTCCATTTCGAACACGAGTTCTTAGAACTAATGTTGTTATTCGTAAAATATTCTGAAATCTTCGCCTTGATCTTATTAGCTACATGTTAGGTAGCATATATTTTATTGCGTATTGTAAAAAAAAAGTAATCTTTTTGACTGTTGTAAATGTTCTTCCATCAATGAAGCATAAACATTTAGTCACAAATTTTCTAGAGGTCACTGATTTTTTTTATATATACCTATAATATATCGTTTGGTGACTTGATAAAGAAATATCTGTCGACACCATTTTACCATCGACAGCATCAGGCATGACAATCAGGCTTTTAAATTTCACCTTAATTTCTCATCATCAATTTCTTTTTCTTTTTATTTCTTTGTTGTTTATTAACTGCAATAACCAACAAAGAAATGAAAAGAAAAAGAAATTGTAAAGAGAATGAAAGGAAGAATTGAAACATAACGTTTTACAGAACTCGAGCAAACCATACAACTTCTACTTAAATTCAATATTAATTGAATTTGTTTTATATACATTTTTTACGCAACTGGGGTTCATAATTCAGTTCAAATTTTAATTAATTTCAACTTCCGTCTACAGTATTATGTGGACAATTTAATACGTCTTGGACAAAAGCACCCACATCTTAAGAAGTACCGAATTGCCTCGAACTTCATCGAACGTCCTCGATCAATCTTACTTTCCTTTTCAACGAATACATTTTATTCCTGGTTCACGAATTTATTTCACCGTTACTATTATTGCCTCGGTGTTTGATTTATTGCTTCACTACTTTTTGCACGCGTCTTTGCTCTAAGATTTGTAGAGGGCTGTACAATATATTGCTTATTTTTTATATCACTAACAAGCATATGGTTTGCCAGATGGCACGATTGTGGTGATTTACGAATGGTACAATATTTTTTGTAGTATGTTTTAAGAAAGGATACTTTGGTGTGGTTTTGCTATCGGGTGTTTTAGTTGAAGATTTTTCTTACTGCTTAAGTAATGGAATAGATGATGGAATAAACAAAATATTGCCTTTTTGTAGCGTAACAAAAAGTAGCCACTCTTAAAGATTTGATTTATACGTAAATGATCTAACAGATAATTTCAGTTGTTGATGATGATGATGGCAGGTGGGAAGTGTATGTACTGACTTACGAAAAAGTAACCTAATTACATATATTTATCTCTTGAAACTGTCCAAAAATAAAACTTCTAAGTCAACGCATTCAAAATATATTATGGTTTATATGGATATAAAAATGGATTACACGCTGCTTGTCACAAACGCTATTCGTCATACACGCAGTTGGTCATCAGCGATCTGATTTACTCAGTTAGACACATTCGTTATTAGTCTTATACGCTGTTCGTCACTATTGCCTTTCGTCATACACGCGGTTCATCATACACGCAGTTCGTCTTAAACGCGATCTGTCACGATCCGTTCCGATAATGCAATAAATATTAACATTGTCAATGTAAATTGAAATCTCTATCAAAAACACAGTATTTTAAAAAGATTTCTTATTTACACATTTAGTTCATTCATGAATCTGTGTTGTGTTGATATCGATAACTTAAATAATCCGACAGCAAAAGGCCGGACGGTATGACTCTGGTGCCATGGAAAAATGGTAAGTGCCTTCTGTGGGATGCCACGTGTGTCAGCACGGTTGCGCCCAGTCACCTGAGCCGTACTGTCCGGTCTCCGGCGGCTGCTGCTGAGGACGCAGCGGATAAAAAACGAGAGAAATATGCGGCGTTGACAGAGCAATATATGTTCGCTCCCTTTGCGGTCGAGACAATGGGTAGTTGGGGTACCGACGCCAAGAATCTGGTGAGCGAATTAGGGCGCAGGTTGAGGGACAAAACCGGTGACTCCCGCTCCGGCTCGTACCTGGGGCAACGGTTGGCCATAGCTGTTCAACGGGGCAATGCCGCCAGCGTCATGGGTACCTTTGCACCAGGTACGATGAGGGGCGGGTTAATAGATTAGACTGTCACTCTGACTGTACAAAAATGTGGACAATATTTTAATTTTATTAATAACACTGCAGGTTTAAATATATGTATCAATCAATGTAATTATTAAAATAAAACTAAACTAACTATAATACAGAGATATATAAGTCATAGCTAAAAATAATTAAACTCTCGGTGCTCGAGTCCGACTCGCACTTGACCGGCTTTTATTTAATTAAACTACAGGGTCGTTCTTAGTGCAAAGGTTGGCCATTTGCACCGGGAGCGATGAGGCGCGGATTGTTTGATTAGTACATGGACTAAGCATTGCTTCCATAATTATACTAGGTATCGGGACTTCTCGCGAATTATATCTTGGAACTTACTATTTCTGCCGACGTTCACGGATTATGCGTGAAGCCATTGAAATCAAAAAATATAAAAATTTCAATAGGGAAGATGGATTCAAGCTATCCGGAACGTGGAATCCAGTGATTAAGATACTAAAACCAAAAAACACAGTGCCGTTAAAAACTGACATAGTGAGTGTGGTGTATCGCCAGCCTAACCGTTCATAATAAGTGTAATGGTGGGTAGGCGCTCAAAAAATGTTCCCCGCATACATCTCGACGCTCGAAGACTAGTCAAGTCGTGACCACGGGTGCTGCAACGCATCCGAAACGTCGGCAGAAATAGTAAGTTCCAAGATATAATTCGCGAGAAGTCCCGATACCTAGTATAATTATGAATTCACACCGCGAAAGTTTAAAAATAACATAAGCATTGCTTGTTGTACAATTTTGACATTTTAAATAATTGAAAAATATTTTAAAGCATTTAGTATGCTAACTATTCAAATCGATCATCGCCGTAAGACGGATATATGTGTAGAAGAATTTGGATGGTTTTGGGCGAAGATTCTGTTTCTCATTAGTCAGAGCGTACCCCCTGTAATGGGAAAGATCGCGAGTTTGAACCCCACCTGAACCGATTAAATTTTTTCTATATCTTAATCGATTTTGAATTAATTTGACTAACTTTATTAATAGAAAAATAATACATATATGTATGTGTTGTAACAACATATCTATATCCGCAACTGTAGAGAAAAAGAAGCGGACGCACATTGGAGCAACTATATTTCTTTGGTCTCAAATCAGTCGGTTACATACATATAATCAGGCCTTTATTAGGTTTAGACAGAGGTAAATTAACATCTACATTTCACCAATCATTGTATTCGGTCCCACGTAATAGGGGGTGAGCCTATTGCCGTCTTCTGAGTACTATTAAGCCTTGCATCTGAGGCTGAGTCTGGGCTGTATATATCTGTCTGATGTTAAACAACCCCATCTCTTAGTCGTCTTGTACGACGCCGCATGGGAAGAGATGAAGTGGTCTAAATTCTACTCTGCCGGGAACCATGCACCACGCGGTCAGTTAGTACAAACCTATTTCCGTCCACAGAATATTATTTCATCCGCTGAAGATCAACGCCATCTATTACTCCCCCTGTGTGATACCGACGCTAACACAATTTTCAGAACCATTAATATACATAATTTACCACGTCATACTAATCTCTACATCATTTCTTAGAATAAATTTCTCACAAAATCTCATCAATCTCTACAATTTTATCCAGTCTCTATATTTTTATCCCCTTCCTCACCTGCACTCTACGGAGACACGTAAAATATCGAACAGAGGTCCCGTGGCTCGGCCTCCCGCCGCGATGCAAATTGACTCAGGGGTCCTCTGTGCACTCCTGCCTCCAGATTATGTGACGAATTCTGTGTAGAGTTATATATTCTATTGTGTTTTATGAGACACTGTGAACGGGATAGTTTTGTTGCAAATGTAGAGTGTGAAAGGCTTTTTGTTTTGTAGAGTACGAAGAGCGAGTTATTGAATTTGTAGGTGTGTGTAGAATGTGATGGTATTCAGAACGTTATATGCGATTTCTTCGATACTAGGTTATGGTAATTATATGTAACAATTTACTTAAATAATTATATTATTACACATATTGATAACTCACACAAGTGTAATATGTGTAATAATATACTCACACAAGTGAGTTATCAATATGTGTAATAATATACTCACACAAGTGAGTTATCAATATGTGTAACAACACATTCCACCAAGTGCCATCAATCTACAGCATAAATAATTATATTATTGTGCAGTACGAGGTAATTTTAGGATTATGAGATGATCACCGCCGAACTTATATGTTACTCTTTATATACATACATATAATCACGCCTTTATTCCCGGAGGGTTGGGCAGAAGTGAATTAACACCAACATTTCACCAATCATTGAAATCTGTTCCACGTAATAGGGGGTGAGCCTATTGTCGTCTTCCAGGCACTATTTTTGACTCAAGCCATGCATCTGAGACTGAGTCTAAGCTGCATATATCTGGCTGATGTTAAACAGCCTTAGTCACCTTGTACGACACCGCATGGGAAACGATGGGGTGGCCCAAATTCTACTCTACTAAATTTTTATATAGGACACTTAAATATAACTTCATCTTGCCTAATGGTAAACTGAAGGCAAAGTCCAAGGAGAGAGGGTCACCAACAATAATATTGCAATGGTGACCCCAATCTTGAAGGCCTTATTAGATGCTTTTTCACGCCCCACTTAAAGGATCCGAGACTGTAAGAAGAATACACACATTATAATGACATAGTAATCAATCGTAATTAATACTTTGCTTCTTCCGAATACGAGTGCAAGAAAAGATGGTGGAATCAACCATCTTAATTATGTAACGATTCGGGACTTCTCGCAATTGATTTTTGCCGATGTTTCGGATATGTTGCAGCACCCGTGATCACGACTTGACTGGTTTGAGAGTATCGAGAGGTATGCGGAGAACATTTTGTGTGCTTACATTACTTTTATAATGAATGGTAAGGCTGACGACAAAAAGTCCAGAACCGTTATATAATTCTTAATTCACACCGTGATAGTTTAAAAATAACAGCAACCATCTTTTCTTGTAATCCTCTGTTTCATAAACTCATGCCTATATCCCCGAAAGGGTAGGCAGAGGTGCTAGCACCCACATTTCGCCAGTTTATGTTTAGGTCCCAATGTAATAGGTGGCGAGCCTAATGCCATTAAACCGGGCACTTATAAACCTGCGATAAATACACATATAACTTCGAAAATCATCGAAAAGTCATTGGTGTGTGCCATGGTAAAACCTGGGATCGAACCCGAGACCTCGTCTCAACAGTCCATTACCCATACCACTAGGCTACCGCGGTTCTACTATTCATTATTCATTATCACCCAAAAATATATCAATCTAAAGTGTATTAGGTCACGACCATAAATATCCTAATACAAAACGGTACGGATAATTACGTACCGCTGCGAACGCGTGCGAACATCTCCGGTGTCAAAGAGTTCTAATGACGCAACGACCGCCGACCGGCGACCGCACCGAAACGCAAGACGCTTGACGAAATGTCACAACTCACGGCTCACAAGCGTTCATTACAACAGTGTTAAGTTTTCAACACGGTTATTATAATGTTGTTGAAATAAAATAGGTAGCTTAAAGAGAGGTAGGACACGGCTGTATTGCCGCCCAATTGAGCAGTCCGACTGGGGAAGTATAGAATACCGCGGTTATAATAACTTCGTGTTGTGTTCCCGGCGGTGAGTAGGGTAGCCAGAGCTCACTGGATAGTTTTTGTGCTGTCAGTGGGACGACCAAAGGCTTGTCCTGCTTTGTCCTCTACACTGACGGCACAAAATCTCTGTTCTTACAGGGTCACTGGTGTTACACACGTTCATAGGTCATGGTAACCACTTTCCATCAGGTGGGCCGTATGCTTGTCTGCCACCTAAGTTGTATAAAAAAAAAGAGAAAGTGAAATAACCACTTTCACCACGCAAAATAAGATGTTATTTGTGAATGGACTATACTATACTAACTTGATCCAAACTGAACATACATACGTACATATATTCACGCCTTTATCCACCATAACCGCGGTAGCCTAGTGGTATGGGTAATGGACGGCTGAGACGAAGTTTTGGATTCGATTCCAGGTTTTACCATAGAACACTCCAACGACTTTTCGATGCTTTTCGAAGTATATGTGTGTATTTGTCGCAAGTTTATACGTGCCCGGTTAATGGCAATAGGCTAGCACCCTCGGCCTACCCCTTCGGGGATATGTTTATGTTTATCCACGGAGGGGTAGGCAGAGGTGAATTAACACCCACATTTCACCAATGATTGTATTCGGTCGTCGAGCCATGTGTCTGTGCCTGAGTCTGAGCTGTATATATCTGTCTGATGTTAAACAGCCCTATCTCTTAGTCGCCTTGTACAACACCACATGGCAATAGGTGAGGTAGTCCAAATTCTACTCTGCCGGGAACCACGCGGCTGAATTGAACATGTAATAATAATAAATAAATTGGAATAACACAATCTAGAACCAAAGTAAACATAGCCTGTAATGTACCCACATTATTAAACCCACATTAGTACAGACACAAAGCTGTTGAACGTACTTAAACAGCTTATATATATATATATATATATACATACATTTTGTACATAGAAACATCACTAGATTCACTAAACTAATGCAAGTACATCAATGTATATAAATACTAACTATTACCCGCGGCACCAACCACGTGAATCGCGACAAAGCATAGCATAAATCCTGTCTCAAAGTCTAATCTACCCCTATACCAAACTTCATAAAAATCGTTTCAGCGGCTTAGGCGTGTAAGCGTAACATACAGACAGACAGAGTAGGTAACTTTCACATCTATAATTTAAGGTTTGCACTTTACGGGAATGGAGTCACCAACATTGATGTTGACGGATCGATTACCGCCAGGCTACAGAGGCGTATACGCTATAAGGGATTTATCACAGTTTTATGAATCCCTATCTCATAACAGTGCAAATATTAGGTCCTTACATATGAAATTGCGGAAATTTTCTTACAGATTTACGAGTTCGTTATTCCTGTAATTTAATAGCTATTTCCATTATTTATATTTTGTTTGAAAGATGATTTCAAGATTTTGGAACTCTGTATTAAATTTTGTTTTTATTGGCCGCTTGATAAATTTAATTCAATCTTCAAAAACAGTACTTCATTAATGGTGTCCATTTTGATGATAAATTTCGTATTACTTTTATACAGCTATCACTTTTCAAAAATATAATAAAACTGTTCGTTTGCTTAATGTTGTCTCATTCATACACAAAAAATTCATTACATTTGGATTTGTAATTCTTAAAAAAAGCAAAAATATTAGTACTGAAAATTGGGTTTCCTCCAATTTCTTCAAAAAAACGGCAACTTCAAATGTAACTTTTATAAACTAGACAGCCATCCTATAAAAATTACAAACACCATACTGTCATCCCTTCAAAAAGTCTTACGTAACGTCCCAATCTCCAACAAAAGAAAAAATAAATAGCAAATACGTTCTATCTGTCGCCGAGACTGATCCCTTTGACGTCAAAAGTCTATTTCACTAAATGTATTGTCGATAGAAGCCCAAGGACCATCACCTGAGGTTCGCGACTATATTTAATCCCATCCCTCTCAGGGCTTCGAGGTACCCCTTTTATCCCAGCTTGTTGGGTCTCAAGCCGTGCGTGAAAAGGTCTCGAAATACCCGAAGAACATTATGAGCGGAATGATGCGACGTTGCCTTATAAATAGATTTTCGATAACGCATTACCTGGTTTCTGGCAAGATGGGCCGCATTGCTAATTGTGACGTTTAAGAATACCATATTTTTATAAAGTACAGTCGCCAAAGGTATTAACTTAGGTCCAAGTTACCGAATATCTTAACTCTAAACCTTGCCTATTTAAATTGAAAAGCTTAAGAAATATTAAAGTTACCAGATTATTATCTGTTCTCCCTTTTACCGATTCCTTGTATGTTACCTGTGAAGATACAAAAATTTTATTCAATTTTATATCAAATATTTGAATTTCAATATAAAGTTGTTTGTAAACTTTATGTAGGTAGACGGACGACCTGAAAAAGATGGCTGGGACAGACTGGATGTGGAAGGCAGAGGATCGGAGAAAATGGTGCACATTGGGAGAGGCCTATGTCCAGCAGTGGCCTGCGGTGGGGTAATTGATTGATTTATGTAGGTAGAGAAGTCAAGCGGAGTGGCAGTTACTCAACAAACGCCAATCATATAAATGGGTACTAGAAGAGCCGATTGAAACTCAATTAATAATGTGCTGGAATTCACTTCAGTTCACTCCCAATTGCAGGAGAAGATGTTACGGAACCGCATTCACAATGTAGTTTAAAAAAAAAAACGATTTTTAACACGCCTATTATATTACCTCTAAAAAGTTAATAGGACCTCTAAGGCCTGGCTAGAGTTACGTGTGGTCGGCCGCATCGTTAGCGCTCTTTGATATCGGAACTGATCGCACACGGCACAATTATTCGCATTACGTCGGGATTAGCTCGCGCTAATGATGTTAAGTTGCCTGACGTACGCCTACTGTTCACTCAAATATTACCTACATGTGGACTAGAGTGATTCTGTTTTTTTATAACGACAGAAAACAAATTCTTAGGCAGTTATTAGTTTTTTTATACCATTTGATCGGCAGGCAAGCACATGGCCCACCTGATGAAAGTGGTTACCGTGGGAGTCACAATCGCGCTGCCAACCCTGTAAGCACAAGAGTTTTTGTGCCGTCAGTGTAAAAGACAAAACAGGATAAGATTTTGATCTTTCCACTGACAGCACAAAAGCTTTCCAGTGAGCTCTGGCTACCCTACTCGCCGCTGGGAACACAACACGAGGTTATTATGACCGCGGTATTCTGTAGGGAGGAGGTACTTACCCAGTCAGACTGCTCAATTGGACAGAAATACCGTCGTGTCCTACCTCCTCCAAAATTTAAAATTAGTACTATGGCTATCGGAATATTTACTATTATGTATTGTAATTTTTCTCTCTTTTCTTTGCCGCACCACCAAGACCTGGAATTCATTACCAGCTCACGTGTTTCCTTCTTCCGACAATCCCGAGTCCTTTAAGCGGTGCGTGAAAAAGCATCTGATGAGGCCGCCGAGCTGAGTGCCACCATTGTACAATGGTACTAAGTAATGACTTAACACATCTCTGCCCAACCCTTCAGCATTTTTAGTGGTGAATATTATGTACATAAACTTTATAATCTGTTTTCAATGTTACAAACAATAATACATTATGAGAAAGTACGTATATCGCCTTTGTTCAGTATAGCCATTGCTTTCTGACGGATCTGCCGACGACCAAGGGATTATGTCGGTCGGGTGGACTTCGGACTGTCACCGTCCTACAGTGTGTACGCTCCGTAACCCAGAGACAAAATTTGGACACACATTCTATATTCAAAATTACTACAATGGTTGAAATAAAATCACTTTTAAACTGATTCTATCGCGCATTCTGTGTACGGCTCCGGTGGTGGAGGCATGTACGGCGATTTATCGCACGTAAAAAAAAATTTAACACCAACCAATCATCATCATTCGGAGACTCTTTCCTCTGTCGCACCATTAAGGCCTGGAATTCATTACCAGCTCACGTGTTTCCTTCTTCGTACAGTCCCGGGTCCTTTAAGCGGGGCGTGAAAAAGCATATGATGAGGCCGTCAAGCTGAGTGTCACCATTGTCACATGGTATGTGTAAGTAATGGTGACCCTCCTTTCTGAGACTTTGCCTTCAGGTTACCATCAGGCAAGGCGAAGTCTAATTAAAGTGTTCTAAATATTAAAAAAAACTTACACTTCAAACTATATGACGACTAACAACGTTGGTAACCCTGTGATCATGGCTGCTGAAAAGTAGCATTAAACTATCTAACACATAAAGAATCATGTTCAATTTGCAAGCATCAAACTGTCGTTTAAAAACACAGTCGAATAGACAACAATAAAGCGTTCCACAGTATTCGCAATGCGTGCAGTGAATTCTAACTATTTGCGTTCTCACGCAACTGTCGCATGCCTTTCACACCCAACGCACGCGATTCTAACTCAAAAGATTATAACTGTAATAATGTGGTGATATTATTGGTCGGATTTAGTTGATTGACGGTGTAAAGAGTGGAAATAGTCTCGATTATACTAATTTTATTAGCATTTTTCAGTGGGGTAACAATGACTTGTTGACGGCCTAGTATTGCGTGCAAATGTAATTTATAAATATTGTGTAAAACATTTTATGGTACTTCCGAAAGTTACAACATGTTTTATAATCGTGTAAAATAGTCTAGATAAGCATCTTGATAGTCGATCTAGGTTATTTAATGGGTGTAAAATTAATGTGATGTAAATACGTTGTTTCCGTTTGTGAGGGAAAGATCGGGTTCTGGATAGGCTCGATGGAAGAGAGTAACGAGATCCAACGGGATACTTCGGGGTCTGTATAGCTTTCGCGGTGAATGATAATAAAAGGACAGATTATTATAACGAGTTCTTACAGGGCTTCGGCTTAGTGAAATGTGCGAGTTTCGCTGTGCCCCAGTAGTTAATTTTAATAAATATTCGCGCCTATATAAATTGAAAAGGGGTAAGCAGAGGTGTATATATTGGTTCCGATTTTTTATTAAAATGTGGAAAAAGAAAAAATGTTTCTGATGAAATAAAATGTGCAAAAAGTTTGCAATGAATAAGAAGATCTACTTCATGTATCAATAAATGTCATACAAGGCCAAATTCATTCGTCAGTAAATATACAATCCGTGAAAAATGCCCGAACCATGGCAGTAGGATCATGTTTTATAACGTGAGACCAACACGTAAGTGACAATAAGGTGTGCTTTTTGAAAATTTACAGGTGTATAAGTATAAAAAAACAATCATTGATCACTTTGAGTATCAGAATAACGAACGCTTTCACAAATACAGCTGTTATTGGCTTAAAATGTGTTCCTGTGCAGGATATGTATCCACGATAAACCTCTCGGCACAAAGGTATGTTATTGCTTTCATCCTGTGAAACGTCAAACAATTCCCGCCACTCAATAGACCGGCCGCTTTGACTGCTGCTCGCTGCACCAATAACGCAACACGCACCGCATCATGTTGTTTTACTCCCAAATAAAAACCACTGACCGTAAACCGAAGAGGTCGTGATATGGAGTGTACAATCAGCTCGTAAATTCTATCCTATACCGCGACACACGCCTTCACACTGCCGCTGATGTCACATTTTCAGATCACCGGAGCGAGAAATAAGTACATTTTTGCCCACACGACGTAATATAAAAAATATAATGACATATTTTAAAAGTAAATCCTGGATGTGCGGTATTGACAGATGATGGAGAAACGTTCTCTTCGAAGCACGCTCTTGTGTGACGCTTACGTTCTTAGGAAATGAATTTTTTTGTCAATATTTTGGCGAGTGCTTCAGATTTGTTGGACAAATATTTTTATCCATAAACGTTTCTGTGAATGTTTGATATGTCTCGTATATAGACGTGCTCTCGTTTTGGAAAATTCACGGCAGGATATTGATGTAGCGACATGAAACGTTTGCTTAATACGTTTGTATTGTTATATTTCGTTCTTGATACGATTACTTTCCGATTTATCACTTTCATTTATTACTAATTGTCTGTGGCTTCACTTACTTATAGTAGTAATTGATTGTTTTTGATCGGCTTTTATGATAAAGGAGATTTATATTTTATGTTTTTCTAGACAGTTGAACAGAATTTGAAAATTCTTCCTTTTGGAATTACCAAGGGCTACTGTCTGAAGTACAGATATTTTTAACCCCCGACGCAAAAACGACGGGGTGTTATAAGTTTGACGTGTCTGTGTGTGTGTGTATGTGTGTGTGTGTGTGTGTGTGTGTGTGTGTCTGTCTGTGTATGGGTATTTTGATTGATACATATTTTGATTCAAGTAATGTTTGTCATGTCGGGGGACCTTGGATTGTTCCGATAATATGACGTAGTGCTCTACCAGTTAGGGTCCCCTGACATGACAAAGCTTGAATCTAATTATGTATTACTAGATATATCAAAGTTATAGAGCTAACTAACACAACTTATTTTCGACTTTTTGGGGGTTGTTTTTTGTGACGGGGGTTTTTTAATTTTTTAATTTAATCTTGTTATTTAGTTCAGACACAATTAACTGAATAGAGTAATAAGCTATTTACCATAAAATCTTACTTCATAATAAAAATTATTACGATTATAATAATTCAACTTCGAAAAGTGTTGACGTAGAACTGCCTGCTCCGTAAAGTGACGAGCGAAGTACGACGAGTGGTATGATGACAGGAAATGGCTGCAGGCCTAATCTCAAACAATTTCTCGGAACACAAACTATTACACAGATTACAGAATACACTTAAGTAGGTGAAACCCTTCTTGACGAAGAGATAGCGCTTACGAGTATGGGATCGGATACCTATCTAATATTTTAATCAATTTATCGAATAACTGATTGAGGAATTTTTTAGTCGTGTTTTTTTTTGTTCTGATGCTGTAGTGTGAATAACTGGCTGAGCGCGAGGCAGACAGACCTCAATTTCGTACCAATATCTAGCGCCCCTAAAATCGCATTGGTTGCATGGGAGCCCCCTTAAATATTTATTTCATTCTATCTTTAGTATTTGCTGTTATAGTGAACACTTAACTATCTGGTTATCACAGTTCATACAGTCAGTTTACAGACAGACTGATGGACAGCAGAATATTAATAATATCTTTCTGTTGTTACTCTATGGATACGAAACCCTACAATGGTCAGAAAGTATTGTACTATTCATATTATATGTACTGTCAAAACAACTGTACTGTACTATTTATTCATTCTTCTTTCTACCACATTTCAGTAAGACGCGATTTTTTACTTGTCACGTTAACGTGTTCGTGATAGGTTATTCTTTGCCCCTCAGCACACAATTCCTTCCACTTTCATGACCCAGTAAATACCATTTGTTTTGATATAATTGGGATAAGTCTTGTAAACATTGTTGAATAATATCTACCGTTCCTTCAATTAGCAGCTCCTTACAGTAATAAAACAAACTTCCCAACAAAATTAAACCCATTGAAGGTCCCAAATAAGCAAACCCATTTAAACATCATTTAAAACAATAAATAAAAAATTTCGTTATTTATTTTCCAACCAATCTACCAACCGGCTGTCATATAAATTGGACAGAATTCTTTCAGAGAATCGTTTTAATGAGACCTTTACGGGCGCCGAGACTTTGATGCGATAACTTTTTTCGATATTTTTCGTCTCCCCATAGAAAAATATGTACCATCCTTTTCTTGTGCATCCACAATTGTATAGTTTTGTCTCAGTCACTCGCAGCAACTGCAAACGAAGAACGCTCGAGGCATCTGCAATCAATGGAGCGTACAAATTGAAATAAGATAGCAAGATGTACCAGAGCTCATAATAAGAGGCTTCGCCTGATACTGCTTTCATCCTAAAAGATTTTCTCTGTATGTAAAACTCGTTCCGTGAGATGCTTACTCGACTTATGAAAGTGATTCGTAACCGTCATGTGGGGATGATTGGGTCACAAAGTAAATCAAAAGACGTTTACTAACTGCGTTGTTCGACGGATTTTTCGGCAGTATACGCGACTTGGTAATGTTTCTTTCCCAACTTGAGAATTTTGTATAAGCTTACAGAATGTATTTGTAATCAACTTTTTATTCAGATACAGTTTAAAAGCGGCTTATTCGTGTGTTGTATTAAAATACATACATACATATAATCCTGCCTTTAGTTCCGGAAGGTTAGCAGAGGTGAATTAACACCCACATTTCACCATTCATTACATTCGGTCCCTCGTAATAGGAGGTTAGTCTATTGCCGTCTTCCGGGCACTATTGTTGACTCAAGCCATTCATCTGAGGCCTGAGGCTTAGTTTGGGGTGTATATATATATATATGTCTGATGTTAAGCAGCCCTTACCCTTAGTCGCCTTTTACGACACCGCATGGTAAGAGATGGAGCGGCCCAAATTCTACTCTGTGAACCACGCGGCTTTGTTGTACTGATTATATAAAATGTATGTAAGGTATAAAACCTTACACCTGAATATGACTTGACACTCTTTAGATAAATTAGTTCAATATCCTAAAATACCTACAGAAATCGTTAACTTATTTCAATTTATGTACACATGCATGACGAAATATTAATATTTAATTGTAAGAAATATCTATTCTCTAATTTTAATATACTATAAAACGAGTGTGTATATAACGAGTAAAGCGAATGTGACTCTCTTGGTTGTTCACACGTTCATGGGCCACGGTAACCACTTACCATCAGGTGGGCTGTGTGATTGTCTGACATCTAAGTGGTATAAAAAAACCGCCTTTTGAGGTGTCGGTAGTTTACTGGTTAAGGAGTCGACTTTACGATACTAAACTCCCGGTTCGAATAAACACAGGCAATTTAGTTTAGCTGCAGGGTTTAGAGGGAATATTAATAATTTAGGTTTCAAAATTCTTTAAAAAAACCATTTTAAATATTGTAAAATAATCTCCTGTGAACGATTTGACTTAGTTACCGTGACCTATGGACGTCTGTAACACCAGAGGAGTCACAGTCGCGCTGCCAACCCTGTAAGTACAGAGTTTCTGTACCGTCAGTAGAAGACAAAGCAGGACAAGCCTTTAGTCTTCCCACTGAGAGCACAAATTCTCCAGTGAGCTCTGGCTACCCTACTCACCGCTGGGAACACAACACGAAGTTATTATAGCCGCGGTATTCTGTAGGGCGGAGGTACTACCCCAGTCGGACTGCTCAATCGGGCGGAAATACCGCCGTGTCCTACCTGCTTGCAAACTTTACTACTACTTACTTTACTTGCTCATTGATAGATGTAAGAACCTTCGACTCAATATAATAATATTAAAAAACTGCTTCTTATGGAAGCGAGATAACCCTAAATACCACAATAAAACCACTTATAACTCACGGCTTTACGTGAAATAATGGGAAACGCCTAATAAATTATCCAAATAAATTATAACGAAATCATTTTTAAGGCATTTAGAATTAAAATTAATGGGCGTCAAGGCTATAATCCCTTGAAACATTCCCAGGGGTGGGCAGAGATATGCTACCGTAAACCGAACGATGGCAGTGATCTATAGGATTACATAGCAATTCATTTATCTTTGTTACTCCCTGTTATAGGGTATATTTGGTAACTAATCATGTTTTTTTTTGTTTACAGGTATGTGACAGTATTAATGAGGCAATCTCTATTCTTTGCGGGTAAGTTTAATCAAGAACATCCTGTATTTTATTATTTTGGTGAGGGTGAGCGCTTTGTGTTCTCAAATTACGTCGGACCCGACACTAGGTTGACCTGTGAGGTCGGTGTATCAGTCTTTCTTCACACGGAACCAATTATTTTGTTATGTATAGGAGTATTATAACGATGAAAGTTATATACAGGAGGATATAGAGATAACTTTTTTTTCAGTGAAGGGTTGTCTTGATCACAATGATGGGATACTTTTTTATTTCATTTTTTATTTTTTATATTCAGGAACTAATCATTTTTTATTGAACACAATATTTATAAATAAATATTTTTCAACATTATACACAACACCATCTAGACTCATGGTAAGCATTGCTTAACTAGCTTGTGTTATGGAATCTAAATACATACATATTTTTTATAGAAACACCCAAATAGACAAATTTATGTATATATACGTCCACGAAACGGGAAGCGAACACGTGCCCCCTGCGAAGCAGTGGCACGTTTTACCGCTACGCCACAGAGACTGCACAGCACCAAATTTCGAACAATTTGAATGGGTGTTAGAGGCCTCTGAAATAGTATAATCCTCGTATTTCAAAACGATTCAATTTATCTGCGGACAGATTCTATAGATATATTGACAGATTTGACAGATTGTATAATCAAGAACATTCTGTATTTGTATACAGATTGTATATAGAACGTATTTTTGAAACGGGCTGTAAGGTTAAGTAGTCCAAAAGGACTTTTAGCATTATTCTTGCTGACTGCACGATTTTGTCACAATCTGTGAATGCAGTTCTAAACATCTCTAAAAGTTAGGGAAGGTCTCCTAAGAACACTTTGCTGTAACTACAGCGGTTAAGGTACCTGCCCTTACTACCCCATTTCAAAAATACACCCTGTATACATTCTATCCTCAGATAAATTGAAATTCTGAACTGAATACCATTCTAGGATACGGGCCTAAAACTTTTTACTTTGACTCCCTATATCATTTAAACATATTAAAAAAGCTTTATGGTGGCACTTCACATGGCCATTTGTTTTTACGATTGGTAGTTTTTGACTTGGCAAAATATTAATAGTGTAAATTGCGAAGTAATAGTATGTGTATGAAGTAAAAGTATTCGCTTCAAAGAGGTGACACATGTAAATTGTTATATTTTGTCTATTGTTAAAGGCACTCTACTGGCCGCAAAAAATTTAAAAAATCTAAATAGCTTTTCGATTGTACGTATTTGGTATTGGTCATATTCTTTGGTCATATTATTGGTTAATAATGCAAATGCTTTGTCAAAAACCCTGTACACACATTTTTTGTGTTTTTTTTAAAGAATATTAGCAACCGAAATCAATAATATTCCCTGTAACCCCTCCAACTAAGCTAAATTGCTTGTGCTAGGAGTGGGTTCACATTGGTAATGTCATGACCAGGATTCAAACCTGGGACCTCTTGATCGTAAGGCTGACTCCTTAACCACTAAGCTACTGACTAATACTTGTCAAATATGTCAAAACGCAAATACAAATGTGAAGTGCCACCATTAGATGTATGTAAATTATGTTTATAACTACCAAAGACTGGTCTAGATAGATCTGTTGACAGAATATTCCTTCAGCACGGTATTGTTGTGGGTTGAAATCCCGTCTTAAGTTTTAAATTTAGAAAATTAAGCCCGCCTGTTGCCTCATGCGTGTCACGAATTAACACAGGCTATTCGTTATTTTTAATGAAAATTTTCAAGCAACAGGTCTTGCACTGAATGATTCTAGTCAGACATTCAGAAAATTGACACGACTGTACATTGAACGGAAACAATTTGCCTGCAAGAATACTGAAGCCATATTGGTTTGGCATAAAGGATAAACGGCAGGCGGAAATTATATAGGATATTACCGCTTTTGCGCTTTATACAAAATGATTTTTCATATTATTTTGAACCTTGTATGTAAAGAAAGAAATTAATCTTAATAAAAACTAAAACAAAGGTATTTAAACTGTCCTGGTCACTCACATTAGTATTAAAGTTATCTTGATATTTACCATGTTGTATTGTTCTGAGTTTCCGATATTTCGGTGCTGTTGCAAGCACCATGACCACAGAGGAACTGGTGAACAGTGAAAATGTCGGAAACTCAAAACAATACAACATGGTAAATTTCACGATAACTTTAATACTAATATAAACGAAAACATTGAAATAGTTAAGCACTTCTTACAAAACGAAAATTGACGAAAATCATGTTGCATTACACATGACTATGCTCATCCCACACATCATTCCGCGAGTCGACAGAGACACTGATAAATATAATTACCTATCGATCCCGCGGTTTTACGAGGGTATATTCCCATAAGTGGGTCTCCCTTCTTAAAAAATCAATTGATAGGTCCAGAAAGTATTTTTCATGAAAATTTGGGGATAACAAATATAAGTTAGCTTATGTAAAACTTATACAAAGTTTTGTAGACTGCCCCATTGACGCAAAGAGTTTGGGTATTTAAGTTTACCGAAAACTTGGGCTTCACAAATGACTTTACAAAGTTTGGGTGTTCTTCATATATTTTAAATGCTAATGAATGAACGAGTCCACGATAACAGGAATTATATTATAGAGAAAAAAAGGTCACAGGAATATTTTAGGAACATCTTCGCTGTTCAAAGTTTATGCTTATGTTAGATTGTGTGGCGAAAGAATTAATTACCGGGTGAAGAAAAAAATTGGTTTCTGATGCCATTAGATTATTTTCAGTAGCGTCACTGATTGTAGTAATATGATATGATAATAGACCTGCAAAGAAGCAATGAAATTCTTAGAACATTTTTGAAATCTTTAAAAATATACAGGTCTATGTAAAAACTCGTATCAAATTAAGTAAAAAAATATTAAGAGAGTTTATAAACAATAACTTATCACCAAATCTAAATTTATCAGACAAAAACGCTTGCACTTATCAATTAAACCGCTGTCACGAAGTTAGCGCTACCGTGGCTACAGACAAGTTCCTCAGGGTTTAATTAGCCTTTAACTTAATGGTGATTGTGTCCTCAAAGCGCATCGGCGTACTGCGCCAACTTGGGCGTGTTACTACATAGTTGCATGGTCAACTCACATCACAGAGAGAGATCTTACTTAGAGATTGCAGCTCTGTAGCAATGATTTTGTATTAAATTGAGACAGGTAGGGTATGTAAACCGCTAGTATACAATATTACGTTTATAATGTCAATATTATCACGGTTTTTTTCTTATACAACGTGGTAGTAAGTGGTTACCACGACCTATGAACATTTACAACACCAGAGGAGTCACACCAGTGCTACCGACCCTATAAGAACGGAGAGTTTCTGTGCCGTCAGTGCAGACGACACAATCATGACAAGCCCTTACTCTTCCCACTGACAGCACACAAACTCTCTATCGTGTATAGTGAGCTCTGCCTATCCCTATTCACTGCTGGGAAAACAACACGAGGTTATTATAGCCGTGGTATTCTGTAGGGCGATGCTTTTCGAAGTTATGTGTGTATTTATCGCAGGTTTTATAAGTGCCCGGTTAATGGCAATAGGCTCGCCACCTATTACATTGGGACCTAAACATAAACTGGCGAAATGTGGGTGCTAGCACCTCTGCCTACCCCTTCGGGGATATAGGCGTGAGTTTATGTTATGTTATGTTATTCTGTAGGGCGGAGGTACTTCCCCAGTCGCACTGCTCAATTGGGACGGGAATACCGTCGTGTCCTACCTTATTTATTTCTATTTGTTACATACATTGAAGAGTTCGAAAGGCCAGTTCTATAAATAAAAATCATTTCAAAATTGAGTATCGATCTAAACTCAATATCCGAAATATCAAAACGGTATTCTCGTAACACAATTTTCAAGATATTGAGATTAGACATTGACATCGTGATCATATTTGACATTTGAGTTGAAATGCTTTTTTAATTAAATAAATGCTAGGATTATTAATATAATAGGACTGTATCGATGGGAACTAAAAATATAAAACGGTGAAACTAGTACTTTTTCACTAAGTCCCAATGTTCCATGGGCATAAAAATATAAGTATGAAAACGTACGACTGCTACACAGGGGACGCGGGTTCGATTACCACTCTGTGCAAAAATTTGTATGCATGAATTTGTGTATTTGCATTGGTCTGGGCATTTCTATGTATAATATGTATGTTTAAAAAAAAAAGAATCTAAGTATATTTATCCACATTCTAGATTCCATAACACAAGCTAGTTAAGCTGCATCGTGGTCACTCATTGTATTGTTATAAGTTTCCGATATTTTGGCGCTGTTGCAAGCACCATGATCACGGAGGAACTGGAGTATTGGTGGTGAACAGTGAAAACGTTTTAGGAGTAAACACATCGATCTACCCTCTTTCGAGTTCTACGCGTGGTAGTGCACAACCACTGGTTTCACTCTCACTACAAACTCGAACCCGATCTCGATCATGCTCAAATCATTCATATTCAATATTCATTTATTTATTTATTGAGACAGTCAACATCAAATCGCTTATAATGTTTTACTACTTAATAATTAAAATTACTACACACATATATATTATATACATGCATTATATGTATACAATACTATTCTCTATAATAGTGACAACATTGAGGATCCTCCCACATGCACAGCTCAGATTGGCGCGTATTACGATGGCTAGGATTCAAATTCGGGGCCTCTCGACCTTAAGCACTAAGGTACCCCACACCCGAGAAGGGCCACCACACACAAGGATGGCCACCACACCTGAAGAAGGCCACCACTGACCGGGATCCGGCCAACTGGGCAGGCCGGGGTACGAGGGATATGCCTGTCAACCTTACTTTCGGTAACCAACAACGACCCACAGACACTGTGCATTTTAGTTGGTTTGAGTCCGACATAACATCTCCAACCAGCTCCGGAAGGGGGGGATACCCGTGGGGATTTTTCGTTCGTGAAAAAAAGCACTAAGCTACCAACGCTTAATTGAATACATGCTTGCTTTTAATAGCTTCACAATATTTTCTCATCGTTATTTCAGTATAAAATGGTATTAAAACTGTTCGTGTAAGCATATTTTCATAAAGCGAAACTTATTTCGCAGTAACCTGACTAGACTAGACAGCTATACACCTAATATTACCAAATATATAAATTTCAATGTAATGAGAGTGAATGAAGCGAGAGTAGTATGTCAGGATCGTAGCAAATGGAGATCCGTGATCTCTGCCAACCCCTATGGGAGACAGGCGTGATTTTATGTATGTATGTATGTATGTATGTATATAAATTTCAACTGAAACGAAGTGAATAGTTCTTGAAGTAAAACATAGAATCTATTTATTCAAACTATTCCAAGCAATGATTCCAAGTAAAAATTTTCTCTGCGCGATTCATTCAATTCAGTGAGTTCCATAAATAGTATCTTTGGAATAAACTGTTTTAGAATTATCGTAGATCATACAATAATTTTATGCAATATAGGTATCAATAAATTTGCTTTTATATTTCAAATATAGGTACAGAAGAAAGGTATATTTTAAGTGTAAAAGAACATTTATTATATTTTATTATTATACGTTATGTTGATGAACAAAATTTTAGTTTTTATGAAAAGTTAATTTCGAAGAAGCGGTAAAGAGCTATGATTAATTTCAATTTGTAACTTTTTCAAACTACAAAATAAAATGCGTTTTTAGCTCCCTAGCACACCAACAGTGATGTTTAATATATGAATCGTGATCTCAGATGGATGAACCTATTTTGATGTAGTTTACTTTTTAAACGTGACTGAATGGAGAGTATTCTATCTCTTACTAACAAATACTGCTCAATTAAGATACCTATTATCTCTCTATCTTACTCTAACTTATAATAGAATATTTTCTCCGTCCTCTACCAACACTACATTTCATGATATCTCCAACTGTTCTGACCCCGGCGAAATAAAACTTATAAGCAAATAATAGTGTGGTGTTACAGAATTCGGTGCCGTGTCGACGTATGTTTTGAATGTCTGTCTCAAATTGTCAACACACACACTGTCGAGCGGTAGTGTGCAGTTCTGTGGTATATATATACCAATAGCTAGTTACGATGAGCAGTTGCCACATCAAGAGCACTCCTTTGACCCAGACGATAAGAAACCATAGAAAGTACTTTCAATATAAATCATATTTTCTCTCATTTCGTAGACATCACCGTTACTTGTTCTAATCATAATTGAAAATAGATCTTGAAAATCAAGTTTCAATAATTTTTAATTTGTAAACCCGATATGACTCTTTAAAAATATGTGACTTTTATAATTATTTTTTTTTATTGAAGTGCGACTACTAATCATTTGTACATTTAAATATTCACACTAATAAAATTGAACAATAATAGTAACACAATGACTAAAACGTAGTTAAAATAAAAAAATCTACTAATGCATAAAAACTTGATGCATGCCTGCATTCAAGCTGGGCACAAGATGAATGCAGGCATGCATCAAGACTTCCTATACAATATAAAACCTTTAGAGAGAGGAGGAGAAAACTATATGCGTAGAGATCGTCAGTTTGGTAAATAAAAAAGACAAATATTCAACCACAAGACGCCTGCTATCGCCCAACAATGCGGTGGCCAGGCCATCCAAATTGCGCCATAATCCTGCGTGGTGACCACGTCTCCTTTACGACGTCAGATTACATTCCGGGAACGTCATATCCACCATATGAAACATTTTTATCGCTACATTAACTCCCATTTTAGCTCATACGCCCATGTTATTAAAGTCACAATTTGGACCCCCTGGGTTTCTAATTATGTGGTCGTTTCAAGAGATATTAAGACATATATCTTTCTATATGTATGTAAGTACGCATGTGTAACTAGGTACCTAAACAAATTGTAGCAGTAAAACTAGTCAAAATCTTCTGTACTTTATTGGAAATTACATTATTATACACAACATATTTTTGTTAATACACCCTTATTTAGGCTTACTAAGGATGATGACCTAATAATTTTTATTGTTTTCCTAGTTTAAATGTATAACACTGACATAATAATAGCTGAATATTTACTATTTAAAACAATGACATTATTTTATTAATCTAAACATATAAATTAATGTAATATAAAAATAATGTTTTTTTGGGACTAATCGAATAACCCATCCCTGATCGCTCCCGGTGCAAAGGTGCTCATCACACTTGCAGCGTTTGAGCCTTTGCACAATCGCCTTCACAAGGCTTTTGGCCTATTTGTCCCAGCTCCCCAGGGTTTCCACCGCTATTGCCACGAAGTGGTACTGCGGCTCCAACTCACCGTACTTAAGTCTCTTCCTTGAGCTGGCGTCATCTGCGGCCGCTGACGGGGAGTGGATTATGTGACTACGGTGGCTGGCGGCTACAGTGCTGACATAAGTTGCGTCCCATAACAGACACTTGCCGATCTTCAAGGGCACCAAAGTCTGTCCGTCCTGTCTCTCACCATCTGACCTACTCAAACCCGAAGGAACTGAATTAAAATAAAATTCTATACACTGTTTGTGTATTGCAGGATATTGTAGTAACCGAAGTCTATGTTATAAAATAATATATTCGATCTGTGTAACAAAATGTTCCTGTACCTATCAGTACACTAGATATAGAGCAGTCAGAAATCACAGTTACCCAGCCCAATGAACGCCTGTTATCAATCTTTACAAAACTGTATTAATGTAATATCAATAATACACGAAACTGTGGCTGAAACTTTCTCATCAAAAGTATCATAGTGATCCAATACAAATAAAGTTTTCAATCAAAAAGTTAATTACTCTGTACTCAACGATCAAATATTTCAACTAGCTCTTCAAACAAAAAATAATTAAAAACTTTCAAAAGCTACGCTCTAATATTTTGTAAATACCAACTGATTTTGATTAATATGAATTTAAAACGTTTTAATTTCAAATATAGAATCTTCTCGTCTAAAATAGAGTTCATATCTAATTTAGAAAAGTATCATGACATACGCCTACTACGTTGTTATGGCAGGCGTACTGTACCAAAATAAAAAAAAAGTAAAACAAGAATCCCTCTTAGAGGTTCTAATGGAGCTACCATTAGCACCTCTAGGGACAAAGATTTTATAAAATCAGAAAGTACTGCATAATCTTCAGGACCCTTTAATTGTTAATGTTATTGTGAATCCACCGAAGGGAGTGTCTTATAAATTCAAATGAAGCTAATGAATTCATTTCTGTATTTAGAAATACAATTCAGTCAATTTATATCCATGACTATGACTTAAAAACTTACTTATATCTTAACTTTAAAAAAATGTCATTCTTTCCAGGGCAACTGTATACGCTTTTTTAACAAGCTCCCTAATGAAATTAGGGATTTACCTGTGAATAAATTAAAAAATGTAGTAAAGAGTAAATTGTGCCAGAAAGGCTATTATAAAATTCAAGAATACTTAGATAATAAACAAGCTTGGAAATGAGCTGTTCGCTCAAAAAAAAAAAAATATTGTATTTAGACTCAGTAGACTAAGTAAATGTTTGTAAATAGACCAAAAAAAATTCCTACTGAGTTTCTTGCTGGGGTCTTCTCAGGTCGAGGCCGCGTTTCGTACCGGTTACCGGTTAATTTTGACCTTGACTGCAATATACAAGTACACAACCCTGCAAATAGTAAGCAGTTATTATAACCTCTAAACGCATGGAATCTCAGAATTGTCAATAGCACGTAAAAAGGCGCCAAAGAAAAAGAAAAGCCCCAAACATAGAGCCCCACCCACCATCCGGTGGCAACTTTTGGTGGCAGTTCATGTAGGGACAACTGGGAGTATACTATTCATACTATAACAAATATTACACCCCAAAACTATTGGACCATAGCTCGTCAGTCACAACCTGATCAGTGTAGTCCTATTTCTCCAAATGCTAAATCCGAGAGACGCAGTGACGATTTCCCACATTTAAATAACTGTTACCAAAAGATAATTTGCTAAAAATACTCGGTACATATAAAACAACTCGTTCGACCTAATCAAATAACATCTCTATCCTTGTCTGTCTACAATCATCTCCCCTCTGGTAACGAAAATGAGGTTCAAACAAAATAATAAAGGTTTATTTAAACACGGAACAAGTTTAACCGAAAACGTATAAACGTAGACTCGGGGGCAAATAAAGAATCCGTTTTATATTTGACGGGAGCGCGGGACCTAGTAATTTGTCTACACTCCAAAACATAATATTTCATCAGGATTTTTTTTTATTCGTTCATTTGTCACGGACGCAATCACGTTCCGATAGAAATTTGGTTAGGAATGTTGTCTCGCTGTTACACTACGTCTGTCTCGCGTGTCGTAAACACGTCGTGTTCTGTTTCTGTTTTGAGTGTATATGTTTTTGAATGTTTTGTTCTTTTTTTGTTTTTTTTTTGTGTCTGATGGTTAAATCTGTCAAACAGAATTATAACCATTTTCTTTGATCCTACGTATAGTTTGCATTAAATCGATCTTGACCAATACATATATATAATCACGCCTTTATCCCCTCAGGGTTAAGCAGAGGTGAATTAACACCCACATTTCACCAATCACTGAATTAGGTCCCACGTAATAGGAGTGAGCCTATTGTGTTCTTCCGGGTACTATTGTTGACTCAAGCCATGCATCTGAGCCTGAGTCTAGGCTGTATATATCTGTCTGATGCTAAGCAAATCTATCTCTTAGTCGCCTTGTACGACACCGCATGGGAAAAGATCGGGTGGTCGAAAATTCTACTCTGCCGGGAACGCAGCTCTTGACCAATAAAGGGGGAAGAGGTAGGACACGATGGTATTCCCGTCCGAATTGAGCAGTCCGACTGAGGAAGTACCTCCACCCTACAGAATACCACAGCTATAATAACCTTGTGTTGTGTTCCCGGCGGTGAGTAGGGTAGCCAGAGCTCACTGGAGAGTTTTTGTGCTGTCAGAGGGAAGACCAAAAACTTGTCCTTATTTTCTGTTCTGCACTGAGGGCACATAAAATCTCTGTTCTTACAGGGTCGGCAGCACGGATGTGACTCCACTGGTGTTACACACGTTCATAGGACACGGTAACCACTTTCCATCAGGTGTAAGTTGTATAAAAAAAAAGTAAAGTTTTCAAAAAGATCTTAAAATATACCATGTCATTAATGTTTTTTTGAGCACCCTGCCAGTCAGGATTTAATGCTGACCTTTCGTGCCTTTTTTCATGCGGACATCCTTACGTATTACCCTCTATCCACTGTATCATCTGCTAATAAGATTGACACCCAGAAATCTTTCGAGCAACTCCCAATAGAGCCGCTCCCGCTACGGTTGAACTTGAACGTAGTTGGCAGCGTTTACCCCACCTTGAAAGACAGGCGCTACCGTCTCCACTGCCCAAGGAGCACCGCGTATCTAGCAGTCAATCTGCGTGTCGATGTGTGCGTGCATTTTTGTCCGTTGTTGACCAAACTTTCTGTAGCTCCTATTTATTACTGTCACGTCCTTATTAAACAGTCCATCGAATAGTCAAGTTCCGTATGCAAATGACCCCGTTATGGGCACTTATCGCGACGGAAGGCCTTACTACAAACAAGTCAAGCGGTCACCGGCTGTGACGTTTTTATTGCTCAAGATATAAATAGTCACATTTAAAGGTCTATGATAACGCACAAACCTTTACTCTGGTCATAAATATTGTTGAAGTTTTATGCCTTGTTGCGTCTTAGGGCTGTGTTACAATTGCTAAATTACTTTATTTGTATAATATAAGAAGTAGGTTCCCGGTGGAATAGAATACGGTCACCTCATCTCTTCTTGTAGGTATTGTAAAAAACGATTAAGGGACAGGGCTGTACATAAACATAAAGCCCATGACAAAATACCCGTTTGACGGCAATAGGTTCGCCCCCAATTACGTTGGACTGAAAATCATAATTGTGGGAATACACCTCTGCCTACCCCTTCGGGGATTTACAGGCGTGAGTTATTTGTGTACTCACATTTGTATAATTAAGGTGTATGGTCCTACCAAAGTCTACGCGCCTGAAGCCAATCTCACGTGCAAGCCGGCTGATTGACAGATAAAACTCTGACACAGGCTTTCCTCTCGGGATTTGAAAGTTAGATGCTAGTCACTCCGATGTTAGTCACTCTGATGGTAGTCACTCCTAAAAAAAAAATTATTATAATATGGAAGGAAAAGAAATAGGAGACCAGACCACAGAATTCAAAGGGCAAGCTTTGTTTGTCCTGTTGAATCAGAAAAGAATATATCATATAATGCTCAGATAAATAGAACAACTACAATATTTATTTTTCCTGCATTGAAACTAATACAATTAAAAGACAAATATCTCAATTTTAGTCCCTAAACTAGGTACCTCAAGAAAGAAACTAACAAAAAATTAGCACCAGCCATTTCAATAATTATAAAGGGGCGTCCCCTTATCTAAATATCGTATCACCTATAAAGATACAATCTTTACGGGAAGTTAGACTGTATTTATCGACTACGCGAGAAAAGGAGGGTTATGGAGTTGCCAAACTTTGGAAAATATGAACACTTTTCATTACGAGCCTGCCTATAAAAGTGAATGGTAACTACGTATATAAAAATATATCTTAAAAACAATTTCAGTTTGAAACTTTGGGCACTGCGTTATACAGGTTGATGTTTGAAAAGCACGTAGGCCGAGTTAAAATAAGTTTTATGTATGTATACCAAGTTTGTATATGAAATTAAGTAATGTATGCTTGGTCATGTTGCTTCCGGGACCTAGTAGGAAGGAAAAGTTCAGAATTTCTGTCTATATGTCGTAAGGGATGATATTTCTCTCTTTCAGATCATATTGTCATGCCTATATAAATGATAATGAATTTTGTTTTCACTTTTGTCAGAACAAGGTTTGCATGAAGGATTTTTTTGAAGTTCCACGAGTGACGTGATATAATTACACCAGGCTGAAGTCAGGGCACGCAACTAAGATAGAACTAGGCACAAAAATAATTCATGGCTCTCGTCTGCAACGTCCGATTAGAAAACCTAACACTCGTTCTAACCACCGACCTATCGCTGTTATCCACTAAAAGCCGAACCAACAAAAGGCTATAAACTTTTTTATTTGCCACCCAAAACAAATCAAACACCGAATAATCCATTAAACCGTTTTAACCATCAGTCTGCGGAAACCAGTTTACAACTAAACCTTTATCTGGATCAATCGAATGTCCTGAGGCCTCCGCAATCACAGTGAATAGTAACCCTTACATTTAGATCATCGCCTTAGATAACTACTATTTTGTACCGGGGACGCAGGGGTTGTCAAGCGGGAGGGGAGGGTTATAACAAGGGACCGTCAGAACTTCATTTCCATAGCAAGTCGGAGTCAGCAAGAACCAGCTGAGTAGGCAACCTACCTTTTATTTGGGGATTTAACTCACTTAACATTCAGTTGAGGACGGGTTTTTGAGAAGAGCGTTCGTGTTAAAACGATTTAGAGTTTATTAGTTTGAGTGCGTTTCGGAGAATAAATTGAAACGTAACTAAGTTATTCGAGTTTTAAACTAATATACTATGAAGAAGTCTAGCGACAAAAGGCCCTTTTTAATCAATCAATAAATCTATCGTAGTCCACTGTTGGACATAGGACTCTCCCAATGTTAGGAAACTTTGGCCTACTGTTTCCACGCTGGCCAGACTGGTTGGTACAAGAGTTTAAGAGTTCGAGATTTCCTTCTCTGGCAGTGATATCATCTGCGTATGTTTCTGTTAGTCGCCTCTTACGACACCCTTCGGATGAGATCAAGAGACAAGCATCAACACCCTGTTGATGCTTGTAATCTTTCACCGTTACCACATGGACGGTAGAATGAAAAAAGAGATAACAACTATAGGTAGGGATGTTAACGATTACTAGCAGTAGTTTAATGCATAATGTAGCGGATAATCCTAAACTCCCTCTCCGTAATACACGCGGTAGGGCGCCGAGACGTTATTCTCCGTCTACTAATTTACGAACGCGCCCATAGCGCTAGCCAATCACAGGCCCGCGCGACCGGCTCGGGGAGTCGGAGAAACGAACGCCAACGTACTACACGAATTATAATCATTGTCCTAATAATTAAGTTTATTTGTTCCTAAAATTGTGAAATTAATCATTAAAAGGAATGTGACAACTACACCTGGCTCCTTATTGGCTCCATCCCGACTACAACTGACGCCCAACGTGTATATAAGGAGCATAAAGTTCGTCCAACAAGATGCCGCGCAAACGACAATCGCTAGATCAAAATAGTTCTGTACAGGAGGGAAATAGCAATAACTCAACAAATAATAACGTTGTGTTTACACAAGAAGCACTTACAACGCTTATTACGAGTATGCAGCAGTCTCAAGCTGAGTTATATTCTCAAATAATGAGAGAGGTACGTTCGTCCACACCAAACGAGGTTAATGTCTCCGCCATTATGAAAAATAATTTTGCGAAATGTGCATCGCGTTTCAACGGAAATACTGGTGAGTCTGTTGACAATTTTATTGATGCCATCTCAGTATACAAGGCGTGCCTAAACATAAGCGACGAGAACGCCATGTTAGGACTTTCTATGTTACTGGGTTCATCGGCGGGAACATGGTGGCAAGGCGTCAAAAACTCAACGAAAACTTGGGAAGAGGCCCTAAACAGATTGCGCAGTGCCTTCGGCGAGCGTCGTCCGCCATTCAGGATTTACTCCGAAATATTTTCAACCACTCAAGGTCAGCAGAATACAGATCTTTTTATTGCGAAAATTCGAGCTTTATTAGCAAAGCTTCCGCATGGTGATCTGTGTGAACGAGTGGAGTTGGACATGGTATATGGGTTATTAGATCGCCGCATTAAGAAAAGATTAGATAGATCAGCTATCAGTACATTCGACGAATTATTAATTAAAGCTCGCGCTATTGAGGACTCGTTAAAGGAAAACCACAAGTCCGAGAGCTGCAACACATCCGTCGCGACGACTTCGGAATCTGCGCGCCCCGCTTCTAACCCTATGCGTGCCACTGCAGTCCCCGCACGTGCCTCTGCAGCACCTGCGTATTCCACTGGCACAGCTGTTGATGGTCAAGATGCAAGACGTGGGAAACCCAGGTTGTTCTGTGTGTATTGCAAGCGTAGTGGTCACACTAAAGACAAGTGTGAAAAGCTTAATATTAATAAATCTAATGATAATAAGTCTAGTGATAGTGATACTTCAAAGTACAAAGATATTAAATGTTATGGTTGCGGTACAGAAAATGTTATAAAATCTAAATGTCCTAATTGTAACCCTAAATTAAGCTCATATGGTGAGCACACTGCATTTTATTCCCTTAGTTCAAAGACTGAGACTTCAACTTGTATTTGTAACAATTGTAATCCCCGCTTTATGTTGTCAAATGGTTTTCAATGTGTTTCTGGTAATTTTGTCGGATCAAAATCTCATGTTAATAATGATTTTAGGCCGCACACCAGTATTGCTGTACCATTATCTGACAAAGTTGGTGGCTCACAATCTTTATTGGAAATGTCAAGTAGCTCTAAACAGTTTCATGGGAAAGTCAGTGGTGCTCAAACATATTTGGTAAATGGTGCTCAAACATGTTTTGCTAATGATTCTCAAACATGTTTTGCTAATGAATCTCAAAGTTTTTTTAAAGTTAATTGTGAAAATAAATCTTCTCTACGTCCAGTAATAAAAATTAATATTTTAGGTGAGAATGGTACAGCAATGATTGATTCAGCAGCCAAATGTTGTGTGGCTGGCTATACATTGTACAATCTTTTTAAAATGAGAAATCATCGTATGTTGTCTTGTGTGAAAAATGTAAGCTTAGCTGATGGTGTTACTAGATTAATGAATGTACTTACTACGGAAGTGTATGTATGTCTTGAAGGTAGAACCAGGCTCATAAGTTTTCTAATTTTTCCAGACGCGGATAGTAATCATACTTTGTTAGGTATAGATTTTTTGATAAATTTTGATATCAGTGTGGATTTTGGTAACGCTAAATGGTACTTTAACGATAATGATAAAAAGTTTGATCTTCTTTTCGAAAAAGATTTATTTTATGAACATGTCTATGTTAACAGCATATTTAGGGATGATGAAGCATCAGGTCTTACCGATCAACAACGCGAGGTTCTTGCTCAAGTTCTCACGGAAAATGAGGACATTTTTAAGTTGACAGGTGAACCAACTAGTTTCGCGGAACATGTAATAGATACCGGTGACCACGCTCCTATCGCGGTACCTCCGTATAGGTTAACGCCCGCGAAAAAGGCTGTTATGCAGACTGAAATAGAAAAGATGTTAGCCGAGGATATCATAGAGGAATGCGAGTCGGCATGGGCCGCTCCGGCGTTATTAGTTCCAAAAAAAAATGGTCAGGTACGTTTTTGTGTCGACTATCGTAAGCTTAACGCAATTACTAAGTCTGACGCGTATCCAATGCCGCTTATTGACGAACTTGTACAGTCAACAAAACGCAATTGCATCATGACTACGTTAGATATGAGAAGTGGGTTTTGGAATGTAAGCGTACGCGAGTGTGATAGGGATAAAACGGCCTTTCAGACACATTTAGGAACGTTTCGTTTTAAACGCATGCCTTTTGGTCTTAAAAATTCGCCAATGACGTTTGCTAGGCTAATAGACAGGTTGCGCTCCGGTACATCACTGAAAAACATAAACATTTTAGCATACCAAGATGACCTGCTAATTATATCAGATGGATTCGACCAGCATATCGCAGATTTACGTATAGTTTTTGATAGACTACGCCTATTCAATCTTCGCGCCAACCGCGAAAAATGTGTTTTCGCACGCAAAGAGGTTAAATATCTTGGCCACGTCATCACACAGGAAGGGATCCTCCCTGATCCTGGTAAAATACGCGCTATCGTGGATATGAAAGAACCAAGTTCGGTACGCCATCTCAAAACTTTTCTTCAAACGTGCTCGTGGTTCCGAAAGTTCATTTTGAACTTTTCGAAAGTCGCTGAACCACTAACACGTCTTCTGAAAAAGAATCAACCTTGGAAGTGGGGTAATGAGCAGAAACAGTCGTTTCAAGAGCTCAAAAAGAGTTTAACGTCTGCTCCCATTTTAATCCAAGCTGATTACAGCAAACCATTTGTATTACGTACGGATGCTAGCAATTACGCCTTAGGTGCCGTCTTGCTGCAGGGCGAAGGAAACAATGAACGGCCAATTGAGTATGCGAGCCGTCTCCTTAACCCCGCCGAACGCAACTACAGTACTACTGAAAGAGAAGCTCTAGCAGTAGTCTGGTCTGTTGAACGCTTCAGAGGTTACATTGAGGGTCATGAAATTGTTGTTAGTAGTGACCATCAACCTCTTAAGTGGTTATTAAGTTTAAAATCGCCTTCAGGTAGACTCGTGCGATGGGTTTTAAAGTTGCAAGAGTTTAATATTCGCTTTGAATACACTCCTGGTAAAGCCAATGTTGTCGCTGACACTTTGAGTCGTCCTACCTGCGAAGAAGATAGTAAGGATCAGTGCGGGATTTGCTCAGTCATTGTAGACTTACCTTCGAGAAGTCCTGCTGATCTTCGCCAAGCTCAGTTAGATGACTCGGAACTGAGAAAAATTATTAGTAGTCTTGAAAGTAATGATGCTCTTGAAGACAAACGCTGGTCTGAGCGAGGTTACTTCATGCAACAAGGAGTTCTTTATAGGTATAATCCTGACGTCGATGTTGAAGAACCACAGCTCGTACTTCCTGTGAGTTTAAGACTCGATGTCCTGCAGGAATGCCATGACACTCCTATTGCTGGTCATCAAGGCATCGATAGAACGTTACATAGACTTTCACAACGGTTTTTTTTCACTGGTATGAGACGTCTTGTGGCTGATTTTATTAAGTCTTGCCCTACATGCCAGCGGTATAAGTCGTCAAATGTAAAGCCATCAGGCCTCTTGCAAACACCAGTTTTGCAACAAAGAGGTGAGGTTATAGCAGTTGACTTATTTGGCCCGCTCCCATCTGGAGAAAAGGGGGAGAAATACATATTGTTGGTTGAGGACACAGCTACTCGGTGGGTCGAGCTCTTTGCTCTTGTTGACGCCACGGCAGAAGTCTGTGCCCGAACACTGATAGAGGAATATTTCCTCAGGTATGGCCTACCGCGTCGTGTCGTCTCCGATAATGGAGTACAGTTCGTCTCATCTGTTATGCAACAATGCATGTTTATCCTGGGGATTCAACAGGATCTGTTACCCTTATACCACCCGGAAGCAAATCCGGCTGAACGTAAAAATAGAGACCTTAAGGTACAGCTGGCTCAGATAGTTGACACCAAGCATAACTCATGGCCCAAACACCTACCGTCGGTTCGTTTCGCTATGAACTCAGCTATGTGTAATACAACTGGTGTCTCGCCCGCATTTCTCACCTTTGCTAGGGATCTCCGTTCACCTATCGAAGTCAATCTTGACATCAGGACAGTCCTAGAGAAAGATAATTTTGTACCCCAGATTACTCCTTATTTAAAGAGTTTCTTGAATTCTTTAATTTCAATTCGAGATAGAGTAGAGAAGGAACAGGATAGACGTAAAGAATACGCGGATAAAAATCGTAAAATTGAAGAGTTTCATGTCAATGACCAAGTGTTAGTTAAATCGCACGTATTAAGTAACGCTGCAAAAGGGATTTCAGCTAAATTTGTACCAAAAAGAGATGGTCCTTATACAATAATTAAGGTAGCGAGTCCTACTACTTACATTCTTTCTAAACTTGATAATCCTAACGACATCATAGGTAAATTTCACGCGTCACAACTTACGTCATTTGTTAAAAGGAACGAGGTTTCTCTACCGGTCATGCCCAAACGTAACCGAGGCCGCCCTCGTCAGATTAAGCCTGTTTCCATTTCACCTGAACGGGTTCCAGAGCCTGTTTCTATCTCAAACGAACGGGTTCTTGAGCGAGGACGCTTTATCGAACCCGAGGGGGAGTATGTAGCGGATAATCCTAAACTCCCTCTCCGTAATACACGCGGTAGGGCGCCGAGACGTTATTCTCCGTCTACTAATTTACGAACGCGCCCATAGCGCTAGCCAATCACAGGCCCGCGCGACCGGCTCGGGGAGTCGGAGAAACGAACGCCAACGTACTACACGAATTATAATCATTGTCCTAATAATTAAGTTTATTTGTTCCTAAAATTGTGAAATTAATCATTAAAAGGAATGTGACAACTACACCTGGCTCCTTATTGGCTCCATCCCGACTACAATAATTAAAATTGGGACACTTACTCATTTCAGTGTGTTCACTTTTTGTACTTAACAAACAATACGCAAACGTACACGACGATCTATTTTTCTCAATTACATAGTCATTTATTTATTCGCTAAATGTAACAAATAGCAAACACATGTTGCTGAGTGGTTGTTGATTTTGAAATGTAGATCAAAGGAGTCAAACGGGCATATTGACACAACTAAATTATTTCGAAAAGAAAAAAGTTAGATGATATTCGTATATTAATGTCACTCGGGCAGAAGTAACATCTATGTAGCTTAATGTTATAATATATACATAGAATAAATTTATTCATTTAGAGTTTATTGCGGAAATTCTATGTCAGTTACATATATATAGCATAGGTTCAGTAACCATATACGAGTATATCAATGTTAGTGGGAAGGCTTGCCCTGCTTTGTCTTCCACATTAACGTGGCCGACTTACAGGGTCGGCAGCGCAAGTGTGACTCCTGTAGTGTTACATACGTCCATAGGCCACGGTAACCACTTTCCATCAGGTGGGCCGTGTGTTTCCCCTTTAAGGTTCGAATCCCGCCTAAACCGATTCAATGTTTTCTATATCTTAATAAATTTGAATAGTTTGTATTCTAAATGCTTTAAAATATCATTCAAAAGACAACTGTTGCTTTCACTTCATATTAAACAAGCAAGCTGAGTGTCACCATTGTCACACGGTATGTGTAAGTAATGGTGACCCTCTTTTCTGAGACTTCGTCTTCAGCTTACCATCAGGCTAGGCGAAGTCTAATTGACGTGTTCTATATAAAAAAATATAAAAAAATAAAAATTAAAAAACATTTTTAATTATATGGAATAAAATTTAAAAGCGTTTAGTATGCTAATTCAAATCTATTAATATATGAAAAAGCGAACCAGCTCAGGCGGGCTCGAACCCGCGTTGCCACTGAGCCAGCGAGCCACACATTAAGCTATCTAAATTTTCTTATACTCGTATATACGTCTCTGGTGACGGTGGGAGCATCTATTGATACGAGCGAACTGTGTTAACCGATCTCTTATTCTGTTTACAAAACATTCATACAATACATCGTTGTGTCCCCGGCGGTGAGTAAGTCAGCCAGAGCTTACTGGAGAGTTTTTGTGCTGTTAGTGGGAAGACCAAAGGCTTGTCCTGTTGTGTCTTCTACATTGACGGTACAGAAACTCTATACTTACAGGGTCGACAGCACGAGTGTCACTCCCCTGGTGTTGCACACGTCCATAGGCCATGGTAACCACTTTTCATCAAGGGCGTCACACACGCGACGCCGACCCTGTAAGAACCTACTAATGACCTTCTTGAAGAACCCCACATTGTAGTCACTTAGGATAACCACGGCAGGGAGCTAAACAGCTTAAGCTGTGGATGAAGTTCTTATCATACCTAACTTTGCGAACTGTTTCAACTTGCAATCTGTGGTAGTGGAATTCACAACTCTCGCCACAGGCAGTGAAGAGAGTTTAGATGATATAATGCTCTTTCTCAAGGCAGGCTAGGCTGGAAAGCGTAACAGACAGACAAACTAATTTACTTTACTAGTGTAAAACTCGCCGGGATATTTACCATGTTTGTTGTTTATGTTGAGCAACCGATATTTTGGCGCTGTTACAAGTACACCGTGATCATGGCGCTTGTAACAGCGCCATAATATCGGTTGCCCAACATAAATAATAAACATGGTAAATGTCCCGGCGACTTTCACACTAGTAATGTGAATGACCATGTCAATCTCAAATCATAAACTAATTTACTACCGTATTAATGATTAATCATTATTTTATACCTCAATCGGCCCATCTCAAATATCCATAAAACATTGAACTCATAATAAATTACATAAGAGTCACAACAGATTATGTGTGATATTCACACTCGTTGCCTATCTACACATCTCATGAGGAAAATCGAGAGAATCAACTGCAGAATAGAGAGAATATTTCTTGTTCGCGATGTTATTTCCGCGCAACCTTACGCCCTAACATCCATTACAGTGTATAATTTGATCGGAAACTGAGCGCTGTCACCCTGCATTTTAGTTGGCGTAATGATTATGACATTGTGGGGGATACAATTGTGTCTTTTTGATTAGATTGTTGTGGCGAGATAAATAAAATGTAGGGTAAAAAAGTAGGTTAATCTTACTTTTTGAATATTGCTTAGTATGGTATTGAGTTGACTTATTAATATTCATTAATATTCTACAACATTCTACACAACACTATCTAGACCCATGGTCAGCATATTTATTTATTTATTTATTAAATAAATACAACCACATTACATGTATAACACAAGTCACACAACATTAAATTATTGACAAAATCTCCGATACATAATATAACAATTACGGTGTACATAACATTCACAAAAATATCAGAACAGTGAGGCAAAACAATGCATTAACTACGATCATCAATGCTAGTGCCAGAAGCAAAAACAAATTGTAATGACGACAGCAAATAAAATACAAACATGAAACCATAATTTTCAAGTAACACAACTAGATAGTAACTTAGATTTCAAGTTGGTTAAGCGCATGTTAAGCATAGCTTAGCTAGCTTTTGTTATGGAATCTAGAATGCAGATAAACATACTTAGATACTTTTTTGTAAATACATTCATATTATACATAGAAATACCCAGACCAATGCAAATATACGTATTCATGCATACAAATATTTGCATTGAGCGGGAATCGAGCTCGTGCCCCCTGCGTAGCAGTTGAACGTTCTACCACTACGCCACAGAGGCCGTCGAATAGCTCCAATGGATAGTGACAACACCATCAGAATCTTAACGTTAGTCCTGGTTGTATCTGTGGCTTTTATCTGGTCACCCAGAATCCACTCACTCCTTTTACTCCTGTTGTTTTGTCTTATATGATGTTTTGGGAACCATTGCCTGATCTGATCTGAGCACCGAACCGAAAGAATTACCGTCCACATTTGTCAATCAACAAGTGTTCCAGCTCGGAAATGAGATTGACTAGGCTCCAAATGTCTGTCTGTCCAAAAAACGTAATCAATAATAATACATCCATACATATAATACCGCCTTTATCCCCGGAGGGTTAGCCAGAGGTGAATTAACACCCACATTTCACCAATCATTACATTTGGTCCCACGTAATAGGAGGTGAGCCTATTGCCGTCTTCCGGGCACTATTGTACTCAAGCCATGCATCTGAGGTTGAGTCTGGGCTGTATAAATCTGCCAGATGTTAAACAGCTCTATCCCTTAGTCACCTTGTCCGGCACAGCATGGGAAGAGATGGGGTGGTCCAAATTCTACTCTACCGGGAACCACGCAACTCCTAACGGGAATTCTTGTAAAATTTAGATTCAACAGCAAGTTTTTTTTAAATATAATTATAAATCAATAAATAAATATTCCACGACATTCTACACAACGCTATCTAGACCCATGGTAAGCATAGCTTAACTAGCTTGTGTTATGGAATCTAGAATGCGGATAAACATACTTAGATACTTTTTTTTTGTAAATACATACATATTATACATAGAAACACCCAGACCAATGCAAATATACATATTCATGCATACAAATATTTGCACTGAGCGGGAATCGAACCCGCGCCCCCTGCATAGCAGTCGAATGCTCTACCGCTACGCCACGGAGGTCGTCAAATTGTATTCCTTGTGTCAAGAACTTGCTAATATTTCGGTATAAAGTAATTTTCTTCCCCATTCGTTTTTTGTTACGTTTTATACCGAGGCATTCAACAGTAAAACTAGGAAACACAAATGAGTTACCTCATCATTCCCCATATTTTTATTACGCCGCGCATTTATTTCTTTACGAGCCAACGTTTATCAACTCAGTCATTAGAAAAGCTTTTATATAACATTTTATGTACTGGACCAATATCTCTATCGGTGTGGAGTTATTTTGGCTTTTATACTTTTATGCGTACTTTATACGGCCCGAACAATGGTGGTCGGTAATTTCGCACAATGCCCGGAATGGCGGCGTGTGTCGTAAAAAGTGACGCGTTCACTTGTAAGTGAACGCAATGTTTTTATTTTTTAAGTTTATTATCAGTCTGTGGTGTGTAATTGTGACAGACTTTAGAAAAGGATGGCAATCTCAATTCTATATTATATAGAACTTAATCTTTCGCGTTATTTGAAATATAATTATTATATCGCGGGAATTAACATACACCTATGTGATCATATTAATATCATCGGGGCCCAAATTAATTAAATAAACCTAAGCTGCTAGCTGATAAACCTGCCAATCAATTGACTGTATCTCGGGCTGTGAACTACTGAAAAGTAACCAGGATGTCGGGAAACAAATACAAAACTAAAACAAAATAAACCGCTATGTTTAGTTTTATTTTAAACAAGTAAAAGAAAGTTCGTACGAAACACAGAATATAATTTTATTTTGGTAATCAACAGTCAGTGCTCAACTTAATAAACTTTTTAGTCAACCCGTTTAGGTACAGAATTTTAATTTTATGCGAGCTTAAATAGCCGTATCTTAAAATGTAACGGAATAATTGCTATCCCAGCAGTAAATTCTGTGGGTCTAGTAATTAAAATACATGTTCATTCTACCTACCTACCCTAAAAGATAAAAACATAAAAATATATTATTATTTAGATCTCACAGTACAGTCATTGGCATATATAATGACCCCCAGTCACACCACATGATGAACTTCATATAGGCTCAGGCCTACGCGTATTTTGGGTCTCTTCTGAGGAAAGTGCGGGGAACAACAGCGGCTGAGGCGTGTCAATCCACCAATCATAATATTAATCACGACTTGAGTTCATCATATGTGTCACTATACTCGGCATAGCTACCGCCTTCTTCTACAAGAGAGGGCCAAATATCCCTATGAAAGTGATCATGACTGTGTCCTTTACAGCTAATAAAGTTCAAAAAAACTCAAGAAGTATGCCAATTACAGGTTTTGACGTGTAAATACGTCAATTAAATATTGATTGATCTTTCCAAGGATATCAACCACTTTTTGATTTTACCAGGTAGCCGAAAAACAAAACAATTTTGAAAAGCTTTTGTACATTTGGCGAACTGTTACTGAAGATATGAGCACTCTGGAATGTTATGAAATACTGTCTTACCTCGTCATTGATCGTAAAAAAACAATTGTGAGAAGTAAATAAAACAATAAAGTGCTAAACTACATGTATAATAATAAAACAAATTCACTTCTGCCGTTGACAGTACCCGAGATCAATGTCATACACAAACACATAAACTCTCACCCATTATTTTCGTAAATCCATTCTAGTTATCGTAGTGTGCGTGTTCTGTCTACTCTGCGTACTTTTGAACTCGCGTAGTGTGCGTTTTGTAGTGCGAAAGACGTACAGGTGAGACATAAACGCGTGCATTTTATTGCTAAGTTTATAATGACCTAGTGGTATTCTGTATTTAATATACATACATACAGACATACATATAATCACGCCTCTATCCCCGGGGAGTTAGGCAGAGGTGAATTAACACCCACATTTCACTAATAATGTATTCGGTATCAAGTAATGACGGTAGAGCCATGCATCTGAGGCTGATGTTAAACTGCCCTATCCCTTAGTCGCCTTGTACGAGATGGGGCGGCCCAAATTCTGCCGGAAACCACACGGCTACTAGAATCCACGCGGTTATTTAATATATAAACTACTAAACTACTTTGTAAATTGAAGATGTATGTAGCTAGACTTGCGTGAAGCTGAAGGACTACCAACATTTTAGATTTGCGGAAAAGACAATAGCATTTGTATACCATGAAGTTAAATCGTATTTCTTTTAGAGGGCTACGAAACTTCACGTGCCTCCTTCGACCCCGGGATAATTGAGGTTCATGGTACTCGGAACTGCGGATGCATGCATCATGGAGGACCTACTGTTTATTGGTTTTAAAATTGAAAACGTAACCGCCTCGATTTTCGAAGTCAGTCAAAAATATATTCATTATTGGTTTACCAACATTAAGAGGGCCAAAACCTTATAAAAACTACACTAGTAAAGACGCCTCATACTTTCTCCTACAAATAGGACTCTATCCTTATCCTTTAGTCGTTATAGGAAAGAGATGTGACGAGAATGCGGACACAACAGCTTACTGTCTAGAAAATACAACTTATTTACTCGAAGTTTTCCTGAACCAAAATAAAAGCACACCCTTTATTTATATACTTACCAAGTACGAAAATACAAAGAAAGCCCCATTCGCGCTACTAAGAGTACCTAATACAGTATAGTAATCGTACAAGATCGCACCTGTGAGACGTACTGTACATTATACAAGTGCGACAGTATTCATTGCCACAAGTACAACAGTATATACAGTGTGTTGCAATAAAAAATTACGATCGACGTCGCATTTAAATAATATTTTATTTGCACATTGTTCAGACTGTGTGAATATTTACACTTGAATTTCTATGTAAATTAATTTTGGCCAAAGTTTTAAGCACTTAATATATTATGTGCTACTAATATAAATAATAAAGTTCGTGCAGATATTTGAATGTTTGACTTTATTTAGTTATTCTATCACGCTCTAATCATTAAACAAATCTAGTTAAACAGGTGTACTTGTATTATTAGGTATATTCGTAAATATGCTTCTCTTTTATATCCAAAATAGGTTCGAATTGGTTGCTGAAATCAATGATCGCCGTCTAACAAAGCCTATACAAATCTCTAGTCTATTTTAGTTCCAACTTTTATCAAAATTTGCCTCAGTGTATTAAGCAAAGCGTAACAGACAGACAGTCAGAGTCACCTACACATTTATATTTAGTAGGGATATGAATTCTGACGTCACAATACAGTTAACATACTGCATTATCTAGCTCGTGCGACCCCACGAACTACTCCGCAACTATTAATCCTGCACTACGATATTAAAGTTCACAAGCGGATTAGCATATATATAACATCCTTACATCGGAACATAACGGTTGGATTGTGGCCCTTCAGGCGCTGTGGCTGTGGAGGATTTGGGCACGAGGATTTTTCTATGAGAGGAATATGATACTAATTAAGAGTTAACACTCAACTATTAAGTTTATTAAGTATTAAGGAAGGGCACGCCGCTATTGCCGTCCTAATTGGGCAGTTCAACTAGAAAAGTACCTCTACCCTACAGAATACCACGGCTATAATAACCTCGTGTGTTCCCGTGTGTAGAAAACTAAAAGCTTGTCCTAATTGTTTCTTCTGCACAGAAACTCTCTGTTCTTACAGGATCGGTAGCACGGCTGTAACTCCCCTGGTGTTGCACACGTTCATAGGTCACGGTAATCACTTTCCATCAGGTGGACTGTGAGCGAGCTCGTCTGCCACCTAAGTTGCATAAAAAACATCATGACGTGGCTGCAGAAAGTAGCCGAAACATCGGGCAAAATATTTGTAGGAGGTAGGACACGACGGTATTCCCGTCCGAATTGAGCAGTCCGACTGGGGAAGTACCTCCACCCTACAGAATATAACGGCTATAATAACCTCGTGTTGTGTTCCTGGTGGTAAGTAGGGTAGCCAGAGTTCACTGGAGAGTTTTTGTGCTATCAGCGGGAAGACTAAAGGCTTGTCCTGATTTTGTGTTCTGCACTGAAGGCACTTAAAATCTCTGTTCTTACAGGGTCGGCAGCACGGATGTGACTCCACTGGTGTTACATACGTTCATAGGCCACGGTAACCACTTTCCATCAGTTCGCCGTGTGCTTGTCTGCCACCTAAGTTGTATAAAAAAGTATACATAAAAAAAATGAATAATACTAAATAAACCAACTGTCCTAATGACTCGTGAGCTTTTATATTATGACATCTTGTAAATGAGTGCTTCTCTCCGAATGCGGTTTTGTCGATACATAGTTTTTTACACGTACCGTGTGACAATGGTGACACTCAGCTTGACGGCCTCATCATATGCTTTTTCACGCCCTGCTTAAAGGACCCGGGACTGTAGGAAGAAGGAAATAGTTAAACTAATGTCCAATGTAGTCCATGCTTCATGGGCTTTAACTTCAGACAGTTATTCAGAAATATTTTTGGGGTCAATGAAATGATGTCAATATAGGCAGCCTTCGTCTTCTTTATTTCTTTCTCCTTTATGGTTCACTTGTTTGCTTGAGTGCTTATAAAACGGTATTACACAAAAAATAGTACAACCTTTTCAAATTCAACAAAGTGAAGTTAATAATTTGTATGTAAACCTATTGAAAGACAATTTTAAATTAAGAACTCTATTATTATTAGTGTTGTAAATAACCTAATCGTATTCTTTCCTCAGTGGCTGTAAATCTCTAAATCTGCAACAACTAAACCTCATACATCTAACACCCTAATTACAAGTTATCAAAACAGCTCCTAAGAAAACGGTCTAAAGTCGGCTAAACACGGCCGGGGCGTTAAGCGAGCATATCAGATTATAATCCTTAATAACACGTTGGAGGTAAATAGCTCGCGATAACAGCGCGCACGTCGTGTGGGCTTGCTGTGCGCCATCACGTAGCTAATAATGGCATTGATACACACGGATATCAACGATGGACAACAACACCAATTTAGTTAAAGACAATTATATATTTATACTTCTTTTATACCATACAGATAACCTCACGGCCCAGCTCAAAGAAAGTGATTACCGTGGTCTATGGACGTATAGGCTAGCATCGTAGGATCAGTTTTATTCGAAATCTTTATGAAATTTCTTTAACGTGCTATTTACTTTAATGTCCGGAAATTCTATAGCGCATTGGCCACGCTTGCGTCTATTTGGTTGGGATTATTGTTGAGGTTCGATTCCCGAAAATGGCATAGAACCCTATGTAGTTTTTATTATAAGATTTTGTAAATTAAAACTACTATAATTTAAAACATGCCCACAAAAAATAGGCAGTCCAACTAAAAATAAAGGTAAAAAAAGAAAAATAGTTTAAGATTGAACTAAAAATCTTGTTTTAAGAATTACATTTTAATGACTGAAGCAAACCCAACCTGCTCCTCAACCGATCCTGCCGTAAGTCCTAATCTTTGCAACTTTAGATACCATAAAACAGTTCCAACTGGCAGATAAAGATACATAGTGGGTATACGTGGTAATTTATAAGGCAAGCCAGGTTGATGAAGCCAGACTAACATTGCTCTAGTTTGAATTAGTTTTGCGTAGAGCCTCCCAGGTATGAAGGTTGTTTGGAAATGTAAGCGATTGTTGATACTTTGGGCTGTACGGAAATGGGCTGAGGTTTTGTAGTGTTAAGAGAATCTTAGCTGTTTGTAAAGTTTGATAACTGGTATTGTGTCATACCGTGATTATCTGACAGCGGAAGTAAATATTTTAAATTATATAGTTTTTGATTTGATTTGATTCTTGTGTGGTGCACAGACTTAGATAAGTTTTTGTGTTCCTAGCATTAGCATGAATTGTTGAAACATACTTGAATAATTTCAATAAACTCATTGTCTTCTAGGTGGAACTAGGAATATAATTGATGAAAAGTGTGTAGTTCACATTTTAAGTAACATTGAGATATTTATTGAGACTGCGCTTCATGAAGGTGACATTGTGTGTGAAACATTAAATAAAAAATAAACAGAAAAGTGTAGCTGTTCTTAGATGAACCAATGATAAACAGTGACTTCACATTCACACTGATATAACGAACAAGGTAACTAATAATTGTTAGTAACTTAATAATAATACTCAAAATAAAAGTTATCAAAATCTCATCGGGAATTTTATAATTATTCACATAATCAACAACAATAAGAAAAGCGGTGAGTACGGTAGCCAGAGCTCACTGGAGAGATTTTGTGCTGTCAGTGGGAAGACCGAAGGCTTATCCTGATTGTGTCTTCTGTACTGACGACACAGAAACTCTCTGTTCTTACAGTGTCGGCAGTGCGAGTGTGACTCCCCTGGTGTTGCACACGTTCATAGGTCACGCTTACTACTTGCCACCTAAGTTGAATAAAAAAAAAAAAAATCGAATTCATATACTTACATAGTTTTATTTCAAATAATAAAACCACACTTTTGAAATAACCCTCTAAAATTCAATGTGGCTTGTGCCACTGAAAGGGGGATAATTCGAAAGCGATTGCGTCGCAGCCAAAAATCATACGAATAAATTATCTTTATTCGAAAGTCACCGCATTCGCAATGTTGGCGCCCTTCCAAACAGTGAAAGTTTCGAAGACATTGGCCTACCAAATTTGTTTGTACACGAACACGGCGGGCCTGCCAAGATTCCTTTGAGAAATCGAAAGTACGTACACCACGGTAAACATTCAAAAATTTTATGGCGCCATTTTGGAACGACGCCAAAAGTTATCGCAAATTTTTTGATCATTTTTATTATAGAACTGTCAAACATTCAAACCAAAAGTCCTGATAGGATATTTTTATAACTTTCTATATTATTTCAGCAGCAGAAATTCTTGACGTAGCGCTTTTATATTGAATCTGTTATTGGCTGGTTGGTCCAGAAATCGCAAGTGCAGCTGATGTAGAATCGTAAGAAGATTTATTATTAATGAAACTATTTAAATGGTAACAAAAATTATCTCATTTTGTCAGTTCATTATCTGGTTTATTCAGATTCTGATTATAAGCTGTTCCAATACTGAGCAGCACAGCCTCTCGTATAAGAGGATTGAAGCTATATTGGACCTCATCGGCTTAGTGCACATTGTTAGCATGATAAAGCCTAGTATATTATTTTAAATCTTGTTGAAATGTTGTAATTTTTGAAAAGTAATTTCATCAATATCCTTAAAAATGAATTTATAAAGTCAATGCAAAGCACAAAAGTATATAATAGCTCCACACCGGTTTGAATTGTCTTTTTTTGTGTTTAAAATATCTATAGGATTTGGTCGATTTTTTCCATAGAAACAAGATTTAGGGGGAAAAAAATTTGAACAAATCCAAGTCAACATGAACACTACGAACAACTAGTATTGTGCATAAACCTCAAACAAATTTTTATTCCACGTTGACATCTCTATTACCGGTTCCATTCAACCCAAATTACATAGATCAACCGAGCAGGGCAGTACCACAATAGCTTAATATAGTGATGCCCGAGGGATGCCGGAATGAGACGTCCGTGCAACTAAACTGACAAGCAGTGAATATACTGACAATGTAGGCGGAGGCGCGGCTCTAAATACAAGTTAGTGAGTTACAGTATTAAGTAACGGCCTGCCTTATACCTCTGCATTACGCCTTACACGCCTTGCCGCCACGCTTTATGTTGGTCATAAAGTCGCTTGTCTCCTCGCATATGCCCACCTCGGCAATGAGATATGGGACTATAAAAGCTTTTTATTTCAGCCACGTAATTATAAAGGGCAGTTTAGCTGGAAGGGCTTTATGTGCTAGGTTAATAGATATGTATGTGAATTGCTGTGGTACCTGAGTTGTGAAGGTGACCAGTGTTATGTAATTATGTTTACGGGAATTAACGTGATTGTTGTATATGTGTACAGTATACAGTATATATTATATGTATGCGTGGCTAAAGAAATAAGAGTACGCCTTTAATGTGAAGGTGTGTGTTCACACCAAGATTGCGACAATTCTTGTTCATTTAATTATATGTCATGGCAACGACAGTTTCAGAGTAAACAGGTACTCGCAAAAGTTAGTATGCCTCTCGCATTTAAAGTGAAAATTACTGCATTCCAGTACTAGTACAATCTATACTCGCCGCTCGCCATAGGCTCCCTGCCTATTCATCCTCACACAATGCGACCTGAGACGGTGCGCACTGTACGGTATGAAAGAAACTTCATGCCACGCACACTCAAGCTGTGGAATGACCTCCTGGCTGCGGTTTTCTCAAGCGCCTACAATATGGGGTTCTTCAAGGGGGTTTCTTCATGGTCGGCAGCGCAAGTGTAACGCCCCTGGTATTGCATACGTCCATATGCCATGGTAACCACTCATCATGTGGGCCGTGTGCTTGTCGGCCACCTAAGTGATATAAAAAACATTTATATTTACAACCTACTAATAATAAAATGATAGGAAATATCTTCACGTGTGTACCACTTTATTCCTAAACTCACATTTATAATATACATAGTAAGAGTGTAACCAAACCTTCTCAAAAAAAAGCCCACGACAACACACACACAAACACACGACTTCGGAATTCTAACACGATTTAGTTGAAAGTACACTCAGCTTCAAGTGTAAAGTTAATTACATCGGTACGTCCGATTTCGTCGTGCCGTGTCGTCCAAAATAAACAGATTTCTGTACAGCTTCTATGTAAATGACGCGGCCGAGCAGGGGTCCCCTAGTGTACCCAATATAAGAGCGGAAACTCCTCAGAAGGTAGACCTTTGCGTTACCTACTTCAAATATAACATTCTTGATAGTGCAATATACTAATAGGATACTTTGAAGGAAGGTTTCCAACAGTATCACTTGCATAACTCTCAAGATATATAAATGCGCCACAAAGTGTTGAAACTATAGAATGAAACCTTATAAAACTGTTATCGATAAATCGCTCACTTGTATCTGGCAACTATAATATCTCTGATTTCTCATCACAACAAACGTCACATAATTCGACAATCCGTGCGCCCGACACACTTTTTTGTCACAAGAGAAAATAAAATTTTCCGTAGCACCGCAAACACATTACACCGGCGAAATGTGTGTATTTGTGCGCCAGAGATTGTGTACCTATTTATTTTTCGTCCGGGCACATCCCCCCTAGCCTTGCCGTCCCCTTCATCTCGAGCCGTGTGTGACACTCGCATTATTTGCGTGCCTCCGGCTGTTTGCGCACGTGGGTGAGGCGCCAAAACGTACTACTTTATTTATGTGTTCGGTAGCCACAATCGAAATTATTTATGCTTTTTATGTATGGAAATCTCGGCCTTTGTCCCACTCGGTGGTCGCTCATATTTTTAACCCTAAATTGCTTTTATTCGACGACTGACTTAATAATATTTCTGTAATTAAAATCTCATCCTGAATGTTTTCAACGCGAAGGGGTGTTATGAGCAATTTATACGTTTTTTTGTCGTATTATATTTCGCGAATATTTTTAAAAGCAGCAATTAATCGCCGTGATATTGCGGCAGGTTGCTGTTTTTCGGACTTCCGTAGATTAATTTTAGGTTAAAAATGTCGTTTATTTGTCAAGTTGTGAATGTTATCCTAACTCGTACACAATGTGGAACAAACAAAAACCTACTAAAATAACCATAAATATACAAAGTTTAGGTAGGAATAAAACGAATTTTATATATTTACAACATGGCCTTTTTGAAATATAATTACTGAAGTTTCTTTTGCTTTCCAACAGCCATTGTACTGTTGGTAGTTAAAATAGTTTTATTTCAATGTGTAATATTCGTTTAAACTTTCATAATATCATCACTTTTTGAGTTTTTTATTCTGTTTTGTTCTGATATAAGTTCTGGTTTGCCTTTAAGTAAAATGATAAATGGACATAATTGTAGATATATAATAACGTGATTGAAATAAAATCTAGCTATAATTTTTTTCTTATCCCTACTACGCCACTCGGAGCTCAATAAATAATATTCTTACATCCAATCTATTGAATACGTAAGGCCTATTCCATTTCGGATGCTCCATACAAAATATATAAAGACAAAATATTAATTACACAGTTCGTGCGATCGATGTGCGTTTCCTCATATAACCGGAGCTCACGTCTCATTGAGAACGGATTATCCCTTAAGATTAGACCAGCGCCGCGACCTCCAACTATCCACATAAGTCCCCTTTATTATGCCCACATATATGTACTTACGTATAACTTGGGTCTTTGATTGGTTTTATATCTTACATATGCATGTACTTGAAAGGAAAAGATAAATGATTTTCATGTTTTGGTCATGCTGTATGAATGTATTTTGGTCACCATTGGCAACCTACGGCCCACACAGTTGGCGTGCGTTTTAGTCGGTTAAGACTCCGATGGGGGAGGGGAGGGTTTCCTTGCGGAAATTGAGCGCAATAAAAAAAAAGATTCTGAAGTTTTTTCAACTGATATTTGGTTGATAAACAAGTTGCGATGACCACAAATAAATAATTGGTAAAAAGAAAGGTAAATGATGATGGTTAGACATAAAAATACAAAAGAAAAAACAGGATTTCTGTAAAATAATGACAAATGCAACTGAATGTAGCGATTTAGAGAAGCATGTCTTAGTTAGAATGATTGCCTTAATGGTAGGTACAGTAGATTTTGGTTACCATCTTCATACGGTCTAGATTTCAAAACCTGGGTCAGACTAAGTGTTACCCTTTTTTGTTACATAAATCTCTAGAGATATTAGCACGAGTCGGTGGAAGAAAAGTACCTTGGTGACGACATGAACCTCTCAAGGCATCTAAACCAAGTTTTCACTTCAAATCTATTAATTTTCTGTTATAGAAAGGATCTCAGCCACTTACTTCCGTTGTTTAGTACCAAACATCGCTTTATTAGGCACAAAGCAAAATCTTTTGTTAAAATAATTACAGTATTATGTTCCTCTTCCTACCAACCCTTGAACTTCTGTCCCAACATTTTATAAAATTTATTTCTTTATTAAAGATATTCCACAAAGAAATTCTCAAAGCGCAAACCAACCTTACTAAATATATTTTTAAAATAAGAAAAAAACTCTTAAAAAAATATACAACCTCTTTATTTCGACTGCCAGAAAAATTCAATTCGACCATTAGGTTGTACCATAAACACTCAAAGCAAAGAAATTAGGGAAGGAAAGAAATCCATGCAACACAAACAAAAAGGAGTCCTCACCAGTAATCTCTTTAACTGCCGTTTCAACGCGAACGTTTTGAACCGCACTCAATACGGGGCTTTTTAAAAAGCTTTTCAAACCCCGCAACACTCGGTGGAAGCCGAAACACGGCCAAACACGACTTCTTGTAATTCGGTCGGTCGTACACTGAAAGTTCTTAGCGAGGCGACCACAGTGCTATAAAGACCGCCCATATCACTGGGATTTTAAGGTAAATATCATATAACATTGCCGTAACTGTTTTAAAAAAAATAAGATAATTGTCATAATTTTTGCACATCTAGGGTAACTCACTAAAGACTCTTTAAGTTATCTAAATCAATAGTAATTGTAATCTATGAATAAATTTTCGTAAAACAAGCGTAGCATAAAGCTAAGCAGAAATGGCCGATTTATTGGCCAAAATGTATGTTTCGAACAACTACCACAAAAAGATATTTTAAAAATGTGTAATTATTATTTGTACCCCATTACCACCATTCTCTAATACTTTTTCAACTCAGTTGGGGTTGTTGGTTTTCTAATCAAACTAAGATGCGGCTGGCCAGACCAATGCAAATACCCATATTCATACATACAAATATTTGCGCTGATCGGGGATCGAACCTGCGCCTCTTGCGATGCGGATGCGTATACTACCGCCACGCCACAGAGGCTATATGTACCTATTTTTTTATTTAAAATTATAAATAAAGACATACAATTCCTCAATATACAGCAACACCTTTACGACAAACATTCGACAGGTTATAAAACCAGTGAGTGCGTCTCAGCAATTGGCGGCAAGCCGGAATGGAGTGGGTTACTGAGTAACCCTTTCAATGGCCAGCGCCCTCTCTCCCTTAAATTATAAACGAAACGTGCTTATTTGACGGTAGCAAACGTTTTCTGTAACACATATAACTGTAATGTAATCTCAAAAAGACGTGTCTTTTAGAGATAACAGAGCCCTTGTAACATGCAAACTTGAACGGTAAGCAGAGATAGTCTGCCATCTGCTACAAGTAGGGAAATGACCACACCAACCACCACGCCAATCACGCTACTAAAAAACCTTCTTACGTCATACTGAAATGTCTAACTTCATTGTACCACAGACAATTGTCAGACCCCTAAATAATCATAAAACAGATTAGAACTCGCAGTAGTACCAAGAGTTACCATAACAAAAATAAAGAAAAACAAAAGTGCCGTCATCGTTTTCCGCGACATCCATTTCACGCTCCCTAAGCAATGCAAATAACACAACGGAACATAATCAGCACATAACAAATCCAAGAGTTTATATTTCATTTCTTTACGACACTGCATACTATTGCGGCACAAAGATAAATTGAAAAAAAATATATTTTATTTCAAAATATTAATAACTTTTTAAACAATCGCAGTGTGAAATCATAATTATATAATGGTTCGGGACTGTTCGCGATTAAACCATGAAACTTACTATTTCTGCCGACGTTTCGGATGCACCACAAGCAAGTCGTGACCCCGGGTGCTGCAACGCATCCGTAACGTCGCCAGAAATAGTAAGTTTCATGATTTATTCGCGAAAAGTCACGAACGGTTGTATAATTATTAATAACTTGTTCCAATTATACCTTCAGTATCCTACGGTAGTCCGGTTAACCGTACTGCTGCAACTCTTCAGTTGAATTAGTGCGGTTATCAAAAAGCATCAAAGGGTTTAATTCTTATACCAAACATTTTTTTTTTACTTTTTTGAAGGATTTCCTACCTACCTAGTTCAAAGTGACAATAGGATATAGTGATTTAGTGACTTTTACTTTAGTTCTTTGAAATTTTAGATTGAAATTTTTGCACCGTATGATAATTATTACAACCCTCGTTGTTCTTCGACCAAAAGAAGTCAGAAGCTCCCAAGAATCCAACAAATATAAGTAACATTGTAAACTTTCAACATTTCAGCGGACTCACACTTGCAACTGACCCCCTAATATATTTTTATCACGACATGGGAGCAGGCAAGCTGCCAACCTTCCGACAAATGGTAACTCCGGCACGATGGCTAATGGAAAAATATTGTACCTAATTGCAATTCTAAAACTGTAATTAAATTGAACTTGAGAACTTGTTTTATAGTGGAGAATTAATCGTGTTGATGTTAAGATTATAATTATCAGAGTTTACAGTTTACACTTCGTTCGGTAAAAGTAAACAATAATTAATTATAGAAATGGAACTGATGCCGTGGTCTTATTTGAATACTGAATCCGTGTCTGTAATAGTGATGGAAAGTAGTTCAGCTATACTCAAAGTTGATATTATGATGCTAACCATAAGCTCATGATTTTATAAGACACAAAGTCCCCCATATACCTTTAAAGATTCAGCTTATTGTCGTTTACTGGGCAAGATTATTAGAGTATTGGAATATAAATTTTTACCAAGCATCGCGAAAAATATCACCACGGTTACAGGGGTCACTGGAGGGGGTGGGGGAGGTTATATCGGACTTGAACCGACTAAAACGAATGCTGTTTGAGGGTCGTAGGTGAAGTTGCCAAAGGCATATCCTTCGCACCCCTTTCGAGTTGACCCTCTTCAGGTGGGGGGGTCAACGCTGTCCTCATCCAGTCCCTCGATAAGAGAAGGCAACAAACAATGAACTTAAACTTTGTTATATTCGAAAACGATAAATGTTTTCAAAGCGAGCTGTAATGATCATTCCTGCATATAATTAGCATGCTGGCGATTTTTAATAACGGCACCCGATTTGGACTAATGGACACTTTTAATGGCCGAATGAATAATTAAAACTGAAACCCATCAAAAATTTAAATTTTATAATATTAATTCAATATCCTTCGTCCATTTATTGGCTTTCGCGATATCTCCATCATTAAGGTAACATTGTCGATTTTGAATAATTTACGTTTAATTTATTCAGCAAATGCTGATTTATATTATTAAATTCTTCAATCGAGGTTTCTTCTTATCTTTCTCGGAAAAAAATCGTGCAGAAATCCTAAAACTCATTGTTAGTATGACCTGGGTTGAAAAATTTTGTCCTCTATACTGACGGCACAGAAACTCTGTGCTTACAGGGTCGGTAGCGCGAGTGTGACTTCTCGGGTGTTACACACGTCCATAGGCCACGGTAACCACTTTCCATCAGGTGGGCCGTGCGCTTGTCGGCCACCTAAGTGGTATAAAAAAATTGTGCTTTTTTTTAATTTCCTCACGTTTTATAAACATACTTTTTACTTTAAAGGGCCCCTGTTCATACAGAGTACACAAAATAGGCCAAAAAGTGCCCTGCTGACAATAATACACTCACTAATTACCTGTGACTGAAAAACAGCTGATATCAATACATCACTGCCTACGTCTTTATAAACATACAGGCACATGTGATAATGTATGAGAGTGTAATTACTGCGATAGTAGTATGTACAAGAAGTTGACATAATTCATTTATAATTCTATTCAACAATGTTGGTACAATTTGATGCCGTTACACGAGCAACCTTCAAACAAAATTGCGGTAATAAATTAGAAATTCCAATATAGACCTTCTGGTAAATTACCTGCTGCCGATTGGCTCAGTGATGTTACAGCAGTGATTGTTGCACAAGCTTCGATTTCTGACAAAATGTTATCGGATAAGGCTCATAGCAGACCGTATTGCTTAAAACAAATGAAATAATAAATGGCACGTACGGTTCTCTGTTGCCGTAACAGTGCAAAAAATTACATGTAATGAACTCTTTTTCATTTAAATTTGAACTTTAACGCTATACAAATAAAGTCTGGAATCGGGGTTCTGGTGATAGTTAGGTCAACCAGTGGTTAGCAAGTCGTAAGCGCGGTGTCGCCTAGCCGAAAGGCGGTATGGTGACGATCCCTTTTCGAGTTTATATGTCTGACTTAACCCTTATTCTGTTGGTATCAAACTTTTCCGTAACAGCCCTTTCTCGATACGGAGACGAGACTTAGGCCATTCAAATTCACTGTTGAACGTTTTTCTTTCTATGTTCTCCTCATATACTCTTCTTTTTAATCTATAAATTTCCGGTTGACGACAACTGAATTTATGACTCTAAAAAGTGACAGGTAAGTTAGCACTCAATAATCGCGGGCTCGTTAAGTTTTGCAAAGCAATCGAAAAGATTCATTTTATGCCCTTCACTGTTATCAGTGAAGGGCATAAAAGGCGTGTGTGTATATATATATATATGTACATTCATAAGACTCCAGAATGAAAGTAAGAATATTTTGTACATTGCCATGGGCTTCGAGCGATACTCATTAATAGTAAAAAGCAACCGCAGAGCGGAGCGGGTAGACAGCGAATGAAATGGGTAATAAAAGTAATAAAGTGTATTGTTTGCCAGTAGATCGATAGCCAAAGACCCATTTAATTAATGACCAATCTCCCGAGACTCACCGGCACTTCCACTAATTAATTAAAGTCTGCTGCAAACGGAGTAAAAGTGAAGTCTCATGTTTGCGTTTATTATTTAAAAAGAAAGCACTTTTTCCTTGTCGCAGATATCATGTCAATGTGATTATGCGCTCGAATGAAATTTGCCTATATATCGGCGCTTGACGCAATCAAGAAGATTCGATTGAAGGCAAGATTGAGCCGCCGCTCGCAAGATTAGATGGAGCACCTATCACTTTGCAAGCGACGATCACCTGCCCGGATCTCCAAAATGGCGACGTTTAAAAACTGGATCCACTTTGTGATCCGAATCCGATGACTCGTATCGACCGTGTTTACTCCACTGACTCGATTACTTGGCATCGCATCGATTGTAGCACTCGATTTAATCGCATAATCATGTTTGAAATAATATTACGCGTTGTTTATTATTCCAAGTTTAGGTTGGAACTTTTCGAATTTCATTATTGGGCTAGTTATGCGGGGATAGCGGCGTTTGTTTTTCTCGATAATTGAATTTGATTAATAGGCTCTGAGAACAAATAACTTTGGCATCACGTATAGGTACGTCTGCAAAATATAGAATATTCTAATAAAGGAAATATTTGCGAAGGATATTTTATTATGATAGTGAAGGATCGATGTCTCCAACCCAGAAAAACTACAGTATTGAGAATACAACAATTTATTCTTTTTGAAATGTTAAACCAACTTGTCAACAAAGCCCTCGTATATAAACCTTCTATTTCTCCTTCCCGCGCATCGCGCGTACCGTTTTACATGTTGCCAACTCATAAAATTATATACATATATCGACATTTGTTAATATCAATGCAATTATTAATTAATCATAATCAATAATGTTTTATTAACGTGACAAAATCCACGTATTTAAATTATTATAGTTTTTATAGTATATTTATATAATCACATGAATTAAGTACTGTTCTATTTCTATCGTGGCGCTAACAGCTCGGCCATCCTTATTTTAGTGAGTCCTCTCACGTTATTGCATCATGCATACAATGATGAAGAGATAAAAAAAAACACATTATACAATACATTAAACACAAATTATACATTGCAATGCACATATTATTAGATAAAGTTCAATAAGTCCTATAGTTTCTAGTTCTGTTAACATTATCAGATAAAGAACTCTATATAAGAAAAGTTTTACAAAATATTTTATACCAACTAAATGATAAAATTATTCTTATTCTATTACCTGTGTATTGTAAGTTCATGATCTACTATGATCTACGGCCATCTACGTTATTACAAACGCTGGTCGCTCATAGCTCATGCACTCACACCACACAATATCCTGTTCAGTCTACTATGATCAACGGTCATCTATGCCTAAGCGCTGGTCGCTCATAGCCCATGTTACGGAGTACCCGCAAACACAGTCTGCTATGATCTACGACCATCTACGCCTCAGCACTGAACGCTCATAGCCTTAACTCAAATAATAATTCTGTTCGTTAATACGCACAGTCTGCTACAATCTATGACTTAGATCTTGGCTCATAACCCGTGCTGACACGGTGTGCTATGATCTGCGGCTATCTATTCCTTCTCGCTCGCTCATAGCCTGTGTTTCCCTTAAAATCAATATAACATATTATAAACAATTCAATTCAGTTTAATCCCTGTTATGTTTACTGGACTGGAAATATTCGAGTACTTGCTCTGGCTCCTGATACTTTGAAGCCTTAGCACCTAGTCTTAAAGATCTATCTTCGATACCATGAAGCAAACAGTCAACTGCTCGCTTACCTACTATCTGACACCTGTTTAGTAAATTAATTTTATCATAATAATATAGCTCTAGTGATTCGTTATATTTAACGCGTTTACTCAGCATTTCTGTTAACAACTCCGCATAATCTTCGGTACTAGGAAAAGTTTCCGTAAGTTTAGTTTTCCATTCGGCCCATGTAAAAGACATGGTAAGTAAATTCTGTTACCAAGTCTTCGCAACACCTGACAACTTAGGTAACGCGTAGTGGATTACTTGATCATCACCCCATTTATATAACTTAGAACACTCTTCAACTTTATTGAGCCAAGTGTGAATAGTTTGGCCCTTGATCATTGGGTCAAATTCTGGTATAACATTACCAAGCATAGGGAATTTATTGCTTTCTGGTCGACTATTAACTATTGACTTAACTAACTCAGATATTAATGCCGAATTATCATTGTTACTTGTGGAATGACGTACCTGACAGTGGCGCGAAGGCTGCCTAAAGCTATGCTCCTCACTCGAAGTGTTACTGTACCTTCGACTATTCCGCTGCATTTCTTGTGAAGTGCGGTCACGACGACGTCGGCTTCGGCATCGACTGCTGCGCTTCTCGGGACTACGGCTTTTTCGACGAACCCGGCGGTGAACGCTCCGACCCATACGTGTTGTACTCCGGATGTCTCGAGAACTACTGCTTCTATGTCTTCGTCTGAGATATCTAGAGCTGCTTCTCCGTTCATAAGAATGGCTGATTGAATCCTCACGTACACGCTTACTTCGTCCCTCGTGTAAGTTACTACTACGACGCTCACGAGAACGACACTTCCGTCGCTTAGAAGAATAACTTATCCGACTCGTATCACTACTAACGCTCATCTCCGAAAAATATCTATAGCTGGAACATTGCCTCTTACGATGTTTCTCCGCTCGCAACACACGATCTTTACTACGACATTTTCTTCTTCTCGATCGTGATACGGTATTCATCACTATAGGCGGCGTGAAGATTCCCTCCATTCGTAATTAAATGATATTTCTTATGAAGAAATAAGATAACAAATCATCACACCAAGGGAAGAGGAAGAAAAAAAAAAAAATTCTTTCACAAAAGATGCTGTGGGCCTGGTTAATCCCACTTCTGAGCTGAAGGATCGATGTCTCCAACCCAGAAAAACTACAGTATTGAGAATACAACAATTTATTCTTTTTGAAATGTTAAACCAACTTGTCAACAAAGCCCTCGTATATAAACCTTCTATTTCTCCTTCCCGCGCATCGCGCGTACCGTTTTACATGTTGCCAACTCATAAAATTATATACATATATCGACATTTGTTAATATCAATGCAATTATTAATTAATCATAATCAATAATGTTTTATTAACGTGACAAAATCCACGTATTTAAATTATTATAGTTTTTATAGTATATTTATATAATCACATGAATTAAGTACTGTTCTATTTCTATCGTGGCGCTAACAATAGTTTTACTTGTAAATTATAATGTATTAATAATACTATTAAATGAGGAATTCTTGTCTTATATCTACACATTAGTATCTCTGAACACTTTCTAACGATTTGAATGAAAAATTGGATTTCGACCCGATTTCACGTTTATGTTTATCACAGAACCATCATATTTCCTAAAATATTATTGAGCAAGAGTCTCTATTTCGACAAGGTCGAACGTCGAACAAGACCGATTTTGCTATTCCGTATGTTTGTTTGTTAGTCAGTTCGGTCTAGACTTCTAGAGGGCTCATTTCATAACCAATTTTCACCAAACCTAACACACATATTCTTTTACACTCAACTTTTGTTGAGAGCTTTTTTTTGATCGAAGGGAAAATGAGAGAGAAAATGAGGGATTGCCGGAGTGAGTCCATTCTTACGGAAAAAGTCATAACAAGACGGTTACCATGGCAACAATTTGCGGCCTAAATTATTCAGATCACTTCTAGCATTTTAAGAATACCTAAAGGTACAAGAAAAATTAAGCAAAAGGAGCTCGCGCGCTCTGTTAACAGAACTACTAGTATAGTTATCCTACATATTACCATGGTTACTAATTAATATCGGTGCACAAATCGTTTTTCAGACTTCTACATAAACGATCATAAAGCCTTCTTAGTTTCAAAAGAGCTTCTGTCACCTCTGTCACTAAAACTTATCTTTGAAGTAGCAGCAAAAAAAGAAACGGAAAAACGTGAATATATAAAATTGTTTCATCGAGTCCAATGCGAGGCAATATTTTGTACAACCTTTGATGTCGGCTTATTTAAACAAAGGGATTTCTACTCTTTTATTGCGTCACTCGAAAATGTTTTTCCCTTCGATATATGTTAGGTGACATCTATATGTGAATGCGGTAAAAAATAACTGTTTTGCTTCTGTGTAAAAGGTATAAAAATCCCGGTAATGTACAAATTTCAAGGTTCAATTCATATTTTCTCGTATGTCGTACAAAGGGATTAAAGGATATTTGGATGCAAAATCATCTTTCGAGCCCTTTTCTATCTCACTTGTGGTTTTTTAGTCCAACTACAAAGTCTACTTCAATATTTTCCGTAAAGCGACTGTCATCTGACCTACACCAGTTAGACCAATTGTCAGACTTTATTGACTCCTATTACAAGCGTGAAGTGTCGGTAGCTTAGTTGTTGAGAAAATGGACTTACGATCGAGACGTCCCGGATTTGAATCCTGGTCATTACACTACCATAGTAGTAGTTTTTAGTTCGGACACGTCAATATGACTTCAACTCAATGGTAAACTGAAGGCAAAGTCTCAATAAAGAGGGTCACTGTTACAGACACCATCAATGCTACTATGGTCTATTATGTTATGGTACGCTATGGTGGTCACCACAGCACAGAAAAGATCTCACTCTGCTTGCAATAGTGAGATAATTCTGTAAATTCTGTATTGTATGCCTTAAGTAATATATTGAAAAGAATTCATAAAAATGTTTGATCTACAAAGAAAAGTTTAACTCAGTATTGAGTTTTCCTCCCACAATGATTTGGGAAAAGTGGGACAATCTTAACAATAGGGTTAAACAACAATACAGAAACACACAATAAGTAACAGGTTTTGAATGGTTTCAGTTGATGAAATGTGGGTGTTAATACATCTCTGCCTACCCCTTGTAAGGTTTACATTGAATGGAATACTCGCAATATATAGATATTTAATTTGAACTGGTTCCTTAAAAGGTTTCGTGGTAAGATTTCTATTTCTGTCAATTAAAACGTGAAGGGTTTCGAAACAAAGGAAGATAAATTTATCTTTTGTAACGCTTTTGATTAAAAGTAAAACGATAATTAGATGATTCAAGTGGAGCTTTATTTAATAAAATACTTTAAAATATAAAATTTTATATTAAATTTAATAACAACATTTTTTAAAGAGGAATTACTGCGATGAACCCACTGGTTTCGTAAAATTTATCTCCTGGTATAAATGTTGTAGATTCGTCCCTTATATAACTAGATGCCCATTGTTCCCATAGTAGAAGGCCATTTACTATTCATATATATTTACGCTGTCAATATTTAAAAAAAAACGGGACGATGGGGAGCTGCAAATATTTGAGAATGCGAGTGGGCACAGGGTACGAATTTAAGTAAACCAGTGGGTTTGTACGCAAAATTAATAATATTAACGTTAACATCTCCAGCTAAGTTAAATTACTTGTGTTAAAGCTGTGTTTACATTGTTAGTATAATGACCAGGGTTTGATGCCGCGACCTCTTGATTGTAAAGCCGACTTCTTAACTTAAGATACCGACGCTTAAGTCAAACCAGGATGAAACCAAGGAGTAATTGCATCCATGGCTTCAAGAGGAAAACTTCTAACCGATAGACATACCTAAACTGTTCTTGGACAGAACCTACGATTCCTACATACATATATATAATCACGTCTCCATCCCCGAAGGGTTAGGCAGAGGTGAATTAACACCCACATTTCATCAATTATTAAATTCGTTCCCACGTAATAGGAGCGAGCAAATTGCCGTCATTCGGGTACTATTGTTGACTCAAGCCATGCATGTGAGGCTGAGTCTATGCTGTATATATCTGTCTGATGTTAAACAGCCTTATCCCTTAGTCGCCTTGTACGACACCGCATGGGAAGAGATGGGGTGGTCCAAATTCTACTCTGCGGCTTTACTGTTTATTATTCGATTCCTCCCGAAGCAGATTAAATGTTCATTTGTAAATTTGTCAGCGTTCAACTACTTTATGTCGCCGATGGTGCAATTTTTGCGATTGTACTTGTACGGTACAATACTATTTATCGACATAAATTAGATAAAGCGAGATGTACCAGTACGTAGGAGCATAACTCAGGCAGGTCCCCATTATTTTTACGGTCGGCGGCGACCACTCATCGCGTTCACGGTCGTAATGCGCTCGCTCAGTACGCGTACACTGCAGTCTGTGAACGAAAGATAACATTTTTTTAAAACTTTACCATCAATAAAAAGATTTTCAACACTATTTATAGCTTACCCCTATTCTATTATTTGTATTATGTGACAAAATATTTAATTTCACATTTTGATGTAATTTTCTTTAAATAACAAGGTATAATATAATAATTCTATTGAAAGCTTACGCGAAAATCGCACAGTAAAATATTATTATTAAGTTCGATGTTTTCATTGCAGTTACAGCTATGATCACGATTTCTCAAATAAATTGTCTTGTTTATATTTAAGCAAATATTAGTGTACCGCACTTCGCAGCGTACGTAGTCTGTAGCTTCGTAGCACCTCTCGTAGCAGTTCGTAGAAGCCGTAATTCCGCATCGCTACGGCTATTATTTTTCTTTAATGATCTGTGCCTCTAGCGGTTTACTGCTGCCTTTTATAATAAATATATTCCTTTGTACATTTCAATACATTTATTTATTCGTATACATTATTATATAGGTACTCGTGTATACATAACTCCGAAAATGTAGCCCAGAGTCATAATTCTAACCATATTTAACTTTTTTTGGTTACAGCGGAAGGGTGAGCTTAGTGCCTTTTATATATCCAGCATTCGTATTGTCAACTCGAACTCCTGGTATAATCAATCAATTTACTGCATCGGTAGGTGTTTCAGCTTGCAGGTGAGGTCAGCTTGCCCCGAGGATCTAGCTTGCCCTCATAGACCCAATAGGAAAATACAATAATTCCCCCACATTACCAACCTAGAATTCGAATCTAAACACTCGCTACTGTGCCCTTACAAAAATGTTATTTAAATTTTAAACCCTCCTTGTACATGAACTTAATTACTTCTATCATAAACAGTAAATTAAAATGTTCGACCCAGGTTTCATTCATCAAAATAAAATTTAATTTTTCAAGCGCGTCACAATATCTTTATCAAAGACTTTTAATTTTAACCTTCAAAGAAACAAATACGTGGAATAAGGCTTTGGACATTAGTGTATTTTTGACATTAGTGCACTTTGATATTAGTGGACTTGGACATTAGTGCACTTTTGAGTACAACATGGTATTAAGTCGTTTACATACAAAATAGTTCACGTTACAACAATTTAAGTGCAATTTATTTAAAAGTGTTGCCACGTTAAAATTTGCGATTTTTATTATGGTAATAAAAATTTAATAATACTTAATTTAGTAGCGATGGTGTAATATTTTTTACATTGGTTCATGCATTTTTCTTTGATAGGCCAAAGATTATATCTAAGTATACAAAGCTATTATTTATAGTGGTTTATTTGATGATATAATTTTCACGAAATTCAAATAATATAATTTACACAAGCCAGGTACTTGGAGATATCAAATTGAGTGACAATCACCATCTATATGGGGGCTCTGTGGTCCCCACACCCGAGTAGGGCCAGATCGAGAGAGATGACCCTGGGTCGGCCCACAGGCACAGTGCGTTTTAGTCGGTTCGAGTCAGACATAACCTTTCTCACCGGCTCCGGTTGGAGGGCATCCGTGGGGATTTTTCGCACATAAAAAACCATCTATAATCTCACTGTGACTATCGCTGCTGAAATGCAACTGAAACGTCTCAATAAGTGTAATTAATAGAAAACCGCAGATATAACTGAGTATCTATTTTCTAGAACCCATGTTCCAAGCTAGTTGAACTATGCTTGCATTAGGTGAATGTATGCGCTATGTAGAATGTTTTGTTCTATATTAAAATGTTAAACATTTTAAATCCAACAAACCGAGAGAGGAATTAACAAACAAATGTTTCATTTTACGACTGTGACTGAACATCTGTTATGCAATTTGGTATCATCACTTCCAAACAATATCATTACGAAAACAATTTTAAATAAATGTCCGAATAAAAATTTAAAAAAACGTCCGGCAATAACAGAGACACATTAGAACATAATGACTGGGCCGCGTATTTGCATATTATTGGAGCAATTAATAACTCGGTGGGGGACGGCCGGATTATTATGATTTCAAACTGGACTTGGTAGAAGTAATATCGCGTGCAGATGTATGTTTTGGAATTGAATATTTGCAATCAGCTTTGTTTAGGGCGAACATTATTAAATGAGAATTCTAGCTAATTTTTATAAAATTTTGCGGTACTAAAATAGTATGGGCCGGACCGAATTTTTCATTTGATATGCTTTCCCAGTCTTCTCTGCCTTCTCTATGGTTCTTTGCAGGCATATTAATAATGAAAATGAATTGATTGCTTTTGCTCACTGATTCTATTGGAAGGGAGGTTGTACAAGGGTCACTCTTAAAATGATAGGGACGTTATACAAGGGCCACTCTTAAAATGATAGGGTGTTACTCCATTCGAATTCGAAGGCCGCTCTCTAAAACGTAAACTCTGCCTACCCCTTTGTATATTACTGGCATGAGTATTTATATGTGTATATATAGAGTAAGTGATATTTAATGTAAATATTATGCTGGTGAATGCTTTTAAAAGAAAACAAATATAATTTCCTTTGAAATAAATAATGAAATAAAAATATTTGTGTACAAATTCACCGTCCAATTAATTTGGTCTTAGTCACAATTCTTTTATTGTCTCGTCTATTATATGAAATCTTTTTAAAGTTCGTGCCTTTGGTCATTTTGCACTGCGTCCAACGTAATATTTGCATTCTTTTTTTTTCCTTCATCAATACCTAAGACTTTGTTAGTTGTGAGCAGCTAAAAATAGGAATATTGCGTGCTGCCAGCACTACTAGGAATTGGTCCAAGTGATTTTACTTATGTGAACAATAAAAATAGTTAAACCCTGAGAAATAACAACAAAACTGTGGGGAAAGATGAGACTACCACTAAAATAGCAAACAAGCACAGTCTTTTGATTTGAGGGCAAAAAAAGGGGCTTTAATACATTTTCCTGCTTCCTACCATGAGTAATGAGTATTTGTAATTTTTAGGTGTTTAATCTGCTTTTTAGTAGTTTATCCATTTTTTATACTCATTCGTCTCCTACTTTTATGAGAAGGATTTGTTTTTCTCTACGCTTTTACTGTTGACTATATAAGGTGCTAATATATTAACTCTCGGAATTTTGAGGTGTTGATTATTATAGAAAAAAAAGAATAAAAAGGTATATATTATTTTTCACTTATTATTTAACATTACAATTATATCTGTATGCTACCACTACCACGGAGCCTCAATCCGCAATTCAAGGCCTGTCGAGATGTAATGCGCTCGTGTCGGCTCAAGAAACTTAAATACGAAACACCCACCGGTCAATGAGTTCAAAAAGTCAGCTGATTACTGCAACCCATGTGCTGGACATATCGATGTGGTACGGTTAGCATAGGCATTAATGCAAATTTTTATAATCTTTCACCCAATATTTCTTTCAGATAAAGTTTCAAGAGTTCATTTTGTTACACGTTATATAAATGTAACCCTGATAGTTGTCCAGTAAGTCGTGTTGCTTCGATGAGGTCACTTTTGGATATCAAATGAAGGTACATTTGCCATCCAAAAGTGGCCTCAGCGATCTTCTCACAAATATCGTCCCGTGTGAGCCTTTTCTGGCCGGTCCGCTATTGAACCCGCTACCTCCCATCCCTTGCACACCATTACACTATTTATCGCGAGCAATTAAGTGGTGAGTATACTTGCGCTGGCGTTATCACTGACACCCGTCGTTAAGCTATCTAATTGATGCCCCACTTTGTAATGGATCTTCTGTGTATGCTTGTATAATGCCTAATTAATTACAGCACATGTTTGACTATACTTTGTAAAAACGCTTTTTGTTATAATGTTTTTACTAATGTTAAGCTGTAGTTAGTGTGATAATAAACAGTTTTAACAAAACCAAATATGATTCGATATTTCAATATGTTCTTTAAGATTGAACCTCAATATTTAACTAATTATTTTTTTATTAGTAATGAGAATGATCTTTTAAATAAAAATGGGTTTCATCCTGGATAAATCGCGGTAGCTTAGTGGTATGGGTAATGGACTGCTGAGAAGAGGTCTCGGGTTCGATCCCAGGTTTTACCATGGCACACACCAATGACTTTTCGTTGCTTTTCGAAGTTATGTGTGTAGCAATCGCAGGTATATGAGGGCCCGGTTAATGGCAATAGGCTCGCCACCTATTACGTTGCGACCTAAACCATAAACTAGCTAAATGTGAGTGCTTGCACCTCTGCCTACCCCTTCGGGGATATAGGCGTGAGTTTATGTAATGTAAATCGCCCAATAAATAACAAAAAACAATCTTCTTCATATCGCATTCCTCGTTGTCTTCTTTATTTTAAAAATTGGATCATCCTCTCTAATCTCTTGAAAAGCCAACTAGAACAAAAACTTCCTGAATAGTAAAATGTGATGTGCCCTCTAACGTTTTCACTCGCGGGGACGCTTCACATAAAAACATAAGCACCACTACATGTCCTCTTACAGTACAAACTATTGCAGTCTGCAACAGCCACTTTTCCGTAACAAACTACAACGTATTTAGCTAATGCAACTACTAAACTCTGCGAAACGTTCGAAGTTTTCGGGCGCGAAGCTAAAATACACTAAATACTTAGTGAAGTGGGTGAAAAGACAAACTAACTGCAGTAAGAAACTGCAACAGTTTACAGTCAGTAACAGATCGATCTTGACTAGAAAAGCACTCAAAATGATCTTAATGTCTTAGCATTCACCCGTCCTGTTCACTGATTGTTTTGATATTTAGTACACACCTTTAATTCGGCTAACAATACAATTTAAATTAATAAATCAGATGAGAATGATTTGCTTTTAAGATATTAAGATTATTTTAAGATCTTGTAGTCAAGATCGTTATGATGCTGAAGTATTAGGTACCGAATCTTTGTACTGCTGTCCAGCCATGCAACTACAGTCTCAGATCACTGTTTCATCAGCTCCGGTAGGTTTCATCAGACCAAGGGAAGACCTGCCGCCTGTATTCCATCTCCAGTTGCCAACTTGGAAGTCTTTAAACCGCCTGCGGACTCAAGCTGGCCAAAACATGGCAAAATGGGGCTTTATCGACCGGGTGCAAGAGTCCTGAGACTGCGGGGCTCAGTCCCTGTCCATGTCGCATTTGCTTCCCTGCTCGATGTGCTCCTTCACTTGTACTACCGATGACCTCTGTAGAGCAATGGCGAACGCTGTTGCTTTGACTAAGTTTTGGGCCAATAAAATTTAAATACCTGACCATTATTTGCCAGAACTACTCGACTCGAAGAAGAAGTATTTAAACACTAATCTCAACTGCTCAGTGACGATGTTTTCGATAATGGAACACGTTGGCCTAGAAGTAACCTTGAAACTCGTAACTAGAAGATTCCCAGGTTATATCTGTCCAAAAACAGACTCAGGCAAAGAGTAAGCCCTAGTACCAGTAGTGCACATAATCAACGTATTGCTAAATCGTGTCATTCATTTAAACGGATTCGTAGTTATTTGTACACATAGGCACTTCAGCTTAGAACTGCTAAATGTATGAGGTACATAGATCTCTGGGGCCCATACCGAGCTCTTCTAAGAGGCGATACACCTGCCAGTTGACAGATGAGACTATGGAGAACTTTTTCTTTTTATATCCCTCTTGTAGCTAGGAGGTCAGACGTTCATCCCGTAGAAGCGATATAAACCAAATTATGCAGAACTAAAAGAGCGGATCCTGATCTTCATAGTGCACGTTTCATCACATATATATACGAGAAAAATTGTATTTATTATATAAATTATTTATATATTATATAAATTTATAAATTTATTATATTATATAAATTATTTACATACATACACATAATCATTATACCCGGAGGATTAAGCAGAGGTGAGTTAACACCCACATTTTACCAATAATTGTATTCGGTCCCATGTAATAACGGGGTGAGCCTATTGCCGTATTCTGGGCACTATTGTTGACTCGAGCTATGTATCTGAAGCTGAGTCTGGGCTGTATATATCTGTCTGATGTTAAACAGCCCTATCCCTTAGTCCCTTGTACGACACCGCATGGGAAGAGATGGAGTAGCCAAAATTCTACTCTGCCGGAAACCACTTGGCCTAAATTACGCTCCTTTTTTGGGAAGTCGTATAAAAATACTAAATGAAATCTCGCTTTGAATCAATACAATGTTGGTGGGTACATCGGACGACAGGCTGTATGCCACGATATCTGTTCCACGCAATTAAGCGTCGGCTTGCCCACACCTTATCTTAGACGCCAGCCCTCCTTAAGAACTTAACGCGAAATAGGTCAGCACTGGCCCTTATTAACGCCTATTGTGTGGCCCTGTTTATTATTAATGGGGAAAGTTTTTGGAGTAGACTGTGCATATGCAGTGTATACATACATATATATGGTTCTCATCGACTACAGTATGGACAGCAACAGCAAGTGCTGGTCACTTAAATATCAGTGATATTGTTGCAATACATAAACATGTTATGTTATGTTTATGTATTTTTAAATTTGTTTGTTTATTCTATGAAAATGTAAATATACAGCCCAGACTCAGTCTCAGATGCATGGCTCAATTCAACAATAGTGCCCGGAATATGGCAATAGGCTCACCCCCTATTACGTGGGATCGAATAAAATGATTGGTGAAATGTGGGTGTTAATTCACCTTTGCCCTCCGAGGATAAAGACGTGATTATATGTATGTATGTATTAATCTGGAGGGAAAAATTAAATTCGAGTAGGTCCTATATTGTCGGAAAAGTATGAACGTAAGCCCTTTGGCTCATAAGAGTATAGTCTATCCTGAAGTATTATGAAACGCTATCAAGACCTATTAAAAATATAAAATTATCCTAGACATTATTTTTAGTAAATTAATTAAAGGGTAAATTAATAAAAATATCATTTCTGAAAACACATAATATAGATATAAAAGAAAATCCTTTGATAGAGTATTCTCAGGCCCACGTAGAGGTGTTCAGCGCTCCCTCACAAAGCCACATCCGATATCGATAAAACCCTACTCGTATTATCATAAAAACACTCAATATTAAAAAGCAAACGATTCGCTATAACTCTGTCCATCGGTACGCACCATTCGCACGAAATTCGTATTCAGTACGCGCGCAGTAACTCGGTGCTATATCTTTTCACTGCCTCCATAAGGGCGGGTACGCCAGTGTGCTTGCAAAGTAGTTATAAACTGCTACTAAAGGCAGCACGGCCGCTCAACGCGAAGACACTTAAAGTATACGTGTGGTGCGGCCTTATCTTTTTATGCCTCGTTTAATATTGCGGCTCGACGCGATTAAGGTTATTGGATCGATTTTCGGGGCGTTTCTTGTTTGTTTATTTCGTATTAAGTGCTTTTATGTCTTTTACGATTTCGAAGGAAGGCGTTTTTGACGCTTCGTTGCTCTAGGGCTTAAATGTCCGGTTCTTGATATACGGAGAAGTAAAAATATGTTTTGTTATTTTACTTACCGCAATGTACTCATTCAATATTATTATGTTATTTATACGATGAGCAAAAATGTTGGATCCCTTTTTAAGAATATTATGAAAACCGCCGCGTGGTTCCCGGTGGAGTAAAATTTAGACCACCCTATCTCTTCCCATGTGGTGTCGTACAAGGCGACTAAGGGCTTTTTAACATCAGACAGATATATACAGCTCAGACTCAGCCTCAAATGCATGACTTGAGTCAGCAATAGTACCTGGAAGACGGCAATAGACTCACCTCCTATTGCGTGGGACTGAATTCAATAATTAGTGAAATCGGAGTGTTAATTTACCCCTGCCTTACACTCCGGGAATAAAGGCGTGATTATTTGTATGTATGTTTGAAAATCTAAGAGTTTTGGCAGAGTTTAAGTTTATATAGAGAAAATTAATATTTATTTAAAATAGGTATATTTGATAACACATTACATTAACTTTAACGCAGAGCCACCTACTGGGTCTAAGCTAAAATTAAAGTCAAATAATCGTTACATTAGTGTTACAACCATGAACAAACATACGAACAAACATTCACTTGTTTTAAATAGTGAACGTACCAGTAATCGAATTTCTATTTCGTATCGATTCAGTATCGATATTTCTTCTAAGACTCCTTAACCAAAGAACATAGAGTTGTTTCATAGACTGCGTATAGTAACTAAACAACTAGTGTTTATCGTTCAGTAATTTTGTTCTTTTCTTTATACCACTTAGGTGGCAGACAAGCGCACGGCCCACCTGATAGAAAGTGGTTGCCGTGGCCTATGGACGTATGTAACACCAGAGAAGCCACACTCGCGTTGCGGACCCTGTAAGCACAGAGTCTTTGTGCCGTCAGTGCAGAGGACAAAGCAGGACAAGCCTTTAGTCATTCCACTGACAGCACAAATTCTCCAGTGAGCTCTGGCTATCCTACTCACCGCTGGGAACACAACACGAAGTTATTATAACCGCGGTATTCTGTAGGGCGGAGGAACTTCCCCAGTCGGACTGCTCAATTGGGCGGAAATACCGCCGTGTCCTATCTCCTTAAAAACTCTCCTTCGTTCTCTTTTCACAAAGAAAATTAACATTATTTTGTTTCATAACTCATTCACTCTCAATTTGTCAAAGTTATACGAAAGTTAATGTCTAGTTAATTTTCAAGTACAAGTAGTTGAGATATAATCTAACGAATAGATCTACAAACTTGTACATAACTTTAAGTTAGTTATTGATGAGTTTAAGTGTAATAAAGTATTAAGATATATGGTGAATGTTCTGATGAGCTCTTCCAACTAATCCCACCATCTCCTTTCCTACATAAGACAACACGTGCAGGCCTTAGATGTCACCCTCACACTGTGCAGAATATACGAGCAAGAACCAAGCGGTTCGGAGACTCTTTTCTTTGCCGCACCACCAAGACCTGGAATTCATTACCAGCACACGCGTTTCCTTCTTCCTACAGTCCCGGGGCCTTTAAGAGGGGCGTGAAATAGCATCTGATGAGGCCGCCAAGCTGAGTGCCACCTTTGTAACACTTAGTGTCTGTAATGGTGACCCTGTTTCCTGAGACTTTGCCTTTAGCTTACCATCAGGCGAGGTGAAGTCAGTCGGCAGTCAAGTTGGCGTGTCCAATATAAAAAAAAATGGTTGTACAGATCGTTATCAGTGGAACGATTTTAACTAAAAGGGGACGTTATTGAATGAAATTTTAAGCATTTAGTATGCTAAGTATTCAAAATCGATTAAGATAGAAAATATTAAAACGGTTCAGGCGGGATACGAACCCGCGAACTTTACTTTACGGGGAACGTTCTGATCACTTAGCCACCGGACCTTCGCTTGAAACCATCCAAGACTCTTCTGTATGTTAGTAAAAACAAATTATCACACAACAAAGAAGTAGGAATATATCGGATAAGCAGAGTACCGGCACTACGTTAGCATGGCGTGCCTGCTATCACAATCGACTGAAACCTTTATCTTACATCGCGCCAATGGAATAAACCTTTAGCATACAATCCAGGTTTAATTAAATTAAAATTGCTTGAAATTACTGGCTGATAGAGTAATTTATATGGATGATGTGAGGCAATTTGTTTTGGAATTTAGTTGTGTGGCTAGTTTTATAATTACATTAACATAACATAAACTCACGCTTATATCCCCGAAGAGGTAGGCAGAGGTGCTAGCACCCACATTATAATTATTTCTATCTAATATATATGAAATCAATGTTTGTTTGTTTGTAGTTTATTCGCTATCGTATTGTTCATCAGATGGCGAAAAACGGGCGTAAAACAATTGTACCCAATTGTACCCCAGTATGTGAACTTAATTTTTATACCAATCTATTATCAAAATCATAAACAATTAATTTGTATAGACCATGAAACGGAACTAACAAAATCGTCATAATAAATAATTTATTAAATAAATGGACCACGTATTGAAACGTTACTCCAACCTAAGAAGACTCCGGCAAGAAACTATTGGTATTTATGTCTATTTACAAACAAGTTTTCAACAAGGTTAAAGCTTCAGATGCGACTGGTTTTTTTTTATCCAACTTAGGTGGCAGACAAGCACACGGCCCACCTGATGGAAAGTGGTTACCATGATCTATGAACGTGTGTAACACCAGTGGAGTCATATCCGTGCTGCCGACCCTGTAAGAACAGAGATTTTGTGCCGTCAGTGTAGAGGACAAAGCAGGACAAGCCTTTGGTCATCCCACTGACAGCACAAAAACTCTCCAGTGAGCTCTGGCTACTCTACTCACCGCCGGGAACACAACACGAAGTTATTATAACCACGGTATTCTGTAGGGCGGAGGTAATAACTTATAACAAACATGTTTTTCTCTCCAAACTATCAATTTTAAATATTTTAATCTCTATCACTTGATATCCGAGTCACATTAAACCCTTAACAATCAAACACAGATTTTAATCAAAGTCGAATATTGGATAACCAGGCTACCTATTTCACAGAATTCCAAATAACAAGTTAATTGAACTACGAATAACAAGAGAGTGTAGGTATCTAAATTAGACGACCCTTCAATATCTACTAAATTCTAATCACTCATAGCCGATGTAATTGTTTAATAAATCAATACATCAAACTTTATTTAATTACAAACTTTCAATTGTAATTGTGTGTAACATAGTTCGATAAAATCAATAAACTATGTGTTAATATAAATTTCTCGTTCGAAATTAAATTTTAAATATCAATTATGAAGCCAAACTTGGTTTATACAATTTAAGTAATGTAATTTGCGTTGTTAACAAACAATTTGAAACGCGCCGTCGTTACGGGAAATTATATTCAAAAGTAAATTAAATTGGAATTAACAGAAATGTAACGGTCCGCGGGTTTCGTGGCCACGCCCGGCGAGAGCGTGCCTCCGTCATTATAATTAATTTATTACTCAATATTATTTGAGCTACTCTACAACTTTTTTGGATGTACTTACTTGTTAAGTCAGTTTGTCTCTATCTGTAATACTTCATCCGGATCGTTTTGATTGTATCAACTTTCTATTCACTATTCATCTTTTAGTTGGACTTCCAGGTACTTAATTAATAACAAAATAATTTCATTAATTTCATAATTTCATTTAATATCGCGGTAGCCTAGTGGTTTGATGCTTTTCGAAGTTATATGTGTAATTATCGCAGGTTTATAAGTGTACGGTTAGTGGCAATTGGCTCGCCACCTAATACATTGGGACCTAAACATAAACTGGCGAAATATGGGTGCTAGCACCTCTGCCTACCCCTTCGGTGAGTATAGGCGTGAGTTTAAGTTATGTGTTATATATATCATATATATATAATCAGTTTATGTATGTTATAATTTCAATAAAAAAATTCAATCTTTCTTCAACAATTAATTTCAATACACGCACACATTGCTCTTTACCTGCTCGTTACTCTCACATGTAGCACACTGCTTTCATTATAATGACAATTTATACCAAACCACTACGCAATACGCAAAAGGTCATAAAAAATCAAAACTAATTTGACATTAAACATTACACTCCAAAACATCGTCATTTGAAAATTTTCAAAACATTTGGCAACAGGAATCCGAATCACAGGAGACATATATCATACAACACAAACAAGACACGGTTGGCAGCATAACGCCAACTGTGCGCGAAAACAAAGGCCGACTCGGGGGACGTCTGAAAAACCTTATCGAGCAATTTTCGATAAGTTACGTTCGCCCCGCACACGCGTAAAGGGATGCCACATTCCTTTAGGGCGGCCGCACACGATCGTGTGCTGAGCCGCACGTAAACAGCTCCTTTTGACCACTTTAATGTGTTAAGTTTATGTTTCCTATTATTAAAAAACTATCTGTTGTCCGCGGCTACATTCGCGTGAAATTCTGCATAGAAATCCATTCTAGGGATAAAATAAGCCTATGTCGAATATCTTTTTCTCATCTGTTTCCATTTTTTTTTTTTTTTTTTTTTTTAATAAAGAATATTAGCAACCGCGATTACTAATATTCCCTTTAACCCCTCCAACTAAGCTAAATTGCTTGTGCTAGGAGTGGGTTCACGTCGGTAGTGTAATGGTCAGGATTCGAACCCGGAACCTCTCGATCGTAAGGCCGACTCCTTAACCACTAAGCTACCGACGCTTCGCTTAGAACTTAATAATGAGCTTTAGTGTTAAAAAAAACTAAACAGTTATTTTTTTCTTATTTTCAATAAAAGTAGGTCGTCACACGACCTACTCTTAATTTGTACTATTTTACAACCCCTCTTCGGTACAATTATAAGCACCTTAACCATGAAGATTTTTTTGGTCCCGATATTCACTAACCCAATATTCGTTTTATTCAATTTGATACAGTGATTTGGAAGTTATACTCGTCCATATATTTTAGCGATCCCTTTTTCTTTGCAAAGCTATCTTTGCAAAGAAAATAAGAAAATATAGAGGTTGTGTCTGTACACAACCTCTATATCTTTCAACTAACAGCACCAAAAAGTGTTAGCATCTTCAAGACAATTATTGCTTTCTACTCCCCCTAAATCGACTAACGTTTCGCCAATCGTGCGTAAAACTGTAACACACAAACTCCAAAGTCTTTAAAACGACTTCGACTACCCATTGTGAGAGTCTAGGCTCGTTGTTCTAATGTAACGTGATTGTAAAACAAAAGGCCTTAGCAAACTCCCTAACAAACTTTGGCAAGCGACGGTCTTTTGTGCTCCAAAGAAGCCGATTCGTATTCACTCTTAAAACGGTTAGAAAAGCTGTTTTGTTCGTGCACTTTTTAGTTTTTGTTTCGATGTGTGTTTGCTGGAAATAAAGCCATGCAAATTCTATTCGGAAAGTTAATTTTTTGTTATCAAATAGAAAATATCTCGACACAATTGCTTCGATCAAATATAATTATATCTCTCTACTTTTATTGTGAATCTCTCTATGCAGTTTTATATGCAACATTCAATGTGTAAGTCCGACTCACACTTGACCGTTTAATTTTCCTTGTAACAGAAACAAAATTCCCGTTACCTGCATACAGTATAGACTTCACAGCGTAAGGTATCCAAGTCTTAAACCTAAGCTATTATTAAGGCTAGATAGCCTATCACCTTTCACAGGTAAGAAAAAGAAAGTAACTTCTCGCCCTCTCCCTCCGAAACACGAGCCATTTGAGGTACTAAAAGACGGCTAATTGAAAAGCTAATATTCACGGTATAACATTAATTATCCTCGGGAGGGTTACTGCGTAATCTCTAAGAGAAATCCTTATTATTTTAAGTGATACGCAGACGGAGGCAGTGTTAAATATTTAACGAAACTGCGCTATGCCTTTTAATAATGGCGTAGTTTGCTCGATGTGTTCAGGGAATAAAATACGTGAGCCTTCATTAATGTATTGTATTGAGAATTTTAAGTGAGGATTAACTAGTTCCTTCTTACATAATTAATAGGTTATTAACCTAGTTCAGGTGTACATAGATGTACAGATACGCGGATGTTCTCCTGACACAGGCTTTTATTTGCTTAAAAGGAGGTTCCATTCATCATTTAAGTAAAAATGTATTTTTATATCAATAAAGTTTATTATTATTAGTTTATTATTATATGCTCATACAGGATGCGTATGTAAAGATGTAATAAGTTACTATTGATAGGTTTTTGAATATTAAACCAGGTATACAGATGAATTGTAAATTAGGCACGTGGATATACATCCTGTATATTACACAGGCTTGTTGATATTTTTTTGTGTCGCCTGGCACCTGGTGAAGGTACATCGTAGTGTGAAGTTAATCTATTATTTACAATTATATAATTTTGGCCGCATGGTTCCCGGCAGAGTGGAATTTGGGCCACTCCATCTATTCCCTTGCGGTGTCGTACAAGGCGACTAAGGTTTAACATCAAACAGATATATACAGCCCAGAAAACAATAGTGCCCGGAAAACGGCAATAAGCTCACCCCCTATTACGTGGAACCGAATACAATGATTGGTGAAATGTGGGTGTTAATTCACCTCTGCCGAACCCACGGGGGATAAAAGCTTGATTATATGTTTGTATAATTTTAAATTGGAAAAATTTGTTCGCAATAGACGCAAAAACTATTGAAACGGATTTTGACGCTAATTTTTTTCGTTAGAAAGGTCTAGGTGAGACTTAAAATCTTACGTTTGGTTTGGCTGCAATTGGTTGGTGGGTGGAAGGCTAGAGAGAAATAAGGTTGTTCTTAATTCGACAATAAACAAAATATTTAAAAAGTGGCCAGTTCTTTTCATTCCATAACCTAAGCCCGTGGGGCAGCCATTTCAGACTTGAAATGACGAAAACTGCATACCATCTCGGGTCTTAAATGAGTCAGTTTCATCCCTCACTCGCTGGCGTACTCGTATACAATCAAAATCCGTAACTTGTAAGCATAATGTGTCAACGTATGAGGGCGTTCTTGGCTATGTACAATCAACGACAAGTAGCAGTAGCTTAACAAATTCTAATTTAAAGATTACGGTGGGCCCTCAACCACTCATAAAATAATGAACAAATCATTAACACGTCATATTAACTTAGCTCTCGGGGCATGTGCAAACAAAACAATGTGCTTGTTCGCTACTTTAGTAGAATAAGAAAATCTGTTCCAGATACTTAAAAAATACGCCAATATTCCTGTAGTCATCTCCAATCGCCACCGTGGGGAAATCGACTGATGGCGGCGCTGAGCTAATATTACTGTAGCTACCCACAGCTAAAAGCATCGAATATTATGAATACAACCTGTAGAATCCATTATCCTGAATATACCATCAAGCTACCATGATTTACATTGCTGTAATGACCAGGGCCCCGATTCTAATTACACTGCAAAAATGACAATAGTCTAATATCAAATGACATCTTGTATAGCAAAAGAAAAATGTGATGACTTATTTTTCATTTAATTTTGAACTTTAAAAGTTTATCAATGAAGTCTAAAATTTAATGGCTTTTTGCAGTATAAGTGGTATGACAGTGGTATTGTTATATTTATTTCATATTCATTTATTTCAAGTGACCAAGACTCAGTGTGTTAGTAACAATTTTTCTTACTCCTATGTTAGTTTTAATATTTTAATATCTTATTCCAATAACAAATTGACAGTCTGCATGCGAGTCACCACCACCCGCCCACCATCTAGGTGGAAAGCTCGCAGCAGCGACCCACATACAAACAGTCAAGTCTGCTCGCTATACAGCTCAGAATATTGTTGGAGCTGGCTCGTACGCGACGCACCAGGGAAGCACATCACTTTCTCATAGTAGCGTAAAAGCAATCTACACGAGCCTCGGCAAACATCCCTGAAGCGCTACAGTAACGGGACAGCCCCATCAGCACTCTGAACGCGTTATTATATTGAATACGTGGGACACTGTACGATTTCTGCGAATAATCTGCCCACAGACTGCACGTGTAAAAAGAAGTGCAATATGCACGAAATAAGGTTTTTTTGACACCTTCTGAGCAACGTGCAAATCTACGAGCTATCATATTCGCCCTAATCGACAGCGCCCTCCGCTCCCTCTCAATATCTTCATTGTCCTTCATGTCAGCGGCCAAGAGATGTCCAAGGTACTTAAATGCAGGGGGCGCGGGTTCGATTCCCGCTCAGTGCAAATATTTGTATGCATGAATATGTATATTTGCATTGGTCTGGGTGTTTCTATGTATAATTTGTATGTATTTACAAAAAAAAAGTATATTAATCCACATTCTAGATCCCATAACACAAGCTAGTTAAGCTATGCTTACCATGAGTCTAGATAGCGTTGTGTGAAACGTTGTGGAATATTCATTCATTTATTCATATCAAACCGGCGGGCTTGTATGAAATGTTTAATGACAGTAGAAAAACACATGAAGTATGTAAGGATAAAATTACATAAGGTTGGCATCGTGCTTGTCTGCCACCTAAACTGTATAAAAAAAGATAATTAAGTGGTGGGCTGTTGTCTCTGCTTACCCCGGAGGGAAATAGGCGTGAACGTGTGTACGTATATGATTTCGTCTCAGAGACTGTGACACTATAATACGCTTTGGGTATTAACAAGTCATTCACAAGTATTGTACTTATATTATCCGTGGGTGGATCTATATTTAAACGACAAGAATACTCTGGTGTACTGCCCACGCAAATATAAGAACTTTGACCTTCAATTACAGTGTATAGGTGTATGATATAAAAATACATACATACATACATACATACATTAGAACTGCTAAGTGTATGGGGCCCATGGCGAGCTCTTCTAAGAGGCGATACACCTGCCGATTGACAGATGAGACTATGGAGCACTTTTTCTTTTTAATATCCCTCTCTTGAAGCTAGGAGGTCAGACATCCATCCCGTAGAAGCAATATAAACCAAATAATGGAGAAGTAGAAGATCGGACCGTGGCCTCCAAAGTAAGAGTTTTATCACATACTAGCTGACCCACCCCAGCTTCGCCCGGGGTATATTTTGAAGCTTCATATCCCTTTGAGCCCGTATGTTTTAGTCTTCAAAATATGTATGAAAAATTGCCGGATTTGTTAATATTTATTATCAATGCTCCGCTCCCTTAAGTAGTAGCGTGATGATATATAGCCTAAAACCTTCCTCGATAAATGGACTACCCAACACTGAAAGAATCATCAAATCGGATCAGTAGTTCCAGAGATTAGCGCATTCAAACAAACAAACAAACTCTGCAGCTTTATAATAATAGTATAGATTTATGCGGGAAAAATTACATACATACATACACATAATCACGCCTTTATCCTAGGAGGGTTAGGCACAGGTGAATTAACACCCACATTTCACCAATCACTGAATTCGGTCCCTCGTAATAGGGGGTGAGCCTATTGCCATCTTCCAGGCCCTATTGATGACTCAAGCCATGCATTTGAGACTGAGTCTGGGCTGTATATATCTGTCTGATTTTAAACAGCCCTATCCCTTAGTCGCCTTGTTCGATACCGCATGGGAAGAGTGGTCCAAATTCTACTTTGCTGGGAACCACTTTTTTATGTATGTATGTATGTAAATATCATATGTATAGAAATGTTGAATAATTTAAACGTGTTATATAAAACAAATAATAATATGTTTCTTAATCCGAACTCACCTTTACATTAAAAATGGATTACCAAATCCATTCTATAAACAGAACAATAATAAGGCCTCCTACTCATAATAGTGAAGTAACGTACTCATAAACAATGGTGACGTCATCATAAGTACTGACGTCACCACAAGTAGTGACAACAGCTAGTTTTGACACCCAAGAGCATTACATTTGGAGTGTCCACTCATGCTATATGGTGATGCAACCTATTACAAAATTATTTCGTAATGGAAAATACAACGGACACGACGGTATTTCCGTTTATTTGAGCAGTCCGACTGGGGAAGTACCTCAGCTCTATAGAATACCACGTCTACAATAACCTCGTTTTGTGTTCCCGGCGGTGAGTAGAGTAGCCAGAGCTCACTGAAGAGTTTTTTTGCTTGTCCTGATTATTTCTTCTGCACTGACGGCACAGAGACTCTCCGTTCTTACAGGGTCAGGCAAGGGTGTGACTCCTCTGGTATTGCACACGTTCATAGGCCACGGTAACCACTTTCCATCAGGTGGGCCGTGTGCTTGTCTGCCACCTAAGTGGTATTAAAAATAAATATAAAAAACAACATTCAGTACGGTATTATTATTTATTATTATTTGTTTAAGATTTGTAAGATTTGTAATATACATAAATAATATAAAATGAAATTTAAGCGAGAAACTATTATTTTGTACTAAACTAATAAATAAATAATTTACATTCATCAACTTCATACAACAACAATATGGGGTTCTTCAAAAGGGGCATCAGATGGTTTCTTCATGGTCGGCAGCGCGAGTGTGACACCCCTGGTGTTGCATACGTATATAGGCCACGGTAACCGCTTCCCATCAGGTGGGCCGTGTGCTTGTCTGCCAACTAAGTGGTATAAAAAAAAAATGCGTCATGAAATTCCTCCGCATTATCACCGACCGGTAACGTTCCCAGAAGGCTGGCAGTAGCGTAGCGTCGATCAGCCGCTTTGCCAAATCTTTGTATAGAAAAGGGCACTTAGACCCCATGTCCCCAACGTTTTAAAACCCAACGGTTCAAAAATATTATTACCTATCATAATAATACTTTCGTCTGACTGTCATTACTGTCATACCTTTTTACGACAATATCAATTTGGCTAGTAGAAGTTCCACGATATAAAAATGGTTAGTAGCAGTGGCCAGGGATCCCTAAAACCCGATTCTTGCCGGCTAATATGTCACATGGTGCATGGTAAACTAGATCGAAGTCCGTTTCTTTTTCCACCGACTTCAGTTTTGAAAATGTTCACTCTTATCTTAGTAGTTAAGAAATTGGCCTCACGATCGGGAGGTTCCGGCTTAGAGTCCTGATTATAACAACCGATTTGAATCAAAGGCGTAGCGGTAGAACGTTCGACTACTCCTCAAAAAGGCGCGGGTTCGATTCCCGCTCAGTGCAAATATTTGTATGCATGGATACTTATATTTGCATTGGTCTGGGTGTTTCTTTTCATTGGACCTGAAACCTTTGAGGATGCCGTAAGGCGAAACCGATCAGGTCTAATAAATATTAAAAGTAATGTGGAAAAGTACAAGTGAGTTTCTCAATATGTGTAACAACAAATTCCACCAAGTGCCATCTATTAACAGTATAAATAATATCTAAGTATGTTTATCTGCATTCTAAATCCCATAACACAAGCTAGTTAAGCTATGCTTACTGTGGATCTAGATAGCGTTGTATGGAATGATGTAAAATATTTATATTTATTTATTTTTAAATGTGAAATAATTTACTTCAATTAAACAATTTAACTTAACTAGAGGAGTTAACGTGAAAGCGAGTAATTTCAGTAACTAGTACTCATTCTTAACATTTGAACATATACAGAAAAAATTAACTAACTTTTTCTGTTACCTGTTAATAAACAACCATGATTGCAATACAAAGCCACAAAAAGAAAATGCAATAAGTCGGTTACTCCATCGAACCAACGTTTCTAGGGCGGCGGGACTCCAAGTTAAGCTACGAATTGAAAAAACCGTGGTACCTACCGAATGTGTGCATATGGAGAGCTATTTCTCGTTGAAACATCAACCCCTTGGGATGAACGTAAAAATACAAGAGCTCCCTTTCAGGTACGCACTGCCTACTTTCAATATCCACGTAATATTTAAGATGTGGGATATTTTTGCCTCCGGCGCGGCGTGAGTAGTTCAACTTGTATGGAACGAAGGTATAAGGTACACAGATATTTTAGAGATACACCATTCGCGCTAATATTTGTGAGTCCTAGTGTCATTCCATCATCGCACCGCTCGCCATAGGCAGGAAATTCATCCTCACACATTGTGAAAACTTCATCCCACGCACACTCAAGCTATGGAATGAACTCCCTGATGCGGTTTTCTCAAAACGTACCTAGTGCATTAAGTTTTAGAGAAATGAATACGGAACAACCCGGCCTTGGGTTTCGTTTCATAGAAAGGTGTCAAAGTTGTAATTGAACGAGTTCTATATTCAAAATTTATTCCCGCCTCACTTGATGACACTCTCGCCACGTGCCACACTTTTTTTTCTTAATACTTTGTTTGGTATACATGAAGTCATTGACCGAGCCACACAGTGTGGACACACTGCATATCTATAGCAAATTAGCCTTAGATTATATACAAACTCTATACCTAGACACAGCAAGTGTCATTTTAATGCGCCGTAAAAATTGGCTACTACTTTGAAAGAAAGAAGAAAATAACATTTATTCAACATACCCTTTTACTAGCAAAGACCCTAAACATCTAGTATTTTTTTTATACCACTTAGTTGGCAGACAAGCACACGGCCCACCTGATGGAAAGTGTTTACCGTGACCTATGGACGTCTGTAACACCAGAGGAGTCACAGTCACGCTGCCAACCCTGTAATTACAGAATTTCTGTGCCGTCAGTAGAAGACAAAGCAGGGCAAGCCTTTAGTCTTCCCACTGAGAGCACAAATTCTCCAGTGAGCTCTGGCTACCCTACTCACCGATAGGAACACAACATGAAGTTATTATAGCCGCGGTATTCTGTAGGGCGGAGGTACTACGCCAGTCGGACTGCTCAATCGGGCGGAAATACCGCCGTGTCCTACCTCCTTTAATTTGTAATAAATAAATATATAAAATCGTACGAATATCGGTAGATGGCGCGCACTGTCGCCGGTAAACGTCGGTAGCTTAGTGGTTAAGGAGTCGGCCTTACGATCGAGAGGTCCCAAGTTCGAATCCTGACCATTACGCTACCGACGTGAACCCACTCATAGCACAAGCAATTTAGCTTAGTTGAAGGTGTTAGAGGGAATATTAGAAATGTATAGAAGAATTAGAATGGTTTCGGACAAAGGTTTGCTATGACCACTCTGGAACGCTATGACCACTGTGGCTCAGTGGTCATAGCGTTCCCCCTGTAAGAGGAAGATCGCGGGTTCGAATCCCGGCTGAACCGATTCATTTTTTCTTTATAATTTTTTTTCATTATAAATATTTGACATGATAATTGGAATGAAAATGTTGCAGTTTGTTCTATCGCATTCATTATTAAGACATCTGTTAATTAATTCATGAATTTATTTTGTATACTTAGTTACTTATAATAATTTATTTTTGTTTCAAATTTAATGTCGACTGTGTAATTTGTGCAGGTATAATGGGTTATGGAGCACTAACCAATGATGTTTATATTTATATGAGATAATAACAATAACAACAATGTAAAAAATTCGTATGCCTAATGCAGGCGAGATATGCTGTACTAACCACACTGGAAAAATTAACACCTTTATCTTCACCGTGTCTCTTACGAATAAATTTTCATTTCATTTCATTTCATATATCTTAATCGATATATATAATGACTTGACATATTAAACATGCACACCTTAACACTTTAAAGAATAATATTAACATTAGCTTACTCATATAAAACGCGTTTTTAACGCCATTTTTGCGATGTATTTTGTTAGAAAGGCTGTGTCTATACAGTATATGATCTAAGCGTATAGCATACTCTGTGGTGGTAGGTAATCAAGTGCTTCACTTTAGCTTAGTGAAGAAGAATATCCGACAAAACATCTCATTAGCACGGAGTGGCGGGTCTACGTTTATGTCCATAAGTTTTAGTCTATTCTAGTCCGTAAAGGGTATTGCTACTCCATTGCTTTGAATGACTATTTTAGTTTTCTTCGTTACTTGTACAGATACTGATTCTATTGGCGTAAAAACTTAACTAAACGACTTTTGATACGACTTTTTATCAGTTTAAAAAGAAATGGAAAGAAATGTTAGTCCTCTCAAACTAGTTTATGTTTTTATGACAATAGAATCGACATTAATGAACTGCATTAACTTGAGAGGTATTCGAAAATAAATTTCAAAGCAGATGTGTATAGATTTGATCCCTTATCCCATATAGAGCTAGTGTATTACAGTCTATTGGACACATTGCTGGGCTCTGTGCTCATCTGAAAAATCACCTAACAACACATTAATTAGTGTGTATATTACCTAGAAATCGTAGGCCGATTCCACGCAAATTATATTTTTTATGTAATATTTTCTGCCGCAATTATCTGTAAATACTTATTTTTCATTTAATACTCTTGCCTCCTCCAACCATAGACACAAAATCTGAGCAAGACTTCTCTCTCCGTTTAAATGTTTATTTTCGTAAATAATAGAAGTGAAAATGTAGACACAATACTTTTGCACACGACTGTCCAAAGTACACTCAAGCACAAAACACATTACACAGAGTCTGCACTCGCGTTAATGCGGTTATAATAGATCGAACGTTGTTTACACACGAATTCATCTCGAGACTCGGGCCTTCAGCCGTGAGTCCAACTTCATACGAACAAGTTTAAAATGAAAGATTCGAGCGCTCCACGGAGTAACAATATTGAATTTTCCACCACATATTCCGATAGTGTTTCCGATCTTGTTACGTGTCTTAAGGGGATGTTAAATCTAGAAGGGCAAAAATGGAATAGTATTTCGACGAAAAAATTCAACGGAGCACATTTGATAACATTAGTTCAAGCATTAGGTAAAGCTAGTGGAGTGTCAATGGAGAATGATGAAAGAAATAATAAAAAATGGCGTAATTTCTATAGCTCGTTTATCATTATTTATTTAATAAACACAATAAACAATTTATCTAACTATAGGAAATTACCCTATTGAGCCAGCCCAGCTATATTGGGAAAAGCAAGACCCTACCACTTTAATCTAAATATATACGGACAAATAATTTACCTTAATACGAACTCGTTTACGTTTTCATTCGTATTCTCACGCAAAGGCAAATGTAATAACCATATCGTAAGTACAACCAAATTGCCTTTTTAGCATCTAAGTAGGTAAGTAGCAATAAAATATCATAATCCCACAAAGGGTTAGGCCGTAACTATTTTGTTTCATTTGCCTAAAAAAGTTTAATGACAGATTTATTGAACTATTTCGCGGTATTTTGTAGACTGGCATATACAATGACGTCATAACAAAATACCGGAAAATAGTTTAATAATTTAGTGAATGTCATACTTTTCACGTTAGTTTTCAACTCATCTTATAAAACAATGATTATCATTTTAAAGTTGTGGTGGTACCATAACGAGTAAGCCGTTATAATTACACTTAAATCTTAAAATTTTGTCGGTTTGAACCCCAGGGAGTACATTACAGGTAACGCGGATCCCTTCCTAATACTTACAATTTAGTTTACTTAGCTGAAAGGATTAGTGAGAACATTTAAAAATGTGAATTACTAATTGACTTATAAAATCACCGCGAATCAGGTCTCGGGTTCGATCCCAGGTTTTACCATGGCACACACCAATGACTTTTCGATGCTTTTCGATGTGTGTATTTATCGCAGGTTTATAAGTGCCCGGTTAATGGTAATAGGTTCGCCACCTATTACATTGGGACCTAAACATAAACTAGCAAAATGTGGGTGCTTGCACCTCTGCCTACCCCTTCGGCGATATAGGCGTGAGTTTATGTTATGTTATGTTATCACCGAGACTTTTGAATAAAAATGTTACAAAACTTTTCATAGACATATTTAATTATTTTTGAGATTTTATTGAGATTGTTTCATCGTGTTTTTAATTAATAAGAAAATTGTATGGACACTGGTAAGGTGGCCAGGATGAAAAATGTCGGAAATATCGTTTTAAATGACCTTCGTAAAATGAGTTCAAACTTCAGATACTAGATACAACACGCTAATACGTATAGTATACGAACAGTCGTACCTGAGGAAGGAATCCGTCGATAATAAACTTAGTCTATACCTGGGCTGCCTAGCGACGTACACAGGTCTAGAAACTTTGCTATCTTCGCATATTTCATGTGCTATTCCGATTTATTGGAACTTATCATGAAAAGATATCACATGGGCCAAGTTACTGCCGGTATATCTTTTAATACAGAATTTGCATGTGTGTGATTCTTGCGAGTGTTATTCGAATAGGTACATACCTAATATTATTGTTAGAAAATATATTTATCGCAGGTCTATTAGTGCCCGGTTAATTGGGACCTTTTACATTGGGACTTAAGCATAAACTGGCGAAATATGGGTGCTAGCACCTCTGCCTACCCCTTCGGGGATATAGGCGTGAATTTATATTATGAAAATATATTATTCGTCATATTTAAACTATCGCTGTGTGAATTCACAATTACATAACGGTTCGGGATTACTATCCGTGACGTGGAGTCCAATGATTAAGATACTAAAATCAAAAAACTCAATGTTGTTAAAAACTAACATTATCAGTGTGGTATGTCGCCAGTCTTAACATTAATTATACAAGTAATGGAGGGTAGGCGCACAAAAAAAATTATCCGCATACTTCTCGATGCTCGCAAGCCAGTCAAGTCGTGTGACCACGAGTGCTGAAATAGTAAGTTCCCTGATTTAATCACGAATAGTCCCGAACCGTTATATAATTATTATACATTTATTGAAGTTGTTAAACAGGAGACATATCTCCTGTTTAACAACTTCAATAAATGTTTTCACACCTTGCTTAAAAGACCGGGCACTATAGGAAGCCGGAAACACGTGTTGTTTCTCATAGATATTTTTAGTCTAACCTACTCCTAACACTAGTGATTGCTAGTGTTAGGAGTAGGTTTCTATTGGTTTTTAAACCCTTAGTTCAAAACTGCACAACTGACGTCATCGCATCTTTTTTGATAACTTTACCGTAGATAAATATTAAAAGGTAATAATAGCAGCATATTGGAAGTTCAAATTGCTGAAACGATTCCCAAACAGAAACACCGTAATAAAGGTAGAATATAGGGTACGTTGTACATTTGTTATCCCATGGAAATACCGTATAAATATATTAAAACTAATCTATGCAATAATATTCCCGCTCAAAGAGACCGCAAATGCCAAATAGTGTGGCAACAAAATGTATAGAAAAATAAATGTAATGCCTTCTAAGCTAACCCCTTGGAGCCATTATAATAGCGATATGAATATAATTTTCTATATGGTTGTCATCTTTACCTTTCATGAATTTCAAACACGAAAGAGGTAAACTTACTTTAATATGAGCGCCGTTTTTGCTTATATGTTATTATGATATTACAATAAAAAAACAGTCGACAAACAAAACATAAGAAAGTTGCCGGTACAAAGATGTCCTTTTGAAGAGCCCACATCTCTCCGTAGCCTAGACACGTGTTTATTCAACATGACGTCTGTCAAACATTATAAAAGGTGCTTCTGGCTCTTCACGGCGCACACAAAAAAATGCTGTCGTCAAAGAACCTTTGACAAATTATCCTGTTAAGTCGACGAGTAAATATTCCGCCTACGAGCAAATGCGCCCTCTCTTACTCAATTGCTACTCTTTGAATTGTCTACTCAATAAAGACGTATCGCAAGATCTCGAGTGTCGCACAATCTACATTATTGTCAGTTTTTAAGTGTCGCAGTATCCGACATCGAGTGCCAAAGTTTTTAGCGTGTAATGCTTCCGATACATAAAACCATCCAATAATATTTGTGTTCGACGGCGACGCGAAAACATTTCGGTCGGAGGCGCCTCCTATCGGTCGCCTATAAAGGCCTTTCGCGCGATAAAAACTGATCTGTGAGTTTGTCCGCCAACAACAGGAAAACAGATCTTTGGCGGACGGCCAAGTTACCTGGTGCAGAGGTGCCGTCGCGCCACGCACGCCTCCCCTCGCGGGTACATAACACCCCGCGCGCTGCACACCATGACTGCGTGTGCTATCTGCACACGAGGCGAGTCTGCACTCGCGATAAAGGGTTAACAAATTGCATCCAACTTCCAAGCACACGTCGCCGAATGTGGAAGCAGTAAATAGTTCCATGTTTGCCGGCGAAGTTTTGACTTCTTTCTCACTCGCCAACTGACGTTCTCATAATGGCTTTTCCGGAGGTGGAAACGAGCGTTTTCATTGTAAGGCAGCGGGCGAGGACGCCCGCGGCGCCGCGCGGTCCGACTGCGTAACTCCTCAATTTACTCCGCCGATTGTCGCCATTTAAATTGTGTTCCTCGTACAATCCGCATTATTATTCTTTTATACGTGCCGCGCGCTGCCTGATCGCATCGAACAAATTGTTTTTTTCTCGCATCCATATCTGCGTGCTTATTTCGAGTTGTCTCTATTTTCGCAGGAGGCGGGGAGGTAAACACGGCACGGGCTTAAAAGTGCGTCCTAATTTATTTGAGGCGCCTTTTTCGGAAAACGTTTCAGCTATGGTCTTTTATCCAGTTGAACAAAGGATAATACGAATAAAAGCCAGTCGAGCATAATCGTGCCTTCCTCGTGGAGAGCTCCGCGAAAGATAAAATAGTCACCACAATTTTCCCGGTAGAGTTTTTACCTTTCAATGGTGCGGTTTTTTGTGGGATTCAAAGCTGATTCAATAAGAAGTTACGAGCGTACTTAGCGAGTATAACACTCGCGTGTACACTTTTTATGTTTCCTCCGTAGAGAGAGAGGAATGTATAATATTCGTTTTGATGTAACAAAGGGGGGAGTTAGTTGATTGTTTATATTCGATTATCTCGAAACCAGTGGACCAATTTCGACGGCGCTTTTGTGAGCTCGCTTCTTAAAACATCTCAGATGGTAATAACAGAGCCATCTGCATAATCAATGTGCCCCCGAACGAGATGAGTTCGACCTACGAGTTTCTTTTGACAAACAAATTCTTTACGGGAACATCAGAGGTTGGCAGCAAAGACGTAAGTTAGGTTTGGGGATATTATTTTGAGGTGTCAGTCTCAATATGTGTTGGGGATTAAGGGTAACCGCGTAACTGATTTAGTCAGTTCCGAGTAGTCGGGGCTGTAATGGTATCCTCGTGAAGGGATCCATCAGTCGTCATTAAGCGGACCCGGGGCTGATGCGCGGTGACGGCGCCGCGACCCGGCCGCGCCTCACTCGTGTGATTGATGTGTGTCGACAACACAGATGTTTCAATTCTACATATCGATACTTATTAATCATTATTAAATTAAATATGTTGGTCAAAATTAGCATTGAGTCTTTGTTTGTAATTAATTATGTTATTAAATGTCAAAATAGAGGAATAAAAGTTATGTCACATGGTAAAAATCTAAACGATTATGTTAAATTTGTCATTTACTTGTTAGAATTAATATTAAATTTAAAAGATATCGTAAATCCGTCATTCAATTAATAGAATTATTCAAAATGAATAATAGATTATAAATAATTTTATAAAAATTAATTGACACTGATAAAGCCATCTGTATTCACAAAAAATGAATTTAAAATTTCTAATTTAATTTTTGGTACTGACATAACATAACATAAACTCACGCCTATATTCCCTAAGGGAAAGGCAGAGGTGCTAAAAAGATATATATAATTATAATGATATGTATACATTAACAGTTAATGTGATACTTTTCTTGACTCTCAATTAAGATAGATAACATTTTTAAATCGGTTCAAGCGGGATTCAAACCCACGAGCTTTCCCTTACAGGGGAATGCTTTTACCACTGAGTCACCGAATCTCGCCTGAAGCCATCTAAATTCTTCCTATATATATCCATCGTGGCAATGGCGACAATGGGAATCAGTGGTCACAGCATTCCCCCTATAAGGGAACAATCGCAGGTTCGAACCCCGCCTGAGCTGATTCAATTTTTTTCCTATTTGAAACTATTTGAATAGTTAGGATACAAAATGCTTAAACACATATTAAGAACTTAATACTACTTTTCCACGATATTTTTATTTGTTATTAGACCTGTAACAACAAATTTCACCAAGTGCCATCAATCAACAGTATAAATAGTTTAAATACTTTAAAATTTCATTCAAAAATAGATCTTACTACATATCTTCGACATACATACCTACTCGAAATTACCATCCAAACTTGCAAAGTCCCAACCCCTTTTCTCACATATGTTCAAAGTTAGCACTGTTTATCCGAATTCTTTTCTTAAACAAACACATTCGTCACTAACCAAGGCCCTATTCACACAAACCGCACACAACGTTCCCTTCCTTATCACCGACAATCGATATTTGATTACTCACCTTTTACGATTATTCCCTTACCGTACGCGGCAGGTGCGAAGTAAGATTGATACGTCACTACGTCCCTACGCCCCACTCCCTTCGTCCCATAGCCGGCGACCCGACAGACGGTTATTGAAAAATTGAGCGATAATCCGAGAACTTCGCGTTTTCCTTTTTGCGAAGTTTAAAAGCTTTGTTTTTAAAAGCAGCTGATGGGATTAATGTGTACTGTTTTGTTTTCCAAGTTATGTTTCCTGAACCCGAATGGTTCTTAATTCAAATTAGGAGCTTACAGCTATTGTAGTCTTAAGCTTTCTCTCATATTTTTTGTGAGTACGAGTCTTTCCTTTGTCGTACCATTAAAGCCTGAATTTCATTACCAGCTCACGTGTTTCCTTCTTCCCACAGTCGCGGGTCCTTTAAGCGGGACGTGAAAAAGCATTTAGTAGGCTGTCAAGCTGTGTGTCACTTTTATAACATGGTATATGTATGTAATGGTGACCCCCTATTCTGAGATTTACCCTCAGCTAACCCCAGACGGGCTAAGTTTAATTTACGTGACCTATATAAAAAAAACGTCTATTGTACTGTATTATAAATGAGAAAGTTTTGATGTTATGTTAGTGATAATGTTTGATACACAATCATACTCAAACTGCTGAAGGGTCTGAAACAATGAATAGAGGTCTGAAACAACACATAGACAGCCTCTATCCGGACCACCCCATCTCTTCCCATGTGGTGTCGTACAAGGTGACTAAGGGATAGGGCTGTTTAACATCAAACAGATACAGCCCAGACTCAGCCTTAGATTTATGGCTCGAGGCAACAATAGTGCCCAGAAAACGGCAATATGCTCACCTCCTATTACGTGGGACCAAATACAATGATGGTGAAATGTGGGTGTTAATTCACCTCTGCCTAACCCTCCGGGGATATAGGCCTGATTATAAGTATGTATGTATGTATGTAAATATTTGCGCTGATCGAACCCGGCTGGCTGGCTGGCAGGCTGACGAATTGTAAATGGAGCTTTTTTTTTAAATTTGATATCGATAAATAAGATTTACTCTGCAATTCCTATACTCAGGTAACCGCAACTTATTTTTATAACTATAAACTACCGTACCGATAAAATCATATATGATCTCTATCGGGCAAGTCGTTCAGAAGTTACACAATAACTAACAAACGCACAGACAACGTGAACCCACTCCTTGCCAAGTATTTACCAACTCACGGGGAACTTGAGAATTTATTACTTTGGGGGAATACTTTATGATCAATAATACAGGTACTTACATCAAATGCCAGTTTTCGCAGAACGCGTTCAACAAACTGTACTTGTGTTATACGATATTTTTGCGAATATTCCTTTTTTTTTAAACAAAAATATCAAGTTCAAACTTTTTATAGAAAAGGATAGTTCTCAATAGTTAAAATAACATACTTCATAACTGAGCTTATTAAATAAAGGATAAAAATTATGTCCCTATTTACCCGACTACGCGACGCAATGGAGGAGCACACATTACGTGTTTATCAGCCTATGTGTGTATGTTTATATGTTCCTTTGAAGCACTACACAGGCCGAATGCCTGGCCCGATTTTTATGATTCATACGTCAATCGATTCCTCTTAGTCCGGCGAGTGTCTAATAACTTTTTTTTTATAAACTCACGCCTATATCCCCGAAGGATAGGCAGAGGTGCTAGCACCCACATTTCGCCAGTTTATGTTTAGGTCCCAATGTAATAGGTGGCGAGCTTATTGCCATTAACTGGGAACTTATAAAATAATTACTAATTTCTAATTACTTTATATATATAATAATAATTACTAATTACTTTATTGTTTTATTAACTATATCGTTTACTAATTCGCTAATAGCAAGTTGTTTGACTTGATATGGATTGGCAGACTATTATATTCATGGAAATCAACACTTTTATATTCTTTTTATGGTACCGTACCTCAGAAACCATGTTAAGCTTTCGGTCCCTGTTGCCATAAGAACATCAGCCAGTAAATAAGGGTATTTGGAGACCTAAAAAGACCGACAATTCTCACTACAGGACTTCAATATCGCTGTGGATGTCAGATGGTAGTCCCTTCACGGAAAATATCAAAAGTTCATCACAATTATACTGGAAAGGTGACCTCTACTGTGTTGGGAAAAGGCTCAGAGAATTATGATATTAGATATGGGTATGGGTACTTAAACCTGCGCTCATAAATTACATTGTTATACACTATTACAAGCGTCTTTCCAAGCAAGCTCGTTAACACCGAGCTAAGCTCTCCTAACGAGCAATATTAAGAAATTCACACATTAAAGTGTACATTGTTTTGTTGCAGGCTGCGCTTTCGTAAAGTTCAGCTCACACCAGGAGGCCCAGGCAGCCATCACAAGCCTGCACGGAAGTCAAACTATGCCGGTAAGCACGCAACACCTGTATACGCATACTTAAAGTATAAGCGGACGCGAGAGCGCATCTAAGGCCCGTATTCTAGAATGACACTCAGTCTGAACTGAGGACAGGTTGACAGATTTTTTGTACAATCTGTCTTCAGCTAAATTCCTGATTTAGATGAACTGTGATTCTAGAATACGCGCTTAAAATTGATTGAATTAGTGTTCATTCAACGTACTCGTATTATTGAAACGAGTATAATTCTAACGATTGAATATCCAGATAAATTGCTAGATTATGTTTTTATGGAGCAGTTCTAGTCAAAATATATTAAGTTCTAGACAGGAATACGAATTTATTAAAGTAAGAAAACTTTAATTACGCCCGCATTTCACAAATTTATTTACACAGCATTTTTTTTTTTTTTTTTTTTTTTTATATACGACACGCCAACTTGACCTCACCTCGCCTGATGGTAAGCTAAAGGCAAAGTCTCAGGAAAGAGGGTCACCATTACAGACACTAAGTGCTACAATGGTGGCACTCAGCTTGGCGGCCTCATCAGATGCTTTTTCACGCCCCGCTTAAAGGCCCCGGGACTGTAGGAAGAAGGAAACACGTGTGCTGGTAATGAATTCCAGGTCTTGGTGGTGCGGCAAAGAAAAGAGTCTCCGAACCGCTTGGTTCTTGCTCGTATATTCTGCACAGTGTGAGGGTGACATCTAAGGCCTGCACGTGTTGTCCTATGTAGGAAAGGAGATGGTGGGATTAGTTGGAAGAGCTCGTCAGAACACTCACCGTGGTAGAGACGGTAAAATACAGCCAAGGAAGCAATATCTCTACGCATCTGCAAAGGCTCGAGGGTGTTCGTGACCTCAGGGTTCCCAATAATTCGGACCGCGCGTCGCTGCAACCTGTCGAGAGCATCTAGTAGGTATTTCGCGGAGCCATCCCAGAGATGCGAGCAGTATTCCACGCAGGAGCGAATTTGTGTCTTATAGAGAAGACACCGCTGCTCCAGCATTTTACGTTATGTAAATAAATATTTTAATTATCTGCTGGAATTCATGGAACAGTCTAGAAGCTTATCAAGTAATAAATATACTTGTCTTTAAGTTTGTATGAATAAGATACAGGGTACATAAAATTGCAGTCTTATACTTATTCTTATCACCTAAGAGGTTAGGTTAGGTTAGTCAAAACCTGAATTTAAAAATTTTATGAGTCTAATTCAAGACGACCGCCACTTAGATTAAATTTCTGTCCATCATTATCAATCTCGCTATTTCTCAACACTTAACCCATAGCGCACGTCAAGCATTGAGTTATTCGCTGCTTACGTACACTGATAGAATAGTTAGCCAACTAACACTAACAAAATGAAGTGAACTTTCACGCAACCTAATAACCTTACAGCTCACTGTCGGTAGATTGAGTTATATTGATGAACCGATGGAAATTTAATTCCTTTTGAATACTTCATTACAAATTTTCTCATTCGATTTTCGAATCATTGAAGAAGCAGTCCCAAGACGGTTGATTTGTTGTGCATCTTTTCAATGAAAACATTGTCCTCGGGATAAAACTCCCTATATAACAATACAGGAGAGGCCTCATGTTACCCAATCAGCAATCAGCTGAAATAAATCCGGGTACATACTAACCTTCATCTCCGGCTGGTAACAAAGGAAAAGTTTGTAATCAATGACGTATTATTATATATTTATTCATAATACAGTCATAATATTTATTGACTGTATTATGCGAATCGACCCGACGGCAAAAGGCCGGACGGTATGACTCTGGTGCCATGGAAAAATGGTAAGTGCCTTCTGTGGGATGCCACGTGTGTCAGCACGGTTGCGCCCAGTCACCTGAGCCGTACTGTCCGGTCTCCGGCAGCTGCTGCTGAGGACGCAGCGGATAAAAAACGAGAGAAGTATGCGGCGTTGACAGAGCAATATATGTTCGCTCCCTTTGCGGTCGAGACAATGGGTAGTTGGGGTACCGACGCCAAGAATCTGGTGAGCGAATTAGGGCGCAGGTTGAGGGACAAAACCGGTGACTCCCGCTCCGGCTCGTACCTGGGGCAACGGTTGGCCATAGCTGTTCAACGGGGCAATGCCGCCAGTGTCATGGGTACCTTTGCACCAGGCACGATGAGGGGCGGGTTAATAGATTAGACTGTCACTCTGACTGTACAAAAATGTGGACAATATTTTAATTAATTCACTAAAAATAAATATAAAATAATTACATTGTAATATCACCAGTAATGGCATGCAAATATTACATTATTCGATTCGTCTTTTGTGATAAAGTTTACGCCATTCTAATCAAAATAAAACATCTGAAATTCATCGGCAATAATATAAATTCATTCGATATTTAAATAAGCAAATACTATTGAACTATATTTTCCACCATTCTTTTTAAGTTTTTTCCGTATGTTTAAACCTAAAATAAATATTCGGAGACTACTTTGAATGACACCTTTTAGTTTACTAAGCATAACTTCTACAAAATAAAGTACTTAAAACGTAAAAATTTTACGATTTGTACAGCCCTCTTTTATTTTTACGTTGAAAATACAAATAGGTAGCCATTCCCTTCTTGTATAGGCGTACCTCATAAATTTAATTACCGTTCCCTCCCGTATTAATGGCTTTATAATAAAACGTTCGAGCGCGAGCACGGTGACGCTGATGCGATTTTATTTACTCTAAAAAGCACCTGACCTTTTAATGCCTATCTTGAATGTCTGTGTATATATTTATTCTTAGGCCGTCGTAAAAAGTTTTCGCTTTGACGTGTCCTAAATTGTCTTGTAGTACTGGTAAAATTATGTCAAAGTAAATAACATTTTGCTTCTTTACTTATAGGAGCAATATATTAAAATATACTTACGGATCAATAAACCTTTTTAACTAAAATAGCTAATAAAACTTACGTTCTCAAATCAGTAAGTCACTGGTTCCGTTTCCGGTTTATACATATATGCCAATCATAAAACGCCTGCTATCAAACTTGTTTTGATATTTTATACAGTAGTCGGGTTTTTTGTTCTTTTAATAATAAATTTTAAGTAATATATCTCTGCCTTCCATTTCTGGCATATGATTTTAAAAGGACATATTTTGATTTAGTGAATTCTTTCAACGTAAGAGAAGTCCATATCACAATCAAGCAATCGGCATTTTGTCACTCTTAACTTGGTCACACTCCTTAATATCAATAATGGCAAACCATACTGGCTTATACCACAGAATAAAAAATATTCACCATCCGCACAAAAAGTTCTTACATCAAAATCTAATCATTTCATTTTCCCTCTGAAAATGCAGTTTGAAATTCGAACATCAAAAACTGACCAAATAGGTACAGAGTTGTAAATAGGTAGCGAAGTTGGCGGGAACCAAAAAGTAGTAGAATCGACTGTCCGAACCAGCAGTTTAACTTTTTAATTAGTGGTCCTGTCGACGCTACGTGGTGCCTACACTGTCCGCACTCCGCACGTACGAGTAAAACATCGATACTCGTTAATTCGCTTAATAGAATCGTTTCTGCTAATCTCTTGAATAATTAAGTTTATATTCATTTGTGTTAGTGATTTTGAATTATTTATGTGTTTGCTTTTGTTTGTTTATGAACTTTAAATTTCATCGTTATTAAACACAGTATAAATGGGGGGATCCCAACTTTTAGTTAATATCAATTTTGGGTAGTGGTATGCAATATTAGGTATAAATAATGAGAATTTCGGCGGTATCACGTCTCTTTTTTCCCCTTTCTGCTGTTTTGTCTCCCTCACAGAGTACCCATATAGATAATACTCAACTAGTTACAAAAGAGTTGTGTAATACGAAATGTACTAACACTTCATTTATAGTGATATCATGTCATGTTACGCGTTGCGTTCAGTGACGCGTTCAACAAACGTACAGCGCGTGTTCAGGACACGCCACACGGTTATATGTTCAAAAAAGGATGACGTTCATAGAGCCATGTTATATCAAACGTATTATGCATGAATGCCCTCATAATGTATATGGCTGTACAATTTTGTGAACGTGACGCGCCACGCAACATTCCACATCTCCATAATTGGTCCTAATGCGTTTATCGCGGTCCAGCTTTGATTAAAACAAAAAATGTAAACATCTCTATGTCACACCCTCACACGTAACTCGACATTTGATGTGCAGTTGGCAATAGAATTATTTATTTGGAAGAGAATGTTACCGCCAGTACGCTCTATGCAAAATGGAGTTCACTCATATTTTGGTTATAAGTATATACTTATATGTGCAAATAAATTTTGTAAATAGAAAAAAAGTTCGATTATATAGACATCTCATTATTCAGTTTACTTTAATTGTAATCAAAATGATATGATTCAAAAACTTACTAACGTCTTTAAATTAAAAAGGATTTAACTTAAGCATTTTACTTGAGACAATCCAAGGTAATAAAACAGATTTGAATCAAACAAACTTAAAGTTCGCATAATTATAACTAAAGTACGAAATTACTAGAATTTTTGATAGTGACCAATTTTCTTTGTGGCGAGTTCACTAAACTAAGCTTAAATTATTTGTCTTAATATTGGTAATTACTTATCTAAAGAGTAAGAGTGGAATAGCTTCACAACACATCGGTACTGCAATAATCAAGTTTCGAACCAGTAACCTCACAAACGCAAGTGCTATATGCCGCTTTCTATATGCAATCCCAATCCGTATTTCGTAATCCAATATTGATACTTTAAACCGTTTCTTAAGATAAGATAAGTTTAAGATAAGATAAGTTTATTGGCAAATAAAGAAAACAATTTAACATTTATCCATCAAGCAACACTTAGAACACTTCAAGCTTAACATGTCTAGCCGCAACAGCCATCAAGACTAGCCCCTCCCGTCCCCGTGCTAGTAAAATAACTGTGTTACAGGTAGGTTAAGGATAATCTCAAACAGCACAATTGTAGCCATCGCATGGTTACTTGATATGGATATAGATTTTCTGAATCTCCAAACTAGGTTCTTGATTTTACAATTTCAATAAACAATCTTTTTTCTAATCGATATGCCTATCCTTTTTTCTAATCGATTTTTGGGAGAACGGATCGACATAATTATACAAGGTACCGGGACTTCTCGCGAATTAAATCATGGAACTTACTATTTCTGCCGACGTTTCGGATACGTTACAGCACCCGTGGTCACGACTTGACTAGCCTTCGAGCGTCGAGAGGTATGCAGGGAATATTTTTTTTTTTTGAACGCCCATCATTACACTTATTATGAACGGTAAGGCTGGCGACACACCACACTCACTATGTCAGTTTTAGATCGCCGTTTGAACCAAAGTTGTTAGGCTGTTAGTGGTTTTGAATGAAATACCGATTCTGCGTCGATCGATTGATTGTCAAAAATTGGGATTGAAAATTGGAAGCGGCAATTAGCCACTAACCAATTTTTTTTAAATTTTATTCTTTATGGTACACCAATTACAATATTAATGTTACAGAAATATGAGAAGACAAGAGCAATACAAAGGGAGGCCTTATCGTTTTACACAATTTCTTCCAGGCAACCTACACCTATTTTATATCGTATCGTAACTACCAAAGTAATTACGTCACAATAAACTTATTCTGTTTATGTCGTCTTGATCGAGAAGACGTAAAAACGTATACTATACCGTTCATAATCCCAACTAGGTACGTGTATTAATATTTCGGCTTTGTAATTAGAGCCTAACAACCCCTGCTTACCTCGGAAATCCACTTATATTAATTGTTTGCAAGGTAACTTAGGGGAACGTACTATGTAAGTAAATGACAGTCTTTCATGTACATATGGCCAAGGAAATAAGTATACACCTTGAAATGAGTAGGCGTTGTGAAGATGTATACTTATTTTACTGGATGTGTGTACTGTTCATGATTATACAGTAAGCTACTAGGTTTGACATTTTTTTGTGTCTTTTTATTAATATTATCATTCCTCTCTATTAGTATTAGCCTTTTGGTATGGGTAATGGACTGCTGAGATGAGGTCCCGGGTTCGTTCCCAGGTTTTACCATGGCACACACCAATGACTTTGCGATACTTTTCGAAGTTATGTGTATTTATCGCAGGTTTATAAGTGCCCGGTTAATGGCAATAGACTCGCGATATATATTATAATAAACTGGCGAAATGTGGGTGCTAGCACCTCTGGCGTGAGTTTATGTTATGTTATTAAATTAAACATCTTATAAATAATGTACACGGAAGTTATCTAAATTAAAATATTAAAAAAAAAACAGAATATATCTAAACAATCCTGCAGGTTCAGGCGTCAAAGAATTCCTCCCCATCGATGTCAACCGGGAGGGGGGCCAGAAGGCTGGCGGCATTGCCACATTGAATGGCAATATTAATCCATATTCATTCTACAAATATTTGCACTGAGCAGGGATCGAACCAGCGCCTCCTTCGTACTAGCCGCATTCACTACCGCCACGTCACAGAGGTTATCTCTCCACTTCTGCCTCATCCTTACTAATATTATAAATGTGAAAGTAACTCTGTCTGTCTGTCTGTCTGTCTGTTACGCTTTCACGCCTAAACCGCTGAACCGATTTTGCTGAAATTTGGTACAGGGGTAGATTAGATCTTGGGAAAGGACATAGGCTATGTTTTGTCGCGATAACCGACATCTACGCGGGCGGAGCCGCGGGCAAAAGCTAGTATAATATAAGTGAGCTGTTAGCACTACGTAGTTACAACATCAACAACCAAGCCGGTTAATTAACGAAAATATCGTTTAAGTGTCATGACTTGTACTCTTAAAGAACATTAAGCCAGCCATCAAAAGTAACACTTTCAGCAACATTTTCCCGTGTAATAACGTCTATGTTTACTATTAGTCGTCCGCACGCGGCTCTGCCCACGTGGATCTCGGCTATTCCAACTTTTGGTCATATCTCCGGACCTAATGAATCATTAAATTCCATTTTTTCGTCCATAGCGGACAGATAGACAAAAATATTTAAAAAGATGGTTAATAGAACATAACCGTAGTATTTATTTAAACATATCCGATGTACAGACGCAACTACTTTACAATTAAAGTAATACAACACAACATATACAATGCTCCCACGTGGGTCAATTATCTATAGTTTATAATACATCATTGAATAGATAGATAGGTAGATAAGTAAATAGATAGATAAAAGTTTGGCTATTCTGTAGTTGAAACCTAAAGCCGACTATAATCAAGTAGTAGCTACCGCTGACAAGTCGAGTTGAGTCAGGTCTAAATACGTTTTGTTGGAATCAGAATAGAAATTCGGCGGGCCCTCCGCGCGCCCGATAATTCCTTTGCCATACAAAAGGACGCTCACTCGGCTAACTCACTCCCACCCCCCGGATTTACTCTCGACTCCTTCTAATGACGTTTTTGTCTGGCCCTCTCCAACATTCTGTACAAATATTGATTGACTTGTGCGCTTTGTTAAGACATTTTCTTTGGGCTATTCCATCTATACAAAATATTCGTACACTTTTTTTAAAAATCGAATTTGAACGAATAATGTGGTAGCAAAAGTGATGAATAACTCAGTTTTGTCTAGATTGCCTGAAAGGATTGACAGATGTGTATGAATCAGGCCTTCAGCATCAGGCCCTTAACCCAACTGTCTATTGCGAGCCCCTTGAGTTGGTCGAGGCTTTTGACAATCAGTCCGTGAACTGACACGACTATCGGAACAATAAAGTTTGCTTTGTCTTTTACACTGACTGCACAGAAACTATTGTGCTTACAGAGTTGGCAGCGCGATTTTGACTCCCTTGGTGTTGCACACGTCCAAAGGCCACGGTAACCACTTTCCATTAGGTGGGCACATGGCTTGTTTGCCAACCAAGAGGTATAAAAAAATATATTAAATGCCGAATCCACATTCCACATGTGGAATGTGCCAGATCGTGGATGGAAAGCAAGAGTCAAATATTTAATTTGCTTATCTTTTTCGGCTGAAAATCGATAATTATTGCGCAGCACTCTAATCTTTCTATCACCACTATACTAGGCTTATTAGCTACAATAGTCCTGTCAGTGATGATAGGTCAATCGCCATACAATTTATTATTCTTATATTATTATTAAAACTATGGACGAGCAGCCATTTGCTTATATGTCTACTTTATGGTTTTTTTTTTTTTTATACTACTTAGTTGGCAGACAAGCACACGGCCCACCTGATGGAAAGTAGTTACCGTGGCCTATGGACGTCTGTAACACCAGAGGAGTCACAGTCGCGCTGCCACCCCTGTAAGTACAGAGTTTCTGTGCCGTCAGTAGAAGACAAATCAGGACAAGCCTTTAGTCTTCCCACTGACGGCACAAATTCTCCAGTGAGCTCTGGCTACCCTACTCACCGCTGGGAACACAACACGAAGTTATTATAACCGCGGTATTCTGTAGGGCGGAGGTACTTCCCCAGTCGGACTGCTCAATCGGGCGGATATACCGCCGTGTCCTACCTCGTAATATCGTGTTGGAGTACAGTTCAATCAAGTACATTTATATTACTTTATGTTGTTCACTGCAAGCCATTTATCCAAGCGACACTTAAAGTTGGTTATACGATGAGAAGAGAGAGGATTATCCTGATTCTGGCAGTAAACTGATCCCAATTAACGTCAGTAGGCTCGCCTCCTCTCTATTAGGACCGGTAAACAAGGTAATAATATCTGTCCATTATACTCGTACAGCTAAACATTTTCTTTTATAAAAACTTCATAACAATTTTACCTGAACAATTGTACTCGAGACCTTGTACCCAACAATCACTTGATTTTTTCATTTCATTTCATTTATTTATTTTGTGAACACAGGTCGTTATAGATATTTGCTAGGTGCATATAGTACATACTATGTTATTTAATGCATGTTATTTTGTATGACCGGCATACAAAACAACATGCATTCAATACAAATTCGTCATTTCTATATACAACTACGATCAAAATTTAGGGAGTTCCATAAATGCATGTTATAATTTAGAGAATTTAATTTAATGTTAATTTCAAATGTAAAGTTTTTCAAAATAGAAGTCAAAGTCAAAGTCAAAAATCATTTATTCTGTATAGACCATTATATCGGCACTTACAAGACGTCAATAAAAAAGGAACATGAATATCAGTTTAGTAAATGGACCACCGGTTCGTAACGCGGCTCCGACCTGAGAAGACTCCAGCAAGAAACTCATCGGACATTTCTTTTTTTGGTCTATTTACAAACATACACTTAGTCTACTTAATCTAAATACAAAAATTTACTTGAGTAGCATAGTTGAGCGAACAGCTCATTTCCTAGCTTGTTTATCATCCCAGTATTCTTGGATTTTATAATAGCCTTTCTGGCACAATTTACTTTTAACTATATTTATAAATTTATACACAGGTAAATCACTAATTTCATTAGGAAGCTTGTTAAAAAAGCTTATACAGTTGCCCCGGAATGAATGACTAAATTTTTCAAGTCGACTACCACAGACTACAAGATTGTTTTTGTGTCTGGTATTTATGTTATGCCGGTCACAAACTCTGGATAATTCTGAAAGAGCAGCTCGACAGCAGCTAATCACATCACCATCACTTGAACTCGGCGTTAACACATTTAAACACAAAAAGAAAAGTAATATTAATTTCCTTCTCATCCTCCGCAAATCCGGATAAATAAACCCTTCAGTCGACCTTATTCATTGCTGATACATGAAAAAAATCATTTAGATCTGTCTGTGGGTCCCGATAATCTCGTAGGTACAAGGGCGTATACATTATACCTTTTATGTTTTCCGGATCCTCATTTTTGATACAGGACTATCCTGCTTTTACTTTATACGTATCAGGTATAGATGAGAATAAATAATTCTAAAGCGGTTGTGAAACGAAAATGGTAAAAGATTTATTTTCCATTTTGCAAGGGTTGTAACTAGCTTTATTAATGAACTTTTATGGTTTGGTATATGTTGTCCGATGTACAGGTACAGTGAGTAATTTTTTTATATCTTTTTAACACGCTTATTACGTTCATCAAAATAATAAGCGTGTAAGTCAACGAAATATCCGACTACCAAGATATGTACATACATTTTCCATTATGCAAGGGTTGTAACTAGCTTTATTAATGAACTTTTGTGGTTTGGTATATGTTGTCCGATGTACAGGTACAGTGAGTAATTTTTTAAATCTTTTTAACACGCTTATTACGTTCATCAAAGTAATAAGCGTGTAAGTCAAAGAAATATGCGACTACCAAGATATGTACATACACATGTATGTATTAAGTATGTATGTATGGATGTAGTAAGTATGTATGTAAGTCAGATGTATGCAGTAAGATGTACAGGGACAGTGAATAATGTTTTATATATTTTTAACACGCTTATTACTTTATGTAAGTATATAGGTATGTACATACATATCTTGGTAGTCGGATATTTCTTTGACTTCCAATTTGTAGCTGATTTGAAACTTTATATGTGACAACCAATTAATAATTTTATTAATTGTATGTAATAACGGACGCTGTCTGAAACTCTGGTACCGTTAATAGTGGACAGTTCAAATTGTAGTCTATTTCTTTTTTTTTTACTAGTCTGTAGTCATGAATTACCTATTTGGTTAAAATTTCAATTCAAAACTATCAAATTACAATAGAAAAGTAACTCACTATTAACTATTACATAATATTAACCTTTTAACAAGTCATTAATTCATTTTCACACCCACTAAACGTTTATCTTGTCACTTGTATCTTAACTGCTCTTTATATTCTTAACAGATCAATTAATATCGTTTTGCTATCACTGAGTGAACACACGTCACAACTATTGCTCTTAAATCAGTACTCATAAGTAATATCCAGCCATAAAATCATATCACCTACTTAATTTAGTGAGGCAAGCCAAATATTGCGCACATACAATATACGAGTGTGCCTTTGAAGTCACAAACAGATCGATCGATACACCTTTTCATCTTGAAGTTTTTAACTTATTAAAAGTATGTGGTGCTCAAGAAAGAAGTTAATTAAAAGTAAAGAGAGTATACAAAGTATTATAAATTATGGAAAATGCGTAAACGTTTTTCGAGACTTATGAGTCATCTTTTAGACTTCATGTTATAAAGATTTTCTTTTTTGTTCTCTGAGAGAATATATTATCTGACTCATCATCATCATCATCATCTCATAAACTCACGCTTATATTCCCGAAGGTGTAGGCAGAGGTTTTAGGTCCCACATTTCGCCAGTTTATGTTTAGGTCCCAATGTAATTGGTGACAAGCCTATTGCCATTAACCGGGCACTTATAAACCTGCGATAAATACGCACATAACTTCGAAAAGCATCAAAGAAGTCATTGGTGTGTGACATGGTAAACCTGGGATCGAACCTGAGACCTCGTCTCAGCAGTCCATCACCCATACCACTACACTACTGCGGTACGCGGTATTATTTAGTAAATTATCTGACTGCAGTAATGTAACTACGGGTGTAAAATTACAGAGTGTGTGTATTTCTTATACTAATATATTTTTTAATATGTAATATAATACGGCAAGTATATACTGCTTCGTATATCTTCAGAAATACACCTATATATATACCATGCTAAATTTATATGCTAATTCTCAATATACAAAAATAATTTAACAAAAAATGCAAATATCTACCACCTTGGTAGAAAAAAAAATCGAAGTCTTATAAACTCAAAATATACTGAATATTTCTAATAACTTAAAATCTTCAAGCAAAACATTTCTTACGAAATATAATCTCTGACCAAGTCTTGAACTTAATCTACTATATTAAGTCACTACACTGCTTTTCTTCAAAAGACGAGTTAAAGTCAAAGGTCAAGGGTTCGATTTCTATTCAGTGAAAATATTTGTAAGAGTGAATATATATAGCAATGTATAATATACATATATTTGTTATACATATATTAATTAAAATATATATAAACTAATATTTACAAGAATATAAAATAGGATACAAAAGGTTCAAGTCAAGCATCGAAAAATTCCTCCCCATCGATGTCGACTGGTAATGTGCCCAAAAGACTGGCGGCATTGCCCCGTTGGATGGCAATGCCAATCCGTTGAGCGAAAAAGAGGCCAGCCTTTTGGTCACGCGTAGCATCCGCCAGTCGTTTTGCTATTTCTAAATATATATCATCATCATCACCATCATGTCAGCCACATATAGTCCACTGCTGAACATAGGCCTCTCCCACAGACTTCCAGAATGACCGATCTAAAGCAGCCCGCATCCAGTGCTTCCCGGCGACCTTCATGAGGTCATCCTTCCACCTGGCCGTTGGGCGTCCTACGCTACGTTTGCCCGTACGCGGTCGCCATTCCAGAACTTTTTTGCTCCATCGGCCATCTGTTCTGCGCGCTATGTGTCTCGCCCATTGCCACTTCAACGAGCTAATCCGCTGGGCTACGTCGGTTACTTTTGTTCTCCTACGGATATCATCATTTCTGACGCGATCACGTAAGGAATATATATTTATATATATATATATATATATATATATAACTACATTTATCCACATCCAAAAATTCATATTACAAGCTTAGTTTACGTGTAGATGACACTGTGTAAACCCCAGAATAACGTAAACAAACAGATATCATACGGTTGTCCAAAGATGGGTAGAAATACCAAACAGAGGTGCCATTAGGCGCATTCGCTTGCAACTTGCGCGCCGCCGATAAACGCCGTTAGAGGGCGCCGCGCACTATTTACCCAGCTTATGGGCGAGGCGGGCACAAAATTAAGAGATTTTCCCGCGCCAGTACAAACAATGTGAAACGACCCTTATTAAAAACGGGCCCGTGTAGCGTTTTAAAATGAAGATGCGACGGTGATGGTATTTGTTTAGGCATCCACGTCACTGTATTAAAAGTATAATTTATGTGTAAGTACATATGTGTAATTTATATGCGATTGTTAACAATTATTAAATTTTCTCTTGATATCTTTTAATTAAAAATTTATTACAATTTTTTTTTTTAATGATTCGGTGCTTTACGAAGTTATGTGTGTATTTATCGCAGGTTTATAAGTGCCCGGTTAATGGCAATAGCCTCGCCACCTATTACATTGGGACCTAAACATAAACTGGCGAAATGTGGGTGCTAGCATCTCTGCCTCCCCCTTCGGGGATATAGGCGTGAGTTTAGGTTATGTTATGTAATGTTTATAAAAAAAAATTTTTTTTTGTTCATCACGCCTTTATCACTGGAGGGTTAGGCAGAAGTGAATTAACACCTACATTTCACCAATCATTGAATTCGATTCCACGTAATAGGATATAGGCTCACCCGAGCCTATTGCCGTATTCGAGGCACTATTATTGACTCGAGCCATACATCTGAGACTGAGTCTGGGCTGTATATATCTGTCTGATTTATTATGATTAGTCATCATGTACGACACTGCATGGGAAGAGATGGGGTGGTCTAAATTCTATTCTGCCGGGAACTATTTTTTTATTTTATTATAATCAATAATATGTCTCACTTTGCCTGTGTGGCGTGGCGTAAGTGAATGCGGCCGCTTTGCAGGAGGTGCGATTTCGGTCCCCTCTCAGTTTAAATATATATATGGATACGGGTTGGCACGTTAAGCCGTTGGGCCCTGTTGCCATACGAACATCTATGACAGTCGTTACTGGTAGTTGAAGCCTAAAAAAGTTCAACAACTGATACTATGACCACCAGCAATGCTTCAATATCGTCATTGGTTTGTGGAAGTCAGGTGGACGTCGTTTCACGGAAAATATTTGGCTAAATCCGCAGTTAGACTGGTAAAGAGGACCCCAGATTTCAAGTGAAAGCTTCGGATGCGACTGGGGTTAACGCTAAGATGAAGAAGAATATGACTCACTTTTATTTAATATTTATATAGTTACTAGCTGACCCGGCAAACGTTGTTTTGCCATATAATGTTAAGGGTGGACAACCCTTATCATTTAGGGGGATGAAAAATACATGTTGACCGATTCTCAGACCTACCCAATATGCTCACAAAATTTCATGAGAATCGGTCAAGCCGTTTCGGAGGAGTTTAACCACAAACACCGCGACACGAGAATTTTATATATAAGATGATTTACCGTGATGGTACCGTCGGAAGGGGAAGACCTAGGCGCACATACCTGGACTAAATCGGGGAAGTTTTAGAAAAGGGGCAGGTCATGATTACCCTAAGCCGACGAGCATGCATGAAGAATTTATAGTGAATGAAGCAAGAGCAGTATTTCAGGATCGTAGCAAATGGAGATCCGTGATCTCTGCCTACCTCTATGGGAAATAGGCGTGATTTTATGTATGTATATATGTATTTACAATGATTATTTGCATGATTAAATAAGTTAATTTTATTTCACATATATTCGAGGGGGTAGGTAGAGGATTACTTAAATTATTCTCCCTTTTACATAATATGCCTCGTAAACAGATACGACACATAACGTAACAACGCTTTAGTGCCTAATTATTCTGTCACACAATGCGGTTATGACGTCTACATGTGTTAGTTATTATACATAACAGAAACAGTGTGTTTGAAGGTTGTATGGTTACTGCATATAATTTTTAGGATTAATCTTACTTACCAAGGCCACCCCATCTCTTCCCGAGGGTGTCAAGTAGAAGGCGACTAAGAGATAAAGCTATTCTCAATCCGATAGTAAGCCATGAAAAAGAATCCACTTGACGGTAATAGGCTACACATAATTTTGACCAAAAATTATAATCGGTGAAATGCTCTGCCTAACTCTTCGGGGATTTGTGTTTTGAATATTGTAAAAAACATACGTTTACATCCAAAAAAAATCTCGTCACAGATAACCTTCTATAGATGTATTCAAATATTATCTTTGAAGAGTAAAGCCTCTTTTGCTTTTCGTACGCTTAATTAATTAATAAACATTTGAAATACAATAATCTTGTTAATGAAAGCCTTTTGTATCGTTAGTTATGAGCTTTGACTAAAGCATTTCGTGTTTAATGTCATTAAATAATTTTTAAGCTTTTCACTTAAATGAACGCAACATTCTTAATTAATATTACGTCTAACGTTGGAAAAATTAAATTATGTTTAACTTTTATTCTCGTAACTCGTAGCTCTCGTAGCGCAAGTACCACAGATACTTGATAAGCACATCAATCAGCAATATTTCAGAATTTTCGGTTCTCGGTTACAGTACATCTATGGTCTGTGTCAAAAGTGGACTGTCATTTTTAATTTTTATAAATTGTCTTTGAGCTAAGCATTTCATAATGATCCAAAAAAATATTTTAAAATGTAATTCGAATATATCAATTTAATCCAATAATGTTTACGGGAATTAACGCAGTCATGGAATAGGTATATACATACCTTTGATTTGCCTGAGGTTTCGTCTAGATTGTACACATAAGCCTGCTGTGTAACCTAGGCGAAACATCAAGCAAATCAAAGGTGTTGAAGCATGATCTCGTTAAATCTACTAAAAAATATTGTATATCATAGAAGCCGAAAGATTAAAAATTAATTTCATCCAAATTTTTAATTTCTAAAATCTGTGTAACGATTATCTACTTTTGACGCTGTACCATATTACTTAGGAAAAAAATATCATGTAAAATTGTATTTCTGCTTACCCTACGAGACTAAAGCGTGAATGAGCTCACCTTTGAAATAAACAGCAATATATAAAATACAAATAATGTAATATTTACATTCACTTAACAGAATTACAGGCTCTAACCTTAAAAATTAAGTCGTAACTCATCGCAAAACGTATTAGAGACAAACGCTACGCGCGCTACGGCGTCTACGCGGAATGCTACGAAGTTACCTCATTTTCGTAGCACAGTAATTAGACTTTAGGTAGCTGTCTTTTCTCTGTCGCGCTTGGCTGAGTAATATTACTTTTGCTTTTGTACGTACAAGTCTTGGCTCTTTTACGTGAGATTTGTTCAATAACATTAATTAGAATTTTGTTACTGTAAACTGTGTTTATATATATTCACGCAATTTATGAATATTTTAAGTTCCATTCCTGGTGACACTTTGTGTTATACAAATTTGATTGTTTTTTTCTGGTTTTGTCTTATTTTGACAATATGTAATCCAGTTAAATATATCCTCTGGTCTTTTACACACTGTAAGCTATTTCTTGGCCAAAATTTATTAAAAATCAATTCAGTTATCTTAAACTTGAAAACTTAATAAACAGACAGACAGAGACAGAGAGTTTCTTTCACATAAAAAATAGTAGTTGCAACTCAAGCTGACATTGCGCTGATGCAATTATGGTAAGATACTGGCGATCTTCCAAAAAAAAAGGATCCAAAATTATTATATTCTAGTTAAACATTCCCCCCCAACTACGCATTCAAGTTACAACTATTTAGTCACGTCGGATTTGAACCCAGAACCTCTCGACAGTAAGACTGACTATTTAATAACAGCATATCATCGTACATCTCACTAAACTATTACTGAATAGATTTAGAAAGCACTTCCCGCTAAATATAATACTGTCCTCTTTTCTCGTCCCCATGTGTAGTCACACAGTACACAGTAGGTAGTCAGGGCGCCGGTGCAGATTATTGCGCTCGCGTACACGACACTTTATTGTCATAGGCACCTGAAAACGTGTCGCCCGTATTTATATATCGCATACTCACTCCGACAATTTTATTTCAGTGGTTTAATATATTTGCACCTTATAACATAGCCGTTGAGGTATAAAATACGATGGCAATATCGATGCGGTTCACCCAATAAGTTGCACATAAATTATTTGTTAGTATATTCGAAATGAAAATATTATTTTAGGTGGATATTACTGGATCTGTTTGGGGACTGTGTTTGGAGTGTAGTAGTGGCAATTGTGATCGATGTGATCGAGGTTACGGGTTCAATGCTTGAGTGAAGCAAAACTGTTAGAAGACTGTATTTAGTCCTCCGGGAATCCAGAAATAAAAGCGTAACAGATAGACAGACAGAGTTACTTTAGCGTTTATATTATTAGTATAGATTAACGATACTGAACCCAGGAATATTTTTTCATATACTCTTTTTTTGTTATGAGAAAGATAATAGTCAGACTTTGATTCTTACATATTTCTTACATAAATTTGATCACAGTTGAGTAGAACCGAAGATATGACCAAAACTGGCTACAACCGACATCCAACGGGTTGGAACTTCTTCCATAGACTTACTTACTTACTTGAAAAAGAAATTAAACCTTTAGATACGGTACATACATACATATAATCACGCCTTTATCCCCGGAGGGTTAGGCAGAGGTGAATTAACACCCACATTTCACTAATCATTGTATTCGGACCCACATAATAGGGGGTGAGTCTATTGCCATCTTATGGGCACTATTGTTGTCTCGAGCCCTGCATCTGACAATGAGTCTAAGCTGCATATATGTGTGATATTAAACAGCCCTATCCTTTAGTCGCCTTTTACGACACCGTATGGGAAGAGATGGAGTGGCCCAAATTGTACTCTACCGGGAACCACGTAACTCCTAACGGGAATTCCTAACAAAATTTAGATGACTTGAAATACGCGTTATATGTGAGTAAACTAATTACAATGTTATCTTTAAATTGTCAATGTAAAGTATATGTCAAGAATATGAATAGCCTAGCGGTAGCCTAGTGGTATGGGTAATGAACTGCTGAGACGAGGTCTCGGGTTCGATCCCAGGTTTTACCATGGCACACACCAATGACTCTTCGATGCTTTTCGAAGCGCCCGGTTAATGGCAATAGGCTCGCCACCTATTACATTGGGACCTAAAACATATTCAGGCGAAATTTGGGAGCTAATACCTATGCCTACCCCTTCGGGGATATAGGCGTGAGTTTATGTTATGTTAAGTATATGTGAAACTTGTGCTAAACTAGAAGCTATTATACGCATTATAGTTAGCCACTACTGGATCTATAGAGTTAGTAGATTTTAAGATCCTATAATAGCCCCTACACACTTAGTGATGTTTAACAGTAACCTCAAGTTTACATAAAGGTACAGGCAACAGCGAGTATAATATAAAGTTGTATAATCTGTGGATTATAACTTGCCATATTAGGAGCTCATATCTTAATACGAGGCTTAGTAAAAGCACGATGATGAGTGCGTCAGGCGTTTACTTAGTAATAAGCGATTATACTCAATTAAGTGGAGATAAGCTGCTAATGTGTTTAATGTGATATCGTACGTTAAGTGAATGGTTATTGATGTAAGCTTATCGTGTTTTTATTTGGTACTCTGTGGTGTTGCTGACAATGGAGTTTTGGGTTCAAATTTGTACTGGACTAGCAAGTGTTTTTAGATCACCTAGGATATTGTTGTGGACTAGCAAGTGCTTTTCGATCACCTAGGATATTGTTGTGGACTAGCAAGTGCTTTTCGATCACCTAGGATATTGTTGTGGACTAGTAAGTGCTTTTCGATCACCTAGGATATTTTTGTGGACTAGTAAGTGCTTTTCGATCACCTAGGATATTGTAGTGGACTAAAAAGTGCTTTTCGATCACCTAGGATATTGTAGTGGACTAAAAGTGCTTTTCGATCACCTACGATATTGTAGTGGACTAGCAAGTGCATATCAATTACCTATGATATTGTAGTAGAATAGCAAGCAATTGCTAGTTTAATCTACTGGGAGATTGAATTAGGGGATTTAAGTGGAATACTCCGTGGGTTTAGTTTCTTACCAATGTTCATATTTTTTATCAACGTCTATGGCGTAGCGGTAGAGCGTTCGACTGCAAATTCAAAGGCAGCAGGTTCGATTCTCGTTAAGTGCAAATATTTGTGTACATGAATAAGTATCAATTTGTGTTAGTCTTTGTGTGACTATATATTATTTACAAAAAATAAGTAGGTTTATCCGTATTCTAAAACCCATAATACCAGTGAGACAAGCTATGCTTCCTTATGGTCTAGATAGCATTCCATGGAATGTCCTAGAACATTATTAGTATAAGCTTTTGATCATACTGGGACTACGCTGTGATGACGACTCCATCGCCCCACAACGGCTGAACAGTTGCACCAAAAATATTATGTGTTTTCTTTCTTTCTTTCTTCTTTCAGTCGGGCAAAAAATTGGTTCACAATCTGAAATAGTATATATACATGCGTACATATTCATGATAGTTAATCCTGGATGGGGTAGGCAGAGGTGTATTGGCAGCCACATTTCCCCAACTATAATTTTCGAATGTAGATAATCGTCGGAACTATTGTATAGGTCACTTTTTATCCAAGAAATATGCCTGTGGTTCACGGGAACGGCTTAACAGCTAGTTAATCATCGTAGCGTTAATCCTAGTTGCATCCGAAGCTTTAACCTCGGTGTCTGGGGTCCGTTTTACCAGTCTAACTGCGGATTGGTTGAACTTCGATATTTTCCGTGAAGCGACTGCTATATGACCTCCACAACCCAATATCAATATCGAAGCATTGCAGTCGTTGGACTTTTAGGGCTCTAACTACCCATACCGACTACCAGATATATTCGTATGGCAACAAAACCGTTGGTTTAACGTACTCTCCAAGGCACTATTAGACCAATGCAAATACCCATATTCATCCATACAAATGTTTGCATTTTTTTTATACCACTTAGGTGGCAGACAAGCACACGGCCCGCCTGTTGGGAAGTGGTTACCGTGGCCTATGGACGTATGCAACACCAGGGGTGTTACACTCGCGCTGCCAACCACGAAGAAACCTAATGATGCCCCTCTTGAAGAACCCCATATTGCATGCCTGAGTAGCGACCACATTCACTACCGCCACACTACAGAAGCTGTCTTACAAATGACAATAATAACCACGCAATAACAAACTATCCATAATCAGATAAAAGAGTCCCACATATCAATTTTTAAACTAATAACATTCGTATACTATCTTACAGTCACAAAACAGTCGACCTAGAATATAACATATCGAAAATATCGTCGCGTGGGACATCAGCACATCGCCAGTCCATGATGTTCCAAGTTATCATCTGTATACAAACGGGAGCCGCCACGTTCGCACCCTTATTGAAAACATTTACATATGTATGTAGGTATCGCTGTACGTGCCTCGCCCTGACATATTGTAAAGGAGAACGCTCCAATATTATCAAAGTTAGCGATGAAATCGTCGATTTACTACGCAGCTTAAGGTAATGATAGAATATTTCCGAACGAGTTTCGCGTCAGAATATTCTCCCTGAGACGGTTTATCGAGACTATGAAATCATCGTAATGGTTCCCCGATGAGGACGTTGGAACAGGGAACAGATTGACTGGATGTTGTTCGAGAGGAATCTGCTTTTTGTGTTTCAACTGTTACAAGCGTTTCGTTTTGTGAAACGGATACAATTTAATAACGCTAGTTGGTTTCACTATAACTTTAGAGATGTCAAACGCTGTTTTATTTTTATTACGTGTACGTGTTTCAGGTATTGTTAAAATCTATCGAAGCGTTTGGTCCTGGATAATGATTGTTATAAACACTGCGCGCTTTTTAATGAGAATACCGCGGTTATAATAACTTCGTGTTGTGTTCCCGGCGGTGAGTAGGGTAGCCAGAGCTCACTGGAGAGTTTTTGTGCTGTCAGTGGGATGACCAAAGGCTTGACCTGCTTTGTCCTCTACACTGACGGCACAAAATCTCTGTTCTTACAGGGTCGGCAGCACGGATGTGACTCCACTGGTGTTACACACGTTCATAGGTCATGGTAACCACTTTCCATCAGGTGGGCCGTGTGCTTGTCTGCCACCTAAGTTGTATAAAAAAAAAAATAAGCTAATATTTTGTTGTTCCACATATTGAAAACATACTTGTACTCTTTCCACGGCATTTACAGTATTTTGACTACTAAGCCACAGAAATGTTGCCCAAAATCATTCAAATTCTACTACTAACTACTAACTACTACTACTACTACTAACGGGTCTAATAAAAAAAAATAAAAAAAAAAAATACATATATTCATCTTACGGCGACGGTTAAGAGCCATCTACTGATATTCGTACGAACTATCGGAATCAATGAATGATGTCGCAATTATTTTTAACATTGATTATTGATGACTCCGTTCAAACCCGCCTGAACCGATTAATTTTTTTCCATTTTTTATTCGATTTAGACTTCGATATTTTCCGTGAAGCGACTGCCTTTACCAACCGCCACAACCATTGGCGATATCGAACCTTAGTATTTATAATAAATAACAAATAATCTACAAAATTCTACACAGCGCTATCTGGTATCTAAAGTAAACATAGGTTAACTAGCTTTTTTATGGAATCTAGAATGCGGATAAAAATATCTTTATCCTTACTAATATTATAAATGTGAAAGTAACTCTGTCTGTCTGTCTGTCCGTCTGTCTGTCTGTTACGCTTTCACGCCTAAACCACTGAACCGATTTTGCTGAAATTTGGTACAGGGGTAGATTAGATCTTGGGAAAGGACATAGGCTATGTTTTGTCGCGATAACCGACATCTACGCGGGCGGAGCCGCGGGCAAAAGCTAGTTGTAAATACATACTTATTATACATAAAATCAACCAGACCAATGCAAATATACATATTTGCACTGAGCTAGATATGAACTCACTTAGTCGAACGTTCTGCCGCAGCGTCACAGAAGCCGTTGACCTTTTAAGAATGATCTTCTATTATAGCGAATAAATGTCATAAAGATATTGCTTATATTCATATATAAGATCTGTTAACAAAATGCAAATACAAAATTCAGAAACCATATCATAACCCACTAAACTTCAGTTCACCGCACACTTGAGCCAAGATCACTACAAAATCAAACAAACTTAACCCGTGCTCTCTCGTGTGATGCCAACGGCTGTGTTTTTCTTCCATTCGAGATTGATATGGAAATAGTAAAGTTGATTAACATAAAGTAACAAAGGCTAATTAGGGGCGCGCTGGCTGCCGGGCCGCGCCTTCATTACCATCTCTACAACTTACATCCCTCTAGACAAGGGTGGAGTTATCATTAATTTGATCGGTACATCGACAACTGAACTGTGATTGAGTAAAGTAAATTGCTTTGGTGAAAATTTTAATACTTTGTTCATTGCCAACTTGAATGGATAAATACAAACATCAATAAAATTGATAAGAGGTGCAAGAATGCAATATATGGAGTATATTACGCCAATACGAACCAAAGGCAAGGTCTATAAAACCGCGGTACAGCCATCATTGAGTGTTGACCAATTACAAAAGCGCAGGTATACAAGATGCACGTCCACGAAATACAAATGTGTATATCCGAGACAGCTTCAAAGTGAGACCAATACCGGAGAAGCTCAAAGAGATGGTACGGTTACGTCATACGTCGACCCGACGAACACATAACAATTTTGCAACTGGAGTCGGGACTAAGAAGCTATGGCAGACCTTGGTCTACAAGGATGTGAACCATAAGTTAAGACTTCAGGGAGGTGGAAATGAAGATTGAACGTATCTGGAGAAAGGATAAGGAGAGCCGATGCCGATTAGAAGCGGAAAAAACTAGACGCAGAAGAGAATATTTGGACACTAAGGTCTTCGGAGTTAACCCAACCTCACCTGCAAGCCAGTACACCTGCTAGCAGACAGACAAAGTAAGAAAGAAAGAAATATTTATTTGGTGCAAGGTGGTCACAGAGATAACAATAATCAACAATATAAAAAAAGTAAAAAAGCAAATAAAACAGAGTAGCTCACAGATACACCAAATAGGTGTCCAGTTCATCATGTGTCAGGTAGAAACCTGACGCTGGTTTTCAACGACGAGGCTCTGATACAAGTTTTCCTCTTGGGTTTGGAAGAGCCTACTTTTTTAACAATATCCACAAGATACCATATAAAAACAGTTTTCTAAATAATTACCTATAACATACATTTTGTTTGTTATAGGTAATTATTTAGAAAAATTGTATGTACATATAATCACGCCTTTATCTCCGGAGTGTTAGGCAGAGGTGAATTAACACCCACATTTCACCAGTCCATTGTATTCGGTCCCACGTAATAGGGGGTAAGCCTATTGCCATATGCCGGGCACTATTGTTGACTCTGGCCATACATCTGAGGCTGAGTCTGGGCTGTATATATCTGTCTGATGTTACCTGTACCTATAGCTATAATATACCTAAATATAACTATAATAGTTACAAAAAAGTTACTCACGTCACAAAAACTAACCCCTATACCTAACAAAAACGAATCCGAGCCGTCATTCCGAGTTAGCTCATCCCCCAGTGACGGAACCTTGATTAGAGTTCCGGCGTCACCCGCGACGCGCCCGGGGCCACATGTCGTCACGTGAGATGTAAAGGGAGCACCCGACTTTGATTCACTATGGTAAATAGGCTTCAAAAATGTAGCCTCTCTCTATACGGTAGTTAGGCCGGTCTTGTGCGTAATTAGTTTTGTGTAGGCTTCTGTTTTTGATGTAGTTACAAAACAAAATATTATTATATAGTATACTCATGCGTGTTTATTTCCAAAAGGGTGGACAAATGTCGTTTTTGAAGCCTTTATAGGTTGTTTGACTTGGGAATCGACAACAGAACCTCTTGAAGCAACAGTTGCACGGGACATATTTATACTAACCTAAAATTCTTTACAACTATAAAATTTACGGCCCTGAATTGTCAGTAATTTTATAGTTATGCTGACAAATTATGTCAGCAAATAAGATGCATACATAACATAACATAACATAAACTCACGCCTATATCCCCGAAAGGGTAGGCAAAGCTAGTACCCTCATTTCACCTGTTTATTTTTAGATCCAAATGTAAGGCGAGCCTATTGCCATTAACCAGCACTTATAAACCTGTGATAAATACACACATAACTTCGAGAAGCATCAAAAAGTCATTGGCGTGTGCCATAGTAAAACCTGGAAAGAACCCAAGACCTCGTCTCAGCAGTCCATTACCCATACCACTAGGCTACCGCGGTACAGATGCATTCAGTAGCAAGTAATTGATCACTCATCATATTTTGTTTTCACTTCTATTAAATGCATCGTATCGTATTGTGTAAAAACGACTTGTTTACTTGCTGATTTATTAAGATTATCATTCCAGACTCAATCAACAACATAGTAACGATACACTTCGATTGACATTTCATGATGGAACCGCATTCCGTGCCACTCAATGCCACTGTTAATAACCGGTTCAATGAGTCACAATGTGGTCAATGCAATTTCACTGATGATTTGCGTGAAGCTCGTCCTTCTGTGGCCACCACTAAGTTAATGGGTGTGTGGTGCGGCTTGTGACAGATGGTGATAAAAAAGTGTCATATATCATTATTTGCACCGTTAAATTGATACAAAAAACTTGCCTGAATATTTGTGTGTCTAGAAGTTAGTAGGGGACTGCTTTATTTGTCAATATATATTTATACAATTGCTTCAATAATCGCTTGAATATATTATATTTTGTGAGACCAATCAAAATATTTACCTAGTATAAAAGCAAGAGAGGATTCTTGAACGAAAGCCAAAAATGTTTTATGTAAAATTTATAGTATCTACCTCAGCACAATTTACAAATATGTAAACATCGAAATCATTGTAACATCATTTCCTTGTTTGTATTTTCCTTATTTCATAAATGTTCGGTAACAGTGCACAAGAAACTTGTCCTGCATTACCGAAGCTAACAAAATAAATGAGAAACCATAAAGTATTATGTTACAAAGTAACCAACGCATTTTTAAATTAAATGCTAACAGCTCCATAAAAGCTGCCGCAAAAATTCGTAAGTGCACTAATGGTATTATTACTGTGAGTTAATAAATTCACTAAAAGTGCAAAGAGTTGGACTTCAGGCTGAAGCGCATTCCTCGGGCGGATGGCGGGGCGTATGCAGATGTCTGTTTGTTCAGTCATTACCAACGGGATGTTTGCTGGCCTCCGCTCTTCTGCTAGCTGGTACAATCACTGATGCTCAGATTGAAATGAAAACTTCTTTGGGCGCGATACAATTTTAAGTGAGCAAAAATGGAAGTCTCTTCGTCACTTTTTTTTATACTATACAACTAGTAGTACCAATTGTGAAAATTTCTCATGTGACAACTCTTTGAAGTAAAAAAATATTAAAATGCGTTGCTGTTGACACTCCTGAGGCCCACATATCTTTATATGGTGAGTCGTGAGCTGACGTCATAGTTTCATGGTATCTATTATTGTTAGCAATGAAAATGCCTCAATGCATATTTAACATATTTCACCCATTATTAATGACATTCGGGATTATATTACACAATATTAACTAGACAAAACTAACTAACTCTTGCACTGTGGGTTCTAGTATGAATAGAAACTAACTTTATAGTACTCAAAAGTACGTAAATACTCTAGTGTTCTTATACAAATACACTACAAATATATAAAAATAGATAGATAGATAGATAGATAGATAGATAGATAGATAGATAGATAGATAGATAGATAGATAGATAGATAGATAGATAGATAGATAGATAGATAATTCTTTATTGTACACCAATAGATTTACAGTAGGACAAGTAGGTAGCATGTATACAGTTCAATGGACAATGGGCAGCCTTATCGCTGAAGCGATTTCTTCTAGACAATCTTGGGATGCACAGTAATGTTATAAAAACAAAAGATATGGTGTAGTTAGCGGTTAAACTTAAATATATATGTAGTGTATTAAATAGATAGTGTATTAAAACAAAAGAAAGAGAGAAAAGTGTAAGTAAAATAAAATTAATATACGGCTTTACACAAAGTATTATCAATATTAATACTGATATATATACTATAACATACAAATAGATATATAAAGTAAATAGTTCATACTCATACAATCATACAAATACCGAGGTTGATTTCTAAAAACTAAAATGCTAAAAAATATACATTGTATCTCCTCTCAAACTATGTTTAACAAGCGGCTTATATCAAGTCCATAATCATGTCTGAAACTACAACTTGTATTTATTTTCTAAAATTATATATCAAACTTCTCAGACGAATTCGTTCTTCTAGGCTAACCTACTATAAAACCCAATAGAGTGGAATGACTCGCACTCCTTGAACAGGCAGACCAGCCAAGGTTAAAAAGGTTCGAAACTGCACACGAAGGCGTATTGGATGAAAATAGAATTTAGAACAAACTTAGGCTTCAATATTTTCCTGGATTTTATACAATATATTTAAGTATAGGCATAACTTGGTAAATAATTTGACTTTATAGTAATTATAACACGGCTGTATTTCCGCCCAATTGAGCAGTCCGACTGGGGAAATACCTCCGCCCTACAGAATACCGCGGTTATAATAACTTCGTGTTGTATTCCCAGCGGTGAGTAGGGTAGCCAGAGCCCACTGGAGAATTTGTGCTGTCAGTGGGATGACTAAAGGCTTGTCCTGCTTTGTCCTCTACACTGACGGCACAGAAACTCTGTCCTTATAGGGTCGGCAGCGCGAGTGTGGCTTCTCTGGTGTTACACACGTCCATAGGCCACGACAACCACTTTTCATCAGGTGAGCCGTGCGCTTTTGTGCCACCTAAGTGGTATAAAAAAAAAACGAAATTGTAATTGAATGATAATGGAAATGTGGTAATAAAAAGCAATGATTGCTACAAACCTTATCACAATACTTTCAAAGTTGACTAACCTATTAAATATGTGAAACATAATTCAGCCACCCAAATAAGCTACTATTAGGTTTAAATTTTACTTGTAATTTTGATTTAGGTAATAGTTGAAATTTATCTCCGTATTTCTCAGTAAAATTATTACGAAATGGTACCAATTTCGTTATATAACCCAGGTATTAGCCCAGTATGGAACACTTTTCTGAGACTTTTTTATGATCCTTCTGCCTGATTTAGAGTGAATCTTATATACAATATAAGCTTGAGTGATGTTTTTTTCGCATAGTATCTTAACTTATCCTATTTATATATAAGAATAATATATACCAGTAACTAATTCAAAATTAAAATGTATTCTTAAGAAAATGTTCTCTAATTAACAACAACCCTTAACGCTACAAATAGAATCGAGGAAAATGAATTTCAGAAAGATCGTTTTTACATAATCTTCGTTAAAATTAGACTCTTGGCTTTAGATTTAAATAGACCTTCAAGATTAAATGGATTTTTGTTTTCAGCTACAAGAGATAATTGTGAAATCAAACGGTGAAATAAGAGCTGAGTAAACTTAGTTCTTGAGAATATAATTGAAGGATAGCTCGCATTAGATAACAGTTCCTGTTGATTATAAATAACATTTCCTGTCGATTATAAATATAATTGAAGGATAGCTCGCATTAGATAACAGTTCCTGTAGATTATAAATATAATTGAAGGATAGCTGGCATTAGATAACAGTTCCTGTCGATTATAAAATAGTTACTATCGTTAATACATCTTTTAAATTAACGATATGGTAACAACCTGTAGTTACTAAAAAGCTTGACCGACTGAGCTCATATTGAAAAAGCTGAGAGAAAGGCTCTTTATTATTTTACACTTACTTACCATAGTAATCCAATAGTAACTGGTTGCGCCGACACGGAAACACACTCCTTTTATACCCGTCTCCTCTTCCGCACTAACCATAGATGTAGCTTCCGTCCGCCATTTGTGAAATATAGACACTCGGTCTCGCTTTGAACTAGCCAGCGTAAAGACGGACGGACCGCGCTCGCGTCTCTCAGAAATGTATAATATTTGTTACATTTTTACCGCTTCATAGACCTTTACCGATCGGATTGTGCCTCTCGTGTGTTCCTCAAGCGATCTAGTGATGCTGACGGCAGCTCCTGAGCAAGGAAGAGAAGATCCGTGTACCGGCTGCGATGAAAACACGTGTGTCGTGAAGGTTAGTGCATCCTCTCCTAATTTCTCGGGCTGCATTCACTGCCTGGATCGAATCCGCGGCAGCCCGGCCACCTGTCTTGTTTTGTGTGTAAAGCGTCAATAGAACAGTTAGCTACTTCCCGCAATACAGTCCATTACCGCACGCTGCCAAGCGCCAACATTTTTGGTCCTTCGAGCCGGATTCTTAGCCGTAGTTCGTATTTTGTTATTATTCTAATGGGAATGAGCGCACCGCACCTAAGTGCCTGGTTATTTTAGTAGAAAACCCCGCATCCAGACACTTAGGATTAGATTTGTTGTTCGTTCGCCGCTGGCTCGCATTGTACCTACCTAATACATAAATAGGTTAGGTATCATATCAACACTTAATCGTAGTTCGCAATTTTCGCATCGCACCTAAGTGCCTGGTTATTTTAGTAGAAAACCCCGCATCCAGACATTTAGGCTTAGATCTTAGGTATACTCAGACACCCTAGTGCATAGGCACAGTGTAATACCTAACGCATTTGGCTTTGTTTTGTTTTTTTTCAATTACGTTGTTCTCGGCTCGCGTCGTATTTGCCTAGTACCTGCGTGGGTGGACACGTGGCTGTACCTACCTCGCTCGCATCTCATCCCAATTCATACGAAAGTATTTTAATTTGAATAGATATTACGCAATACTTAATCTCTGAAATAATAGTTGAACCTAGACAGCGACCATCGCGTAGGTACGACCTTGTTGCTATGCGCGTTAGTTCAAGCTTGCACTGGCAGTCATAAGTACCTACCTACCTACGGTTATCGCTCGCGCCGCCTCGCTGCTCTGTACCGCTAAGATTAAGTCATTTCATATTTGTTATTTACCGCACTTTAGTTTGAGATTTAATTGTAAACATGTCCCCAAAGGTTGATAAGACCGGTAAGGTTCAATTGAAACTTTTATACGCTAAAAAAGAAATGATTTACTCTCGCGTACAATCGATCTATGATAATGCACTTAAAACCTCTGATTTGGTCATCAGAGATTCGTTCTTGTGTTCTATAGAAAACTTAGATAGTCTACGCGCGGATTTCGAAACCTTAGTACATGACATCAATGTTTTAGAGTTGAATTTGGATCCCGATTACTCAGTGAGTTATCAAGCCTTGTCGTCGTTTGACGATTTGTATTGTCGTATCAAACGCGTCGCTAGGAGTTTGGAGAAACCGGCTGACCTACCCAACCCCACTCGCGACCGACCTAAGTTGCCACCAATTCAAATACCCGAATTTGATGGTAACATTCGCAATTGGTGTCTATTTATAGATAGTTTTGAGAATACGATAGATAAGAACGATTCGTTGACAGATCACGAAAAATTGCATTATCTCGTTGAAAAATTGACTGGTAAAGCTATAACCGCTTGCGCTGGAATTACGTTTAGTGCCGGGAATTATAATTTAATTTTAAATACTTTGAAAGCTAAGTATGAGGATAAAAGATCGGTAGCTAACGCCTATTTAGATCAGATGTCTGATTTGAAATCTATTACGGCATGTAACGATCAAAACTTAGAGAAATTTCTAGATACTTTCGCGTCAGCTGTTCGCGCCGTAAAGAACTTGAAGATCGATGACCTCTGCGACTTCGTATTTTTGTATATGGGTTTAAAGAAATTAGATTCCGAAACCATTCGTTTGTTTGAGTCGGATCATCGCGGCAGTAAAATTCCTAAGTTCGAAGACTTAGAAAGTTTTGTTCGCGAGCATATAAAGGTATTGCAACGCTCTTCATCGAAACATGAAGGCGCGAAGAAGGTTGTTACTTCTGAACGCAAAATAGATGCCTCATCGAGGTCACCGAGGTCAACCCATACTTATGTTAATACCGCACCAGCACGTGTACAATCATCTGTTTGCTCTTTGTGTAGTACTCATCATTCGCAACTGTACAAGTGTCCTGGTTTCCTAAAATTGTCGCCTAGTGATCGTTATAAATTTGTTCGCGCTAATAATTTTTGTTTTAATTGTCTCGGTACTAAACACCGCGTTGTTTTATGTAATAGTGGAAATGGTTGTCGCAAATGTCAAGCGAGACACCACACTTTGCTTCATTTTGAGAATAGTAATGCCGCATCCAATGTGAGTACAGTTGGCCCGTCGAGCGGTGACACACGGCAGCCTGCGCCGCAGCCGCACCCCGCGCCCGCGCGCGCTCCGGCCCGCCCGGTGACCGCTGCGGATGACGTCACCTTGTGTTCGTTCTCCGCTAGTGCTGCACTCACCACTGTGTGTCTCGCGACCGCTCGCGTTGTTATTGTTGATACATTAGGTAAACCGCACCTTGTTCGAGCGCTATTAGATGGCGCTTCGCAAAGTAATTTTATTACTCAAGATTGTTGTCAACGTCTTGGTTTCAATGTTGATAAGCGTTCAACCCATTCAGTGGTGAAAGGGTTTGGGGGTTTGCAGTCAGCTGTTCATGGCACCATTAAAACAAGGTTTGGATCTCGTTTTAATAATAATATTTGGTTTGACATGGATTCGCTCGTTACAGATAAAATAACTGAACAGTTGCCTACCGTCCCAGTTGACACGTCTTTATTAACGAAATTTAAAGACTTGCCTTTAGCTGATGAGACTTACGCTGTTCCTGGAGTCGTCGATATATTGATCGGCGCTTCGATTCTCCCGCACCTCCAGTTATCACGTAAGGTCAAAGGGGGACCGACGTACCCCGCTCCGCACGCCCTGGAAACAGTTCTGGGTTTTGTTATAATTGGTTCCGCACCCGCTTCTATAGATAGTTTTAGTCACTCGACTGCCTCGTTCTGTTGCACCGTCGAGCCGCCACTGGAGTCTACCATCCGCAAGTTTTGGGAGATTGAAGAGGTCAATGTCCCACCAATCCTAAGCCCCGATGACAAGATGGCTGAGGAGATTTATTGTCGCACGACTACTCGTGATGAGCAGGGTCGTTATGTGGTCGCGCTCCCTTTCAAGGGAGATATTTTTTCGCTCGGGGACTCCCGTGCATCCGCTGAAAGACGCTTTCTTTGTTTAGAACGAAAGATGCAGGCGTCTCCAAAGTTAAAGCAAGCCTATGATGAGGTTGTTAACGAATATTTAGATAAAGGTTACATCTCACCTGCGCCTGCGGACACTGACGAGACCCAGCCTTCGTACGTTATCCCGCACCACGGAGTTATTAGAGAAGATAAGCTTACTACTAAACTCCGCGTAGTTTTAGATGGCAGTGCTAAGACTAGCACTTCCGTGTCGCTTAATGACATTTTGTATTGTGGTCAAAATCTTCAAGGTAATTTATTTGACATAATTGTAAATTTTCGCTTATTCGCTGTTGCACTCTCTGCAGATATTCGACAAATGTTTTTGTGCCTTGAAGTGCGCAAACCCGATCGTAGGTTTCAACGATTTTTGTATAGATTTTCACCGCAAGAACCTTTAATGGTTTACGAGTTTAATCGTGTTTGCTTCGGGCTTAAATCTAGCCCTTTTCACGCACTTCGCACCGTCAAGCAGCTGGCCGCTGACGAGGGCGATGCATTTCCGAAAGCGAGAGCCACCATTGAGACTGGCTTATACATGGATGACTTCGTGTATAGTGTAGATGGCGAGGCAGAGGCTGTCGAGACGGCCGCTCAAGTTATAAGTCTCATGAAGGCTGGTCAATTTGATCTCGTGAAATGGACGAGCAACTCGCAAACTGCGTTAGAGTCGATTCCACCGTCGCACCGATTGTCTTCGGTTAAGGAATTCGATGAAAGTGATACGCACAAGGTGCTTGGTTTAAGCTGGTCGCCCGCATCTGATACGTTTAGTTTGAAAATTAGTTCGACCCCGCAAACTTGTACTAAACGCATTATCCTGTCGTGTGTGGCACGGATATGGGACGTAATGGGATTCGTAGCTCCTGTCGTTTTGTACGCCAAACTACTTATAAAGGAGCTTTGGCTTTCCAATTGTGATTGGGACGACACCGCGCCCGACAACATTGCTAAGTTGTGGGCTCGCTTTAGAAAAGAACTTTCTGTGCTTGACCAAATACAAATTCCGCGTCATGTAGGTATATCGCAACATAGTGTTGTTACGGTAGTAGGCTTCGCGGACGCTAGTGAGAGGGCGTATGGAGGAGTAGTCTACTTTCATGTCTCGAATGTAGGTAAGGTTTCAATTAGCCTTATAAGCGCGAAATCAAAGGTCTCTCCCCGTAAGGTCGTCTCTCTGGCACGCCTCGAGCTATGCGCTTTACTATTGTTAGTTAGATTGATCACCTCTATCGCCAATGCTTGTAGTAGTCGCATTAATATTAGTAGAATTTTAGCTTTTTCGGACTCAACAGTCGCTTTGTGTTGGGCCCACTCTTCGCCCCATCGTTGGGACACATTCGTCGCTAATAGAGTGGCAAAAATTCAATCTGAATTGGCGCCACATAATCTCTTTCACGTTGCTGGCACCGACAACCCAGCCGATTGTCTCTCTCGTGGATTGCTTCCTTCGCAAATTTTGGATCACCCGTTGTGGTTTGGTGGACCGTCCTGGATTCATGCCGCGTTGGATGGGTGGCCAGTTATTCAATTCAATCCCACTACGGTTTCCGAACCACCCGAGGAAAAGAAGCACTCGCTTGTTGTATCGGTCCCGCGTGAAGAGTCCCTTATTTTGTTGTTGGCTAGTCGCGTCTCGTCTTGGTCGAGACTGTTGCGTTGTGTTGTTTATGTGGGCCGATTTTTGAGAATTCTATCTACACGCGGTCATATAACCGCCGCTGATTTAGATAAGGCTGAATTGGTCATACTTCGCGAGTTGCAGAAAGGTTATTTTGCTTCTGAATTTAAAAATTTAGAATTTAACAAACCTTGTAGTCGTTCTTTCCGACACTTGAAACCATTTTTGGAGGATGGACTCATTCGAGTAGGTGGTCGTTTGAGAAATTCAAGTTTAGGATTTGAACAAAGGCATCCAGTAGTTCTCCCGCGTAAGGACCACGTATTAGATTTGTTAGTAGATTATCATCATAAGGTGAATTGTCACGCTGGTCCCGATTTGTTGATGTCTATTTTGAGACAGAAATACTGGATAATTTCCGCTCGTAATTTGGTTCGCGCTAGAGTACACAGATGTGTACCTTGTTTTAAGCTCCGCCCGCGTTTTATCGCGCCTGAAATGGCCGATCATCGCTCTTGTCGTGTTGTTCAATCCGCAAAACCTTTCGTACACACCGGCACAGACTTTGCTGGGCCTTTCAAAGTCACCATTGCTCGTGGTCGTGGCATTCGCTCCACGAAAGCTTACGTTTGTTTGTTCATTTGTATGACAACTCGCGCGGTTCATATAGAGTTGACCGGTGATTTAAGTACGCAAAATTTTATGTCCGCTTTTAAACGTTTTTTGTCGCGTCGGGGTCCGGTTAAGCGCATGTATTCGGACAACGGTACAAACTATGTAGGGGCCCGACGTAGTATCTCGGAATTGCACACATTCTTACGGTCTAAGTACTACCAAAGTGAATTCGCTCACATCTTAGCCGAAAATCGCATTGAATGGTACTTTAACACGCCTGCCGCTAGTCATTTTGGTGGTAATTGGGAAGCGAATATTAAAAGCCTTAAGTCGCATCTGTTTCGCGTCATAGGCGAGCAGATTCTCTCGTTCGAGGAGTTGAGTACCGTACTCGCTCAAGTAGAGGCAGTGATGAACACGCGTCCGCTGTGTCGGACTCTATCTAGCGATCCGTCAGAGCCATTAGCTCTGACGCCAGCTCACTTCTTGAATACGACTCCTCTAAAATATTTGCCCGCAATAGATGTTGATGACGATAGAATGCACCTTCTAACTCGTCACGCTCTTTTAGATAAGTTGGTCCAATCGTTTTGGAATCGTTGGAGAACCGATTATTTGCACACGCTGCAGTCACGTCAAAAATGGAATACTCCATCCAACCCAATTACTGTAGGTACGGTGGTAGTCCTTATGACTGAGAATGCTCCTCCTTTACATTGGCCTCTGGGAGTAGTAGAGGAAATTTTTCCCGATGCCCGCGGGATAACTCGTGTTGTACGGGTTAAAACTGCAACCGGATCGTATCTGCGCCCGGTTGTTCGCCTCTGCCCTCTGCCTAGCCAGCAGTAGGCACGAGTTCCAATCTATGTTTATATTTTAGTTGTTATTTCACAAACCTAGATTTAGATTAGACATTAGATTTGTTCCACATTTTCGTTTCGAAGGTAACCCTTCAAGCCGGGGGGAATGGTTGCGCCGAAGTAGAAACTGTATTTTTGACACGGAAACACACTCCTTTTATACCCGTCTCCTCTTCCGCACTAACCATAGATGTAGCTTCCGTCCGCCATTTGTGAAATATAGACACTCGGTCTCGCTTTGAACTAGCCAGCGTAAAGACGGACGGACCGCGCTCGCGTCTCTCAGAAATGTATAATATTTGTTACATTTTTACCGCTTCATAGACCTTTACCGATCGGATTGTGCCTCTCGTGTGTTCCTCAAGCGATCTAGTGATGCTGACGGCAGCTCCTGAGCAAGGAAGAGAAGATCCGTGTACCGGCTGCGATGAAAACACGTGTGTCGTGAAGGTTAGTGCATCCTCTCCTAATTTCTCGGGCTGCATTCACTGCCTGGATCGAATCCGCGGCAGCCCGGCCACCTGTCTTGTTTTGTGTGTAAAGCGTCAATAGAACAGTTAGCTACTTCCCGCAATACAGTCCATTACCGCACGCTGCCAAGCGCCAACAGTAACGAGTGTAGCTCTTGTGATCTTTGGTTCATTTCACAGATCAGTTGAACACAATTTGAAACAATTCAATTGAAAATTAAAACTAAAACTATTATTAGTATATAGAAAATACACTAAAATAAAATAAACATAAAAATTACATACATAATGCGTCATGAAATTCCTCCGCATCATCACCGACCGGTAACGTACCCAGAAGGCTGACAGCATTGCCACGTTGAATGGCAATGCTTATCCTCTGTGCAAGATAATAAACAGCCTTCTGGTCACGCGTAGCGTCGATCAGCTGCTTTGCCAAGTCTTTATGTAGAGAACGAGCACTTGGACCCCACGTCCCTAACGTTTCAACCCCAAACGGCTCAAAAACATAATCACCTGACAGGTTACAGTTTGAAACTATTTTTTTTTATAAACATTCTTAGCGTTAAATCTGTCGCATTCAAAGCTTTTACCATTTTATTTTTTTTTTTTTACGTGCGCAAAATCCCCACGGATACCTCCCCACCGGATCCGGTGGAGGAGGTTATGTCGGACTCGAACCGACTAAAACGCACGCCTCCTGTGGGTCGTTTTGGTTGCCGAAGGTGAGGTTGACAGGCATATCCCTCGCACCCCGGCCGACCCAGGGCCATCTCTCACGATCTGGCCCTCGTCTCGGGTGTGGGGACTACAGAGTCCCCAACTCGACCCCGGAAACGGGGAGGCGCGCCACCGCCGAAGCTTTTACCTTGGAGTATGGGTCCGTTTTACCAGTTTAACTGCGAATTTGACTAAACTTCGAAATTATATATATATAAGCAACTGCCATCTAACCTCCACAACAAAAAACCGATATCAAAGCATTGCAACTAGACCACTTATTGTACTTTTTAGTGCTCCAAGTACCCGTAACGACTATCATAGATGTTGGTATGGCAACCGGGACCAAAGGCTTAACGTACTCTCCGGGGTACGACATTTGTTCATGCCTCCTGCGTACAGGCCGTGTTCAGTACCACCACGCCTCGGAGGCTGTCAATTTATGACATACAAAATATATATTTAAAAGATAAATTCTAAGGTGTTTAATAGAACTTATAAGAGGATAAAGTATGAGGAGGTAGAACACGACGGTATTCCCGTCCGAATTGAGCAGTCCGACTGAGGAAGTACCTCCACCCTACAGAGTATAAAGGCTATAATAACCTCGTGTTATGTTCCCGGCGGTGAGTAGGGTAGAGTTTTTGTGCTATCAGTGGGAAGACCAAAGGCTTGTCCTGATTTTGTGTTCTGCACTGAAGGCACATAAAAACTATGTTCTTACAGGGTCGGCAGCACGGATGTGACTCCACTGGTGTTACACACGTTCATAGGTCACGGTAACCACTTTCCATTAGATGGGCCGTGTGCTTGTCTGGCACCTAAGTTATATAAAAAAAAGAAAAGAATACTTACGTACGGCCATTCCCCCGTAACTCGTACCACAATGCAAGGCAGTATTATGTATGCATTGGAGCTCCTCATTTTTGCATTTGTAATAGGGATCATTGTGTAATTATTCACTCGTTAGAGAGAGAGACTCGCCAATCTATGGCGCATAGACTGTCCTCTTACCTACGTTAAAATGTGAATTACTTTGTATAAGTAATGCGTTTGTATCTCAAAGCTTCGAAGGCTTACATCTCGCCTTGCAGAATACGAGATTGTTGTTTGGTTTTCTATATATCTAAGAATAACTAAGGCTCTCGATTCCACCCGCGTTATTTTTTACCAATTACGTAGAATCACACGTAAAATTTAAGTCTGATCAATTTTTCTAACAAAAAATCGCATCTAAATCTGTTTTACTATTCTGTACTATTATAATCGCAAACGAACAGATAAGAATCCCAAAATTTCTCGTTAACATGACATATTAAACCAATTTTTTTTAATAAGTCCAATATTCTGGCATGACCACTATATAATTATAAAAAACCTGACTACTGAAAAACTCGCTCAAGTCCCGTAGTCGGGTTATGGAGTTTAAACTTAATTTTTATTTATAATATTGGGCCAAGCAACAGCTTTAATTTATTTTTTTTATATCTAGGACACGCCAACTTGGCATCACCTCGCCTGATGGTAAGCTAAAGGCAAAGTCCCAGGAAAGAGGGTCACCATTACAGACATTAAGTAATGCTACAATGGTGGCACTCAGCTTGGCGGCCTCATCAGATGCTTTTTCACGCCCCGTTTAAAGGACTCGGGACTGTAGGAAGAAGGAAACACGTGTGCTGGTAATGAATTCCAGGTCTTCGTGGTGCGGCAAAGAAAAGAGTCAGCGAACCGCTTGGTTCTTGCTCGTATATTCTGCACAGTGTGAGGGTGACACCTAAGCTCTGCACGTGTTGTTCTAGTAGGAAAGGAGAAGGTGGGATTAGTTGGAAGAGCTCATCAGAACACTTACCATGGTAGAGATTGTAAAATACAATTTGAAATGTGCTAATTAAGCCCTTTCAGTTGATGCCAAATACGGCATATGCATCTCAAATTTGTTTTTTGACACAGAACTTTATGACTCTCTAGACTCTCGTTCTCTAGAGGTCATAAAGTTCTGTGAAATCTGTGTAAATCTAATGTGGTGCCCTCCAGGGCGCCGCATTAGATTTAGTGACTCCTTTAGCTTCACCGTGGTCTGGTAAAAAAATAGTATATATATGTGTAATGCAGAAGTTAGCCGTGTGTCTGTTTCCTTAGTTAAATATGACATCTACTGTCGCTTTTTTTTACGTGTGAAAAATCCCCACGGACTCTCCTCCTCCGGAACCTGTGGGAGAGGTTATGTCGGACTCGAACCGACTAAAACGCACGACGCCTGAGGGACGTTGTTGGATGCCGAAGGTGAAGTTGACAGGCGTATCCCTCGCACCCCGGTCGACATAGGCTCATCTCTCTCAATCTCGCCCTCATCGGGTGTGAGGACCACAGAGTCCCTAGGGGACCACATGTCGCTCACAACTCACAAAACTGAATGGTAACCAGTTACAACGAATTGCCCATAACTCAAACGGCATGAAGTTTGCTCCACAAACTAACATTTAACACAAATATTGACATTTTTACGTGCTCCTCAACTAAATGTTACACCACTTTCTTATCTGTTCGCGTAGAATTTATGACACAAACTAAACCGATTCATATCACAAATCGATAAATACAGAAGTTACTAATCTGCCGAGCTAGGCCATTATAAACAACGAGATACGATCAGAAGCACCTCGCACATACAAAATACTGCGAACGAACAACGAATTAACCCTGGTTATACCTCGAGACAAATATCTTGGATCTGAGTGGCGAGACAAACGGCTAGAAGACAAAGGCCCTAGCGCGCGCGAATCGTTTGTAATAAATAATCTATGCTTGGCAAATTTGAGCTCATCCACCACCGTAGCAACCTATGACGTACTCAAGACATCCAAGAAACGTGTATTTTTTTATTTATTTTTTTATATAGGACACGCCAACTTGACTTCACCTCATGATTTTAAGCTAAAGGCAAAGTCTCAGAAAAGAGGGTCGCCATTACAGACACTAAGTGTTACAATGGTGGCACTCAGCTTGGCGGCCTCATCAGATGCTTTTTCACGCCCCGCTTAAAGGCCCCGGAACTGTAGGAAGAAAGAAACAGGTGTGTGCTGGTTATGAATTCCAGGTCTTGGTGGTGCGACAAAGAAAAGAGTCTCCGAACTGCTTGGTTCTTGCTTGTATATTCTGCACAGTGTGAGGGTGACATCTAAGGCCTGCACGTGTTGTCCTATGTAGGAAAGGAGATGGTGGTGTTGCGCGTATAAAGCACATTTTAGGTCTAAAATATATGTCCCGAGGTATACACATAACAAGGTTCACGTACAAACATTCCCAAGTTCAGTATATTTTTGTATTCGTCTTAACGTGTTCGTTGGCGCGATGCCAGCGCGAGGACCCACGTATATCTTACCTAGAGCCTTGATTAAATCAGATAGGTCTGTGAGAGACAAACAAACAGCCGGTTATAAAACTCCTTGATGATTCACAAATACTCTGTGTTTTATTATACGTGAATAAATCTTAGTTGATGGATAATGGCGTGTACTTAATTAGGGCTTGGGTCACGTTTGACCTAGGGACCTACTGATGCTGTGACGTCACATTTGTACAGTGTTGTTACAATGTTTAGTTTTACTTAGTAGTTATACATACATTAAGTGTGTCTGCAGGAAAATAACGACTGCCTATTTATCTAAAATGACAATATTGAGGCAAATTATGCTACATATATCCAGAAGTTCACAAGGTTATTTGATGTTAAAACATTTCCAGGATAAATCATTATTAGAGTGTACTGTAAACCTTAAAAATTATTCCAAATTCAATCTCAAATATATGCAGACAATTATTCAGTGCTTTTACTCTTTAAGAATTTTGAACAGCTTCAAAAATATTTACTTTTCATTTAGTAGGTATAACCAACCCTCGAATTGAGATTCTTTTTGAAATCTGAAACAACAACTCGAAAGATGTTGATCTTTCTTAAACAGATTTCAGAAAAATCCACATCTAGATTCACAGTTAAAGTTAATTGATAAATAAATTATGTAGAGTAGAGACACTTAGTTAAAAATACAGACCGTACAACTCCCAGGATATGCAGGAACGAACCGCCGGTAAGCGCATAAACGTTAGCGCATTCAACCAGTTCTGTATGCAAGTTTCATGCAAAGGCGCGCACTTGAATAACTTAGCTCTGTTTGCATAAAAACTCGAATCTCCGAAATGCCCGTTTAGTCTATATTCGGCTGGGGTCTGTAATTTGCATAGAATAACAAGAGAAAGCTTGCGGTGCGCCGAATAAAGAGCACTCTGAGCGAAATCTCAGCCTGATATTTGGAGCCAATCATGGGGCGCCCGTAGCGCTCCGATAATCGACCAAGCACCACAATTATATTGCTTTTACTAACGCACTGCCTTTTTAACTTTTGAGAATTTAAATAACTAAATTAGAGAGCTTTGAATTTTTCGCTCTCGGCTTCGTAATTGCATTGTCTGTTTTACTTTACATTTTTGTTAAATGCTACCTTATATAAAACGGATTTCGTAAATGGAATATTGAAGGAAACAAACGAGTTAAGGAATCTGATAGGATGCAGAAACTGATCAGGGGTCCTTATTTTAATATTATAAGTTGTTGTAAGTTTTGAAATCATACGTTTAATAAACGTAATTACTTCACTGAATCGGACAACAGTTAATGAAATCGTCAAAACTGGCGAATAAGGAACTGACGCGTTAAGTAAACTGACCGATTAAATCTCTCTGTTATAGATGGCGACTTAACCTCCTATAAAACTGATATGACAGCATTGCTTTTAGGATCATAAAATGCTATGACATCCCAGCATATTCAAGTGAAGCTGTCTTTAAGTAGTTTTCTATTAGTTTTAAAAGTTTATACGCGAAGAGAAGTTTTAATTAAACAAATAAAACATTTGAATTGAACAGAAATAAAAACAAAACAAGAGAAGTGGTACTGAAAAATACTTCGCTGAACTATAAAAACAACAACATTAATTTTTATTTATTAGCAAGTTCGCGTAACATAAATGAAAACATCATCTCCACTGTTTGCCGTGTTCTTGTGAAAATTACAGCCCCACGTCTCGCTCCGTACTCCGTATACAAGTTCGAAAGACCGCACGAAAAGTATGATTAAAAAACTTGTCGCGAACTCAGTGACCGTATTAAGAATACGTAGGTAGCCTAACACACGGCGAAGTATTGAGCCAGAGTTGATTGATTGATTCATTATTATTACCGCCGGTAAAAACAACTAAAATATATGCCCGGCGTCTGCTTGTCGGCATTCGTTCCATTATGATACATTGCCACTATTGGGATGGAATGATCGGGCAGCGATCGTGCAAAGGGAGATGTATTTTCATGGTTATATACAATCACGTATATTCACACACGACTTACCTTAATGAATGACTTGATACGACGCCATGTTATTTCAACCGCCTTCACAGACTGTTTTAATGTTTAAAACGAAAAAAAGAACATTAATACGTACAATTAAAAAGGCGTATATAAATCACTCGTGAATGAAAGAATCCAGGATTTATTATGTCCAGTCATTTTCTGCGTCCGCTGCTAATGCGACGCAGCTTCCTGCAGCGGTCGGCGCGAGCGAGTCAACATCACGGGGCCTACCCTTTGTTACAACAGAGACTTTTTTAACGCGTCCCTACATTTGAAAAGGAGAAAACAATACGTATTACGGACTCCACCGACACGGATGAAAAAAAAAACTGGAACACTTTGAGCGGAAAAAGCGTTGTTTTATAAATAAACAGCGCGTCGCTATCAGTAGTCGACACTCGAGCGACTTGACGCGAGATTTAATAAAAACCCAGCGCTCCTCTGTTGCCCAGTATAAAAGTACCCTTATCACGTAGTATGGGAGCGTTCAAGGGTGAATTATGTTAGGTTGTACGCGAAAAGATGAAAATTAATGAGCTAAAAGTGAGTTCTGCGATGCGACGCCCGACGCCCGGAGCGAAACTTAAGCGGTTAATACTGTTTGATTCTTTTGAGTTTTTTTAAGTAAAGTGCAGTGCTCTGCTCTAGTGAATTAATGGCCGCCGGTCGCCTGTCGCCCTCGAGATAATTTCCCTGTTAAATGACTGGTATTTAAACTGAGATATTGTTCCAATTGCTAACAGCGTATGTTCTATTTGTGGCCATTCAAGGAAGGATGATGTCCATATGAGTTAGTATGCGGAGCCCGCACGCCGCTGTGCTAGCTTGAATGAGCTCTTAATGATGTACACTACAGTTCCAAAGTCCACTCATTACAATCACAGAGTATGATACTATGTAGATTGTTTTTTACTTAACTTACAAAACTTAAAGTACACCACTTTACAATAAAGCGTAAATTAAAAAATAAAAATATTGTTTTAGTGCCATATAACCGTGATCTATTTTGAATAACAAATCAATTTACGCAATGTGATTTTTTCCGTAATTTGGAATCAACTATTAATTGACTAGTTGAATTGACTATTGTTTATTTGTTTTGTTCAGTGTATCTAATTATAAAAGGGTTTGTCTTTCTTTCTTTCTTTTATTATTTAGTGCAGACCCTATCTTGGCTGTATCCCATACACATATACATACATATGATCACGCCTTTATCCCCGCAGGGTTAGGCAGACGTGAATTAACACCCACATTGCACCAATCATTGTATTTGATCCCACGTAATAGGGTGTGAGTCTAAAGTACTGCCGTATTCTGGGCACTATTGTTGACTTGAGCCATGCACTTGAGGCTAAGTCTGGGCTGTATATATCAGTTAAACAGCCCTATCCCTTAGTCGCCTTTTACGACACCGCTAACTAAAGTAAAACGAAAACAAAAATATTGAAAGCGCTCCCAATTCGTAAAATGTAACACTTATAATTTCTGTGTTACCCTTGTGTTATCGACTGTAATTGATACAGTCGTAACAAAAAGGTAACAGAGAGAAATCAGTTTATTAGATCGCGATATCCGAACAAGGTAAAATTTCTCATTTAGCACAAATTAATAGCTTAATGTACGCAAGTATCGCAGGCGAGTCATAAATATAAAATTCCAAATCCATTAAGACAAAGTTTTGATATTAAGAGCGTACCTTAATTTTGTTGATGGGAAACTTGACTCCGGCCTAAACGCCTCATGAAAAAGTTTATTTTTTTTAAATCCCGCCTAGCAAGTTGTGCGGGCTAATGAAGAGCGAACTCAATTTGGTTGAGCGGGTTTTGAAGGTACAGTGGGTTACATTTAAAATACATAATCTTAGATGAGAAATATTTAAAGAATGAATCTCATTCACCTTGATGAACATCCTTTTTTTGTTCCAACTTATCTTGGTACTTGTGGAAGCGACTACCATCTTATCTACCAGCCGTGAAGGAAATCCTGTGCTAGAGTTTCGTTCGTTAAACAGCTATAGTACTGTCTAGCTGGGAGGACTTGGGAGTTGGAACTGGTTGGTCTTAGTGAAGTTCCATACATTCGTTCCTTTTTTTTATACAACTTAGGTGGCAGACAAGCACACGGCCCACCTGATGGAAAGTGGTTACCATGACCTATGAACGTGTGTAACACCAGTGGAGTCACCTGCGTGCTGCCGACCCTGTAAGAACAGAGATTTTATGCCGTCAGTGTAGAGGACAAAGCAGGATAAGCCTTTGGTCATCCCACTGACAGCACAAAAACTCTCCAGTGAGAGTTTTTGTGCTGTCAGTGTGTCCTTTTAATGAAGATTAGAAATATTTAGTAACCTTGTTAGGTTTTAGATGTTTCTTAAATTGCATAGTTCATGTATAATTTTGGTATATTCTTTTAAATATATGATATTTATTTTCCCTTTTATCCTTAAAAAAAATTACAAATAAAATACTTTAATTGATAATACATCAATACATAAAAATATAAAATTAGACATCTTTAAAAGACGGTTCAAATTTAATACATAAACTCACGCCTGTGTCACCGAAAGGGTAGACAGAGATGTTAACACCCACATGTCCCTAGTTTATGTTCAGGTTCCCATGTAATAGGTGGCGAGCCTATTGCCATTAACCGGGCACTTATAAACCTGCGATAAATACACACATAACTTCGAAAAGCATCGAAAAGTCATTGATGTGTGCCATGGTAAAACCTGGGATCGAACCCGAGACCTCATCTCAGCAGTCCATTACCCATACCACTAGGCTACCGCGACTTATTATGTTTTTTAATAAATCTTTATTATTATTCAATAAAGAGTACATCAGCTATCTATCTAAATACATATAAAGCAAGTTCAAAATCACATAATCCACACATTTTCAGATTCATACTTATGACGTGGCAGAGTAATCATATATCCCAACTCCAATCTCACAGAACTATATTAAAATTTATCTGGAAGTGACCCAGTAATGGTCTCGTCTAGTCAGACAGGGGTCGGTTAGACTGTAATCACTATGTTCCCGGGGGAGGCGGGATCTGTGCTAGCTCGGACCGTATTATGGACATATCTCTACATTATAATATCCTGCAAAGTTCGTTGGGCCTGTGTTTGGTTATTTAAATTAGCAACGATAAAGTTCATTCTACAAAATATAAAACTTGGTGATGAAAGCGTTACAGTTGAAAAAAAAACACTATTTTGACAGTACCTGCTATCTTAAACGTATCCCTTCTCTCCGGTATAAAACTGAGATGAATAAAGTTACACAAAGTTCATTGGAAAACCATGAAGTGCGGATACTTGCCGAAACTGGGGTTTGATTTTTGATAACTTTTTAATGTGAGCTATATTTTTTAAAAGATTGTTATAAAAATCTTTCCTTTTATGTTGTAAATTTTAGTACTAGCCTAGCCGACCTGAAAATGGTGGCTGGGAAAGACTGGATGCGGAAGGCGGAGGATCGGAGAAAATGGCGCACATTGGGAGAGGCCTATGTCCAGCAGTGGACTGCAGGGGGCTAATTGATTTATTGATTGTAAATTTTAGAACTATACCCGTACACACCAAAGGAAATAAATATATGGGGTGTACTTTTACTAACACATATTTCGGATATTAATTAGCTTGAGGAGTGTCCCTCCTTCTTTTGTGCGCAAAATCCCCACGGACTCCCTCCCACCCTCCCACCACCGCAGCCGGTGGAGGACCGGCTGCGGTGGTGGGAGTTATGTCGGACTTGAACCGACTAAAACGCACGCAGCAGGTTGTCGGAGGTGTGATTCTCTGAGACATAACCCTCGCACCTCGGCCGGCCCTGGACCGTCTCTTATGAAACGGCGACAGCCCTCTTCGGGTGTTGGGTCCCACGAAGTCCCCATCTCATCCCGTTTATGGGGAGGCTCGCATGGCGTACAGCCACGATGAGTGTCCCTCCTTACACAACATAGTATCCTGAATGTCCCTCTTCATTGAAAGTTTTTGGTTTGAAATATTTAAGCAACAGAAGTGGTGAGTACAGTCACTATACATGTAACCGGCCGGCATGTAGATCATAGTACATTTATTAGTCTATCTTGTGGGAATTGCTGAGATTATGAGGATTTATATTTTGGTCAATAAATGATTAAAGAAAAAAAAAAATTTGTTTATTTAAATATCCTCAATTGTAATATCCTCTTAATCTCAGCAATTCTCACAGGATAGGGTAAACTACGAGTAAAAGATAGTACATCATATTATTGTACATTCATCACACATGACGACTCCTAGATTATATCTCCCTGATTGCCGTCTTGCTCGAAATAATGCGTTCCGTCTTTCTCCTTTATCTATCGTTCCCGGTACGACTATTGATGGGTCACTATCGATTTTGGTTTACGTTGTTTTATCGATATAAATTCTGATATCGATAAAAGAGCTATACTTGTGACATACAATACATTTTATTTGAACCAAATAAACAAAGAATAAATAAATCTTAAATAAATATTCTACAACATTCCACACAACAGTACCTATCTACAGTACCCATGGTAAGCATAGCTTAACTAGCTGGTGTTATAGAATCTAGAATGCAGATAAACATACTTAGATTCTTTTTTTTGTAAATACATACATATTATACATAGAAACACTCAGACCATTGCAAATATACGTATTCATTGCATACAAATATTTGCACTGAGCGGGAATCAAACCCGCGCCTCCTGCGTAGCAGTCGAATGTTCTAAAGAGACCGTCTATAATATAGTGAAACTAAAATTTCTATACTTTTGACACTTCACTATTATCATGTTATTTACCATGTTTGTGTGTTTGGTTGAGTTTGTGATATTTTGGCACTGTTACAAGCGCCATGATCATGGATGTACTGAAGAACTGCGAGCTAGTTGTTTATTGGCAGACATATTCGTGTTCCAATGTTCGCATAATAAGTTATAGTTTATATTTACAGCATATAACTACTGAACTGTTTCTAAAACTTATATAATTTTATGTTACGTTCTCTTTTTATTATCCTAAGAAAATACCCCAGATTTATTACTATTTTTTTTATCTATATTTCATATATTTCTTCTTAAAAAAACTAACATTATAATTCGTGGCATGTCCCCAGGTGCTTTTAATGCTTCAATGTTACCACACATTTTCAGTATTCACAATTTATTGTAAGAATATTGTAATGTCAAGATCTCTCGCGTCACGAGATAATGTGGCTATTCATCATATATTTTAGTAAAAATGTCCGCCACATCTGCTCAGGCGAATTATTTTATCACGATGAAGTAGATTGCAAGTTGTAATACGAGTGAGGGAGATGGATTATCTTGAAGACAATAGTCTATAATTCACCAATGTCTTGTATTACCAATAGCTATGTAGGTCGAAGGCCGTCAGTCGTCAGTCGTCCATTGGTTCAAACATAATGGATTTCACTATCATTGGTTCCCTTACTGACATTACTATGATTACTGCACACGTCAATGGTACAAAGAGATACTTGTTAATTAGAGTACTACCTATAATATTAGCATAGTATTGTTGACGTCATGAAACTGATACATTAATGAGATTTTCAATTTGCTCATAAAGTGACTTTAATATAACCGCATTTATGCACATAATGGCACCTATAATCAAACTGTGACTTTTCCTTGCTATAATTCACTAGTGAGTTATACATATAACCTATATACATGAAACCAATGATATTAAAATAATTTAATATCATTGGGTTTTTTTTAACATCTTATAATGTAATTTATTTCTTGTATGTATTAGATTTCGTAAGGTATTTCACTTAATGTATGTTAAATCTATGCTAATATTTACATTGGTTGAGTTGCTTTATTCTTAAAAAAAGTTTCTATACAAAAAAAATCGTATTCAAAATAGTACATATAAATTAATGGCTCATTTATGGTATTTAAACAGATAATTTCAACTCGTTTGTTTATTATACCAGTATAATAAAGAATACCTTCACTCAAATATAATTTATGTTTTCTCTGTAAAAACTTTAAATTCCCCTATTCCTATATTAGAAACCTATAGGAAAACTAATTAATTTTTCCCGCTATTGTGAAAATAATTCTCAACTCGTTTTCACTGTTGAAATTATAGTGAACTATTAATTGAATTGTGTACAAGTACTAGTTTTGAAGAAAATGATTTATGCTGTTCACCGCCCGCTATATAATATGTAGCCCTTACCGTTATGGAAAGTTTAATACTTGTAAACTACAAGGGTAAATATCGATTTTAATATTATTTTGTGAGCACTAATTCAGCAAGCAATTTCGAAGGGCAAAAATTATGTTTTTTAAAGAATATTAGTATCGTAACTACTATTCCTTCTAACCCCTCCAGCTAAGCTAAATTGCTTGTGTTAGGGGTGGGTTCACGTCGGTTGGGCCAAGATATGAACCCGGGACGTTTCGATCGTAAGGCTTAACCTTAACCACTAAGTTACCGACGCTTTAAAGAGCGATGGGTTTCCGTTCCGTAGAATTAGCTGATTTTTTAACTGCATTTGGACACCTTAATATGATATATCATGGCACCGCTCACCATGGGAAGTGAATTCATCCTCACACATTGCGATCGGAGACGGTGCGCACTGTGCGGCATGAAAGAAACTTCAACCCACGATGACTCAAGCTATGGAATGAACTCCCTGCTACGGTTTACCCAAGCGCCTACAATATGGGGTTTTTCAAGAGGGGCATTAGAAGGTTTCTTTAGGGTCGGCAGCGCGAGTGTAAGGCTCCTAGTGTTGCAAACATCCATAGACCACGTTAACCACTTCCCATTCTGCCACTTAATCCGATCAAGAACCAAGTGGTTCGGTGACTGTTTCGTCTGTCGCACCATTAAGGCCTGTAATTCATTACCAGCTCACGTGTTTCACGGGCGAGAAAAAGCATATGATGAGGCCGTCAAGCTGAGTGTCAGCATTGTCACATGGTATGTGTAAGTAATGGTGATACTCTTTTCTGATACTTTACTTTCAGCTTACCATCAGGCAAGGCAAAGTCTAATTGACTTGTTCTATATATACAAAAAAAAAATTGAAATTATGACATATCGATATGATACTATTACATCACTAGACCGGTTGACTTTCACAGTTCTCAGAAAGACGCTCATTCTTATATTACCGGCCTTTTTATATATCAATACTTATCAACAATATTATTCGTAATAACATTTATAGTTTGCGTGCACGTATGATAGATAGATAGATAGTACTTTATTGTACACCAATACATATACAGCAGAGACCAGTAGGTAACATGTATATACTGTTTAATGTACAATGGGCGGCCTTATCGTTGAAAGCGATTTCTTCCATTAAACCTTGGGATGAACAGTGGGAGGAACATTACGACGTACTGCCATGTATGATGAAGTTTTATATTTATACACTAGGTATGTATTCGAAGTGGTAGGCAGAGATACATTAAACACTTATAATTAATTATCTATTGTTTTCTAACACCGCTTAACATTGATTTCCTCAGCAAAGAAAAATACTTCAAAAAAAAGATTTTGTCGTCAAATCAATCTTTACGATGATTTCTTTTTACAACTTGGGTGGCAGACAAGCGCACGGCCCTCCTGATGGAAAGTGGTTACGGTGGCCTATGGACGTGTGTAACACCATAGAAGCTACACTCGCACTGCCGCCCCTGTAAGAGTTTCAGAGTTTCTGTGCCATCAGTGTAGAGGACAAAGCAGGCCTTTAGTCATCCCACTAACAGCACAAATTCTCCAGTGACCTCTGGCTACCCTACTCACCGCTGGGAACACAACACGAAGTTATTATAACCGCGGTATTCTGTAGGGCGGAGGTACTTCCAAAGTCGGACTGCTCAATTGGCCGGTAATACTGCCGTGTCCTACCTCGTTTGAAAATACTTTTATCTTACTTTTATTCTCTTAAGTAGGTACAACCATCAACTGTACCCTACACCATTTTTGATGACAATCATCAATCAATCAATAAGCCTATCGCATTCCTCCGCTAGACATAGACCTCTCCTAAAGTTGGAAGGGTTTGGCCTTCTGTTACCACGCTGGATAGACGGGTTGGTACAGGGATTTATTTCTAGTTTTCCTTCTTTTATTTTATACCACTAAGGTGCCAGACAAGCACACGGCCCACCTGATAGAACACCAGAGGAGTCACTGTCGCACTGCCAACCCTGTAAGTACAAAGTTTCTGTGCCGTCAGTGTAGAAGAAAAATCTCGCAGTGATATCGTCTGCTTATTTTAGCGTTAGTCGCCTCTTACGGCACCCATCAGATGAGACGACAAGCACATTGCGTGCATTTTGATAACACTTGTAAACTTATTTAGGACTTATTAACATCTGTGTCTGAACCAGATAACTTAATATCCGTATTTAAGGCAACAGCTCATTTATACAATACATAACAATATTATAATAATAATTATAATATAATATAGCATAGCGGTAGCGGTAGCCTAGTGGTATTGGTAATGGACTGCTGAGACTAGGTCTCGGGTTCTATCCCAGGTTTTACCATGGCACACACTAATGACTTTTCGACGCTTTTCGAAGTCATGTGTGTATTTATCGCAGGTTTATAAGTGCCCGGTTAATGGCAATAGGCTCGGCACCTATTACATTGGGACCTAAACATAAACTGACGAGATGTGGGTGCGAGCACCTCTGGCTACCCCTTCGGGGACATAGGCATGAGTTTATGTTATGATGTAATTTTATTCATTTAAATTAGTCTACCAAATCCAGAAGATTTTAAGGATTTTGTTCCTCAATTAACTGCAATATCATCAAACAATATTGTCCAACTCTTACACATACTAACGCGCGTTACGAACTGATGACGTCTCTAATAAAATTCAGCACACCTTATCAAAAGGCGCATCCAACGCCTGTCATCTAATCATATTCAAAGATATCATGCACTGTACACGGTAACCCTAAAATGGTGTATCATAAACACACCACATACTCACAATTACTAATATTATTTATATGAACTTTTGTGAAATGATTTAAATCTTTATTTATTTATTTATAACTTTTACACTATCATTACAGGTACATATCAAACCTAATACAATAGTGACGCTAGTGTAAATTATATATCTTTGTTAAACCGATGAACAAATTTGGATGAAAATGAGCACATAAATAGATCTACTGGATTAATGCTGGATACTTTACATTAAGGGTATAAGTTCCTGTGGAAAATGAGAACAGGAGACTACAGGATGGGCAATGAGTATGAGTTTTTCAACTAAATGAGTTGAAAGACTAGTACTACAAAATGCCACTATTATAAACATACATACATATAACCACGCCTTTATCCCCGGAGGGTTAGGCAGAGTAAATTAACACCCACATTTCACCAATCATTAAATTCGGTCCCACGTAATAGGAGGTGAGCCTATTGCAGTATTCCGGACACTAATTTTGACTCAAGCCATGCATCTGAGGCCGAATCTGGGCTGTATATATCTGTCTGATGTTAAACAGCCCTGTCCCTTAGTCGCTTTGTACGACACCGAATGGGAAGAAATGGGATAGTCCAAATTCTACTCTATCATATGTAAATATTTTAAAAATAGCAAAACAGTTTTGTTTTTGAAAACAAAACACTAATCCCAAAGGGCGTTCTGGCCAATAATAAGAGCTGAGAAACGACAATACATCTAGATATTTATTTGGTCAATATATCACGTGATTGGAAAACAAGCAAACAACATCATCAGTCCACATAGACTACATAAATCACTCATATAGATCAAATATCGTGTTTGAGTCTCGCGCCTCATTCGTTTGTTTCTGTGGTCAGGACACACAAATATATTTGTGTCAGGCAATTGTGTACACAGTCTTTGTTTTACGTGAATTTTGTGGACGTTTTTCATACAGTTAGGGTGTCCAGAAAAACTGTTTAACAACATACATATAATCACGCCTTTATCCCCGGAGGGTTAGGCATAGGTGAATTAACACCCACATTTCACCAATCATTGAATTCGGTCCCATGTAATAGGGTGTGAACCTATTGCCGTCTTCCAGGCACTATTGTTGACTCAAGCCATGCATCTGAGGCGGAGTCTAGGCTGTATATATCTGTCTGAAGTTAAACAACCCTATCCCTTATTCGTTTTGTACCACACCGCACGGGAAGAGATGGGGTGGTCCAAATTCTACTCTATAATATAGTGTGTACACACAATAATAATAATGTGCTATAAGTTAAAGCAATAGTTGCGGCACGTTATGATGATCGTTTTGACACGATTGGTTTTGCTCGTTTTTTGGTGTGTAAAGTTTACTTTCTTTTGTGCCAGTCTCGCCATATTTTTTTTTATTTATTCGTCTAACGGTTCATTGTCCAATATTAAGCGCACCAATACATGTGTACCCGCATATCACCGGAAAGTCTTTCCACAGGTACTTAGAACAAAATGGTGTACTCATGGTTCACCTGAAAAGTGTTCCACGGGTACCTGGAAAAAAATTAGGTAACCGTACGTTACTACCAATTTGGTATATGGTGGTCGATAAAACAACAAAAAAATGACGATATTATAACATTTTAAATGAAAATTACTCATAGAATTAACGCTATTTTTAACGACTCCCCGCGAGCATGTCTAATGTAAAGCAACCGATACGTGAGGAATAGTGTTAGTAATAAAATAACAGATAATATGCTATAATATATTACGTTGAAACAGATTTATCTACCCAATAAGGCTTTACTAGTAACCGTTGTAGATACTACTCTTCACAGATCAGCTAGATAATGTCATCCATATACCAATAAACTGATGATGAGGATTTTCAATACGGTATTAATTGCTGAGAATTTACTCACAATTTGACAGTTGAACCCGCTGATTCTTATTTGTTGAAGTGCTTGTAATAGCTTATACACCAATAAAAAAACGTTAGAAATAGTACATTGTATTTTCGGCGGTGAGTAGCGTAACCAGAGCTCACTGGAGGGATTTTGTTCTGTCAGTGGAAAGACCAAAAGTTTGTCCTGCTTTGTCTTTTACACTGAGGGCACAGAAACTCTGTGCTTACAGGGTAGGCAGCGCGAGTGCGACTCCCTTGGTGTTGCACACGTCCATAGGCCACGGGTAACCACTTTCCATCAGGTGAGCCGTGTACTTGTATGTCAACCAAGTTATATAAGTGTGCTTGTCTGTCAACCAAGTGGTATAAAAAAATATATAAAAATTGTTTGGGGCCCTAAAATAAAGCCCTTGGCGGTAACCGGGACAACTCTAAAATAAAGAAGATGACACTAGTCAGTCCCGGGTATAATAAACTTCTCATTTCAAATCACAAAATACCTAACAGTATGAGATAGAAATACGATAATATTATCGTATTTCTACCATGGTTTTATCATCGTTTTATTCATTTATTTATTTATTTATTCATTCATTATTCGCAATATAAGCTTACAGCTTGGGCCAAAGCGCTTATATGTTGTCAGTTACAAAAAAATTACATCATACAATACATTACATAGATTATATTAATCAGATAATTAAATGGTACATTCCTCGAAACTAATCAAAACTTCAATATTATAAAATGTTGTTAATTTAAGTTTAGCACTTCCAAATGTAATCACTCAATCCAAAAGATAATGAAATCCAAATCTATCCTCAATTTCAATTTACCTAACACTCATAAAATTCAGTTCACTAAAGTGAAATATCTAATTATGGCTCAACTTAACCGGTTTTTTTCCCATTAATAACTTACTTAAACCGTAAATTTACGGTGTTGTAAAGTGAGTACTATTAATCAAAACGGGCTTGGTTAATAAGGGATTAGCTGCGAGATGTTTAGTAATGGTCATTTAGGGCAACACCTGCGGTTTATATTTACGTTTGGTGGATAAAGATGGGAGTACATTGTTAAAAAAATAGTTTTTTTTTATCTTAATATACCGCGATACCCTAGTGGTATGGGTAAGGGACTGCTGAGACGAGGTCTCAAAAGGGTTCGATTCCAGGTTTTACCATGGCACACACCAATGACTTTCCGATGCTTTTCGAAGTTGTGTGTGTATTTATCGCAGGTTTTTATGTGCCTGGTTAATGACAATAGGCTCGCCACCTATTACATTGGGACCTAAACAGAAACTGGCAAAATGTGGGTACTAGCATTACTACCTCTGCCTACCCCTTTGGGGATATAGGCGTGAGTTTATGTTATATTATGTTATTTATTTTGAGGTTTTAATCCAGAAATGGTAGTCACTCTCTTACACTAATTGCTACAGTTTAGGTACATTTATTATAATTTATTATTGCTGAACAATTGTAGTCAGGTGACATAATTTAGAAAAACAGTTGACTTGCATTTTATGATAATATTTAGTATTTGGCATTTCAGAGTGGAACGCGTCACTGATATTACAAATGCGAAAATAAGTTTGTTTATATTTTTGAGCCGTTTGGAGTCGAAACGTTGGGTCCGTGGGTCCAAGCGCGCGCGCGCTATTCAAAGAAATAGCGAAGCGACTAATCGACGCTTCCCGTGACCATAAGGCTGGCCTTTACCTCGCTCAAAGAATTGGCATCGCCATTCAGCGTGGTAATGCCGCCAGCCTCTTGGGCACGGCACCAGTAGAGATCGATGGGGAGGAATTTTTCGATGCCTAAAATTACAGTCTACCTCTTTTTCTCTATTCCATTTTTGTATATATTGTATAGTTAGCATAGTTTTATATAAATTTGTAAGTAATTGTATATTATAATAGCATATTTTATGTACCTAAACTGAATAAACTTCAGTTTGTTTATTCAATTGTTTGTTTCTATATCGTACATCAGAGCGTTCCCCCTGTAAGGGAAAGATCGTGGATTCGAATCCCACCTGGACCGATTCTATATTTTCTATCTTAATCGATTTGAATAGTTAGCATACATGATATATCTAAAATAGTTAGTTATATAGTATAGATTAGATATTAATTTACGTAACTGAACTCTATTTAATACGATTTGTTAGCATAATAAATGCTTTAAAATTTCATTCAATGGAAATTTTAAATTATCTTTTCATTATTCAATGAAAATGTTTTAATATTCTAGAAATTTACAGATATAAATACGACATAATGAATTTCGTAACTCAATGGCAAAGTTAATGAAAAAATTGAATAAAACCAACCTTAAGAGAGTTTTACCAGAGAGAGCAACTCTCGGAGAATGCAGCCATACAAAATACATAGGAAATTGGCTCCGCTATGGATGAAAAATCAAGGAAATTAATATACCACTAGCATTTTTTAGGTTTCCATCTTGATCTCATGCAATGCTGAAACAAGTAAAGGAAAATATTATTTCAGTTCTTTTACCTATATTGATGGAGGAAAATGGCATAGGAGGGGAGGATCCGACTTTCTTCAGACTTGACAGATGTCGCAACATAAAATTGAATGAATCCATACATATACGCAATCACGCCTCTTTTTCAGTGGTGTAGGCAGATACCACATGTTTCCACTTACTACGCTGCGAGGGTGCTTGATTGACACAATCTGTATTCTTCTACTTCATCCCAGCGTTAATCTCAGTTGCATCCGAAGCTTTCTTCCAGAGACTGGGGTCTGCTTTAGCAGACTAACTGCGGATTTGACAGAAATCTGCTTTAACTCGAGCGAAACCAAAGCATAAAAGCTAACAGTTAAAATATTCTATGAAAATCCTTTAGCACAAAAACTATTCATAACCTATCTCATCATTAAAAACTTAACTAAACTCAAATTAGCGAAACATTAGCAGTACACTGCCGGTTTAATTACCACTATAAATTACTTGAAACTTCAACTTAATAGACCCGAGGATTAAGAGTTTTACCCACCTATTGTCCTCTTACAGACCACCCTGTATAGTTACATCGCCTTGTATAGTTACACGGCGTCCTGTCGCGGCTTAATTCGGCTTATTACATGGTGGAAAAAGAAAGAAAAAAGGTAAAATAAGGCTGGTTCTAATCCCGGCGAGGGGTGCGGGGCTGCAATATCGACAGGCTACACAAATTAAAGGCACATCCATAGCTAGCTTTATGTCTGTAGCTTTCTTTTTGCGCTGTCAGTGGCCTCGCTCTGGTTATTATTAAAATATTGTAATGAGTGACAGTCTTTGATTAATGATTTTAATTTGGATTTATGGTTCAATTGATCTTTTTGGTTATAAGTGGTTGGCTTCGTTAAGGTTGTGTTTTATATTGAAATATTTTAATTACGGTTTCGTTCTCCTTTATGGTTGCTTTTTAAGATTTCGTTGGTATTTTGATGACGTTCTAAGCCTCATGAGTAGGTATTATGTTTTGCTGCGGTGCAGTGAAATAGACTTGATATGATAATTATGTTTATGGTTTAAATTAATTGCTACTTCTCAATAGTGCCGTTTATACATATGTGTAAAGATTCACGTCATTCGACTGCACTAAAATATTCCATAAAAATAAAAGAAACTTACTGCCGAAATCCGCTCGTATGTCTATAACTATACATTTACAAATTTTCACATACATTACTTCTTAAACTTCGATACGGATAAACGAGATCATTGAAAAGCCACAATGAAATAAAACCATAAACAAAGTTATCATATTCAAGTGTATTTCCTCGGGGCGGGAGCGGCAGCGGGAGCGACGAAGGATCGCAAGACAAGCTGCCCGCGTACGAAGGCAACTCGGGCGTCGGAGGTCGATGAACGACCTCCGCCCCCCATGAGCGCCGGCCTGGGGGTGACATGTGAAGCCGCCTGTCACCCTGGCAGAAGCAGGCCGCGGCGGTGGCGCGCGTGGCGCGCCTCCCCGTTTCCGGGGACGAGTTGGGGACTCTGTAGTCCCCACACCCGAGAAGAGGGCCAGATCGTGAGAGATGGCCCTGGGTCGGCCGGGGTGCGAGGGATATGCCTGTCAACCTCACCTTCGGCAACCAAAACGACCCACAGGCGGCGTGCGTTTTAGTCGGTTCGTGTCCGACATAACCTCCTCCACCGGCTCCGGTGGGGAGGTATCCGTGGGGATTTTGCGCACGTAAAAAAAAAAAAAAAAAAGTGTATTTCCTGGTACGCTCCGCGTCACTTTCAGAATTATACCTTAATAGTAAACTTTTACGAAATGCAGCATACTGTTACTTAAGTTGATATTAGCGATTGATCTGTCATTCGAACTTACTGATCGTTATTCAAAAGACTAATAGGTAAAATATGATGGTCTGCTATTTAACATCTCATTATAAGAAATAACGATCTTAACAAGGTTATAATTTTAATAGATATATCAAAGCCCTTTAGGCTAACCAACACAATTTATTTTCAACATTTTGGATAATGTCTTTTTTTTATTTGTAATGTAATTTTTATGTCACACTTTTTAAATTGATTTACTAGTCAAGCCCTTTCATTTGATACCCATATTGACGGAGTTGTGAAAAAATATGTACCCCGTCATTTTGTGTCAGCGGTCATCTTGAACTGATTTTTTTCAAACATAGTAAAGAACACTTTCGACTAATATATCTTTCGAACAAAAAACTAAATCCAAATCGGTTCATCCGTTCAGGAGCTCTGATGCCACAGACAGACAGACACACACACACATATACACATACACACACACACAGTCACGTCAAACTTATAACACCCCGTCGTTTTTGTGCCGAGGGTTAAAAATCGAAGCGAACTAAATCTCACATTTAAATCTACCACACATCGCCGTACGCTATATACATACATACATACATACATACATACATACATATCCACATTAACTAACCCTTACTTTTCAGAGCCTCGGGGAATTCATTCGGTCGCCAAAGTAATCAGGCATCCCTTCCAACGGAAATCTGTACGGGTAGGAAAATTTGGAAACTTTCTATACCCTGATTTATTTTGTTTGTGTGTCGTTATTATATGTTATGAAATGTTAATAGAACAGATTACGTAAACATACAATTTGTATGAGGAAGGTGAGATTGTAATTCACCGACGAGGCCCTGTTTATTAGGATACTCATTTCTTTTATGAGTTTGTTTCATTATTGAATGAAATTTTAAAGCATTTAGTGTGCTAACTATTCAAATAGATTAAGATAGAAAAAATTGAAACGGACCAGGCGGGATTTGAACCGCCGCGCCGCCGTCACCGTAAGACGGATATATGTATAGAGGAATTTGGATGGTTGTATGAAAGATCGCGAGTTCTAATTTTTTCCCGCCTTTCCTTCACGAAATGTCTCCGAATCTTAATCGATTACATAAATATAATCACGCCTTTATACCCAGAGGGTCAGGCAGAGGTGCTAGCACCCACATTTCGCCAGTTTATGTTAAGGTCCCAATGTAATAGGTGACGTGCCTATTGCCATTAACCAGGCACTTATAAACCTGCGATAAATACACACATAACCTCGGGGATATATGTTTATGTATGTTATAAATGATAGTTGTTACTTGCCTCAAAATAATTTATATAAAATATAAGATTTAAAATTAAATCCGACTACAGAAAAATCACACTGTAAAAAGTACTTACTTCAGTACAAAGTCCCATAGTAGTGATGTGTTCAGTATACACTCTTGATGAGAATGGTATAAAATGTTTATTGTAACAAAGTTAAGTTAATTATTTATGACATTTACTATTGTTATATTACTGAACTGACATTATAAACTGATCTATATATAATAATTAAGAAGATATTGCACTATGACATTGTTAATTTTAAATTTTTAAGTATGTATACTAAAATACTAATATGACATTTTGATTTATATCCTAGAATCTATAAAAATGACAAAATAATGTTATGATAATCTAATAATTTGAATTTTCTAAGCATGAATATAACATATTAATTAATTCACTTCCCAATTTAGCTTGTAAAATTGCATGCCTACTATGGTAAAATATGGTGAAACCTACCTGCTACCTATAACAACTATATGTAACCCATATTTGCAATGCTTATAATAAATAAATAAATAAATAAAAAGTATTAAACAAATTAATATCAAGGATAGCCGTGGTCGTATGCCACTTTTCCCCAGAATATAACATTGTTGTTGTATTATTGTATTTTTTTTCCTGTAAATAAACCTATTCAATTGCAATTCTGTAAAAAGCGGTCAAATTATCACAAAACAAAATTCTTCTGAAGACACAATAATACTGGCGAAGGACTCAATTGTGAACATAAATAATAAATACAAGATTTTCATTCCTATTGAGTAAGTCGGCCCGCGAAACAAGATTTTCTCATCGACGACATTTTGATCTAATATTCAATAATGAAAATACGACATCGAGAGCTGCCGAGCCAATTGTTGAGGCAAACAAGCCCACTCGTACCTCAATACCTGCTCTTGTTGCCAACAACTCGCAAACAGAAGAAACAGAAAACTCCTTTTGCTGTAATTGGACGATGAATAATACAAGAGGCAGTTATTGCACGGCCCTAACTCGAAAATAAGCGGGGCCAATCGAAATAACCTCTATGCCTTGCGTATTGTGTATTTCGGAGTATACAAGTAAGCCTATTACGTCATCAATATGGAATGACCGGTCTTCGTTGGGGAGGAATACATCTTCAAACAATTTATACTAAGTACCTGCTACCTGTCTTGTTTTTGTTGTTAAATTTTTCCTTTGTATTGAACTAGCTGCGCACAGCGAATTTACTGGTGGTTTATTTTTTGGGAAAATAAATAATTGGAAACTGTACCCAGATAAAAAAATAACTTTTATGTATCGACTTTCGGTCAATTGGTATAAGCATCTATCTAATACAAGCTTTAACACAGAGAAAAGATGCAAGTAGGTACCTAATGTCGAAATTCAGAAACCTTGTGTTGTGTTCCCGGTGGTGAGCAGGGTAGCCAGAGCTTAATAAAAGACAAATAATTAAAATACGAATCTTAACCGTTCAAGACTAAAACTTCTATTATAATTAACAGTGATAAGATTTATACGAATTGAAATGAACTTAACTTTTTTGCAAAAATTTTTTTTTTATATCACTTAGTTGGTAGACAAGCTCACAGCCCACCTGATGGGAAGTGTTTACCGTGGCCTATGGACGTTTGTAACACCAGAGGAGTCACAGTCGCGCTGCCAACCCTGTAAGTAGAGTCTCTGTGCCGTCAGTGTAGAAGACAAAGCAGGACAAGCCTTTCCTTCCGTCATCCCACTGACAGCACAAATTCTCCAGTGAGATCTAGCTACCCTACGCACCGTTGGGAATACAACACGAAGTTATTATAGCCGCGGTATTCTGTAGGGTAGAGGTACTTCCCCAGTCGAACTGCTCAATTGGGCGGAAATACCGCTGTGTCCTACCTCCTAATCTACAGAGAAACCAAAAAATTAATGCTGCTGAGAGAAAAATAACACTTATGCCGACTTGAAAAAAAATATTTTAATTTCGGCAAAGGAGATACTGTCCACACAACTTTATATAAAAAAGTGCAACCGTATATCGTTTGCTGACTGTACATATCTCTTACATACTCAACTTTAGTAAACTATAAACTTCAGAGTACACTCTCTTTAATAAGTAGTTTGCATCTTGCGGTTCTAGCCTTATCTACATGTTCTCGACCTTTAAAATATTCATTAACAAGCCCGCCGTATTACAACATCAGCAACTATCACGATTACAAGCAGCTTTATTAAACAACCAAGCTCCTTTAACGTCAGCGATCCCGCATAAAGCATTCGCTTACCAGCACTCATCCCTACGTCTGTTACAAGTTCATTGAAGTAAATCCACGATCGTACGGAGCGTCGTACTTAAGTAATTCAGACTCCTTTATTGCCCGAGTAAACTTTAAAAGATTCCAATTAAGCAGGAGGCGTATAGAGCGAGGCTTTTAGTCCATTCCAACCTCTAAGTGAACAATGCGGGGCGCAGTGCGTTCGACACCGGCCGCGTCTGTATGAGGGAATTACATCAGGCCATCTATGGACGAAAGACTACTAAAACAAGGGCAAAGCCGCGTTTATACTGAGCTCGTTTTATAGTCACAAGAAAGGTTTTAGTGGCGGCCGTTTGTGCAAGGATTACTCGTTAATTTTGAGTGGTTCGGATCATTTTTGTTGGGACCACACACTGGCTTTGCGGACAGCTTTTTTGTTTAATTGGGTCCGCTATCAAAACGTTAGTCCATTCTAATTTATTGTTTTGCTGTTTGAACTTAATTTAATCTAGTCAATGTTGGGACAGTTAATTGAAACGTTTCGTTTAGAGTTAATATAATATTTTTAGAATAGAATATTGGACTTCAATATATCTGTTTTATAGTTTAAGTACTTTAAAAATTATATTAGTGTTCACTTATATTTGTTTATATTCTTTATTGTACACAAAATACATTTTTATAACAAAAAATGGATATAGTAGTACAAAGGATATTGTATTTCTTTTATACCACTTAGGTGGCAGACAAGCACACGGCCCGCCTGATGAAAAGTGGTTACCGTGGCCTATGAACGTTTGTAACACCAGTGGAGTCACAGTCGCACTGCCAACCCTGTAAGTACAGAGTTTCTGTGCCGTCAGAGAAGACAAAGCAGGACATGCCTTTAGTCTTCCACTGACAGCACAAATTCTCCAGTGAGCTTTGGCTACCCTACTCACCGCTGGGAATACAACACGAAGTTATTATAGCCGCAGTATTCTGTAGGGCGGAGGTACTTCCCCAGTTGGACTGCTCAATTGGGCGGAAATACTGCCGTGTCCTACCTCCTTGTATAAAAATAATATAAATATATAAAAACTATATTGTAGTATCTTGTTAAATTAAATGTTCAATGATTTTTTCACGTATCATTCATGCTATTTTTACATAGCAACCACCGCTGAACCACAATATTAATAAATATACGCCTACTGAACGACCAGTCTTAAATATTATAATGATATGCATTGTAATTCACGAAGCACGTTAGATTTCGCGAGATACATTCTCGTAAATAAAACTATATATCTAGCACACTTCCCCCCTTATTCTCATATCCTGCAATTACAGAAAATACCGCAACAGGTTCAACAAACTTAATGAATTTGTAATTAATATTCACTCGAATTTATTATCAATACAGAAACTTGGGGTTAACAAAACGTTTATCTAGCTAAGACAATTCTAAGTATATTAATATTCATGAATTACATTTCTGTAACAGAATCGAGGCTTCAGCGTTCATCTCGAGCGAATGTAAAAACGCCTGGAGCCTTCCACGACCTTATCATTCACACCCTTTGTTCGAGGATTGAAACTGGTTTGAACTAGTTTAATATCGCCATAACTTTTACTCACACCAAACTGTTTGTGTTTCAATTATGTGACGTTAAATTTTGTCTTGATTTAACACACTGGAAGTAGATTATCATTTACATACCTTTAAAATAAGTTTTTCATTCAAATAATTTATATTTGTTATTGAAAATGTTGTTTTACTATTATCTACACTATATACACTACACATAAGACTATTGAAAAAAGATAACGGCCTCTGTTGTGTAGTGGTAGAGCCTGATGTTCAATTCCCGTTCAGTGCAAATATTTATGAGAATATATTTACAAAGAAACATGTCTAAGTATGTTTATCCGCATTCTGGTCCCCATAACACAAGCTAGTTAAACTATGCTCACTTTGGATGATGTAGAATATTGATGTCGTGGAATGTTTATAAAAATTAATCTTTCAAAATTTTATTAAAAATAATAACCTGTACAGTCGTCATATACCTACCTGTCTGCTTGTATCGCTGACTGTCCATACAATAGCTTATATATGATGGCGAGCTATGAATCCCTACGATATCAAAGGACGTTATTAGTAGTAGCACATTCAACTGCTCGAATGGTCGCCATTTGCCAGATCAATTCCAATTCTGTGTGAATATGTGTATGTATAATCTATGGCGTATTATTAATAGATACGTCATGCTGGAACATGGTGGCCTTCATAAATGGTAGAAACACTAAGTATAAACAAATTATAACTACTTATAATACATACATGTAATCACGCCTTTATCCCCGGAGGGTTAGGCAAAGGTGAATTAACACTCACATTTCACCAATTAATGAATTCGGTCCCAGGTAATAGGGAGTGAACCTATTGCCGTCTTTCGGGCGCTGTTGTTGACTCAAGCCATGCATCTGAGGCTGAGTCTGGGCTGTATATATCTGTCTGATGTTAAACAGCCCTATCCCTTAGTCGCCTTGTATGACACCGCATGGGAAGAGATGGGGTGGTCCAAATTCTACTCTGCCGGAAACCACGCGGCTTATAATACGTCAATATTTTTATTATTACGAATTTATTATTCCAGATTGTTTTTGGATAGCGTACTGTCAGGTTTTTGTTGATGATGTGATAATTTTTTTGTCGCCATTTTCGAGTGTGGACAACATTTCTGTAGTCTATAACATATCATTGGGTATAATTGACCAAACCGCCATTATAATGCAACCATAGTGTCCGATTCTTTTAGTTTTAAATTGACTTAGCCCCATTTACTCGAAATTTGGGTCTGTTAACAATTGTGTAACTCGTTTTGAGTTTGACTAACTTTTAATTAATTAAATCGACGGAGAAAGATTAAAAATTTGGGTTCTGCGAAAAGGTATCTTGAAGTTAATAAATAAAAAAGTTTTTTACCTTCGTCATATAACTGGCAACTTGGAGAATGAAGACGAAGTGTCATTATTGAGTGCACAATTCAGTAATTAGTTTTATTGAAATGTATATTGGTAATTAATCTTTTTAATCGTTGTAGGAAATCGTACACATTCCACAAGACGATAGATCTATATCGGCTTGCAACATGTGTAATATTTATTTGTGAGTCAGCGTCGAGTTTATGGAAACCCATGATGATATATGGGATTCAATCCAGGTCTACCTCACCTACAAGTCAGCCTACCTGCTCCTTCACTGCTGGGTTCCGTAATAAGGTTTCAATCGGCCACCAATTCATAAATTCAAATCAAAAATCTTACTATATTTTATTTGCATTTGTGTTATTCCATTCATGGAACCGAAAACACATGATTGGTGAAATGTGGATCTTAATTCAACTCTGCCTAACTTAACCTAACCCTCCGGGGAAAAAAAGATGTGGTTATATGCATATATGTTATTGAATTCATACTAATTTATCTTTGTACCAAATGTCTACCAAATCCGTCCAGCTGATTACGCATATTGAATAACAAATATCCAAACATCTTCAAACTTTCACATTTATTTGGAGGGTTTAGTACAAATCACGAAGGAGCTATATTCCCTCGCTTTGAACACGCAGATGACATATTATGTAGGTAATGTACAAAGGATGCAGACATCTGTATCAAGATCGGGATGCGATCTCTCAGCACTATCACGTTATTAGACCACTGGACGGCTTCTCAGTTGCACACTGTGGGCCACTGTGTGACAGGCCATCTGTTACTAAGTACCTGTCTTAAATCACGCCTCTTTCACGATAGGGTAGGCAGATAACCACATCTATCCAGTTACACTTTTCGATTTTTCTACTTTCATAATAGTTTTATACATACACACTTGCACATCAGAAATAAGAATAAACGTTCAATTCAATTTCTTAATTTATCAAAATAGTACAATACAATAAATCGCATTTTCTTGACGTAAATTCTATTTAAACTGAGTTTGTCATCGCTTTCTTTAGACGCTAGTGTAGAAAAAACTACACATTATACAAAATATCTTATTCATAAAAAATAACCAATTAGATCCAATACTAGTCTTACTTACAACTTACTACTTACTTAAAACGTTACTTTGCTAGTCAGCCTAGATTCGAGCTTAAAGAGACGCTCCACTGTGCTAATACACAATTTAAATATTCTCCATTAATCCCGAGATTAACACAGGGCACAGTGTTCGCAGTTGGAAAGCAGAGTCCATTGTGCGCCCGACCCCACCGTCACATCCGTTCGCTTGTGCCTACTCCGCACACCAGATACGGACTCCGGGATTAATATTCCTAATTATATTCAGAATGGTAGTTATATCTCAGGTCATTTGAAAGTGAAGCTTTGGTTTCTTGCTATAGCTTTCATTTAGTTGATATAGATATGATATTTAGACTCAGGTATATACCTAGCCAGATGTCCCCTAGCTAGATAGACTGCCGCCTTTAAAAAGGTGACTGGAACAGACAGGATGCGGAGGGCGAAGGATCGGGAGAATTCTCTGTAGCTTAGACGCGTTAATATAACGGCAGGAGAAGCGAAGGAGGATCGCAAGTCAAGCTGCCCACGTACTGAGACAGTTCGAGTGTTGGAGCTCGATGAATGACCTCCGCCCGCCATTAGCGCAGGCCTGAAGATAGCGGATGGAACCGCCTGTCACTCTGGCAGAAACAGGCGGCACGCAATGCTCGTCTCCCCGTTTCCGGGGACGAGTTGGGCAAGGAGGGCTAGATCGAGAAATATGGCCCTAGGACGACCGGGGTACGAGAGATATGCTTGTCACCTTCGGCAACCAAAAACGATTCACAGACGCCTTGCGTTTTAGTCAGTTCGAGTCCGACATAACCTCTCCCACCGGCTCCGGCGGGGGGTTAGTGGAGATTTCTCGCACGTAAAAAAAAGCTTAGATGGATTTCAAAACCCATAAAACGTAACCTGTCACATTAAATAACATACAACTACCAGTTAAAATCACAGTAGAAGTCATAATTTAGCTTGATATCTTCCACCATTCCGCTAATATTACATCTAGGATACCCGTTATTACATATTTCCGCTCACTCCGTCCCTGGTGTACACCATTAAGTGTCAGTTTGGCAGGAAGCCCTCTGTCTCTGGCGCAGTTATTTACTGTTGATCTCGATCTGTCGTCTGTACCATACATCTACACACTGTTTGTTTAGGTACCTCTCATATGACCACTGCTATCTACTGTCTGCGTATTTTTAGGTGGAAACAGGTTATCACTATATTATATGAGTTGCTAAGCTTATGTAGTGCTAAGCCAAGTTATGAAAGTTTTTAATTATTTTTTATGATTAAAATCATTATTACAATATCGTCATGTTTTATGTTTTATGATTTTGTAGTGTTCTAATTAATTGTATGTATTGTATATATAAACTAAAAAAAACTTAAAGTGTATTTTTATAGCAAGAGAGGTGTTAAAAAGTGCGTTATCGATAGTTTTGAATTTATCGATCTTTATTTCAAAAATAGTTAATATCTTAACAACTGTTTTCAATAAACGAACAAACTAAATGTTTTCTGAGGTGATGGTAGTATCTGAATAGTTATAGTTTTATTCTTTTGTCAAGTTACTCATACAGCATTATCTTACATTCATAAAATATGTATAAACTAGTATTCTTGGATCTAAGATGCTTTTTAAAATAATAAAATTAACACAATAATTAGGGAGTGTACGTACCGTTTGCAGATCTGATAGTAAACTGAACTTCCAATAAGTATAAATATTTTTATTAGACTTTTTAATCACCAGTGGTTTAGAAAATTATGAATTATATCAAGTAATCAGGAAATCATTGTAATTTACGTAACCGTAGTATTTTTTTTAACGTGCGGGCATACACTCGGATACCCCCCGCCGAGGCCAGCGGGGTGGCTGAGTCTGACTCGAACTGACTAAAACCGCACACGCCCATCTTGGGCCATCTGTTGCCGAGGGTCAGGTAGCCTCTGGCATATCCCTCGCGCATCCCAACTGACCCAGGGCTATAGAAGGTCCCATCGGGTGTGGGACTACGGCGTCCCCATCTTACCGTATACATAACATAACCGTAGTCAGACATTTTATTTTTAAGACTTTCAAAACTTGGCTCTTTTTTACATTACCGGTTTGGACTGTTTATTTACAACGGCTCAGTACTAAATCGTGTGCACGTACTCAGTTGTTTACAAAGTGAGTCCCGACATGTTTATTGTCACAATATTTATACACTGGCCGGTGAGCGGCGCGCGATTACACTTTATACTTGTACCTATTGGATCAACAGCCATCACGTTGTAAAGAGTTATTTAGGTATACGTTATTTAGTATACGAAAATATCACGGATATATGAAGTTCACAGTGCAATTATATAATAACTTTTTTATGGCGCATATTGGGAAAGGCCAGTGTCCAACAGTGAACTTCAATTGATTGATTGAACTACTTGTCATCTTCTTACATCCCATTTTTACCCTGAAAACCCACATGGATATGTCGGATACAACCGACTAAAACCACACGCCGTATCCGGTCTCAATTACTGTGATGTAAGGTTACCTATTAAGATATTTCCCTTGCACTTCTGCTGACTAGCATCTATGCGCAAGACTTCTTCTGCTGGCAGTTGCAGACCTGGGGGTGACAGCCGGTCGAACCTCTCATTCAAAGGTCTGCACCCTAAGTCTCTACTGTTACTTCTACTAAGGAGGCTTCAGAGGGACATGTGTAAAGCCTCTTAAAACCCTCTATAGGTCCACTCCCATCTCGACCAGAATTGACCTTAGATTGCAGCGTCTACCCTATTTGAGAGATGTGCTGCTGTATCGGCTACCCAGATTGCACCGCATGAAGGTTATGGACCAAGCGCCCCTGGTAGTACACCTCTACAGCTATTATGATTAGCAAACAACATCAGAGACAGCAATATTCGCGCCAAAATCCTCAATTTTTCCCGTCATTACGTGTCAACAACAAGCTGCTCCAGTTGAATATAATCTTGGTTCGCGTAAGCTTGAGTTTATTGCGTATTTTATTAGGCAATCGCGTCGCGTTCCCTCCCACCCCTCCTACCCCTAACGAGGTACAGGGGGCACATTCGTTACATGTTCTGTACAATTAACGGGGCATTATTAGACTCCTTAATTGCTGTTGCAAGTTCACTTTCGCTTATAGTTAAATAATTTACGTTTAGATATAATAGTGTTATGTTAAAGTTTTGTCGAGAATTACGTTTCGCGTTTTGGTTTTATGTTGATTGTAATTTGTGGTGTATTCGCAACGAGTATCGTCATCATCTTTGTTTGTATATTTGTCTGTACAGTCAGCATTAGAACTACGACTGTTCCAGGCATTTGATTTAGCACATGAGAGTTCAGCCAGGACCTCAAGTCTGTAATTCTGCTGATTGATGAACAAGGTAATGGTGGCTTTCTTCTCAGGTTTAAAAGGTCAAACGATAGACACTGCCATAAAAGTCGTTGAAGTGAAACAGGAGGAATGAGTGGACCCCGGGGCTCTAAGGCAAAAGCCGTGAATGTAATCTGGAACCACACAGAGATGATGAAACACTCAATCAAAACACGTTTTTTCGGTATCCAGTTCAAACCTAGCACTGTGGCAAGGTTAATACTGTTCTCCATCTGATAATAACACAACACTGAAAACCATAGCCTAGATCTCTGGCTACTCCTTCGCGGATATGCAAGCGAGATTGTAATATATGTTTATATTTGTGACAAAAACCTAAACCTATTCACAGGTTAAATAATACTCATGTGTATACGGTCTATCACAAGTAAACCCCGGTAGGTTGAAGAGAGATAGGTATATCGCTGTAAGACCTCACCGCCCCCACTTAAATTCACTCCGCAAATCCTCCGTTAATCGCCTTTCACTCAATCTTTCCACATGAGCGAATATTACATAAACAACCTACTCTATAAAACTTACTAAGCAAACAAATACCCTTTTAGTTTTGCATGAGAGTAAAACTATGAGAACGTTCTCAGGGTTAGGTTAAGTAGGTACATTCTGAAAATACGTTTAGCTGTTATACTATTAGGGGAACGGGCGAAGTAAAAATACGTGGTTCTTGGCTGAGTAGAATTTAAACCATCCCATCTCTTCCTATGCGGTGTCGTACAAGGCGACTTAGGGATAGGGCTGTTTAACATTAGACAGATATATACAGCCTAGACTCAGCCTCAGATGTATGGCTCGAGTCAACAATAGTGGGACCCTATTATGTGGGACCGAAAAGAATGATTGGTGAAAAGTGAGTGTTAATTCACCTCTGTCTAACCCTCCTGGGATAAAGGTGGAACTATATATATATGTATATATATTTGTTTACGAACAAAATTATTATGCAAGTTACCTTTCAGACCAAGGGGTCTAATTAATCCATACTACTGGTTACCACAAGAAAATACCCAACATTTATCAAAATCTATTCAACCGTTAACAATCATTTAATAGCATACATGTAAAGGCTTTTATTATTAAAAAAAGGTACGCTCATAAACAAAATACTACGACACGTAAGATACAGGTTTTCCACTTCTTTTACGAATAACCATAAAGAAGTATATATTCATTTTTTAAATAAACGTATACAATATCGTCAGTGTAATGTTGGTACATTTGTTAGAGAGTAATTTGATGTTCGCGCATTACTTCGCGTCCCACAAGCGCCCCAGGTAAGGGCCTTTACACACGACGAACTTAGGCTGATTTAGTTTGTAAACATCCTTTAAACTATACTGTTCTCACGATACGACACGATAATGGAGGTGTTTATATGTTTAGCACGGAAATATTGATATCCAATGTTATGAAATTTTTCTATATTAAATTGCAAATTCTTAGCTTCTAATTTTATAAACAAATATCGTCATAATATGTGTGACGTTATTGCATGCCAATCTGGCTGAAATATGGTGGAACCTAAATGTATTTACTTGTAACCTGTGTACCCATATATCGCAATAAATTGATTTGATTTGATTTGATTTGATTGACGAATTCTTCAGTATAATTGGAATTTAAACGACTTTATCTGGTGGTAGGCTGAAGTGCAGTCCAAACAATAGTGGCCGCTAATCCAGAAGTTGTAGTCCTTACTTTGACGGCCTTGATAGATTTTTTTTCACGTTTAAAGCTCCCGGGACCATATAACAGGGGGACCATATGTGAGGGAAAAACTTTACAGCTCAAAGGAATTTTCGAAATGCTTAGTACATATATACTTACATATAATCACGCCTTTATCCGCGGGGGGTAAGGCAGAGGTGAATTAACACCCACATTTCACCAATCACTGTATTCTATTGCCGTTTTCCGGGCACTATTATTGACTCGAGCCATACATCTGAGGCGGAGTCTGCGCTGTATATATCTGTCTGATGTTAAACAGCCCTATCCCTTAGTCGCCTTGTACGACACTGCATGGGAAGAGATCGGGTGGTCCAAAGGTCCACGCGGCTTTCTTGGTATACGATGGTATTGACTGCACCGTGTGAGGGTGACACCTGAGTTCTGCAAGTGTTGTTCGGGAGAGGAAAGAGCTCCTAAAGAGGAAAAACCTCGTGTGTAATTGCCTTTATACAAAGCGTCGTTCCTTGCTAATGACAAGACGTACCTAGCAGCGAGTACTTGGTTCACGTAGCTAGTACGTGTTTATTTTGTACTAGTACGTATACTACACAAATGAAACTACTATTAAACTTCAGTAAACTACATCAAAATTTAACGTTGCCCTAATGACAAATGTTCTCATCTATCTCATCATATCAAAAATCAATACTATTGTGATATTTTAGGGTCTGTGTACGTGTTTCTCAGTATATAATAAAAGCGCCTACAATATGGGGTTCTTCAAGAGGGACCTCAGAAGGTTTCTTCATGGTCGGCAGCTCGAGTGTGACACCCCTGGTGTTGCATACGTCCATAGGCCACGGTAACCGCTTCCCATCAGGTGGGCCGTGTGCTTGTCTGCCAACTAAGTGGTATAAAAAAAAAACTTTTAAACAAAAAACGCTGCACCTTTGTTAAGGAGTTGGACTTGGGATCGGGTGTACAGTACCAACGTGAGCCCATTCTTTAAACAAACAATTTTGCTTACGTCCAGCTTACGGGAATTATTAGTTATAGTAAGTTTTCCTTAACATTACTTAATGAAATTTTAGCTACTAGTGAGTTTTCCTTAACATAACTTAATAAGGATTATTTAATTTACAATTAAATCTGATATGGTTACGGGAACTGACTAACAGAGCTGTCAAGCAGTATTTAACATTATTTTTAATTATTTTAGCAATTATGAGTAAACAAACACAATTATATTAGTACATTTGACGTACAAAAGCGATTTATTTCACTTCATTGCGAACTTAATATAGTCAATATTACAATGAATCCCGGATTAAAGGAAGTTTAAATAAACAACTAAACTTTTTAAATGTTTATTCATAAAGCAAACACTAATCAAGCGTAACCTAAAATTTCTGAGAACCTTAATACTACCATTAATCTTTCACGTTAATCATAATTTAATGACCTCACCAACTCCATTAAATTACAAACTTGCTTACTCGTAAACGTCGCGCTGTTTAGCTTACTAATTGCTTAAGTATCTTATCTTTCTTTTATATAATAACAATCGTTTTGTGACATTGTCACTTCTGATTCTCAAATAAATTAATAAATTATTGAAATTCTAAATTTTCGTATCCAGACTTGATATACCTACACTGGGAGATAGAGCTGTCTAGACACATCGTAATGTGAACATTGAATTCTAACTACTATTACACAATAATGAAATCTTTGTAATTAAATGGTAGGTAGGTAGACGGGAATTTTGTTGAAATCAGTAAGTATCCAGATTCTATATAACTATAATTTCTACTAGTGAAAAGGTTTCAGCCCCGTCTTGAATTTAGACATATTTAATTGAAATTTATAACAAAAGTATAGCAAACACTTCAAAATGTATTCGCAATCAGAACTTTATTTGCAAACAAAAATGAAAACACTCTAAAACCTTTCTAGGAGAATAACAGCGATATCATCATTCGTATATAACAGAATGAATCGTTGCCCAAATAAACGGAGAGCCTCTCAAAATATTTCAGTAGCGAATGCGATGCGCGGACACGCACGGCCCGTGCCGCGGTGCGCGCCCAGCTGTGAAATACTTTTAGCAAACACGCGCCAACAATTATCGCATAGTTAACAATCGCGGGTCGTCGACTCTCAATTACGACCGGCGCCGCGCCGGCGGCAGGCCAGATCGCCTAATGCCTACACTCGGAAGGAAGTCAGTTTTCCGCAAGAGAACTCGTGCCCGGCCAACTTCGGCGTCTCGGCCGATGCATTTTTGGATGTGAGCCCAAATAACTTGTTGCAACTAGGGGGCTGCGACCTGTTGCGCGAGGCTCGTGCCGGGCCTACTCGCGCCCACCCATTTTTGCCTGTACACTGCAAATACATAATGAATGCGAAACGCTCAACGTTTCGCTGGCGGTATTGTGCCGACCGTTTTGTTGTACCCTAGTTTGTAGGATTGCCGTTGTTATAGTCGGGGGAGCACTTTACGCGGCGGCTATTGCAGTTTTAATATTCAGGAGGGCTTTGTAGTTGCATTTTTAAAGAGGTCAGAGTGATATCTCTGGCGGACGCCACGAGCGATTAAATTTTCCACTTCATTGCGGCAGAAATTAAAGGTGACGAGTGGATAATGTCTCATTTTCAAATACCTGTATCTCTGAATCTTTCAAGTTCTACATTAAAGCTCACAGGTTTTATGCCCGCTGTTTAAAATATTTGTAGGTATCAATATGTCTGGGTTATTTCTATATAAAAGAATATATGTATATTATGATGAACATTTTAGTTATCGTCAAAATACTAAACATTTTTTTTAATACATATGAAATAATTAAAACATAAATACACAAAACAAATTCGCGATTATGTCGCGTCAAAAAAACCCACTCCGCATCGTTCCCGGCGCAAAGGTGCCCATGATTCTGGCCGCGTTACCCCGCTGAATCGCAATAGCCAACCTTTGCCCCAGGAACGAGCCGGATCGGAAGTCACCGCCTTGGTCGTGGATGCGGCGGCCAATTTCCAAAATACTAAACTATCTTCAGAGTCTGGAGGTGTTTAGATGCGAAAATTTTGATCCATGGAAGTTGCTCACGACTGGACCAATCTTGATAAAATATGGTACATAGAAAGATTATAATCTGCATTAGCTCATAAGATGTCGTAATTAGTATTTATGCGAGCGAGTCCACGAGCACCAGCGAGTACCAATAATGCATAGACGAGTGCAAATGTCTTTTAAACTTATTAACCAAATATTTATTTTATGTTGTTGCAGGGAGCGTCTTCAAGCCTAGTGGTGAAGTTTGCGGACACAGAGAAGGAACGGCAACTTCGACGGATGCAGCAGATGGCTGGCAACATGAGCCTGCTCAACCCCTTCGTCTTCAACCAGTTCGGAGCCTACAGCACTTACGCGCAGGTCATCACTGAACAGGTAACTAGAGCACTACATAAATACGAGTAAATACTCATTGAGTAATTCATCACTGAATCCTGTGGATACCCTCAATATGATACATTGTAATATTTTTTCTGGCAAGATTACGTCCGTTCTTTTATAATCGTTTTTTCATGTGATCACATATTCCGAGGTCCAATTCCTGGACCAAGTAATACAGTCGTAAATCACTAAGTTAAAATGGATAAAATTAAAAGTTAGCAGATACGTCTAATAAGCTATCAGTAACAACAAATATTGCTTGCTACGCCTTGTAGACGTGCTACGGTGGTACGAAACTCTACACAAGAAGGCGTAGCGGTAGAGCATTCGACTGCTATGCGATTCCCGTTCAGTGCAAATATTTGTATGCATGAATATTTATATTTGCATTGGTCTGGGTGTTTCTTTGTAGAATATGTATGTATTTACAAAAAAAATAAGTATCTAAGTATGTTTATCCGCATTTTAGATCCCATAACACAAGCTAGTTAATTTATGCTTACCATAGGTCTAGATAGCGTTGTGTAGAATATCGTGGAATATTTATTTATTTATGTCGTGGAATGTTAAATTTTACTATGCTAAGCAAGGGATATGAACGAATATGCAAACAAGTGAGATTTATAAGCCTCACGTAAACCTACTGTTTCATAGGCTACACTTAGACTTTACCATAATGCGCAATGTGTCTATGAATATGTTGTATACCCAGTGGGTGGAGTACCCTGACATTCTGACCGTGTTACCATTGTATTTGCAGCAGCAAGCAGCACTTATGGTTGCTGCGACTGCGCAGGCCGGCTACATCAGTCCAATGACGGCCCTCGCGTCACATGCCCTTAACGGAATGGCGAACTCCGTCGTACCGCCCGCCTCTGGTGAGTAACTAGTATACAAGTATTGGTATACAGTTTTTTTTTATTGCCATAAAGATACAAAGTCTTCACCCCCCCCCTCCTCTCGTTACTGGAGCGGGGGTGGTTATGTCGGACTTGAGCCGAGAGTGTGAGCCACAGGATTCCCGTCTTGCCCCAGATAGAGGAAGATACGCATAGTGCCAGCACCTCCGCCTACTTTTACTAGGGTCACCGATGGCTTTACTTATCACCCCCAAGCCCACGCTCATGGAGGTCGGAGGTCATTGAGCGACCAACGACGCCCGTAGGCTCACAGACATGAAGACGCTATTTTGAAAGTTTTAATGAAATTTTGGACAAATCTACGGGAAAACTTAATGTAGTCATTTGAACTTTAAGCCCCATCAACAAACGTGGGTTAAGAAAAAAGCATGACTAAAACTATTACTGGTTAGTTCAAACTTAGTTCACGCTGAAATGTGTACTCCTTCGTTGTTTACAAACAGAACTCTCCAAACTTAAAGGACTCAATTATTCATGGATTTAGGTTCTATTCATAGTCTTGTTATTTGATAGTCAAGCTATAAATAGTTACATTTGACTAGTTCAACCTAATTATAGTTGTGATAATATAAATGGACGGGCTCAACAGAGGAATAGTATAGTTATATGTCATTTAGCGAATATAAACCGAACTTCTTAGGAATTATTGATCCTACAACGCGATTTTATAGTTCTCACACTGGTTAACATACATATATAACATTATCATGTCATGACATATGTCCTGTCCTTTCTTTCGATCTTACTCCTTTCCCTCTTGGTTTGATTTACACGGTTTATATGAGAGCGATGGTCTGGCCTTCCAACCACGAAAGAAAAGCCTGCATCGAGCTTCGACCTTCAGTCAATAGGCAAAAAAGATCTTGGCGACGCCATACGCCTATTAACAGTTTCTTTGACTATTCCAGACAACTTCTCAGGGCTGGCGATAGGCACAGGTGGTGGGCAACCATTGAATGGCGCCCTGCCGTCGCTGCCTTCGCCGACGATGCCAGGATTCAACATGGCCGCGCAGACCGCTAACGGACAACCTCCTCCACAAGAAGCTGTTTACACCAACGGAATACATCAAACGTTCACAGGCCGTACGTATTACTCCATCTTTTTATAAAAATACTTTTTGATTTTGTTTGGCATAAGTTTGCATATGATCATGACCCCTTTACAGGGGTCGTGGATTTTGAATTAGGAAATTGTGAGTAGTAACACGAAATGTGTCAACGTGCTTGATGTGGGCATTAAGTGAACAAATATGATAGGTTTGCCTTTTGGATCGCACTCTCTTATAGTATATGCATATTTTAAATTGTACAGGATACAACACAGTTCTCTTTCACTCTGCGGACCGTCTTGGCTCATCTCAAACCATTTACTGTGACTTGACTGCAATCATAATACACACGGTCATTTTACATGACTAATACTGAATTTTTATTTCAGCAGTATCTGTCACCACCCAAGGCCTTCCAAACGGTGAGACAGCACTGCAGCATGCGGCGTACCCCGGCATGCAGGCCTTCCCTGGAGTCGGTGAGTGACCCGCACTCTGTCATCTGAAAGTCAATCCACCCCAATCCCAAATTCCCAAAAGTTCCCTACACCGCTTCTACTTTCGCTTCTACCTTGACCATCAGTGATTTATAAAAGTATTGTTTATTTTTATATGCGATATACTTTCCACAGTCCTAGTTGACAACGTTAGAAATATTTCTTTGAATTGTAATATGTAATCACTAATGGTCAAGGATAATATTTACATGCTATAATTTGTTGCCAAAGGAAAATGAAGGGGAATTATTCAGATATTATACTGAGCATCAATTTAATAGACATATGCCACATAATATCAGAAGGGGAATCTTTAGAAATTATTTCCTAAGATCCCCCTTCTGATGTTCTTCTGAAATTTTATCAAACAGTTGGTTTTAAGGTTACCTAAATACCAAAATACATTGTTTTCTGAAGAAAAATCCTTTGGAAACAATTCGCAGTTGTTCACAAGTGTCTATATGTACGATGTATAGAATTGAGTAATGATAATTATGTGTATTTTGAATGAATGGTACATTTTGTTATATTATATTATAAATGTACATGAGAATCAGTGTGTATATTACAATTGATTGACCTACTTTCTTTTAAAGAGTGTGACCACAAAGGAACGCCTTTTAGGCATTCCTTTGACTTTTATATCTTCCTAGTTAAAATCACAGATACTCATGCAGATCAATCAATTACTGGTAAATTATATCGTTGTATGTGAGTACCATGTTCAGTTTAAACCATGCTAATCGTTATTGAAATTATATTTGGTACTCATAGTAGTTTGTGCTCAATGTTTTCTGTTTAATATATTTATTTATTGATTACAGCGGTAAACGACAACAATGTTGAAATAAAATATTGAACTAGATATGGCAAACAATGAAATATTGGATTCCATATACTTAGCTTCATAATTGTCGATGAAACGTTGAATGCATGTATATGTACGCAACTATAGGTGTTCATTGTGAAAAATGTGCAAATTAATGTTCGACAGCTTACCCAGCGGTATATGGACAGTTTCCGCAGCCCATTCCACCGCCGATGTCTACCATTGCGCCGGGGCAACGAGAAGGTAAGTGGAGCCCCGAGGAGGACCAAATCCAGTGTGACTTCTCAACTAACCCAGTCTAAATCATTTACTCGCCAGCTATCAACAGCTCTCTGTTTTAAATACAATGGAAGACGATGGAAATTTATTCTATTTCATTGTTTTTTCCTCAATCAAAATTGCTTTATTTAGAATCAGGTTCTTCACCTTTACTAACTCCCATGAGCTTCGTTTTCATTTCCTATTGTCGTTTAGTTGAACGACACTGAACGGACATAAATATTGTGTACCGTCGCATATCTAGACGATGTTCTTCTACAGCGGCACACGATTTGAGAGCAAGCTTCTTTCGCTCCTGCATCCGTATTTCTACTTTCGTTATCAAATGCAACCATATAAATAATATCTTTGGATACTAATATTGACTCTTCTAGCTCTTTTACAAGCAATATACTAATTTTGAATCAGAATGACGGTATTATTCAAATGGTTGCATTGTACATGTATGTTGCTGTATTATATTAAATACATGTGCATTAGTTTAAATGTTCTGTTGTATGATATGTGTATGTATATTCTGTGTTAATGTAACATATAACTTAATCTACTTCTGGTGCTATGTAAATGTGCTTCCTTATCTATTCTCACCATCATCAGATCAGTCTGATCAGTCTTTGGAAGATGTCACCTAAGCTGTACTAACATGTATCTCCTTTACCATCAACTGATCCGGTAAGAAGATTGGACTAGGACTAAGAATCTTACAGACCCACTCTAGACAACACTTGTTCAGCGTTTTATAAGACTAACCACCATAATTAGCTTTTATTCCTAATTAAACCTAATAAACAGTTTAGCTATCAATAAAAGCAACTTTCAACCTTTTCTACATAGTCATATAATTTTACCAATCTCGGCTGTTTGACCTTCCATTTTTATTTTCTAAAAAATATAGAAATCATTTATAACAAATCTATGGGAATCTTAAAGCTAACAATGTCCAATAAGTAATTTATTCCATAAATCAATACTGATACTAAATACTATCTGTGAATAACCGAACCAATATCAAAGTAATCAGGGACAATATTACCAAAAACCTTCACAATATTGTTAAAGGGCAGATTTGTGAGTTCTTTAAAGATTTTCTTATGTTTCCAGGCTGCTCGATCTCTGGCCCCGAGGGCTGCAACCTGTTCATCTACCACTTGCCTCAAGAGTTCGGCGATGCGGAGCTGATGCAAATGTTCCTGCCTTTCGGCAACGTTATCAGTAGCAAAGTTTTCATCGATCGTGCTACTAATCAGAGCAAATGTTTTGGTTAGTACTTTTTTTTAATTTTAAGGCTTTTCTAACTTTCCTTTAGATAGGTACATACTGGTTACATACTTTAAGAATAATACATGGAATTTAACAGGTCTGTTGAAATATTACATGCATCATTATTTAGTTTCTTGTTGACTCAAAAACTGTTCAAGGGTTCAATCCCGGGATTGATAAAGTTAAAATATTCTTGGTTTTAGCTTGAAGTCTGAAAGATCTGCCATTTAACTTTACAACCACCCAGAACTCTATTATATCAAAAAAGATGACAAAATATGAATGGACACGCCCTAAAACTTTATTTGTTGATCTCTCAGTCGCCTTGAACGACATCCATTTCATAGCCCTTGTATTCTAGTTCACCTATTAGTCTAGTTATATTTATTTCTACATCATTATCTTCGCATTGGTCCTTGTCATATCAGAGGTTTTACCTCGGAGTCCGAGATCTGCAATCCGGGTTTCACTCTTTCATTTTGCAAAATCTTGTGAGTCAAAACACACCGGGTCTATACCGGGACCACTTTTGATCTATTATGCCCGATATCAGTTATATAACCTTATATAGAATTATTTTTCCGAAGAAGAATATATTTCAACGTTTTACGAACATGTCTGTTCGATCCTATCTCTTTCGGGACTAAGGGTCACATCCATCTCCTCTCATTACAGGTTTCGTATCCTTCGATAACCCAACGTCGGCGCATGCCGCGATTCAGGCGATGAACGGCTTCCAGATCGGCATGAAGCGGCTCAAGGTCCAGCTGAAGCGGCCCAAGGACGCCAATCGGCCTTACTAGCCCTAGACGCCGTCCCGCGTTCACCGTGCGCCCTTCTTGGCTTGCGGATTGGTCCGCTTACCGGTGGCGTGGGTGTTCGCGTTCTATCAACAATTCTAAGGAATTTAAACGTTTATTGTATAGCAAATATCATTACCTACATACTTACCTAAAGAATTATGCAAGCCCACTCGGCGAGTATACTAAATTAGTTAAAAGTAATTTATTAAATCAGCGCGTAGGAATGCTTCATTCTTATCATTATCGATTAATCATTAAATTACTCTATTATATTATTATATATACAATTTATTAACTTTGATTAAATTATTATTATTATTATAAAATGACACGTTATAAAAATTTTGTCATTCGTAATCATACTTCTACTTCTAAGTACTTAACGTTTAACTGAAACTTTTAACATAAATTTATTATACTAGTTATTTGCTTGAACTAAGCCAAACTGAATTTATTAAGTAAGTTGAAAATGTAAGAAAAAAATGTATTTTAATTATTGTATATTGCAACAAAATGTAGCGTCGCGGGCGGCGCGCGTGTGCCGCGGCGCCATGTTGTGACGTCACACGGCCGCCATGTTGTTACGTCACACGGCCGCCCCGACGTCGCGGACACTGTTGTCTCCCACCGCCCAACTGAGCATAATGTAAGTGCTCTATAGATCACTATCGGAGTATTTATAATGTCCTATATTTTGTTACATTTTAATATGTGTGTGTCTGATAAGCTAATATCGCTGGCTCGTACCACACGACAGTCTTCGACGACGTTATTGGGGACGAACCGTAACTTGTAGAACCGACACAAGATTGCCATTGGAAAAATTGTATTATAGACCAGTACCTATTATATCCGCAAATCGCCGCATAGTGCGGACGCGTATTCACACTGTTCTGTATCCACGTTGTTATCCACGTCTGTCTGTCCGTTGGTACAGCCAGCACCCCAAACCTACGTGTTAGTGAATGATGTTGTTGACAAAAACTAAATGTTTGTATTTAACGCTGTGTACAAATGAAAGTGCACTTCAATATAAGACCGAATACTTAGGCCTTTGTTTCGGAAGATCGTGTTATTATGTGTTGTAAATTCCAATATGGGCTGTGATATAAAAAGTAAAATATCAACATAATGGACTGTACAGGCCGTTCGTATCTGTATTGCATTTGTATGTTTCGCTCAAGTCGCGCGAGCGCCGCACGCCCGACTCCGCTCCCGGGATTTACTTATAACTAGGCAAATCGTAACCAAATTGTTAACTAGCTAAAATGTTATTAAATTTCTTCACATTAGCCTGGAGGCTTAGTGTTCAAACTTCCGAACTCGCCTTCACATGTTTCAAGCTGTAGCGATAGTGACCTGACTAATCGTGAGCTTGATGCACGAAGCCTTTGAAGCGGTGGAACGCTGCGTTGCTTTAGCGACTATTGAGTTGGAGTACTTTCGGAAATTTCCTCTAAAGAAAAATCATAATTTATTTTTGTACACATCCATAAGGAAATTTCAGAAAATATCTCTAACCTGTGTTAGGACATCGTGTTTCTGCATCTACCGAGCTTCAAGTACGGTTTCAATTCCTAATATGATGTAAAATGGCTTTAAATGGTTCAGTAGGTAGTTAAATTGGACAATACCCAGGGCGGGGCGCGCGGCGGCCGCGCGGCGACCACGCGCGAGGTCGCGACGTCAATTCACAGGAGCGTGCTTTCCCAAATTTGTTTCAAATATTCGTGTGTGTGTCTATAATACATATATAAAACTATTCGTGTTAAGGTGTTAAATACAATAACTGTGACTTAATGCGTCTGGGGAGTCAACAGTGAGAGGAGCGCGAAATAACAGATAAAACAAAACTAGTGTAATTTCTATACAGACAAAAATAGATTCATAATCAAAAGGTACCAATATAAATATAAAATGATACTGAGATACCTTAGATATATTGTGTGCGCGCGGGCGGGCTCCGTGCCGCGCTCAGCTGCGCTCGGGAGTGCTCGGCGACGCTCGGATGATTTCGGCTGTGCTCGGGCGCGCTCGGGAGTGCTCGGCGGCGTTCGGGTGAACTCGGCCGCGCTTGGGCGCGCTCGGCGCGAGGCTGCGCCTGCACGGCGGCGCGGCCTGCCCCGCCGCCCGCCTCTAGTCAAATATTATTCACGACAAGACATAGAATTTTATATTTACACAAATAATTATATTATATTGATATAGTATTCTAGGTTTAGGCGATTATGATTTACGAGTAAGCCGTATGATTAAACGATGTATGTCGAAAAAAAAATTGTCGTTTTAGGTGTCTCTGTCTCTGTTTCTGACTCACATTTGTGCAATACGTTGTTACGCTTTTTAAAATTGATTTAGCACTATTTATTTTTAATGCAATATTTATTTTATGGATGTTTCGTTGAGTTACCGTTGTAGTTTATTCGTGGACTTGGTCACGTTTCGTGAAGACTCCGGAGCCTCCCGACCGGTCCTCCGACTGACGTCGCGGGAGGTCGGGCAGCGCGTGAGGCGGCGCCCGCGCGTGCCACTAGGTTACAGATAAATCGATGCCAAACCGGAACACGTATACTTAGTATATCGATTATCGATAATATCACCTCGTGGGTAATGTAGGCGTAATGCGCTCGGGCCCCGCGCCCGGGGCGAGTAATAATATTGTGTACTTATATCTTTATACTGATTAAAATTAAATTCCCTAAAGATATATTGCGGTGACGCGAACGTTTGTAATAGATTAATGAGTCCTCTCTGAATGTATAAAACGATCGCCCATAAAAGTGATTCTAGGATACAGGGTATGCTTTGCAATTATTTAAATGTATCTAAATGTTTTTCATGTAGGCAGATATTGCCGGACTCTCTGACTTAGACTACGATTCGTCGTACATCTGCCTGCCCGGCGGCTGCGCCGCATCACTCTCGGGTCCACTGACTAGTCTGTCGCCACTTTTTATACTCTCTCGTAACTATCGTAGACTAACAGACCTCATTCTCATCTCACCGCTCGACATCGCGAGTCACGGCTCGGACGGAACAACGCGCTTCGCTTGATTTGTTTCGACAGCCCCGGCCATCCCTCACTTGTGCCACTTGCGTTACTGAAGTATCCTCATTCACTTGTCATCTCACACTAGTGCGCGCGTACCCTTACAAGCGTTCGACACTCTTCACTGTCGTCACCAACAAACCGAGCCGTAGCGTCTTCCCCGACATCTGCTACGAATCGGTACGTCGACGTAGCACCGTAGACGTCAAGTCGGTTTGGCGTTTGCTACGAGGCACGCGCGTAGATCAAACAACATTGTTAGTATTACGAAATCGAATTTCTTAAAAAAATACTATTTATCTCCTGAAATTTTATAAAATATTTATATCGTTCGCATACTCAATTCGTCGTAGCGCTCGCGTAGATGTGAACATAATGCACTCAAGGACGTTTGAATCGTTTGTAAATGGTATGCGAATCGAAGGCGGACCGTTATTTAGGCGAAATAGTTAGATCGTCGGATGGTGCGAAGTGTACACGATATACAGCATGTTGACTCAACACCGTTCGATGCTAGTTAGTACATAAGATGAATGCCAATATTTTAATCAGAAAAAAAACAAACTTTAGATTCGGAGTAATTAATCATATTATATCTATTTATATAATAAAAATATGGAGAGAGGCGCATAGTGCTTTTATGAAGTAGGTCCTAGTAATGAACAAAACGATCTAGTCATATCTTCTTTCTGTTATTTATTTGTTCTATCGCTTAGCATAGTTTAGCTTCAAGCACACGTTCGTACTTATACTTTATTACGCGGTACTTACTTATACACTGTGTGGAGTATGTGTTGCATTCGGTTCCCAGTCTCTATAGAGCCAATGTTACTAACGCAATTAAACCTCCTGCACGGTACATTTCTCTCTGTACTTCCCCTTCGTTAGATCGATATAACATTCGTCGAAAATCCTCTATGTTATATAAGATGGAAAATATACTGTAATAATTTTATTTTATGATAAGTTATCCAGAATATTGTAACTTCAGTATGTACCTTTAGATTAGTTAAGGTAAACGGAGATAATTTTATTGGTATAGAAAGGTAGGGCGAGTTATAAATGGTATAACCGTTTGGTTAAGTTAGATAAAGTTACCTTAAGGCAAGTTATTGATATGATTTAAGTAGAGACGATGTAATTCTCATAGTTCTGGTAAAGATAACGCTCCTACGAGCTTACTATTACGTTTCTTTGTTAAGATGTCACTGGCATGCTTTATACCCGACGGCATGCATTAGCATGATAGTCGGCATCCAAAAAGTATACCGGTGGCATGCTATGTAGGAGCTATTAGAGAAATGTTGACTGCACCCTGTAGTGTACAGTCAGTATTTTAAAAAAGTGCGCCGTCCGTAACATCTTCAACTATTGTCTATAACTGATTATGTTTATAGTTTCGCTTCATACTGCACCTGAATGTATAGTATTATATACTGTATTGTAAAGAATTATGGCCACTAGACAGACGTCACAGATTTTTGTATAACGTCCTACCTCGAGCCACACAACCGCATGTTAAAGTTAAGCCAATATGGCGTCGTCAAATCGCATATTTATATCGAGATTTAGGCCAGTTGCACCTTACATGTGACGTGAGGTTAAACTCGGATTAATCGTAGTGTAGTAAATTATTTTTAATTAACTGCCATATAAAAACTATTAATAATAAATTGTAGATATACGCTTTTGACAAATAACTTTAGAGACCAGGTGGGTAGGCTCGATGTGGGACAACGAGCATATTAGTTCCAAAATAATTCGATTGTACATACATATGACGTCATATCTTTAGGAGCTTACTAGCCTTTTGCCCCGGGACCGCCCGGGCGGGTGACAGGGTGTCGCTGTGTTAATGCTAAGTGGAAATCATAATCACTGACCATTTTTAGGAATGGTAACATACCATATTCGATTAAATAAAATTATAAGGGTCATTGAGCGACTGAGGCAAAATAAAATGAAAACTAAGCACATTCCAAAAAAGCAGCATAATTCTAAAAATTAGCAACATGGTATGTATATTGACTAAGCAAAAATATTAGGCAATTTTTTGCACATTTTATATACAACAGTCGCCGCAATCGGTCGCCTATCATACCCAAATTGTAAAAATGGATGAGCCAACTAAATACTCGTAAACTATGTCCCACACATTGTTCTGGATAACTTATATTGGAATAGTTTAAGAGTAAACTATGGCCGATGCGTGTTCAAGATTGTTCAAGGCCTACAACTATATGTTTCCACATTTAACCGATGTTAAAACTTCGTTAGATTGACGTTTGACAACTGGTGCCATCCACCCAAGGCTCTCTTAGAATATAATATGATGTAAATAACTAAATATTTATATAATGCCAATTAATATCTCCAAGTGGCTTATTGATGACAGACAATGTAAATACTACAATTTGTACCTGGATTTCAACTATTCAATTCTAAATGGTGATACAATTGTTATTAGTGAAATTATAGGTTCTAGAACAATCCTGGACGTGGACGTCAGTGTTTACATATGTATAGCTTAGACAAGGGACACCTCACGTGTGTGCCTGTGATATACGCTTGTAATAATCGTCCATTCAACCTACACTTATTCTTATATTACACTCGATGGAGCATTTTCGTTGCTGTTCATAACATTAGGTCTCATACACACTAGCTACCTTCCCTAAGGGCAAGTCATATTTTTTGTCTTAAGCAATAATTTTTGTAGTATATTGGATATAAATAGTGACGTCATTCTTTACGGACTGCTGAATTATAATAATCCGATAAGAAAAATATTTTACAGTGACACTACCATGTCACATGTTTTGACTCAATGTCCATTCGTATGTTTTATTGGTAACTTATAGAATATATTGTACTAATAACGTTACATTATAATCATTACATTATAATACATAGATCTAACTCCATAATACGTTTGCTAACTAACAACAACATTATAGTGCGGATCTAAAAAATAATAATCAAGTAATATTTAAAAATGTCTATTGCCCAATTACTGCGGTGTACTAATTGATTGATTGATGATTGAATGACCGATTGGTTCGAGATTCAGGGGTAGATTTATATCGGGAGTAGCTAGTGTGTCTGAGCCCTTACTGTATCCGTGTTATCCAACTGTACAATATTATTGCCATAATATATTAATTGCCATTTTAGTTGTACAATATTGTATAATTTTGATTTGTTAAATTAGAATTAAGTAAAGTATCTGTCGTTGCCCCTAGGTAAATTGAATTGTAAATATGTTTCTCTGTTTATTTATGAAAAGAAAAATATTTTATCGCTTTGCTAGTAAGAGATGTATATTTCCATCTCTGTCTCACAAAGTATTTTTCGTTTTTATTGGTTAATGCATAATCTTCGATCTCATCAAGTTCAATGTATAAGTACTGTTTTATATTTTTAGATTTTATCAACTTACCTAAAGACATCGACAGATTCTGGGTTATCTATCGATAGAACTAAATATCGTTAAAAAATAACGATAGTTAAAAATTATACATAGTTTTGTTCTCAACGCTAACCACCCGGCCCTAACTTGTTGCATTAAAACAAATAGTTAGAAATAATGGTTTAGATAAAATTATTGTTTAAATTATCGTTACGGTCACTGAGATGTAAGTCCACTTAAAAGTGTACGAGTAATATATTTCAATTAACGATTGGACTAAAATCCATGTAGCTCTTGTATTTGGTATTGTTATAGAATGTCTTGAGCGCGTCACACACGGACTATTATATTATGACCAATAATATTTCCTTAAAACATATAAAATAAATGATACATACACACATATATATTATCACGCCTTTATCCCCAAAGGGTAGAGCAGAGGTGAATTAACACCCACATTTCACCATTGTTTTGAGCCCCACGTAATACGGGGTGAGCCTATCACCGTCTTCCGGGCACTATTGTTGACTCCAGCCTTGTATGTGTGCCTGAGTCTGAGCTGTATATAAATAATACCTAGTCAAAAACATGATTGAACACACAAATTCCTTTCAACATTATTCCATCCTATCCTATCAGTCCCAGATAGCTCCAAAGATTCCAGTTTATGGCTCAGGGTCCGCCTTCCTACTTTTCAGGGTTCCGTATACGTACCCAAAGGGTAAAAACGGAACCCTATTATTAAAACTCCGTTGTCTGTCTATCACCAAGCGATATTTCATGAACTTGATAGAGTCAACGCCAGAAAAAGCCCCGCGGTCAAACTTGGGACTAAAAATGACATCGCCGCCATACTCAGCCATACTGTTGGTCGGTTGGTTCAGGCCATTACAGTACGGTTTAGAGTTGCCAGCACATTTTTTTATTATGTACTATTAATGTTATAGTTCCTGGCATATGACCCCCAATCTTGTCACAATATGTACACTATAATATGATAAGAATCAGGTGCTACGGCGGCGGAGGAGCTCAAACCCACTAATCACATTAAAAAGTGTATTGCTGGGTGGTTTCACAACACTCTCCAAGACTGTCTCTTGATACACTTTGGCTAAAGTTTTCTTAAATTCAGCAGTTCAACTAAGAACTATAATATCCGTATCTGAACAATGAAAGATCTGGTAAAATAAAAAGACGATACTGGAATCATTACATGTTGCAACTGCAACGCCGAGGCCAAAGAACTTATTTCGTGGCGCGTACTCTAGCTAGAACACGAAATTTTCACAGAACAGAAAACCATAAACTGAAAAAAGACTTAGTGGTACAAAATTCTTTGTGCGCGAGGCCGACTAGCATAGACATAGCGTAGAGATGTTGTGTCCTTGATTTTACCGCCTGTAACATAATTAATGTTCTGATGAGCTCTTCCAATTAGTCCCACCCTCCCCTTTCCTTCGTAGGACAACACGTGCAGGGCTTAGATGTCGCCCGCACACGCGGCAGAATATCCAATCAAGAACCAAGCGGTTCGGAGTTCATTGTCGCACCATTAAGGCCTGGAATTCATTACCACTATTATGCTCACGTGTTTCCTTCTTCCTACAATCCCGGGTCCATTTATTGGGCGTGAAAATACATATAATGAGGCCTTCAAGCGAAGTGTCACTATTGTAACATGATATATGTCGGTAATGTTGACCCTCTTTTCTGAGACTTAGCCTTTAGCTTACCATCTGGCGAGTGTCTAATTGACGTGTCCTATATAAAAAAATGTTAGTAAATACGTGTGTGATGGACTGAAGACATGTGTGGAATATATTGTACCGTAATGAACCACCGTTAAGTTCCAATGAACCTATGAAGAGCTCAGTGCAAATAGCTAGCTATTGAAATGTTTATTATCATATATTGTTATAGTTGGCCAAAGAGTTGTATAAAATGATAAAGAGTGTTATATCACTTTTTTGAAGTCGCTAGTTAATGATTAATTTTTGATTTTTTTATGATTTTATTTATATTATTAACTTATTATTAGTGTATAGAGTAACAGTTTTAGCAAATTGTGGAATATGTTCATAGACACATGTTATTGTGGAACTAATAACAATAATGTTTTGCCTATTTTGCATGTCATCATTTAGTTAATGAACTTCAGAACTATTATCGAGTTAATATGTATATTGCTGAATTTTTAAAAACTAAATTACTATTCAATTATTTATTATTATACACTTATTACGTTTAGTATGCTAGAGATATGATGAAGGATAATAAATAATTTTAATTATATTATTGTATGTGTTTTATTTCATCTGTCATGGTCCTAACATTTACAATGTTTGCTTGTGAGGTACAATGTTTCTGAAACAGTCCCCACATTCTACAACTATAGTTTAAAACTATTAAAACAACTAAATAACTAGACATTGCTATGATAACTTATAAAATTGCTAAATAAGCCTACAACACCGATGGTTGGTACCACCGCTGAAGTTAACAATATCTTAATACAAGCAATTTAGCTAAGCTCGATAAGTTAACAAAAGTTATAGTAATAATCGTATTTTTTAGAACAATAATACGAGTTAAAATTGTACAGCTGTCGTATTAAAATCTTTTACTATTTTAATAGTAACGGTAGCAAAATAAATTACCTGTTAGCTTGATGTAACGATTAAAATCACACATTCAATGTTCAAGATAGCACCTGACGCCGAAACGCGTGCCTGTCTTATCGCCAAAATCTCAGGCAGACGCAAAATTCAACTTATAGTATATAGTTATTAACTAGGTTTGCAAGCCACTATTTACATCAATGAATTTCATTAAGTTAACAAAATGCTTTTAAATTCAATTATGATGATATTTCCGTCCAATTGAGCAGTCCGACTGGGGAAGTACCTCCGCCCTACAGAAAACCGCGGCCATAATAACCTCGTGTAGTTTTCCCGGTGGTGAGTAGCTTAGCCAGAGCTCACTGAAGAGTGCTGTCAGTGGGAGGACTAAAGGCTTATCCTGCTTTGTCTTTTACACTGACGGCACAAAAACTCTCTGTGCTTACAGGGTCGGCAGCATACGTGTGACTCCCCTGGTGTTGCACACGTCCATAGACCATGATAACCACTTTCCATCAGGTGGGTTGTGTGCTTGTCCACTACCTAAGTGATACCATACTTTTCATTATCTCATTAGGTATTTACTTTCATTGCGTAGCATCAATAACGTGCTAATAGCGATTCCTAAACAATAAAAAGCGTAATAATAAATAAATAAAAATATTATGCAACAGTTAAAACATTCCTGAAGTGAAATTGAAATGGAAACATTTATTTTCTGCCTTCTATTACTTATTAGAAAAACAAGCAACTAAGCTAAGCAACCTCACTTCATCATAGCTACCGCCATAAAAAATTAATTAAAACAATGAGGAGCAATATTTATTCCAATAGGTGGCGCATTATCGCTGGTGTTGTATTGCTGTCAAATTTCATACAAATTGTTAGTAAATAAAGGAAAAGTCTTCTGTGGAATAAACAATGACGCTGTGTAGTGCATTGCAGTGTAAAAAGAAAGACTCTCATCATTGACCTACTGATAAGAAAAGACAGATGCTGTACATCAAAGCCCTGCGCACCAAAAAATGGATGCAAAATTCGTCTGCTAGAATATGTAGCGACAATTTAAAACCCGATGATTTTTATGTAGAGAAGCATTGCTCATCTTCATCTCTTCTTTTAAATTCGCCACTGTCATGCAAGAGTACATTTCTATTGATAAATTCACAAAAAAAAAAATTACTTTCAATGCAAATGTCAACGACAAGATTGACAAGCACCTCTGACGTAACAAACAAGATTTATATACTCTAAGCCAAGCACCGGCGGAGGTGCCGCCATCTGAGATTAGTTTAGCCTGTGCCTCCACATTACTAAAAAAATACAATCACATTTGTAGCTATCAATACAAGATATACAATTTATTACTACTACAGCATCACATCAAGTAGACTTCTTACTAAAATAGTCCGTAATTTTCCTACTAATCTTCTTCTTGACTTCATTAGTAGGCCCTGACTTGTCTTCACTATCCATTGAGAAGTTACTATCATTTAGAACATTTTTATTCTTGTTACCAAGCGATGGACTCGCTACAGACGAGTTAGGTTCTTCTTCCATTCTTTGAACAGTGTCAAACAACGAATTTCTTTGTCTTTCTTCAAATTTTTTACTGCTTTTCGCTGTAGTAAGTATTGGACTTGTAGGGCGATTCGATCCTTCTTCTATATTTTGTATAGTATCAAGCAAAGATTGTAAAGAATTCGGACTATTATCTAGTTCAGTTCGCTCATTGTCTTGTCTGTTTGTCTGCTTGTCTGTAGCGAGTAGTTTACTAGATATAGGCGAGTTAGAGCCTTCTTCTAACTTCCGTTTAGTGTCCAATAACGTTTGTCTAGTATTTGAACTGTGTATTTCAGTTTTGTTGTTAACTTTTTTGTTTGTTTGTTTCTCTGTTCGAATGGTTGTTTCTATCAAGCTTTGGTCCATTTCATCTTGTGAGAATAAATCTGGGGAGTCGTTTAGACTACTTTCGATTTCTATAACTGTCTCTGGCACCAATTCCTGAAATCATTAATTTAGATCAACGGTTATCTAGATCTTGGCGTGATTATATGTATGTATGTATGATACATACATATAATCACGCCTTTATGCCCGGAGGTTTAGGCAAAGGTGAATTAACACTCACATTTCACCAATCATTGAATTCGGTCACACGTAATAGGGGGTGAGCCTATTGCCGTCTTCCGGGCACTATTGTTGACTCAAGTCATGCATCTAAGGCTGAGTATGGGCTGTATATCTGTCTGATGTTAAACAGCCTCTGCCGGGAACCACGCGGCGTTCTTAGATCTCGATCTAGATCTTATGATGAATAATAATATGATAAACTTAACAATTTTGTTTTTATATATATATATATATAGGTCACGTCAATATGACTGCATCTCGTCTGATCAGCTAAAGGCAGAACCTCAGAAAACTAGGTTACCATAACTTAATAGTTAAGTTAATTGAACGAGCAATGAAAACAAAAGACCTAAAAGGTTCGTGAGCTATCCCAAATATATTTTTTATCCCAAAAGAAATTATGACATAACAAACACAGAGAGGAGGCGGCATAACTCAATGTGCACTGCGTCCTGAATGACAGTAGGACTGGCCTAGTAAATAGACGACGTTCGTCCCACACGCAAAACAACAATAACCGCGGTAGCCTAGTGACTGTGGTATGAGTCATGGACTGCTGAGACGAGGTCTCGGGTTCGATCCAAGGTTTTACCATGGCACACGCCAATGCCTTTTCGATGCTTTTCGAAGTTATGTGTGTATTTATCGTAGGTTTATAAGTGTCCAGTTAATGGCAATAGGCTCACCACCTATTACATTGGGACCTAAACATAAACTGGCGAAATGTGAGTGCTAGCATCTCTGTCTTCGGGGATATAGGCGTGAGTTTATGTTATGTTATGTCTTAAGTAATTCGAAAGATTTGCGTAAATCGTTTCTATTCTAATAAATCATTAAATTATGTTATGTTTTTCCAAAAAATATTTTGATTTATTTTTTAATATTTGGTCCGTCAATTGATCATCCCGCTAAATGGTATTACCGTTATTTTTCAATATTATTACTTTTTTTTATTTTACTACTTTACGCACGGCGCCTGTGGGTCGTTGTTGGTTGCCGAAGGTGAGGATGACAGGCATATTCTTAGCGTGTGCCAATCTTCTTAGTCTCAGTGAGATAGTGCCAGATCGAGAGAGATGGCCCTGGGTCGGCCGAGGTGCGTTTAATTATAGACCAGCTGATGAAAAATATAGAATACATTATGGGGGTAAGCACAATGTTTTGAATGTTTCTATAGGAAAATTAATTACAGCACCTCCTCTCTGTGTTTGCTATGTAATCGTATTCGACTAGCACTAAAAATTCTTACCATTTCCATAGAATCTCCATCGCGTGCGGGCGAGACAGGTTTGGTCCCTTTCACAACTTGTTCCAAGTAAGCGTGAAGACGACCCTTGATTACATCCCTTTGGTTCTCTGAGAACTTCACTATGTGCTTGTAGAGCTGACCTGGAAGAAAATATGGGGAGTGTTATTTAATAACAGTTGTCAATAAAGGTACGAGGGAATTTCAAATCTGCGGGCCTGGGGGTGACGGGGTGAGCCGCCTGTCACCCTAGCAAAAGTAGACCGCGGCGGCGCCAATTGAAAAATTATCGTATTCATAACGTAAATGTATCAGAAGAGCGTATCGTCTCAAGAAACTTCCCTACGAAAAACCCACCGGTCATTGACTTCCAAAAGTCAGCTGATTACTGCAACCCATGTGCTGGACATATCGATATGGTACGGCTAGCATAGGCATTGGTCGATTTTTGAAAATGTCCTCTATGAACCTGTATCTGTGAAGACAGACAGATTCATAGAGGACATTTTCCAAAATCGACTGATGAAGCTTGCCAATCGCAATGCTCCTCTCTCTCTCGATACCTTTACGTTACGAATTCCATCATTTGAAGTAGCGAAAATTTTTTATGATATCTTAATGAAATCAGCATTTTATAAATATTTTTTATTTACAGTTATTGACCTAATTAGGTCTTCATTTCAATTAATTTTATCTGCATGTACATTTTATCTATTTTAAATGATTTCATTTCAATATTTTGTATGCCATTGGCGGAGCATAGCTTATACTATTATTTCTATAACATCTATTATGTAACCTATGCTTAACGAAATTAATAAATTTGAAATTTGAATATTTTCCTTCATATTTAGTTCGTAAGAATATCAATAGCTGGTTTCACCGTCGAGAGGTAAGCATAGTAATATGATGTTCAGCCCCATTGTAATTCTCCAACCCTTCAGAGGTGGACCCCTCGTATAGTGTTATAGTACTGCTGTTATAATCTGAATCTTCAGATCATATATTATTTATATATCTGTCTCGCTCGCACTCATTACTCTTAGGAAGCACTGTTGTCACGTTAACGGCTGTCTGACTAAAACATTCCCACATGAAGCCGCTCGATTTATCGATATGAAAGCACTCACCTACAGTAACATTGTGCCTCGCCAAAAGATTGTACACATTTATAATTTCATCTCTGAGGTCATCATCGCCGAACGTGTAGTAGGCCATAGGCCTGCGGGCCTCGGCGCAGGCCATGAGCTGCAACAAGCTCTTGAGGTGCGGGGTGCCGCCGAACGCGCCGCAGCCCCAGTTGCCTGTGGCCACGCCCGGGTACTGCAGGCGGGAGCCCTGGGACTCCGTGTCGAACGACACGCCTATCCAGGCCTAGGGACAAGAGCATACAACAATCTGGTAGAATTTAGAAGTTTCTAACACGAATAGATGCGTGGTTCCCGGCACAGTAGAATCTGGACCACTCTACCCCTTCCCGTGCGGTGTCGCACAAGGCAACTAAGGGATAGGGCTGTTTAACATCAGACAGATATTTACAGCCCAGACGCAGCCTCAGATGTATGACTCGAGTCAACAATAGTGCCTGGAAGATGGCAATACGCTCACCTCCTAATACGTGGAACCGAATTCATTGATTGGTTAAGGGTGTTAATTCACCTTTGCCTAACCGTCCGTGCATAAAGGCGTGACTATATGTATTCATGTATGTACTAACATGAATACCAGTATGCAAGCACCTCAAAGATGTACAAGATGGCGTTATATATTTTTAAATATTGAAGTTGTACCAACTGCAAATGTAACTTTGTAATCCTACATATTTATATGGGATTACAAAGTTATTTACGCATTTGGTAAATGACAACCATTCAATTATTGACCTACACACATCAACAAAGTCTAGGGAACAAGGACATTTCTAGTTTTTATTTAAAAACCCTTTCTTGTAATAGTGAGTGTTTTATATCAATAGAAGGGTATTTTTATACCGTTTTTAATTTTAATTTTAATAAAAACATTTTCATACCAAAATTTTTTTATTTTTAAGAAAGTATTGAATAGTGCCAATATTGAGTATTACAACCTTCTATGATTAGGCACAAAAATAACGAGGTAGAAAGAAATACAGTAATTAACCGTACTTTAAACGTTTTTAATAATCTGTAGGACCTCCTAAAGCATTAGCAACAGCTCGACAACGGCGTGGCATACTTAGTATGAGATTGTCAATCATCGTCTGTGGAATATGGCTCCATACACTGCGAAGGTGTAAAAAAAGTTGTTCTTCAGTGTTCAGATTTTCCAAAGAATCACTGAAAGCTCTTCTCCCAAGCAAATCCCAGGCATGCTCAATTTTGCAAGAAACGATCTTGTCGCGGGGTAGTAACCCTATTTCGTCCCCTGTGACGTTCGGCAACATCCCCTGTAGACCTGTAGCGTGCCCATAATCTGCAAATTACGCTTGGTTGGGTGTTGACAGCATCCGCTACGTCGCGTTGAGTTCGTCCAGCTTGCAGCATACCAACAGCCCTTAACATCTCTTCGCGACTTAAATGACGACGTGACATGATGACTACAGTCACAAAAATGCACAAACCATACGTAAAAGACGTATTATTGATAATAAACGTTATTTACAATCAAAAAAAATAATTTTTATTTTGCCTCAGAGAAACTGCACAATCAAACACTTTTAAAAGTTTCGAATATTCGAAAATCATTACTTATTTAAATTTATTTTTAAGTTTCGAACAACTCTGTAATCTACTTTATTCTATTTTTATTTATTTGCTGCCAGTTATTTGCAAAACAAGATTTACACGAAAAAAAATAATTGGGGTCATCTTGTTCCCTAGACTTTGTTGAGGTGTTTATTTTAAGACTTCATGGTAAGCCCACTGAACTCGTTTCCCTAATATACCCCAGTGTTTTAGGCAAACGAGATCGCCGGGAAAATGAGGCTAAAGACTAGGATAAAAATCAGCCTAATTGTGTAAGAAATTCCACTAAAATGAACATGTTGGCGTCAGTAATGGCCAACTTGTGCCGCTGCAACTATTTTGCGTTGATACAGTACGATTAGACGCCGGCCCTTTAATTAATTAAGCCTACTGACGTCGCCCACTGCTAGACCTTGGACTCTCTCAATATTGGGTGGCTCTGGCCTGCTATTCCATGCTGGGCAGATGGGTTGGCACAGGGTTTTATTTCGAGTTTTCCTTCTCTCGCAGTGATATCGCCTGCGTATTTGTCCATTAGTCGCCTCTTACAACACCCTTCATATGAGATGGGGTGGTGATACTTGTATTATTTCTCCATCACCAAACGGATGACACGGGCATATGCCCTTACCCAAAGTCTAATCTACCCCTGTACTTAATTTCAAGGATAAAATCAAAACGAGTTCAATAGTTTAGGCATGAAAGCGTAACAAACAGACATACAGTTTAGATAAGTGAGGCGCACCTTGTTGAGTTCCCTGGTGACGTTGTCCCGCTGGAACTCCTTGAGCGCGGAGCTGCACGGGACGGCGTCGATGGCGAGCACGGCGCAGCGCCGCCGCGCGGACGAGTCGCGGGCTGTGACGTCACTGAAGTCGCCCGCGAACTGGAACGTGCTGCCGTAGCCGGAGTAGCGGCTGTAGCGCTCCGCGCCTGCGGGCACCACACGCATTGTCATATGATACAACACGGGACACACGGTGACACGGCAAGCCATGATACCATACGGCACAATATAGGTAAGATATGGTACGGCATCGTACGGCACAATATGGTAGGTCACGACACGGTATGATACGGTACAGTAAGATACAGTATGGCATGACACGGCATCGTACGGCACAATATGGTAGGTCACGACACGGTATGATACGGTACAGTAAGATACAGTATGGCATGACACGGCATCGTACGGCACAATATGGTAGGTCACGACACGGTATGATACGGTACAGTAAGATACAGTATGGCATGGCACGGCATCGTACGGCACAATATGATAGGACACGGCATGCCAAAATACGAAACGGCACAATATCGTAAGATACAGTATGGCATGATACAATACGTGCGACACGATGTAATGGGGCACGGCTAGCCATGATACGATACGGCACAATGTAGTAAGATACAGTATGGCATGACTCGGCTTCATATGGCACAATATGATAGGACACGGCAAGCCATGGTACGATACGGCACAATAGAGCAAGATACAGTATGGCATGACACGATATCGTACGGCACGATATTATAGGACACGGCATGCCATGATACATTAAGGCACAATACAGTAATATACAGCATGACATAATACGGCCCGTACGGCACGATATGATAGGGCACAGCACGGTATGATACGGTACAGTAAGATACAGTGTGGCATGACACGGCATTGTACGGTACAGCATGGTACACTAAGATACAGTATGGCATGAAACGGTATATATAGTAGGTACTCAGGACTAGACCCCAAATTAGCTATTGGTTATCAATCAACAGTAAAATGAAACCTACCGATGATGATGAGAGCTTCGTTCGGCCTCAGCTCCTCAGTGAATAGCATGGAGAGCAACAGCTCTGGGCAGATCACGAACCGTATCTCCTCCTGGACGCAGCCGTGCCCAAGGACTCCGCCACCTAAGTACCTGTGGCAAGAGTAAAATTAATAATAGTACACAGTACACAATCTGTATTTCAATTTCTTTATTCTCAATATAGTGCAACATAGTTACATCTTGATCTCAATTCTACTTAACCTAACGCTTCCTACGCATTAGTAGAGAAGAAACGACGTAACAAACTCCCATCAAATATCTGTATGTGTATGTCGGAAAATTTATAAGAAATCTGATATCTAGAGATTTTTGATATCTAAAGCCATTTTGTAAATAAGATTTACTCCTATCCAGTGACATGAAAACTAGTAGCAGTGTCACTGGATGGGAAAAAGTGCCCATCATGTTACACTTGTGGGGTTATATGTCAAAACATACAAAACACTCACTTATTAGCAAAGTCCACTTGTATCAGCCCATCGGCATCCTCAATGGTGTGTCGCGAGTCGACGTGCAGGGGCAGCGCGGCCAGCGAGCGGTCCGAGCGCGGCCAGGACGGGCAGCCGCGCGGCGCCACGGAGCGGCGCGAGAACGTCAGCGTCCCGACCGGCACTGTACTGGAACCACACCACGCATGTACGCACTCGCTCACTACACATTACGTACTGGTTTATACAGCTCGTCGTAAAATACATTTATAGCTGAATGGAGGTAGGACACGACTCGATTGAGCAGTCCGACTGTGGAAGTACCTTCCGCCCTATAAAATATCATGGCTATAATAACCTCGTGTTATATTCCTGGCTGTGAGTACGATAACCAAGGTAGCCAAACCTCACTGGAGCGAGCACACAGCCCGCCTAATGGAAAGTGGTTACCGCGACCTGTGAACGTGTGCAACACCAGAGGAGTCACATCCGTGCTACCGACCCTGTAAGAACTGAGAGCTTCTGTGCCGTCAGTTCAGAAGACACAATCAGGACGAAACTTTAGTCTTCCCACTGACATCACAACAACTCTCCAGTGAGATCTGGCTACCCTACTCATCGCCGGGAACACAACACGAGGTTATATTGACCGCGGTATTCTGTAGGGTTAGGATGTAGGGTATTAATGTATGCAATTCATCTCATCATCACTTAATACCTAATAATTTTTAAACTTTTGATGTATCGATCTTTTTATTCATTACATAAATAATTCTCATCCCGTAACTGCATTTTTATTCCAATCCCCTGAACACGGATTTTTACTTTTCCACATGGTCCTTCGAGCCGCGGACCGCAAGATTCGAGCGATATTTATGGATGCGGATTGATGATTTGATAATAACACGGTATTACGTCATCTTATTATTTCATACAAGTTTTTATCGAAAATAATATAATTCTAACTTTCAATAAAAAGAACAAACAATATAATTTTCTTGACATGAAGCTGCCCAATTTTTCACTCACTCAGGCAATCCGAATAATCGTATATTAAAATGAGGTAGGTAGATATTATATCTCAACACTATCGCCATGTCAAAAAATGTGTGACGGAAGTCATATATATGTCTCTTTTGAATTTATTGATTACGGCTTATTCTGTTGCAATCATGCTTGCAATAAGATAGGCTAATTATCATTGTCTTCACTTGCCGTTTTTAAACTCCAGTGATGTATTTACCTCTTTTTTTAATATAAGATCAATTTATTGTTTTACAATAAAATGTACATGTCAATATTAAAACAAAAAAATACACAATACATCCGTAATTATGTCGTGTCGAATAACCCACCTGTATCGTTCCTGGCGCAAAGGGTGCATGATGCTGGCCACGTTGCCTTATTGAATCACAATGGCCATCCTTTACCCCAGGAATGAACCAGCTGTGCAATTGTCTAAGTATACAGCGTAAAGCGAAGCGCTGAGACATCCTCGATCAAGATTTTCATTGGTCGATTTCCAGTGACGTCACCCAGTCCAACCAATAACAAACTGTATTAAGGCTCGACGCTATAAACTTAGAGAATTGCACAGCAGAGCAGGAGTAACCGCCTTGGTCGAGGACTTCATCAAGTAAATTAAGAATGTCACCTTTAGTAACAACCCTTCTGAAGTAATGGCAAATGCATTTTAGCTTCTCCATGATAGCATCCGAATCTGTGGCTTCATACAGCGAGTAGCTAAAACAAAGAAGACTATATTAATGTCAGTTTATGGTGTAAGATTTTTCACAATTAGATTACACTTGGTACTTTCCTCAGAGAATCAGATGGGAAAGACCCATGACAGTAGTTTTAGTTGAGAAAAACAAGGGGGTTAAAGACTAAACGGTAATCTACTCGGTTTCGTTTTCCGGTTATATTTGTATATGCGTATGAATACTTACGTATTGAAATTTATATATGGATATGAAGCATACTCTGAGAAGGTCTTCCTAGAATTTCTTCTCGGAAATGTGCAGAAAAATGCATTAGCGAGTAGGCATGCTACCTGCTGTTGTGACAGGGATACTGAACGATTTTTATGCTGCCTGCAATAAAAATGATATTTAAAGACATATTGTCATAAATTATTTTAAAGACATGTGTTTTTACGCCTGTTTTGTACAAAAGTGTAGGTACTGTTTCGCTAGTTTAAGTGCTATGGATGGATTCTAGAGTGTAAGTAAAGTATAACAGACATGAAAAGAACTTACTTCAGTAAAGGTATAGGCGTCTGTACCAATTTAGGGAGATCCAGAGCCAGCTTTGCAATCTCCGGTAACGTCACATCAAAGAAGTATTGTGATTCCTCTTCTTCTAAATACTAAAACAATAATATTATAGTGAATATTAATTTATCTTTTCAAAATACAAAATACCATGGTTTTTTTAATAAAGAATATTAGAACCGAAATTACTAATATTCCCTCTAAACCTCTCCAAATTGCTTGTGTTAGGAGTGGGTTCACATCGGTAGTGTAATGGCCACCGAGACCTTTCGATAGTAAGGCCGACTATTTAACTACTAAGCTATTGACGCTTTACAACAATACAAGTTAGGTGTGTGCAGTATCTACAAGTATTGTGTTTTATCTACCAACAGTATTTCTTATAATTGTTTGAATAACAAAAACATCTAAAAGGGACCAGACACAATAATATTGACAGTAAATTACATACTGAGCTAGTCTTATATTTTATATTGATATTTACAGCTAGACAGATATTAACATTGATATACACACAATATTTTTGGCAGTGTGAGCTTCATTGTCAATATTATTGAATGTGTGCAGTGCTCAATGATTGACAATATATTATATCCAAGATCCATACCTCATCAAACAACTTATGCAATCCCTTAAACTTCCAAATATTTCTGAACTTGGTGTTGTAACTTATGATAGCATTGGCAAGATCATGGCTGTTCCTCAGTGGCTTAGAGAGAGCCTCTTCTATCATCTCCCATCTCTTCTTCAAATGTGTTTCACCAGCACTCTGAAAATGTTTGTACATCTTTAACATGTGTTCTATTACTTTTATTCACTATGTATATGAGTATGCTAATAAAGCATAGATCTTTGTACATAAGGATTTAATTTTTTTTCCAAGAATAGAAATCTCCTGTCTTATACAGTGCTGCTCCAGTGTGAAAAACTATCTCTAATCTATTTAAGATCTGTCTAATGCTGTCAATGCAGTTAAAAGGATGTGCTTTGTGTAATGAAGACATTGAATTCCAAAATTCCATTCGCAAACATGTCAGTTATTGCAACAAAACATAGCCTGTGTTCTTTCTCAGTCTATACCCCCAATACCAAATTTCATCAATCAGACATACAGTTACTTTTGCATTAATAATATTAGTACAGAAGAATGGTGCTTTTTAATTATAGATTTAATAATACATGTCTAAATTGTATTGTCGATAATTATAATAAATTTCGATGTATTCGATTTGTCACATAATAAGTTTAGAATTTTTTTGTTAAAATAATAACTCACTAATATTATAAATTAACTCTGTTATAATGAATGTTGCTTTTTGGATAACCATAATATTAGTTTAATAATATGTGGATAACGCTGTAGTTATATAATTACAAATATGTTAATGATGAAGACCTTAGATTAAGGACATTATGTAACTGTTTGTTTTCCCAAATAAATAAAAATAAAACATTCTAACTTTGGTTCAGCTTTTTGTACCATTGTTGCCATTAATAACATAATAACAGTACACATCTCAATTTTTATACTAAATAAAAAAAAATTAAATCCTCCCTAGTGGGAGTATGCATAGATCTGGCTTATAATGGTACTACTTATTAAATGACTTATTAATTGTATTGATTGAAGGATTTATTGAAGGAGGTTGGACACTATGGTATTCCCGCCCCAATAGAGCAGTCCAACTGGGGAAGTAAATTTTTTTTCAGCTGTCACACAGTTTTAACTAGTACAGCTCTCAACATTCGACATATCAAATCTAGTTTTGTAATGCATAAACCAGTTTCCACATTATCTGTATTAATTTAATGATATGTGACTTAAATTACTATGTTTGAATCAATAAATATTATCTTATCTTATCTTACCTCTACCCTACAAGACACCATGGCTATAATAACCTTGTGTTGTGTTCCCGGCCGTGAGTAGGGTAGCCAGAGCTCCATCTAAAGGTGTCCTGATTGGGTCTTCTGCAGTGATAGCACAGAAACTCATTGTTCATATGGGGTCGGCAGTACGGGTGTGACTCCCATGGTGTTGCATATGTTAATAAATCACGGTAACCACTTTCCATCAGGTGTGCCGTGTGCTTGTCTGCCACCTTAGTTGTATAAAAAAAATACTTACATCATCCACAGGATACAAACTATGACTGGAACAAGGCATTCTAACATGTTCCGAGTCCCATTTATCTTGCCCGATCTGTGGTTTGGGAGGCCTATCGCTCGCTACGCAGCCGCTACTTGGTACATGATACAACACCGAGTGATTATACGATGGGGCAACTAATGGAAACTCTGGAGCACCCCACGGTGATTGCGACCCGTACAACTCAGTTAGTGGAACACCTCTCCAATGGTTATCACTTTCCGTATCAACATTCATGGTGAACAAACGTAAATATTTACTATTATCTGTAAATAGAACTTTATAGATATGGATAAACAAACTCCAATATAATGACTTTGTAAAAGTATACAAACTTGTAAATGTTCTGAATGTTAACTTTAGAAATAATTTCATTAAAAAAATCGAAGATTACTGAATATTTCAAATCAATTTAGTGTGTCATTTGATATTTTCGATAACTATCCACAAATCAAACTTGTGCTTGTGGCTTGTGACCTGTGCTTGTGACAAAACGGTTTGTGCTTGTCAAAAATGTTCACGTTTGTCAGATTTTTTTGTGATTTTTTGGTTCGTGACGTAACTAGTGATGTTACTGCGTTACTTTCACTAGCGATGTTACTCGGAGTACCCAAAACTATCCTATTGGAGTCAGACACATTTATTCATTTATCGATTACTTTCACATTATGTATTCTCTATTGAAAAGTTTTCTTTCGCTTTGAAACATTAGAGAAACAGCCACAGCAGTTTGGTGCTTTGACCCAAAACTGCGTGTTAACCTGAACATCAATTCTCTTAAAAAATGTTTGGGGTACGTACCAAACAATTACGGTAGGTTTAAACATTTCGTTCCAACATACCCTAAATCGTGCTGTGTTGTTAATTTTATAAAACCGCCCAATACCATAGTCAATATAGCATAATTGGGCATTTTCATGTAATTAAAATAAATTATTTTGAGCTCATTAAAATAAGAATTGCAAAAAAGGCGTAAATGTTACATCTGTTCTTGTTATATCTTTTTTAGTTATTTTTAAATATGCATTCAATCTATAATAGTAACTATTTGACAATAAAATATTATGACGTCATAATACATTATTTCATACAATTTTTTCTTATAAATTACCGTTTCGACATGTAATAAAAAGTAACTAATTTAACTACTCTGTCAAATTCCCAATTGTTTGTGGGCTCAACTAATTTATTTTACTCTATGGTTGCTCTATGGATTAGTGTCAAAAAGATAAATAGAAATTGTGCATCTTTTTCACAATAAATTAAATTATTAACGATACTGTTTTTATGAAAACGATAATGTATATTGTATACTAAAATAGTTGTATCTATTATTAAGAACAAGATTTATTTGCAGATTATATGTATAGAAGAAATAAACTATAATAATAAGTTTCAATCATGAATTTGGAATTACTTGGTATGTTTAACTTGATCATTCCTTATCTTTGTGTTATTGTTTATATTTACATGTTCATTATGAAGCATTCTATCCATATTTATTTACACGATTTGTTTAATACCTTTCAGAATCGTTCGGGCAAAATTATCCTGAGGTACGTTGTTTGAATTTGTTTGTATTGTGATGCAAATATATTAATACTACCGGTTGGAATTTGTGAAGATACTTATAAGAAAAATACAACAATTGTTAATAGATAATTACAATAAAGAACTTTAAAAGATATTTAATGAGTTATCCAAACTGTTAAGGTGCAAGTTATTTTACAAGTTTGTGATTAAACAAATACATAACCTCAATTTATTTAATCTGCTTTCAGGAATTTGACGGGACCCTTGATTCAATATCACTAGCCGCCACTTGTGCATTCAACAGAAGAGGTACTTTACTGGCAGTGGGGTGCAATGATGGAAGGATTTTTATTTGGGATTTTTTAACTCGGGGTATAGCTAAATCAATCTCTGCACATGTTTACCCTGTTTGTAGTCTAAGCTGGTCTAGAAATTGTAAAAAGGTATAACATCGTAACTTACTTTTACTGTCATAAGCAATCTTAGCTTTATTTTTCATACTGGAAATTGTTACTGCTAGACACTTACATAGTAAATATAATTAGTATACAATGTTTTAATTTTTTTAGTGAAATTTGTTTTTTATTGTTATTGTTTTAAATGTTGCAAAAAACAATAAACAAAAACCACCATCAATACAACTTGTGAGTCAACGCTTTGACTTGCTAACAATGAAAATAGTTCATAATTATTTCCATCCTATATAATATTCTTGAATAAGTATTCAGCTACACATGGTTATATGCAAAATAATATGCAATGATCAACTACCTGCAAAATCTAAATATAACATGAAGTCATTGGTATATATATTTATATTGTACAATGTGTACAACAATAATCAAACAAAATTGTATATTTTACAGCTTTTATCAGCTTCAACAGATCACAATGTATGCATATGGGATGTTCTAACAGGAGAATGTGAACAGAGATACAGGTTCCCAACACCGATACTTAGGGTGCAGTTCGATCCTAGAAATGACAGACGGTTTCTAGTCTGTCCTATGAGACACGCAGCGCTGCTGGTTGACACAGAAGGGGAACATAAAATATTGCCTATTGATGAAGATGTGAGTGAATACAGTTTTATACATACACATACATATACATATAATCACGCCTTTATCCCTGGAGGGTTAGGCAGAGGTGATTTAACACCCATATTTCACCAATAATTGTATTCGGTCCCATGTAATAGGGGGTGAGCCTATATCCGTATTCCGGGCACTATTATTGACTCCAGCCATGCATCTGAGGCTGAGTCTGGGCTGTTTATATCTGTCTGATGTTAAACAGCCCAATCCCTTAGTCGCCTTGTACGACACCGCATGGGAAGAGATGGGGTGGCCCTAATTCTACTCTGCCGAAAACCACGCGGAATTTTTATAATTTTTTTTAAATAAGGTACTAGACAATTCAGTGCTTTAAAAAATGATGGACAGTTAAAGCATCAATAAATACACTATTACATTTTACCACTAGAAGTAAACACATCAGCTTATAGCTGCTTGTTGGCACACTGCTTGTCACGTGTGCCGCTCTATGTGCAAATATCTTCTTTGTTCTACCCTACAATTGTAATCTGGCTTGTACCTATACTATATGCCTTTTGTTGCTATGTTGAGTGGAATCCAGAATTGGTGTCGCGAACAAGTCATGTGGCAACTACATCACACATCAGAATGTGCGACACTCACGTCTGTTTCCGCTCAACACTGCAGACGCTATAGCCCCTAGTACTAGATGCATTTAAGGCATTGTTAATAGCCTGTCTGCATTTTGTTTCAGGGCGATATAAATGTAATAGCATCATTTGATCGACGAGGTGATCATGTGTACACAGGCAATGCAAAGGGGAAAATACTTATTTTAGACTGTCAGTCATTAGCGCTAAAGGCTAGTTTCAAAATAACCGTTGGCACATCAAGCACAACTAGCATCAAAAGTATCGAGTTTGCGAGAAGAGGAGAGTGAGTACCTACCCTTTCAATATTCTTTAAATCTTTCTCAGTTGCACATAAAGTCGAATAGGCTATTTGACAAGGTTGTCTGATTCTTGCCAATACTGCTTAATATGTTAGTTTGTTCTAGAAAAAATCCCATGCAAAATAAGATATTATCTAACCCAACAGAAACTATGTCTTTTTATTATTTTTAATTCCTAAAGTAACTTAAAATATAAACAATCAAATTCAGTCCAAATTTTTTACTTTTTAGATTCTTCATTACATTTCAAATTAATTTTATTATGAATTATACACATATAAACGCAACGTCAACCGAGATAAATGCGATATTCTCTAAAACTCCATACATTTGTTCTACGTGCTACTGGCGCGTGACGTCACTCGCAAGTACGATTTTGTATAGAGCGTTTTGGCCGGCTTGAGAAATTGAATTTTCAAAATTAAATATCTTTAAAACTATTTGTCGTAAGAAAATTTATCTTTAGGAGCTCATTATATTTTACTAAAGTGATCATTTTTGTCAATATTTTTTTTTGTCAAATAGCCTATTATGGGGGAGACGTCAGTCTCAGGGGAAAGAATAGTTGCACGAGATGTGAGTACATAGTATATTTCACAGATTGATTTACACTGATAATGTTTACGGGGTTACAATGCCTGAAAGTCAGTAACACTACGTCGAATACAATAATTATTGTTCCGGCGAGCTTAGGTCCGGTAGGTACCAGCGACGTAGTGTACGTAGACGTGTGCGTAAGCGCGGTAGCCGGCGGACTGCCCTTGCGGCCGTGTGTCGAACTAACCGCTTATGTGGGAGAGGGAGACGCATAGCGTGCGGGCAACCGTCCACGCGTGGCGCGAATAGAATGTATAGGGATCTGGGTTGCTATACTATTGTTAATTTGATTGTATAACACATCTTTGCCTACATTTTTGCATATTTTCAGCTGTTTCTTAGTAAATACTTCAGACCGCGTCATAAGAGTATACGACACCAATACAGTTCTAAGGTGTGGTATGAACGGTGAACCAGAACCTATCCAAAAACTTCAAGATTTGGTTAACAAGTAAGTGGTTTTTTATAACAGTAATATACACTTGTGGACACATTTATTGGCCCACCTCATGGCCCCTACCTAAATATGATTGATAGATTGAACAAAAACTATTGATGCAGTTTTAAACCTGATACATTTTACCATGTTTTTCGATCGTATTGTTTTAAATTTCAATTTAGAATACCACACGACATGGAGCTACGCCTAACAAGTCGGGTATGCGCCTTGATGAAGGCAGTTGATCTTTGAATAAAAATGCTCTCCGTTACGTCAGTAGACCATCTTCCTTCCATCATTGCCATCTAATGCAATTTTAGACTCATCGTTAAAGAGTACACGGCTCCAATGCTGCTGAGTCCAATTTAAATGAGTGCGCGCGAAAAGAAGACGCACTGTTCGGTGGGCTCGCGTTAGGTTGGGGCCATTAGCTGGTTTGTGTGGTACCACATCGCGTTCTTTTAACCTATATACTGGATACTCCGTGGAAGTCGCGAAGTTGGTTTTGTATCTCAATGGAGGTAAAGTGACGATTTCTCTAGCTGGTCGTCACGATGAATCAATCCTACCTTTCGTGATCCGAGATCGTGGCCTTCCTTGGCGACGAACAAAGCCGCCAGTCTCTAGGTTCCTCTGATAATCATTTCGGACCGCAGATCGACTTAAATTAAGTTGAACACTCATATTTCTTTGGCTGTATCCGGTCTGGATAAGTGCCACAGCTTGGGCGGCGACTTCAGGCGAAGCATCCATAGATTATTGATAGAACCTCACCTTAATGTTAAGAATAAGTAATGTTTGTTGCAAAACCAAAGAGAAAAATCACACTTTCAAGAATTAAAGCCAAGTAAACCAATAAATACAAGTTTTCTTAGTATTCAATTGTTTGATATCAACGAACAGGCTCCAAATTGTCTTTTGTTTCTTTAAAAAAAACTGAAAATGCAAGGTGGGTCAATAGATGTGTCCACAAGTGTAGTATACAAACATTATATAGCACATGGTGTACTCGGTTTGACCTGCATTTGACTCAACTATAAACCTGACAAGCAAGGATTGAAATAATAGTTCTTTGGATCTTTGAGAAAGAAATCTCTATACCAAATCACCGATAATTTTTTTTATACTACGTTTTGCTCGCTCGCCAATAAGAAGGATTTGGTCTCCCTGATGAGATATTTATAGTCTCAGAAAAGAGGGTCACCATTACTTTCATGTACCATATTACAATATCGCAAATGTAAAAATAAATTTAAACTAAACGGTCGCAATATTTCCCTTCCCAATAGGCTTAATTAGACCTTTAAACCTCTGTGGGTTGCATTAAAAATGTATGCACCAGTCATGAGATCACCATTTTACACCGCACGTATTGCATAAAAAAATAAAGTATTAATTTATCGTTATATTTATTACACAGAACAACATGGAAGAAATGTTGTTTCTCTGGCGACGGCGAGTACATTTGTGCGGGCTCGGCGAGACAGCACGCCCTATACATCTGGGAGAAATCCATCGGTAACTTGGTGAAAATCCTTCATGGAACGAAAGGAGAATTGCTGCTCGATGTCGTGTGGCATCCCATCAGACCAATCATCGCTAGCATCAGTGCAGGTAAAGGCCAACCTGTTTACATCCTGTCTTTTTTCTACTAATATTATAAAATGTTTGTTATTCAATGACAGCACCAACCTGAAATTGATGTAGGGATAGAGTATAGTCTAAAAAACCACATAGGCTTTTAATTCCGGGAATAGGTACCCGTGAGTTGCGGAAACGGAATAAAAATTACATGGCAACAGCTTGTATTAAATAGTTTGTATAGAGGGTGAATCACCAGTAAAAAAGGAATTCTAGGAGGTAGGACACGGCGGTATTTTTGCCCAATAGAGCAGTCCGACTAAGGATCCATCCTACAGAATACCGCGGCCATAATAACTTCGTGTTGTGTTCCCAGCGGTGAGTAGGGTAGCCAGAGCTCACTGGAGAATTTGTACTGGCAGCTGGAAAACTTGCCCAGATTTGTTTTCTACACTGACGGCACAGAAACTCTGTGCTTACAGAATCGGCAGGGCGAGCCTGGCTCTGGTGTTACACACGTCCATAGCCCACGGTGACCACTTTCCATCAGATGCACCGTGTGCTTGTCTGCCACCTAAGTGGTATAAAATAAAATAAAAAGCCTCTAGATACATCCTGAGTAATAAGAGCGGCAATGTCTTTTCTTTGACAATGCGTTGTTGCTTCTGGGTTACCTTCTTTTGAGATGTTTTTTAAAAGTCCTTTCTGAAGCTTCCCTACCTTTATTAAAGAGAGACGCGGCGGGGCTGCGCAATCCAGCTGGGTCTCCTTGTAATAAATAGAGAGCACATGAGGGCCTCGGTAGTTGAAACTGCACAGACTGGTAAAGACCTCCACCCAGTCAATCTTGGTAGAGAGTAAACAAAGAAAATAATCTTTATTAATTTTTAGGAGTGGTATCCATTTGGGCACAGAACCAGGTGGAGAACTGGTCGGCGTTTGCGCCAGACTTCAAAGAGTTAGACGAGAATGTGGAGTATGAGGAGCGCGAGAGTGAATTCGATGTTGAGGACGAGGACCGCTCCGTAGACCAGACTGGGGAGAGTCACGATGATGAGGAAGTTGAGGTTTGTAGGCACTATTTATTTTTATTATTAGATATCTCTTTATTTTATTTTTTCGTGTGGAAGATTTAGAGATTGCATATAATATTGCTGTCGTAGGTGGATGTAACGACATGCGAGCCCGTGGCGGCCTTCTGCAGCTCAGACGAGGAAGGCGAGGACGAGAACATGTTATCCTTCTTACCGATAGCACCAGAGATTGAAGACCCAGAGGTAAAACCCATTTCACTGATATAAGTATGCGATATTCAGGTTAAAGAATACAGAGCGCCGGCCAGAGGGTGACGGGTGGAGCCGCCTGTCACCCTGACAGAAGCAGGCCGCGGCTGCTCCCAGTTTCCGGGGACGAGTTGGGGATTCTGTGGTCCCCACACCTGAGGAGACGGTCAGATCGAGAGATATGACCCGGGGTGCGAGGGATATGACTGTTAACCTCACCTTCGGCAACCAAAAACGACCCACAGGCGTCATGCGTTTTAGTCGGTTCGAGTTCGACATAACCTCTCCCACCGGCTCCGGTTAAAAATACGTAAAAAATACGTTAAAAATAAAGGTTAAAGAAGAATACAGCTGTCCTGCATCCGACATTAAATACATGCCCTAAATTTTCGCTTATCACTTCTAATATTTCTACCTACCTTCAAACTGCGAACTTTGGGTGTAAATTTACCCCTTTACGATTCTGAAATATATATTATGAAACAGCTGTTACACCGGTGCTCCACGCGATTGGCTGTCTGTTATCGAGACCTAAGCTATCCCTTTCTGAAGTCTAATCTTCTCCACCACATTTTTTGATCCAGTCATTTAGACGTGAAAACGTAGCAGACAGTTATTTTAACGTGACGTGGGTGTAATTATTAAAGCAAGAGACAATTGAGTGAGACTACCAATACAGAATGTAATTTTTTCAGGACGGATGGGCAGCTACTCAAGAAACTATAACACCAACAGAGACGCCTGAAAAATTGGAGCCTGCCACTAAAAGACCCAAAAGTAAAACATACGACATACCGCTGAAGATAGCGCCCCCTGGTGAGTTTCCCCAAGCTTATTTTCTTTCTTAGTACCGATTTCTATTTAGTTGTCGGCAATCAGGTTATCTCCCGTGGGTGTCGTACTATCCGAAAAATCACTATCGAACTTTTCTTCATCCGAAGTAATTACTATAGAACATCAGTATTATATTTGGGGTGTACAGGGGCTTAGGGCCTCACCCGCTAAATAATGAACTAGGCTCTGGCGCAGGCTTGAGGTCGATTTAGATATGATAGTCAATAAACCATTCAAACTTCATACATTTTTCTTCGAGATTCAAAGTAACTGAAAAATAGATGTGAAAGAAATGCATAAGATATTATCGCTCAGTGTCTATATTTTGTTTCAGAACAACCTCTATCGTTTGGAGGCAAAAACAAGCAAGCAGCTGGCAGTAAGAAGGTAGCTGGACGTCCCCGTAAATAAATATTTGAATCAAATCACACATTTACATTTTATTTTTTCATCGTCATTGTCGTTACGAAACTTGCCCTGCGAAGTAGGGAGAGGTGCTCCCTACTTCGCAGACCAAATTTCGTAAAAAAATAAATCCTATAATCCGATTGCAGTGAACTGCCGCGCCCAATTTTTTCCTGCATTTAATTTGTATGGGAATATTAAGTCCTAGAGGGAGTTTGGCACCGCAACCTATATTGACGTGCTTAGAAATAGGAAATCACCTTTCAAAGGAAATAAATACTAATAAAACTGTAGGAGAAAACATTTATTTTTTCAAAAAAAAAATGTCATTGATCTCATTAATAAAATTCGTATTTCAGAGTATACTGTAAGTACCTATCGGTCATATATAAATAAATCTCACTTAAACATAACCAAAATAATAATACATTCGCCTATTCGAGACCAAAAAGACTCAATAATATATAATATTTAGTCCCTAACTCTAAACTAAACGTACTACGCTAACACATAATATCGTACAGGAGGCGACGCCGCCGGGCGTCGGCCTCCGGCTAACCGCGTCAGTGTTACCGCCGGCGGCGCCGCCCCGCCCGCGATCGCTATACCAATTCACAAAAATATACATTCGACGCGCGCTAAACAAGGGCGCGGGAGTTCCACGGGAGACGCGGCTCTATGGCTTCAAACATAGCGCGGGCGCGGTCGTCTTCGGTGATTGAAGGAAGTCGGGGTATTGGAACACAGGTGAAGAACTGTTTCTAGCAGCGGAGCAGTAAAAAGGAAAGGAACGTGGTTGCAGAATATCAATAACCCGCGCCCGCGTCATGAGTGAACGGTTATAGGGGAACGAGCACATACGATGGAAATAACGACGATAGCCCGCTCTTCGAGCCACTGCTCTCGCTCCACGCGCGTGTCACGGCGGGCGACCCGCGCGACTCCGGCGCTGACTTGACCCGCGATGGCCATAGACCCGTGGTACAGCCGCGCCCGCGCTGTGTGTTCCGAGTTTAAATATAAGTTAGTATCCCGCTAGCGCGTGCACGGCGGCGGCTACGCGTCGATGTCGTCGTCCTCGTGCTGGCTCGAGAAGTACGACACCAGGCCCCCGAACACGCTGCCCTCCTCGCGGCCGGGCGCCCGCGCCGCCGGCTCGCCGTCCGGCGGCGGCCGGCCCGGCGCGGGCTCGGGGCTTCGTGGCGGCGGCGAGCCCGCCTTCACGGGGAGCGCCTCCAGGCGCGCCGGTGACGTCACGCGCTCGGGCGGCGAGGCGCGCGCCACCTCGGGGTACTGCGGCACGAACGGCGCGGCGGCGGGCGAGGCGCGGCCGGCCGCGGGCCCGAAGGGCGGCCTTAGCGCGGGCCGCAGAGGCTGCGCCAGGTAGGGCGCGGGCGGCAGCTCCAGCGCGAGCGGCGCGGGGCTGCGCGGGCGCGGCTCGCCGGCGAAGTGCTGGTGCAGCGCGGGAGGGCCCCGGGGCGGAGCGGCGCCGCGCTCAGCGGGCCCGGGCGCAGGCGCGGGCGCGTAGGGCCCGTACGGCCCGTACTGCGGCGCGTAGGGGCCCAGCGGGTACCGCGGTCTCCTGTCCTTGTTCTCGGTGACTTTCATCTTGGGGTGTCGCGGGGGCTCGTCCCTAGGCGCCGGCGCCGGGGACGGTTCCCGCGTCGGCGAGCCGGTCGGGGAGCGATAGGCCTCGGGTTCCGTCTTGACTTCGGCCTTTATCCGGACTGGCGGCTCGTGATCTATCGGTGGGGTGGACCGGGGAGGGCCGGACGGCGACGCGATCGGTGGTACGCGATTGGGGGGACCGCCGAGACCCGGGGGTGGACCTCTTAGCATCGCCAGCTGACCGGGTCCTACGGGTCCCCCGAGAGAGTTCGGAAGGCCGTGTGGACTCGTCGTAGGTGGCAAGGATGGTGGACCGGGCGCATGAGGTCGATGCAAATTCATATGACCGTGCCCTGGGGGAGACGGTCCATGGCTCGGTGGTGGACCATGCCCAGGGGGTGACGGCCCATGACCTGGGGGCGGACCGTGAACAGGAGGAGATGGTCCATGTCCGGGTGGTGGACCGTGTCCTGGTGATGGGCCATGACCTGGTGGCGGACCATGGCCCGGAGGTGGGCCATGGCCAGGCGGTCCATGACCAGGAGGCGGGCCGTGACCAGGTGGACCATGACCTGGCATAGGTCCGTGTGGTCTTGTCATGGCATGGGGAGTATTGTTTGGCGCTGGTGAGTTTTGACCAGTAAATGGTACCCTTTGATAAGCGGGATGTGCAGATAATCCCCGCATATGTTGGTAGTATTGTGGCGGATACTGTCGCGAATGCATGGGGTACATGGGCATGTTCTGTGGCGGCCGTGGACCATACGGTGAACCGCCTCCTGGGTACATCATTGGGCCTCTGAAACAAGAATAATTTAACTCCTCATTATCTTTTATTTTTTGTAAATCTGATATTACGAATATTATTTATAAAGACATTTCGGTTTAGAACCCTTCAAGTGAGATATATTTTTTTCTGAAATGAAACGTAGAATTTTGACCATATTATTTTTGACACTTAACTAATAAATATAATACTGTATAGATGAAGTTAAATACCTGTATTGTTGGTTGATCATGTGTGGCATTCTTGTGATGATGCTTGGCTCTTCGGTGATCGGTTTGAACGGCTGCGGTGAACCAGCTACTGACAGCGTACCTGAGAATGTTAAATATGTATATTCGACGATATGCTTAGATTGAAGTAATGAGCAACGTGATAGCATAGATGTTTAGCGAATTATCATATTTTTGCTATGAATAAACCCTACAATTGCAAATACTGGTAGAATATTAAAATTATAAGAGAAATTAATTTTAAATTAGGTTTTCTACATACCTTCTCTTAAAACATTCTGCGGATGGTCAGCTCTCGGTTGCAAGACCCCTCGCAACTCCATACGCACTTGCAAGCGTGGCACAGGAGGCCTTTCTCTCATCTCCCCGCCAGGTCCAGGAGACCCACCCGGGGGCCCGTGAGGCCCTCCAGGGTGCCCGTGAGGCCCACCCGGAGGCCCATGAGATCCACCCGGTGGCCCGTGAGGCCCACCCGGTAGCCCATGAGGCCCACCCGGAGGCCCATGAGGCCCGTGCGGAGAGCCGAAAGATGGGTGATGAGGTCGCGGGCCTGGTGGTGCATGAGAGAAGGGTATAGGAGCCGGTCCTACATATTCCATCTTTTCTCTCTTTACACGTTTACTTTCTTGCAATGCGATGCGTGCGAGACGTTTTTCTTCTCGCTCTTTCGCCTTGAGTTCCTTCATTTTCTCCTTTTCTTCTTTCTTCTGTATTCGTTCGAGACGTTTAGCTTCGCGCTCCGCTAGTTTGGCCTCGCGTTCTTGACGCTTTCTTTCTCTCTCGACCTGAGAAGTATACAAAAAAATTACGACTTAGATTTATGCCGAAGTTAATAAGAATAGTATGCAAACATGTTTGAGAAAAAGGTTATCAATTTAAAAAATTATAGATCTTAGTATACAAAGTACTTACTTGATTGGGTTTCACAGGTGAGCCATCTGTTCTGAGATCTGTAAAAAGAATTATACATTATTTTATGCAACCATAAAGACATGATTCGTTCGTTGGCAGTCCAAGGTCCAAAAACATTGATATAACATGAGAGATGTCGTTTGTGCGTTGTCTTTTTCAGGGGGGATTTAGAAAGGCGGACATTGCGAAATAAATAGGGACGACTAGTACACCTACTGATTTAAGGACTAAGGACACAAACGGTCAGACGGCAGTAACTGCCATATAAGTCAATAGAGGATAAAGAGCAGGATAGTTTCAAAATGTAAGTAGTGGATGCCACTGGGGCTGACGCTGCTATGAGATAATGAATACTTAGTAATAGGTAATATAAAAATAGTATCAATGCAGTGAACATGTAGGTGGCGCCCAACAAGGGGCGCCACCTGATGTATACCTCAGGACCTGCATTTTGGATCAAAAATATCTATACACGCACAATGTGTATTGCGATGTCTTGGATCTCTTTTGGGGATAGCACGGGGTGGAGTAGCTCAAATACACCAAATATAGATTAATACAAAAATAAGTTGAAAACTAAACCCAACTACTGAAAAATCGCGCTTTAAAAAGTATTAAACAAGAAAATATCAAAGATAACTGTGGTCGTATGCCACTTAGTCTAACAAAATAATACATTCTAGGAAAAAGTGGCATCCGACCATGGCTATCCTTGATATTTTTTTGTTTAATTCTTTTTTAAGTGGGACTTTTCAGTAGTCGGGTTTTAGTTATAAATAAATAAAATAAAAATAATTTATTTCGGACAACAACGAATCCATATCTTGTTAGTAACAATATAACCACTTAAAAATATGTTAGTAAAAAATTTGCATTGTCTTTGTTTGTCATTTATTGTCAAAATTATTTAATGTCAAAATAGAGGAATAGAAGTAATGTCACGCAGTAAAAATCTAAACTATTTTGTCAAATTTGTAATTTATTTATTAAAATCAATATAAAATTTTTAAGATACTAGTATGTCAAGTCCGCCATTCAATTAATAGAATTATTATATTTTTAATTATATTGTGAATTTTTGCGCTTATTTATCAGTGTCATTACCCCCACTGTCCCTACTTAGACACTATTTTTGTGTCCGAGATACATTCACGGATCCACTTAATTATAATAGGCGAGTCCCATCGATCTGCCATAGTTTTCAGAATGGTGTTGGAGCTGCCCCGCAATCTACAGAGCAATGAGACAGTTTTCTTTCTCATTATGGTTTGGAAGCTATCCACGCAAGCCTGGGCGAACATGCCTGATGCGCTGCAAAATCGAGGCAACCCCATCAACATCCTGAAGGCGTTGTTGTATTGGACACGCAGTGCACTGATGGCCGTCTGCCTATAGTTGAACCAGAGGCTACAAGTATAGAAAACTTGGCAGTATGCTCTGAATAATGTCAGTTTTACTGGCGTACTACAGCGTGCAAACCTTCGTACCAACATATTACAGCGCACCGCCAGCGCCCTGCGTTCCCTTTCGATGTCTACTTCATCTCTGAGGTCGCTAGTTAAAAAATGTCCTAAGTATTTAAAACTATGTACCCGCTTAAGGTCTGTCCCGTTAAGTTTAATACTAGGTACAGATGCGGGACACTTTCCGCCAACGGCCTCAAACACCAAGTATTCGCTTTTGTTTGTATTATAAATGAGACCATGTGTTTCCGCATATTGCTCGCACACCTGAAGCAATTTCCTAGTGGCGTTGATCGTTGGACTCAGCAGCACCATGTCATCTGCGTAACTGATATTGTTGACACTGACGTCATCCACGCGACAACCAAACTTCATACTGCTGAGTTCAACGATCAATTCATTTATATACAGATTAAATAGGCGAGGCGAAGTCAGGCCGCCCTGTCTCACGCCGCACTCCAACCTATAAGACTGTGAGAAACTACCGCCCCACCTCACGCAGTTTTCCTGGTTGAGGTACCAGTACTGGAAGATGCGCAACAGTTCTGCTGGTACTTTTCTATTCCGAAGCTTTCTCCACAGTACGTCATAGGAAACGCGGTCAAAAGCACGAGAGAGGTCCAGAAAACATGCAAATACTGGGGTCTGTCTGTCCGTGTAATACTTAACCGTATGTTTTAAAGCAAGAATAGCTGTTTCTGTTGACAATCCGGACCGGAAACCAAACTGTGCATCGTGCAGCTGCAAGTAACTATCTAGATGTGTATCCAGCAGGCCGTCTAGCACCTTCGCAACAATAGTTGCCAGTGAAATCGGTCTATAATTTCCCTTGTCCGCTACATCACCTGTCTTATTCTTAATTATTGGCACCACTATAGTACGCATAAGATCAGCGGGAAGATACGAGTGGCACATACACAGCGAATAGAACATGGACAGGACTCTTGTTAAATGAGGTCCTGCGTACCGCAGGTGTTCGACGCTGAGACCATCGTGACCAGGGGATTTCCCTCTAGTCATACCTTTAATCACATTTGTAACTTGCTTGGACGAAAAACGAATGAAATCACTGTCACGACAGATCTCATCGTCGACCACCCGCGACACGTTCAGAGGTGAGTGCACTTTAAAGTGCTTAACAAACATGTTAGCAATGGACAGGGGTTCATTCGCGCCATCTACAGTGTCCGGTAACCCTGGTTTGACATTAAATTTGCCCGTTGCCTTCCAGAAAAGTTTAAATTTTTGATTTGAGTGATGTGAAGCCATTTTATCACATTTTATTTGATGTTGATTAGTTTGACACCACTTCAATCTACTTTTAAATACCTTGCGACTTGTACACATGTCCTCATATATAGGTCCTTGTACGGGCTTATTATATAATAACCACATTTGATATTTCAGTCTCGCTACCCCATGTGCCTCTCGAACATATTTATTCCACCCTGTTATCTGCCCTTTAGCAGGTTGGGGTCTCATCAGGTGAGTCCGTTGCGCTGCGGACGCCAGAATACTCACAATTTTTGTATACATACTATCCAGTGTCCTACAGTGTTCCACACTGTTACAATGAGAATTACTACACATTGCAAAGTTTTGAGGATAATGAATATGCCGCAGTTCATCATTACAAAGTCTACAATACTCCTTGATCTGCTCATCACTCCTGTCACCCCAGATGGCTTTATTAATTATACCACTATTTGGATACGGTAAGGACTTCATAGTATCAATATTACTAGTTAGAATGACAGGAAAATGGTCAGACCAAAGCACATCATTTATTACTTTTACATTTTCGACACTCATAAATGCAGATTGTGTAACAACGCAGTGATCCAGCCATCGTTGACACCCATGCGTATCACTGATGTAGGTGTAACACTCAGATTGAGCGCCAAGTATCTCTGCATCAGCACACAACCAGCTTTGCTCAGAACAAAAGTTCATAAGTTCTATCCAAAATGACTCACCGGGATGTGCATTATAGTCCCCGAGCATGAAAACCGTCCCGCAGTCACCAGACTCCACAATAGCGCTTATTTCACCCAAGCACTCCGTAAATTCATTTAAGTTATGGCTAGTATCCGTTGGCATATATACACTAAACACAATGAATGAACTATTATCGAGCGACACCTGTACTGCCACCAGACGATCACTTTGACAATCTATAACCTTAACTGATTTAAATATACACTTCCGCCAGAGTATCGCGACGCCACCATAGGGTCTTCCCTTTAACAGACATTTGGAAGTGTCGACAGCTGACTTGCCTGTATAATAGAAATCTGTGTGCACCTGACCCAGCAGTGGTATATCTTCTGGGAGAAGCCATGTCTCCTGTAGAGCAACTATATCAGCTGATTGGCACAGTGATCTCACCCCCTCAATAGACCGCTTCAACGACTTGCAATTAAAAGTAACAAATTGACATTTATCCATAAAAACAAAATTAGGTATTTGGCTTCAATACTGCTGCTGTTTTGTATTTATTCTGTACAAAACGACGAAACGTAATACCACTAGGCCATAAATCATCACTTAGAAATACATTTAATTTACTTCTGGGGACGTATAGCTTGTAGGAACTATAACTTTTCGGGGTCTGCCTATTGATTTGATACAATGTCACTTCCTCCATTGTTTTCTCTTTGATATATGAGGTTATATCACTCTCAGCTGTATCTTTCGAAACATTTGAAATATAAATAGGTATTTTTACTTCTGACGCCTTGAATTTGCCGTCTGTTTGTATGCTTGCTTTTCCAATCTTGGCCCTTAAGAAACTACTCTTTTTCTTATATTCCACTTTCTGCCAACCATCCCCTACCTTTTGCTTCTTTTGGTCACTCGTGCACAAAACGTCTGCAAATGTTTTGTTAGTACCAACTCGATCCAAACTCATGCTAACGGTTTTTAACTTCGAGCTAGCCTTGTTTAAGCACATAGTAGGGGACCGTCCGCCATGTCCCGCCTCCGCGATATGGTGGGACGGTGAGAGTGAGATATCGCTATTTCGGTCTCGCTCGTTGCACTCAAGCGATGTATGCGCAAATGTATCTTGTAACGGCCGTGATGATTCGATCTCAGTTGTGGTTAGCTGAGTTTTTTGTATACCCTCAGATATTGGACAAGAGAATTCGTCAGCGTTTTCTGATATTTTCGGGCTTGGAGTCGATTCAAATGAATGCTGTAATGCCATAGGACCACTGTCGAAAATACTGTGAACCATATTTCTATAGGATGTGTCTCTCCTCGCGTTAACAAAGTCAAACTGATTATTAACAATTGACGCTTGTTTGAGTGAATCGATTTCCCTCCTCAGTTCTAACAGCTGACTGGATGTAACGCACTCGCTTTCAAACGTTTTCATTTGTGATTGTAACAAAACAATATCTTTCAACATCCTGGTGACGTCTACATGGTCAAAAGTCACTGGCGGCAACTTTTGCAAATCACGGGCAACAAACGTAGGTACAATTTCCGGATCAGTCTGTTTCAATAGGCCGATGATATCGTCAATATCTCTTCCACTTTTTCCTTTATTTCTTCGGGTTTTACGTTTCGAGTCCGGTACGGATTCAAATAACAGCCGTTTCGAAGATGCTATTTCTACCTCTGAAAACGAGTCTATACACAGCCTAATAAGCGACACCTCATCCATGACATCCGCCTTGTTCTGAATGAAAGCTAATAACTCGTTAATCACGATATTACAGTTTGCACATTTCAAAATATTAGACGCCATTGCGCTCGACCGCACCTACGAAGTCGGCCGGATCACACAACCGTCACACGCGAGTGACAGCGTAATTTTTTTATTTATATTATTTTGGGACAAATAACAGCTATAATTTAAACATATTTATAATGTAATAATTCAGCCCTTTCAGATGATTTGGTATCATCATCATTAATACACGGTATATTTATCTCAATTTATTTTTTAACACAAAACTTTTTGACCTCAACTTTTTGAACGTTTGGGCGTTACTTTAGATTCAGTGATACGTCATAGTCTATAACCAGTGGCCGATCAAGACGCTTCTAATGATACCTCATTTGTCCAGTTCTAATAAGTAGTTCAGGAGCTATGAAGGAACAGAAGAACCTACATACACACACACATAGCCTGTCAAAATCATAATCCTCCTTTGGCTTTGCTGTAGTCGGGTAAAAACAATCCGCGACAGGGCGTCGTTTATCTCGCGACTTAAGTCCTAGATATGTATCCTGAGGTGTAAGAATGTAGTGTGTAGCTAGTACAGACGGCACTCACCCTTGATCTTGACGCCGATGAGCTTGGACAGCGCGTCGTCGCTGGCGGGTGCCTCCAGTACCAGCCCGCCTCCGCTAAACCCGACGGCTCCAGAACCGCTCCCGCTTACGCTTCCGCTCCCACCTCCGCGCCCAGTACGTGCACCTCGGGGCCCCCTGGAATAACGTTACTTCGTTTTATTCTCCTATTATTCAAAAAAGGAATCGGTTGTATATGTAGGCAGTCCGGTGGACTTCGGTCTTTCAGAATACACTTCAAATTGATAACGATTTGAAAAACTGATACATTAAAAGCACTGGAACCCGTGGGATTGCGAAAGATTTTTAAGACTGTAAAGAATGCTCTTGTAGTGTGCAAGGAGCTGGGGGTTGTGGTGTGGTCTCTGCCTACCCCGGAGGGAAGATGCATGAGTATACGCACCGGGAACCGCGGCCGCCTCTACTACCTCGGCCGCGCATCGGTCGAGGCGTTGCTACCCCACCGCCCGCTATCGAGCCCGCTAACGCTCCCGCCTCCGCGCCTTCTGCCGAGGCTGCCGCCGCCGCTTCTGTAACAATCGATACGTAAATGTTAACTACAACTATATATCGTCAGTGGCTTAGTGGTTAAGGAGTCGGTCTTACGATCAAAGGGTCCCGGGTTCGAATTTTGGCCATTACACTAACGATGTGAACCAAATCCTAACACAAGTAATTGAGCTTAGCTGGAGGGGTTAGGCGGAATATTTGTAATTTCGATTCTAATACTCTCATACACCATACCACACCTCCATGAAGGTTAAGTTTCATATTCAATGTTACTTATAATATTACTAACCACTTATGTTACGTGTTGCTTGATATAGTTAAGACTCTGCTGTTATTTAAATAATTTGTAAAAATAACCTTGTTAGTGTGTGGTATAGTACTCCTAACATGTTATGTCTACCTATAAGTATATGTACCGCGGTAGCCTAGTGGTATGGGTAATGGACTGCTGAGACGAGGTCTCGGGTTCGATCCCAGGTTTAACCATGGCGCACACCAATGACTTTTCGATGCTTTTCGAAGTTATGTGTGTATTTATCGCAGGTTTATAAGTGCCCGGTTAATGGCAATAGGCTCGCCACCTATTACATTGGGACCTAAACATAAACTGGCGAAATGTGGGTGCTAGCACCTCTGCCTACCCCTTCGGGGATATAGGCGTGAGTTTATGTTATGTTATGTTATGTATGTTATAAGTATATGTAACTATTACATTATGAAGTGTACCTACATATTTGGGTGTCCAATCATTTGACAAAAAACAAATGACAAATTTTGATTTACAAAATAACGTTTGACAAAATTATACTTAATAAATTTACCTTTTACAAACTATTGTTCAACAAACTATTCATTTGACAAATTATTTACCAGAAAAAATTTTGTTATGTCAAAACATCATTTCATAAAAGGGATTATTTTTAAAAACATGTAGTAGGCAAAACAATGTATAGCATAAATAACATTTAACAAAAGGTTATTAACTGAATTAAAATCGCTAGGTTAGGTTAGGTTAGAACTGCGACCACCGAAACTACCAGAACCGAATTCTACTTATTTATGTTAGTTAAGGCAGTGTGTGTTTTTGTTTTTTTTAAAGTTATCTTCTATTATTTTGTAAAAACATCAATTAGACTAACGAATTATTCAGTCAAATAAACATTATTACAATAATATTATGAGTAGTGAAATATTTGCGAAGTACAACATTTGCGGAACCTGTATTTTGTCAAACGATTGTTTTTAAAGTAATATGTTTTAAAAATGAAAGTTTGTCAAATGATTAGTTTATCTAACTTTGTTTTTAAAATGATAATTTGTCTTACTTTTTTTATAAAATAATAGTAAACCAGATATTTGCTATATGAACAGTTGAAAATAAAAATGAAAATTTATTTATTCGTAAGAGACACGGTGAACATAAAGGTGTTAATTTTTCCAGTGTGGATAGTACAGCATATCCCGCCTGCATTAGGCATACGAATTTTTTACATTGTTGTTATCTCATATAAATATAAACATCATTGGTTAGTGCTCCATAACCCATTATACCTGCACAAATTACACAGTCGACATTACATTCGAAACAAAAATAAATTATTATAAGTAACTAAGTATACAAAATAAATTCATGAATTATTTAACAGATGTCTTAATAATGAATGCGATAGAACAAACTGCAACATTTTCATTACAATTATCATGTCAAATAATTATCATGAAATTGTCTGAAATGTCAGGTTAGATGTTTAAAATAATATTATAATGATTTTAATGTCAATGAGCTTTCTTGTCAATATACCTACTTCAATAAATCGATGTCGCTAAATTACAATGTCAAGTACTACCATTACTAAATTAATATGTCAAATTAAAAGTATATTATATTAAGTTGGAAATGTCACGAATAATAAATAATTATATATTTAGTCATTTGCAATCAAAAAATTCTTGCAGATCATAAAAACATTTATTTATAAGCCATTGCCTTAGTTTCGACCTAAATTGAGTCCTAGGCAGTTCCCTGATCACCTTTGGAATGTGATTGTAAACCTTAATGGTCATTATAAAGCAGTTTTTTGGTAAAAGGTAGTTCTGCACATCTCGAACTTTATTTTAGTAGGGTCTCGAGACTCAAATCTGCATGTTGCACTTGCTTTAGCAAACAAGTGACTTTGGTTTATTACGAACATGCCTGACTCCAATATGTAGACAGACACCAAAGTCAGCACCCCCAGCCTCTTAAAGAGTGGTCTACAGGTTTCTAGGGGCCCTACCCCACATACTGCTCTTATGCACTTTTTTTGCTTCAAGAACGCTCTCTCAATAGCAGTTGAATTGCCCCACAATAGTATACCATAGCTTAGTGACCATAGTAGGCTATGAGAGCTGTTTTTCCGCAAGTTGTGCTTCTAAGCAGTGTTGGTGGACCTAAATAAATAAACACTTATTAATCAGACAAGTATTAATAAGGGGTAGTCATTCTGGAAGTCTGTGGGAGAGGCCTATGTTCAGCAGTGGACTATGTGTGATGAATCAGACAAGAGAGAAGTGTGAAAGACAAATTTTCAAGACAATAGTTATAAATATTTCGAAATTCCAGCATACCTAAATTCTGAGCAGCAGCCAACTCATTCAGGTGTGCTTGTAATTCTTCTGTCTTGGCTTTCGTCACGTCTTCTGGAAGCTTCTCCAGCGGCACGACGGCAGTCTTCTTAATCAGGTCGCTGAGAGCTTTTCTCTTCTCTTCTGAGGCCTGTTCCGCTTCTTCGTTCTTCTTTCGCTTGTTGCGCTCGCTTTCCGAATCAGTTGTCATATCTGAGTCGTCGATCTTGTACTCGTCTGAACTATCGGGCATGTGTTTGCCGCTAGATTTATGCATTTCCTGTGGAAGAAAATGAATGCTTTATTTTTTTTATTTTTTTTTATAGGACACGTCAATTAGACTTCGCCTTGCCTGATGGTAAGCTGAAGGCAAAGTCCCAGAAAAGAGGGTCACCATTACTTACACATACCGTGTGACAATGGTGACACTCAGCTTGACGGCCTCATCATATGCTTTTTCACGCCCCGCTTAAAGGACCCAGGACTGTAGGAAGAAGGAAACACGTGAGCTGGTAATGAATTCCAGGCCTTAATGGTGCGACAGAGGAAAGAGTCTCCGAACCGCTTGGTTCTTGATCGGATGTTTTGCACCGTGTGCGGATGACATCTAAGACCTGCACGTGTTGTCCTGTGTAGGAAAGGGGAGGGTGGGACTAATTGGGAGAGCTCATCAGAACACTCCCCATGATACAGACGGTAAAATACAGCCATGGACGCAATATCTCTACGCAGCTGTAAAGGTTCTAGGGTGCTCGTGACCTCGGGATTCCCAATATGCGGACCGCACGTCGCTGCAACCTGTCAAGAGCATCTAGTAAGTACTTTGCTGAACCATCCCAGAGATGCGAGCAATATTCCCACACAGGAGCGAATTTGTGTCTTGTATAGAAGACACCGCTGCTCCGGCGTGAAAAATCGTCTCACTCTGTTCAGGACTCCGAGTTTTCGTGAGGCTGTTTTGATGATACTTTCGATGTAGTTTTTGTTATTCAGGTTGCAGCGAACATCCATACCTAGGATATTGAGATTGTCCTGCAGTGGCAGTGGCGTGCTCTGAAGAGTGGGGAGGGGAAGGAAAGAAGATACTTTTGCTGTAAACGCACATGCCTGCGTCTTCTTGGCATTGAACTCAACCAGGTTCTCAGAGCCCCATTGAGAAATGTGATTCAGGATCCCGTCAAGCTCAGTGACAAGAAGCTGCCTTTTCTCTGCGATATCTGACTGCTTGGCCGCAGGATGTCCATAATAACTCCCATGTAAAGTGCTATCGTCTGCATAACAATGAACATTGCCGGTAGACAGCATGTCGTTGATGTTGATATGCAGAAGAAAAAGAGTGGGTGATAAGACGGACCCCTGGGGCACGCCAGCATTTACCTGCAGAAACTCCGAAGCTCGTCCGTCACAAAGGACGCGAATACGGCGCCCCTGCAGGAAGCTAGCAACCCAGTTGCACAGCCTAGAAGGCAGACTAAAGGCAGGTAGCTTGGAAAGAAGCGATTTGTGCCAGACTCTATCGAAAGCTTTGGCGATGTCAAGACTAATTGCCAGTGACTCGCCGTGCTTGTCCATAGCCTCACCCCAAAGATGGGTAACGTATGCTAGAAGATCACCCGTTGACCGTTTCGGCCTGAAGCCATATTGCCGGTCATTAATTAAGGAGTGATCCTCTAGGTGCCGCATGAGCTGTTTGTTAATTATGTGCTCGAACACTTTGCACAGCACTGAGGTGACGGCTATGGGTCGATAGTTGGCTGGCTCCGAGCGATCCCCCTTCTTGGGAATCGGCTGAACATTCGCCTCTTTCCAAGGCAAAGGCACTGTACCCGAACTGTAGGACAGCCGGTACAGGCGCGTAAGCATTGGAGACAACTCCGCTGCACATTTTTGCAAAACTACCGCTGGAATACCATCCGGACCACTGGCTTTCCGTACATCGAGTGATTGCAGCACTGCACGAACATCGCGTTGCCTGATATGGATATCAGGCATCGCGTGATCACTGTCGGGTAGTGTCGGTGGCTGCGTACCACAATCATCGATTCGGGAGTTGGCCGCAAAGAGATTAGCCAGCAGATTTGATTTCTCTTGCGGCTCATGGGTCAGGGATCCATCAGGGTTACGCAGCGGAGGCAGCGAAGGCTGACAGAAGTTGGCTTGCACGGCTTTAGCCAGTCGCCAGTAGCCACGGCTTCCCGTGGGATGCATCACTAGCTCCTGACAAAGCCGCGCTATGCGCTGGGCATCCGCTCTGACGTAGGCCCTTCTACAGACCTTTGTGGCTCTGTTGTACGCCGCCTTGAAGTGGCCCAGATTGGGATGGCACGTGGCGCGCGCCCTTACCCAAGCGCGGTACGCAGACTGTTTTTGTTCAACAGCTTCCGCGCACTCGCGCCCGAACCAAGGGCGCACTCCGCGGTCACCGGTGATATCGGTATATGAGATATAATGTTCCATACCCAGACCGATCTCACCGGCGACAGCAGTAGCACAATCCGATGGGTTCTTACCTTCAAAGCAGCGCTCAACCCACGGGATGGACGCAAAATAGTCACGAAGTCCATCCCAGTCCGCTGACGAGTAGTGCCAGAGACGCAGCTTCCCCTGCACGGGTTTAGGGGGCGCTATAATAGGCACCGTGGAACAGACCAGGCAGTGGTCGGCTCGCACCGATACACTGTACCGGTCCGGATCACTCGTCAGCAGAAGGTCTAGCAGAGAAGGTGCTAGGCCCGACCTTCTTGGTATCCTAGTGATCTCGTGCACCAATAGGGTCAGGCCGTGCGCCAGAGCAAATGCGTGGGCAGCTCTTCCCACATGGTCTGTTTTGGAGGAGCCCAACCAGATCTCGTGGTGGGGGTTAAAATCCCCCAAAAATACCATTTCGGCATTCGGAAATCGCTCCTGCGCATCATCTGCCGCCTGACTCAGATATTCAAAGAGTCGAGTTGTCTCAGCATCTCCTGTATGGGAACGGTAGAGGCACACATAGATAGGACTCGTAGGGCCATGGTCTACGTGTACCCAAAAGATGGAGAAGGATGGGTCCTCTAGGCAGCGCAAACGGCGACAGCAAACATCCGCCCTAACAAACACGCACACCCCGGCTTATGCACGAAAACTTTCCTCAAGAACATAGGCTATGCACTTGCTGACCCCTGAACACAATCCAACCGAGATTGAAATGCTATGGAGGGTTTTTCGCAATAGTGCACGATGGTACCCACCCGGTCGAAACTTGAGTAATGATTTTAGATTGCCATGGTTATTCATAAGACTTTTGTAAGAGCTACACTCAAACACTAATAAACATGATAAAAATTTACTCTTGTTGACAAATGGATTTAACATAACATTCGAAATTATGATGTACTTTATGAAGCACATGGATTATCTTTATGGTAACCTTGGCTTGTGTCAATAGCATGTTGCTAACTGCAGAAGGGGAGAGGGAGACAAAAAAGAAGCGGATAAGACTTCAGTGCAGGCTTTCCACTTGGGGTAGGAACATCAGACAGCAGTTGCTCCAATAAAAGGTAAAATATAAGACAGTAAAAAGACAAACAAGAGATAGCATCCCGGATTTTAGAATGCATGCGACCAGGATTGGCTCTCGAAGAAAAAAATGGCTACTCACGTCCTCAGACTCAGTGTTGGGCATCTCGGTGTAGTTGATCTTCCGCTGGCGCGTGCGGTGCTTGGGCGACCAGTCGTTGGGCTCGTCGCTGAGGCCGCCGTACGTGACGCGCGCGCGGATGACGTTCCCGGCGGCGTCGTACTGCGTGAGGCCGCTGCGCTTGCGCCGCTTCTTCGACTTGTCGCGATGCTTCGTTTTCGGATGCTTGAATTTTGATTTTGACCTACGAAAAAATACATTTTACTTATATTATATTGAAGTTTAAAAGTGTGCCTCTCCACATCCGGGGACAAGTTGAGGATTTCGTGGTCCCCACACCCGAGGAAGAGATCGAAAGAGATGGCCATGGGTCGGCCTGGGTGCGTGGGATATGCCTGCTAATTTCACCCCCAGTAACCGGCAACGATCCATAGACGGCGTGCGTTTCCGTTGGTTAAGTTCAACATAACCTCCCCTACATGAGGGGGGGAGGAGGATCTTGCGCACACATAAAAAGGTATCACTAGCAACTGTACACTTCATGTATTCTGCTGACTTTATATTTTACAAAATTAGACAACAATGGTAACATTTTTAAAGTGTATGAATTAAGAAGCATTGAATGGGGGATAAATGTCCATATTCAGGGGACACAGTAGCATGCTTGGTTCATCTCACTTTCGCGTACAAACAAGGCGTAGTAAATATTTTTAGACGTATGGTGACGCGTAAGCCTGACTTCTATTATAAACTCACTTAGGTTTAGAAGACGATGACCACTCCTTAGCGCCAGCAGACTCGCTGGAGCTCTCCTCAAATACCCCTTTCTTCTTTTTCTTCACTTCCGGTGATGACTCAGCCATTTTCGGTCGTTCTGTGAATAAAGTAACATAGTGGTATACAGCTTTGATTTAATTATCCATAAAATAATGTGATACAGATATGAACGTCATTGCATAGAAAACAGACATTTATTTATTTATCCCCACCATTTTTAAGGGTTTGAGTCAATAAGTTACAGAAGCAGCTAAAACCAGTATCTGTGTTAGAGCAGACAGATTAAATTTGTCGTGTAGAAAAACAAAACATATTATTGAGAATTTTAAATCTAAATGTTTCTGAATCAGCAGACAGAATGTGGACACTGTGTAGCAAATAGATATTTCTCTGTCCTCAAGGTCTTTGAGTAGTAACCCACAATGTTACAAAATCAACAACAGATCTTTGTAAAATAAAGAAAGGTGTGAGGAAATTTTTTTTTTTTCAATGAAACTGAACTTAAAAACATATTTCTTTTCTTTCTTTCCAACTAGAATAATATATAGCAGGTACATTCACAGTAGTGATTATTCTACAGAACTTATATATAATAGTACTCTTTCTAACCCCTCCATGGACTCATTGTGCTGATGCCAGATCTATAGAGGCTAGAAATATCATGTAAAGAGTGGATTATAATTTATTTTGGCAAAGCTCAATAGTTGTTATGATAAGTGTGAACTAACCTTTTTTATTTTCAGATCTGCACGCTCGTCGCAATGGTACAGAGTCAGAAGACTGTGAGTCGCTGGAACTGTCACGCTCTGCAGATGATGATATCTCTTCTGATGATGATTCCATGCTGAACAATAAAACATCAGTAAAATGTGTCAATATTGTATACAATAGAATTTACCTTAATAAGCTTATCACTTGTGGCTTTCTCTTTGAGGTTAGGGTCTTCTTACTCCTTCTAATTTTGCTTTGGCTTATACAGCTTTAACAAGAGCAATTGCTGAATGAAACCCAGAGGGAAAGCCTGACAAAAAGGTCTTTGTGAGGATCCAGAGGAGGAACATTCATTCATAGCCCCAAGCGCATTGTGAACAATTTATTATAGATATAGCACAAGATTATATATATTATACAATCTATACCTAGTAGAGTACTGGATTTGGTTAGCAATACCAATAAATGATTTTGTGAATAATGTATACTCCATTTGGTTATGGACCTAAACATTAACAATCTTGATGCGTCTATTCAATGTTTTATTTTAAAATCTCAGCTTATTAATATGATTCTGTTTAGAAACTCAGTTTAAAATCTTAAAATGAAAATCGAATCACTAGTTAGTCAGTTAGTTAGTTTAGTTTATTTGTTTAATATGGTGGCTACAAGATTGTTCACCTTGATTTAAGTAGGTACTTCACCGAATCGAGTATAGGTGGCCTAAAATCTCTATTGTATTTTTTAATAAATACTATTTTCTGATTTGCTCCTATTGCTTATTATAGGCGATTGTTACGCAACGTATTGGTTTCTAGCTAATACTTTACCGTAACTATTCTTAGTATTCTATTGCTCATTCATAATGTACTCCGCGTTTTACCCACTACCCACACCAAAATAAAAGTTATTTTATTTATATATATGACAAATTTGACATATTTTACTTCAAAATGAACTGACTTTTTGAGTATATGCTAGTGTCAAGTAATTCGATTAAGTTATTTGCATAATAAATTCAATATTATTCAACGTTTTCGTCATATAGTCACGGTCAAAATCAAAAGTCTGTCCGCCCAAAGTAAAGTAGGGAAGAGTTTACAAAAAGCTTGCATGAAGTTTTGGAATTAACACGAAAAATCACAATTCACGATAATATGCCACTTGCCTACTCTTGTGTGTGTTGTCGTTATAACTAACAATTCACAATTTTTACACATATAAATTGGAATTTAAGAAATAATACAATACCAGCGGATGCGTCTTCTTCCGCGATGGCGCCAAAATTCCAAAATTTCGATATTTGAATTTGACACTAGCCGAATTGGAACCAATGAGAAGCAATAAGATATTTACGTTCAGAAATGTGTAAGTTGCGTGTTATTTTAACATGCGAAACATTTACGTTATCTAAACTTTTACATATCCTTATTGATTTTCTTTTTAGAAACTTTCTTTCCTTGTTATTTTAAATTTAATGTGTAACTTTGAACTGGAATTTGGACTATTTAAAAACGTCGGAATGGTTTGAAATTTTTCACAACACTCTTTGGACAATACTTGAGAATAATACAATATTGAAATTTTTTTTCGAAAAATTGTTTATTATATTATTATTATACTACTATTATTATATTTATACCATCCAAGAAAAAAGGAGAAGAGAAGGTTATGTTATGTAATCTTTTAACTCCATTGTTAAACATTTCAAAACCTCGAATTCTTTTGAAATTGCACACCTATCAAGAACTGATGACAAAATTAAATATAAAAATCTATTTAAGAAGAAGAGCACATTTGAAAAAAGAGCTTAATAATGATAAAGTGGATTAAAAACCATAAAAAAAAAACATCTATTGGAAAGTCTGGTATAGTTTGACTTCTACAGAAGCGTTAGAGCTGGCACTTACCCAGTATCTTTGAAGTCCTCATCTGTCTCATCATCGTCCTCCGAAGGTACCTCCAGCGAGTTCAACTTGCGTGGCTTGCGACGTTGTTTTTTCCTCATTTTCTTCTCTATCGGTTTACCCTGAAAATGATATAAAGTTGTACTATTTAATAGATGCTAAAATCTATGGTTAAAGAACATATCTTATGTAGGGATTAGACATGTAATGGATTACGATTATTAGCATTTTTAATATACTTTATGCTTCCTATTCCCTAGTTGTAAATACCTGTTCCATGGCCTCTCGTTCAGCCTTCATTTTCTCTTCTTCAGCCGCTTCGATTATAGTGGATATGTCTTTGCCACGGCCCTGGTTTCCCGCGCTAGTAGTTGCCTCCACGTACTCCTCCTTAAGAGACATGACCCATAATGGTTAAGTGTGACAAATATACTTAGTATGATTTATAAAATTATAATAAATCACCAAAAATTAACTCAGAATTTCTAATTTGAAGAGATCTATTCTCAGTGTGATAAACTATGATGTTTTTTCGAATGGTTCCATATAACTTGGTATATTGTCACTATCATAAACCAACAGCAAGTAATTTGTAATATGCATTTAATAATTATTCAGTGTCTCAGGCATAGGAATCCATAGTAAGTCCTAGTTGCCAGTTCTCACATTTGGCATACTGAACTACTTGTAGCATATAACATAACATAAACTCAGGCCTATATCCCCCAAGGGGTAGGCAGAGGTGCTAGCACCCACATTTCGCCAGTTTATGTTTTGTCCCAATAGGTGGCGAGTCTTACTTGTAGCGTCCGGTCTATAACTAATTTTAAATTAGACATTAATAATTGTTGGACCCATGCCGCTCCTAAACCACACGTGCAGTGCACAGTGGCAGGTGGCAGGTGGCAGGTGGCAGGTGGCAGGAGGCAGGAGGCAGGAGGCAGGTACCTTGATGGCGGAGCTGATGAGGCGGTCGTACTCCTGCGCGCGGTAGCTCACGGGCAGCGCGCGGCGCGCTCGCAGGCGGTACACGGCGCCCTCCGACGACGACGACGACCAGCCGCTGCTGGCGCTCGCGCTCGCCTCTGTACACAGCACGCCCGGCGGCCGGGGTTAGTCGCTGGACAACTGTTCCCTGCCCCACGCAGGCGGCCGTGCCTCTCTCTACACCCCCAAGGTGGAGGAGACGCTGCCGTCTGAGACTAATTAAGATGGAGGAGGAAGCGGCCCTGTAGAGGGTTGCTCCGAGGCTTCCCACATATCCCCCGACTAGCTAACAAATGGACGAGTCCCACGCAGACGGCTGTGAGCCTATCTCTACACTCCCAAGGTGGGGGAGACGCTGCCGCCTACGAATAATTAATATGGAGGAGGAGGAAGCGGCCCTGTAAAGGGTTGCTCTGAGGATTCCCACATGTCCCCCGACTAGCTAACAAATGGACGGGTCCCACGCAGACGGCCGTGCCTATCTCTACACTCCCAAGGTTGGGGAGACGCTGCAGTCTACGACTAATTAATATGGAGGAGGAGGAACCGGCCTTGTAAAGGGTTGCTCAGAGGCTTCCCACATGTCCCCCTGACTGGCCAACAACCCGTCCCTTGCCTGCTCCCTATCACAATGCAGACGAGGCAAGGAATAGGTTGGTCCTCCGAACGAATCAATGCTTAAAGCTCATTGGTGGATTGGCAAAATTTTGCTTCAAAACGCTTTGACTCTGCACTAGTATGAATGAACCCTAATACTGGTTATGACTCACCACTAGATTTGTCGTCCTCCTGCTGCCCATCCTCGCCTGCTTTCTCATCTTCCGACTCCTCCTTTTTTACTGGCTCCTCGAGTTTTATTCGCTCCTTCTCGGCTTCAACTGCTATGACTAGTTCGTCTAACTTTACTAATTCTGCCTCTAACGATTCTATTAGCAACTCCTGAAAACAAAACCAAAAAACGTTTAAAAACCATACAACCTGAGTCTAAAGTCGATGGTTTTAGAAGTAGCCATCAAACAGGAACACTATTAAGATATTTGAGTTTTACATATTCTCTAGTTATCTTCAAATATCCTGCGTCGTATTTCTCGCAAGCAGGATCCACTGCGGCTGCTCCGCACTCTAGCAGCGCTTATAGTAGCTACTAGAGACATAAGTGGGTACGTACATGGTTGCAGGGCGGACAGAACCACAGCCCCTCGGGCACCACGAACAGCACGGGCTTTAGGCACGAGGCGTGGTAGCCCGCGTCGCACTTGTCGCACAGCAGGATCCACTCCGGCTGCTCCGCACTCTTGCAGCGCTTGCAGTAACCGTCGTCTTTCTCTGATGAGAACGGAAAAGATAGCATATTGATATGTGACGCAATATATCAAGAATTAGTTACATTTTTAGCGTGCGGAAAGGCTGTACGTCGGTGTCAAATTGACTAAAACCGCTCGGAAGAGAACCAAATAAAAATACATACCTTCTTGTAATGTACGTGCTCTCTTCAATGGCTCCACAGGCTCACCAGACTCCAAGTCCGATTCCGGTGAAAATTCGTGATCCGATTTGTTATAGTCCACTGTAAAGATGCAATATTTTATTTTAAAATTGACCAATAACGATAATTGACGACTAGAATACAATTATCTGTTCGCATAGGTGACGTGAAAGTTCCGTATTTCTATCAATCATGGGACCAATGTCAAGATAAAAGTACTTACGTTCAGGTTCCTCGTGCTCGTGTTCATGTAGTTCAAAGAGCGGCTCGTCTGAGTCCGAGTCGGGATCGGAGACGTCCGACCGCCACGTGGCAGGATGGGCTTTCCGCTTGTTGCCTTCGCAGCTGCTGGCGGCAGACGCCACCCATTCCTCCTCGTCATCGTCGTTGTTCTACGTAACATAATTTTAATTATTTTAACATTGTTATACATGCAGTCAAGTCTCTTTCTCATAGAGCGTTGGAAGATATCATAATGTTTTCACTTGCTATGATCCTAAGAGACACCTTTCGGAGTCTTTACGTCGGAAAGGAGGCCCTTAAACCTACTACCAGAGTCACAAGTATCAGGGTCTGCTTAAGTTTCTCTCACTTCACACAATGCTACCCGCACAGTGTATGTTTAAAATAAAACTGAAATACCTTTTTCTTGTGTATATGCGTCTTCTTCATCTCTCTCAGAGCGACTTCCTCCAAGTGCCTCCTATCGGCCTCCTCCTTTATTTTCATCTGCGCAATCCTACGCGACTGTCTAACGGGTGCCAGGTCCGAGTCCTCCGATGCAAGACCGGACTTTTTCTTCTCTTCTTTGCCTTTCTCCTTCTCCTTCTCTTTAACCTTGACTTTAGTTTTCTTTTTTAACAATTTCTTGGTAGATTTTTTACCAGCTGAAATAGTAAAGATGATCATTATTAATATGGTAAATCAATATTATTATTAATTTTACTGCTGTTGACCTTTTTACAAAAATATGTAAACCGACGTATTTTATAAGCGTTTAATATGCGCTCTTTATGAAAGTTAAAATTATCGACTTGAGCCCATCGAGTTCCTTTCTAGGGTGTCCATAATATTTACCCTCGGAGTTAGCTAAAATACACTACTATTTCTCGACTTCGTCTATCAATGATCCCAATGAAAAAAATCTACAATACCTATACTATAGAGAGTCTCTTCTTCAGATTCATCACTTGATTGTTTCTCTTGTAACTTTGCTTCTATCTTCTTTCTAAAAAAAGAAAATAGAAAAGTGTAATAATAAAAATATATCCATGATAATTTAAATTAATTTTAAATAGTTCTCACTCAATATTACCTTGTAGAAGTTATAATTTTCTTAGGTTTAATTTTAAGCCTTTTGCCACTAGTAATAGGTTCGTCATCTTCACTTTCGCTCTGAGATTCTGATTTATTATTTCCACTAATTGTGGTGTCCAATAGAGACCTTTTTAAAGATTTACATTCTTTCTTACCATTGTCGTTAGCAGCATCTTTGTCACTATTCTTATCTACATTGTCATTATTTACTTTTACAACTTTTTTTCTTCTAAATTTACCTTTTTTCGCTTTAATTTTCTTCCGTTGTGTTATAGGCGTCTCAACATTATTTACAATGTCTTTCTTAATTTCACTGTTTTCTTCATTATCGCCCACGTCCTTGGAATGTGTGCTTACATCACTCTCTGGTGTAGTTTCTAACCGTAGCTTCTTAGGAGGTAAAGGTTCTTCTACTTTTACATCTTTATCTGGACTTGCCTCTTTCTCATTCTCCGTGTTGACCGTATCTTCGTGATCTACAGAAGATACACTGCTTTTTCTCTTCTCTATAATACTTGTTTTACTATCATGACAATTATCAGTCTCTGAATTAATAACTTCTGAATTTCTTATTTTGAATTTCCTGCCTGCATTAGATTTCTTTTTGACTTTACTTCTACTTTTCTTTACATTGTTCTTTTTAGAACTTTCACTATCTGTTGCACTTTTAGTGACACTGGTATCCCTTGTTGAGTCATTTTCTGCATTTGTAGTAGAATTTTGACCATCAGACTGACCTAAATCCCGAATACAATGTTTTTTTGGGTCTTGGTTTAATACTTCTGTAGTGTCATTTGATTGTTTCCTCAGAGACCTTTTTGTTACTGATGATATACTAGTCTTTAATTTTACATTTTTACCTAATTTAACTTTATTGCTTGTATTTGATAGTTCATTAACATGTTCACCATTATGACATTCGTCTTTACCATTTTCTGCAGCCGAATTTTCTTCAGGGCTCTTTTCACGTTCGGCAATCTCTGGATTTCCAGTATCGTTATCATATCCCCAACCTTCACCATAAAAATACATGACTGGTTCTGATATTTCGTCACCAATGATATATGAACTATCAAAATCAGCCCAGGAGCTATCACAATCAGCCCCATTACCTTCACCAGTCACTAACATAACTGGCTCTTCTATTGCTTCACCAACTTCTTCTGCCTCACTTCTTTCATTAATATCCTCTTGTAAACTCTCTTCCTCCTTAGTTTCTTCCAGGTGGTTTTCTATGTTTGTACTTACATCTTCAGATATTTCTCTCAATTTCACTGGTTCTAATTGTGAACAATTCATTGGTTCTTCTATTGCTTTTGTTCTTTCCGGCTCAATATTTTCAGAAGATTCATTTTGAGGGGAAGATTCATGTTTAGGGGAAGATTCATGTTTAGGGGAAGATTCATGTTTAGGGGAAGATTCATGGTCAGGGGAAGATTCATGTTTAGGAGAAGATTCATTTTTAGGGGAAGATTCAATTTTAGGGGATGATTCATTTTTAGGGGAAGGTTCATTTTTAGGGGAAGGTTCATTTTTAGGCGAGAGTTCATATTTAGGAGAAGATTCATGTTTAGGGGAGGCTTCATTTTTAGAGGAAAATTCATTTATAGGAGAGGGTTCACTGTTAGGGGAAGCTTTGTTTTCAAGCGAAGATTTATTGTCAGTGGCTTCAGGAACATCAGCAGTTTCATTTTGTTTGTTCTCTTGCATTTCATCTGGTTTGAAATTTTCTGCTTCTATGTCTGTAATTGTATCTGTGTGTGGATCTGAGACCGGATCTGATAAGGGATCTAGCTCCTCTTCTTTTTGTTCATCTGCTTCATTTTCTGATTCAGATTCTGGACTCAGGAACTCTTCTTCATTTTCTTCTTCTTCAACCTCTGATGACTTACTAGGCTGTAGGTAATTTAGCACAAATTAATTCATTACTAAAGAAACAGGATATAGCAATTAATCTTCCTTATCTAGTTACTTTGGCTTTATTTAAAAGAGGATTGACAGATATTGAAAGTTTTTACGATTGTTATTTGAAATAAAGCTATTCTTTGAGTGGGAACACCCAAAAACATCAAATAAACAAATACTTTCGTTGGTTGATCTCTTCGTATATATTATTTAAAATGTCACACGCAGAAATTCATGTGACCGACAATTTTTCGCGCACTTTTTAAGCTAACAAAGTGAAAATGGTGTTTTTTTTTAATTAATACGATTTTGCGGGAAAATAATTAATTACAATAGGTATCATATCATTTTTTAAATCTTTTAAGATAGGTTTCCAAAATTTGTCAAATACCTAATTGCCTTTGAATAGATATAAATAGATAGGTATTTCAAGAAGAGCTTGAATGTCAACAATATACAACATTTATGAAACAGTCAGTCATAGAAAATGCCTCACTTACTTCTGTAGCCACAAACTGAGGTGGAACTTCAGCACTGCTGGAGTCTTCATTAACATTGGCTATTAGAGGGCACACGTCTTCACCACTCTTTAACTTAGCTATTACATTTATCAGTTCTTCCCTGTTTCTACAACAGAATACACATAGCTTATTTTACAATTCAAACAAGTCCGAACTATAATAAAAAAAACATGCCAAAACAATAGCCCATGACAAAGTGCCCACTTGATGCCAATAGGCTCCTCCAATATTATGTGGGACCGTAAATCATAGCAATATGGGGGTATTAATACACCTCTGCCTACCCCTTAGGAGATTTACAGGCATGAATATATATATTTTTACCTTGCCACCAGTTGCCAGGTCTCCTCATCCTGATCCTCTTTATACAAACACAGGTTAGCCTCATGGTCAACTTGTAACCAGTACACACAGCCATTCTTATCTCGGCCTATAGGTTCCAATCTTAAATCACTACATGATATTGCATTGACCGCAGACTTGAACTTCGTGTGACAAGTAAATTGATATTCAAGTAGCACCTGAAAACAATGTGATATATAGATTTCAATGTGTTATAAATATATTATAGAGATCATTCAATGTACCCTGCGACCATGACTGCTGAAAGGTAACCGAAATGTAAGTCGTAAATTGTGATAGGATCTGTTAAAAAGTGGTTTTATTTAAATGAGTGATATTTGCATAAAGTTCTAACAGTATCATGTAGAAAACATTTTCTATCTACATTTATAAAAACAATTGACACACATGTTAAATATTTGGCTGCCAGCCATAATTTCCTGTACAAATAAAATCTAAAATACTAAAGAATTAATACCTATGTACATCAATCTACAGGCACATGTTCAACCAAATATAAAATTCTTTACTTGGCGTTGTTATAACAACACCAAACAATCAAATCTATTAGAGAAAACACACTTGACAGCACTACAAGTATGAATCATTTGTGAAAGTGATTGCAATATGTAAGATTAGATACAAAACATCTATGAAAAAACTAAGTAGGCGTAATTACCTTTAAAACTTTCAATTTGACCTGTGTGCTAGCTTTCTTATAAGAGAACCTCTCTATCTCCCAGGCCTCCTGATGGTGGCCTTGTTGGTGACAAAACTTTATCATGCATCTCTCCCATCTGTTACTCGGCACCGATTTCTGAGCACGACGCAGTAATCTCAAGTGTAGCTCCTTCAACGGATCCGACACTAACAACAAAAAACTTATAAGATGTTTGTTTATGATTGGAATGACGAATTAACGAAGATACTTTACCTTCTTGTGTATTCTCAATGAATTCTTGTAGTTTAGTTATTGTAGGTATATCTAAGCCATATAACTTGCCAAACGTTTTTAAAAATGAGTAAATGACTGCGAAATTAGGATCATTCGCACACGAAATTTCACCGTCAGACGCCATCGTCAGAACTTAGCAAGCTTTTACACTAAACATCACTAATGGTTCTAAATACAGACGTATGATTATTTCACTTATAACTAAGAGGAAATTGTAAAACATGTACATGATTCACGAAAATATCTTCATTTTATGTGCACTCTAAGCTTCCCTTCGTAATTTCTACTTTATTACAATAAAACTCACTGACAGCCATCGCTCCATAAACTACTAAATTACTTTTTTTGTAAACACTGTTGTCGAATGAGATGACAGATAAAATTCATCTTGTAATAATAAAGCATAGACGTTTAGTATTTGACACATAACCATGGACGTATTCTACTAAACGTAAGTTAGTAAAATACGTCCATGCACACAACATTATAGCTTACAGCTAAGTACTTCGTGGAAATGAAAGTGGAAAGGGTGGAAGGAAAATAATGCAGGCAGTAAGTAAGTAATGTAACTAACTGTTTACCCATTATAGTTCCTTATAAAGTAAAAGTACTCTGTGTACAATAAACCTAATACACATGTAAGTTTTGTAGGTGAGTGATTCGAATTCCATACACTGCCAAATCAATACATTTTTTTTGCACGAAATACGATACTATGGATGATATATTTTTTATTTTTTATTTTACAGTTTTTACAAAAGTCGCTAAATCTATTTCACCAGTACTAACAAAGTAATCGTGGTGTTAATTTTTTCCCGAAAATATGAAGTACAAAACATAGCTAAATATACTAGTACTACTACTCAATTCACTAAACTAATTATTAAGTAGGTACTTATTACCTCTAAAATTATTTTATTTACAGTCAGATAAATATACAGATTTTATCTAAGTACTTAGTCCAGTTTACATTTAGAGAGCATTGTAACTGCAGAATCGACATCAATATTATAAAGCCTTGCAAATGTATTCATTTGTTCAGTCCTGCTCAAAATGAAAGAACTTCACTGTCTTGTGACGTAATGTCAACAAATAAAAACCTTATTATCAAAGATGTATTCTAAATATAAAACTCTTTCATTTTGAGCGTGGCCTTTAGGTCCAAGATATGAGTTCCGCGGTATACTTCTGAAGTTTTATGATAATGATTCTTAGATTATTAACTTTTGACAGTGACTGTCACTGGACACGGGGAACAACATTAAGTAGTAATCCTTACTTTAGTACCACTATTAATAACACAATAGCATCACTAGTACTGTCAACTGTCAAGTGAAATTGAATTGGTGCAGCTCACCACACTGACATGATTTTCTGTTGACTTCAGATTTATAACCTGTGGTTGTGAGCCCCATTGAAAGAAGGAAACGAGACGAGAAGTCGGTTTCGTTTTCTTTACAGAGATTTATAGTGACTGCTTTCTTTCGTAGATTTAGTGTAATTAATTTCAAATCAAATCATGTCTTCAGTATGTTGTGGAACAAAAAAACAAAAACTGAACAACTCGTTCAGTAACAATATAGATCGACCTTTGAATGGTTACCAAGAGTCAGTGGCTATTCCTGATATGTGTTACTTTTGTTTCGATGTTTTGTATTGTCAGCTGCACAGTATGGAACCTCCTCAGACGCCAAATTTTACTAACGATGCCTAGTAAGTTGGTTCAGTGTTGTAAGTATAACGGCTTGATTATATTACTTGGCCCTTTGGCTATGCTTTGTCTGCTTGTTGCACTTCTTTGTCTCAAATGAGGTCAGCATTGTGGGGGTCATAATGACAAAGTGGGAAACAGCTGTACACAAAAACTTATTGTAGTACATGTGTGTGTTATTTTTACTTTTTTTTTCATATGTGACCCAAGTGCATATTTTATAATGTGCTTCACACCCTCGCAAAAAAATCTGTTTGATAAATAGGTGGTCTAATACACCCCCACTCTCCAATTACTTCCAAGAATGTGCATTCAAAATGTTCCTCTATTGTAGAGGTTATAAAGTCCATAATGGCATATACATACTTGGGCAGTGTAGCTTACTGTGTTGCAGTGTATTATGAAACTGTAAATACTGCAGCACTGTGTTTATAGTGAGTAAGCATATTTGAATTACTGTGTAATATTAAAATATATTTTTTTTTACAGCCCATTATTTGTGACTTGGAAAATTGGGAAGGAGCATCGTCTTCGAGGTTGCATTGGAACTTTTAATGCTATGCATTTACATTCAGGTATGAATATTTATTTTCTCTTTTAATTTATGTTCTGTTCATTTTGGTAGTTTTCGAAAGCAAATGTAATGTACAAATTGTATTTTAATGAAGCGCTATTATCATGCATTACATACAACAATGTTGCAACTCATACTAAAGACAATAAGCACTTCATAAATCTCTTGAGTTTTAGTGGATGCTACATATCTGTAATATTAAATTATCAGGGTATTCATAAACAATGTGACGTTGACCCTGTTATCATAAAAAAATACTCTATATTTATGCTCCACAGTAAAATACAAATGAAAAGTGGCTTACTGTACTTATAACATTCACTATTATGAGTATAACACCGACCACTCATAATAAAAAGTAGAAGGAATTCAGTGGAATGTTATAATACTAAAAAACAGGGAGTCATATACTTTGGGGAGTATAGTTTATGGATTAATGAGCAGCTTACTTTTTAACCTGTGCATATTTTACCTCTTTTGTAGTAAAAATAAAGATATATTTCTTGTCAGTTTATATTTTGTCATCTTAATTCTATAATAAAAAACCAGCAAAGTGCGAGTCGGCCTCACGCACTCACCAAGAGTTCCCTACAAAACTGAATGATGTACAAACTTATGTTATTTAAACGGCAATTTTTTTTTTTTGTTGACCTAGAAGTTTGATTTTTCACAGCTGTAAGAGGTCGCAGACTAGAGTACTTGGTATAAATTTGAACTTGATCTGCACACACATTCCTGAGCAAAAGGACTTGACAGACAGATAGACAACAAAGTGATCCTATAAGGGTACAGTTTCTTTTTCGAGGTACAGAACCCTAAAAATGGTAAATCTGCCACTAAATATGGTAGATCTCCTGCCGAATTCATCATATATTCTCATCTTCAGAATATTAGCTACTGAAATTACTAATAGGGAATATAACCTAACTCCTTTAGCTAAGCTAAATTGCTTGTGTTAGGACTGGGTTCACGTTGGTAGTGTTATAGCCAGGATTCTAACTTGGGACTTCTTGATCGTAAGGCCGGCTCCTTAACCAATACGCCACCGACGCTTACAATATGTTGATGTATCGGCGTTTTCACACAAGTAAACCTCCTTTCCACAGGCCTTCGTGAATATGCAATAACTAGTGCACTTAAAGACTCGCGCTTCACTCCTATCACCCGGGAGGAAGTCCCGCGATTGACAGTCTCCGTGTCAATCCTGCAGCACTTTGAAGAGGCTGAACACTACCTAGACTGGAAGCTTGGCAAGCATGGCATCAGAATTGAGTTTATTAGTGAACGTGGCAATAAGAGAACTGCTACATACTTACCTCAAGTTGCTACTGAGCAAGGTGGGTTTGGTTTTTTTTTAATTTATTAAACTATATGTATGTACTTCATGTATGCAGCATGAAGTCCGCTTATTCGTTCATTTGGGTTGGCTTCTACTACTTTTATTGGAACGTGCCAGTATTTCAATCGTCAATCAGCAAGTGCACCAATTTTACTTGATGTTATAACTGTGGAAGTAACTTTATCTTTTACACTTTATATTTTGATGAAATTAGTTACAGATACCTTGGGAAAGTACATATGATTTATTGGTCGCGAAAACCGGAATTTACGCGGGCGGAACCGCGTGCAACAGCTAGTAGATATAAATCTATTTCGTAATTACGTTAAACCCGTAAAAATAAGTGAAAGTTAATAACAAATTCGATTTATTATTCATTGTCACTTAATTAGTTTGATAAAATAACCATTATGATTCATAGATACAAACTAACTTGTGTACAACCAAGTGGAATAGCTAATTACAGTTCATAGGTCATATTAACCACTTATCATTAGTACCTAAAAGTAATGGTTCATATACCTCAGCACATAAGATATGCTGTCTTTTGACGACATGCTCGAATTCACCAAGAACATATTAATACAAACCAATCCGCGCGCGTCAACGCTTCGTTTGTGTCGCGATTTAGGTCCTTTTAGTAGTATAACAAAAAATCCACCTGTATTTCTACGTGCTCATGACACTATATTGTTAAGGAGGTAGGACACGGCGGTATTTCCGCCCAATTGAGCAGTCCGACTGGGGAAGCACCTCCGCCCTACAGAATACCCCGGCTATAATAACTTCGTGTTGTGTTCCCAGCGGTGAGTAGGGTAGCCAGAGCTCACTGGAAAATTTGTGCTGTCGGTGGGAAGACTAAAGGCTTGTCCTGCTTTGTCTTCTACACTGACGGCACAGAAACTCTGTGCTGGTTGGCAGCGCTACTGTGACTCCTCTGGTGTTACAAACGTCCATAGGCCACGGTAACCATTTTCCATCTGGTGGGCCGTGTGCTTGTCTGCCATCTAAGTGGTATAAAAAAAAATGTCCATGGTAGAACAGTCCCATTCCATCATTTGTTCGATTCGAAGAAATAGGATGACCTTCATGTACTAAAATAAATCAAATGTGGTTGTTACTTAGGGCCTATGTTGTGTCTTGCGTGTGCACGGTTGCTTGTTTCGTGCACATAATTATTTGTAATAAATAATGACAAAAAATTGTATCAATTCTGACTACATGCCGCATGCAAGACACGCCTCGGTAGCGGAGGTGGAAAACTCGATGAATCTTCGTGTTAATGATGGTAATCGGTCACGTACTTAGTCATTGTTGTTCTGTAATTACTCGTATGTATAAGTTAAATATGTTCTATGTTACACAAAATTGAATTATTGCGCTACCAGATGTGTGAGTATAAGACCTTGACGTTTACTTGTACGTCATCATCATTATACAATATATTGCTGGGCATACACCAACAGAATGAACGCATACGAATGAATGACATACCTACAAAGCTAACTAGTACATAGAGTTGAAAAGTAACCGCGTGATTCGTCTGTAAGGTCGAACGTGATATCTGATCAGGAATTTATATGCGGTGCGCGAGCAGACCTTGTTGTTAAAATGACTTAGTTTGGTTAGAATTATCGTTGAAGGCATTTACAGGTACCTAAAAAATTAACTAATCAGGACATCCTCTGCGTAAAACGGCCGCCAGTCGCGGACGCCGGTCCAGTCCGCGCGTCGGTGCTGTTTCGTGCAAAAATGGAATTAATTCTTCTAATTCTATAAGATTTTACTCAAAAATTATAAAAACTATTTTGCAGGTTGGGACCAAATTCAAACAATAGATTCGCTTCTACGAAAAGGCGGGTACAAGGCGGCAATTACCGCAGACATGAGACGCAGCATCAAACTAACCCGCTACCAATCCGAGGAGATCTCTGCGACCTACAACGAATACATCGGCCAGCGCTGCTAGCAAATGGCTCGTCCGCCCGCCGTCGGGTACCCACTAAACAATCTAAGACTTGTGTATAACGGTATACCCTGCAAGCACTATCATAAGAAAATATATCCAAGTTATACAAGTGGGAAAAGTGGTTACAAATATTGTGTTAGAAATAATTTAGCTTTTAAGTGTACATCTAGTGTCCAGTATCAGGTAAGGCCATGCGAAGCGCGTCCCGATCTCACCGCCTTCCAAAGTACAATGAAGAGTCAGAATTTTGCTCAAAGTGAGTTGACGAGCGACAGATCGTGTTTGATCAAAATCTAACGTTAGAAACAACACTGCCAACAACATTCCTCGAAGAACATCAAGGTGCCATCTTAAACAATTATAATAATGCTTATGAATTAATATTAATCTTTGACATCACAGTGAGTTACAGTTTATTGATAGTGGTACAAATGTGATTATTTGTTCATAGCAATAGCATTAGCAAGTACTACGGATATCTTTTAGGAAGTGTTTAGTATCAACTGTTAGTAATTAATGCAATCTCAAAAACGTTAATATTATTTCACAAGATTTCTACTGTCTCACTTCTTAGGATTGTTAAGTTTTCAACTGTTATGTTTTGGATTTTAATAAAAAAAGAAGCTTCTAATAGGTAATACTTGTAAGGAAGGCCACATACCTAAGCAGCAAACGTTGTTTGCTTTGCTTCTCCACATGCTATGTGCTTGCAGCTTTGGTGTGCGGCCTCCCTAAAATATAATGAGTATACGATTGATTGTAAAAGAGGCATAACAACATTACTCTTACATATATTGGAGAATGGAATCTTTCTTGGAATTTGGTTCATTAATCCGTCCAACTTAAGCTTTAGAATATCATTACTGATAATTCGCCTCGCTTCACCGAGGACTCACCACGTCTCTCCGAGTCTCGACTTACTGAGGATTTCCATCCCACATCTTCGGAACAGCGGTTCCTTCTAATTAATGAGGACTCTCGAGGAAGACTGTCCGCCAATGGAATCAGTGGCGCCCAGTGCAAACGTATTGGAACTGCACAAGACTGGCACTCTCCACAAGAGTTCAGGAAGCCGTCTCTTTTCCACGAATAAAATAAATATTCGTGGCATGGTTCTATGGTAATTTCTTGGAGATTGCTGTTGGGCTATTGACCAATCATGGCTAGCGACCGAGGTCAGTACCGCTCGTGATTAACCTATTAGATTATTACTTAAGGTCGCCTCTCCACGGCCCCCAAACTTAAAAAACGCTTTACCGATTTGGTGGACTATGCACTGTAGAATGGGGCTCGTCTGTGATAGTGCAGACAGGTTTGTCATAGTGAATGCGCCCGTCAAACCTCGCATCGTAGAAACCCGGCGTAACATACCCCCTTAGAGTAGGAAGAGAGGTTTACATTAACTATAAACAATCGTGTACTCATTATAAATTTAAAATATTCAATCAAATATCATCTTTTTTCGTCGAATCAGCATGATCTGTGAATATGTCCTTAAGCTAAACAATGTTTCAACTAAACATTTACTTGAACAGTTTTCCTGACTATTAAAAATATTTTTTCATTCCGCATCGACAATACACTTTGAATGAAATTTTGTAATGAGAATATACATAGAACGCTTTGTATAGATGTTGGTTCTATATTGAATTAATGATACCGTGGGTCTTGAAAAAATTGGTTAGTGAATATGTGTAATTTGACTCATGGTACATTTGTAAAGGTATCCCATGCTTCCGAACATGTTAATCTATTGTGACTTTTTGAGTTTATATTGTGGTTACAATTTCTGTACTAATTAGTTATTGTACTATCATTGAGTTTATTGATTGTTTTATTATTATAGCTAATTGGACGACTGAAACCACGATACTGGCCTATTAGGCCGTCCGCTGCTTTAAGCAAGTGCACGCATGTGGGGGTGCCTGTGTCGTGTAATCAATATGGTGTGCATTTCGTGCAAAATTTATACGATTTGTATGAAACAACAATGAATACAATATTTGAATTTATCGCTGCGCTGGTGTATCAAATAGTTTTATAATTGTCAGCTTATGATAAGTAATACCAATTATGAAATCAATAGATATTACATCTATCAAAATAAAGTCATTCATCAGTCAAAATAAAAAAATATAAAAATAAGTCTACCGCCAATCAAAATATATTATGGTGTTGATTCTCTTGATAGTTATGTCGAAGGCACTAATTGTCTCCGTTGTGTCATGCATGTGACGCCCAAAAATCGTACAAATCTTTTGGATACACGATTTTGTGCAAATTATGTGAATGAAATTAGCTCAGTATTATTTGTATGAAACGGGGCCCCCGTTTCGTACAAATAATAGCAAGCGTGAACACGCACGACTCAGCGTAGACCCTTAAAGTGTATCCTTAATTTGTTTTCTGTTGCAAGTAACAAGTGAATCGACACCATTGTAGATGACAGTGATCCTATAAAGTAGATATTTAGAAGCAATTTGTATGCTCGTCGCCCCAACACGTATGTACCTACATGAGAATTTCGACTTTCCTGCCGGCAGGACCTGTCCAGATAGGTCAGTTGGTCAGAGTATTCGCCTACCAAGAGACTGACCGCGGGTTCAATTCCCGTTCTGGATGTTATTTTATAGTAATTCCCTACTTGTAATTGGACAAATAATTGAGAAGAATTTTTTTTAAGTTTACTTAATAATTTCTGTATTTAGTTGTGGTGCGGGATTTAAATGTAATAATAACGTCAAATCACAAGAAAATGCATAGTTTATTATCTATTTAAACTTAGCAATAACTGCTAATGCTAATCCCAACTTTTAAAACTTGCCCCTGAGCACGGCGGTAGACCCCAGTCTCTTTTAAACCCATATTCAACCAATGAGACGTGTCATTTCGGAGATTTCATGGATAGAAATGACACGAGACACGAGGCTACAGTGCTGTACTGCGGGTGTTGATGTGCCTATAACTTATAACAGCTACCTTTAAGGCCCACGATTCTACTACAGCCATTGCAAAAATGGCATTAAATTTTGACTTTATTTCTATAAACTTAAAGTCGAAAATGAAATGAAAAGAGTTTCATTTAAATTTTTCGTTCTCTCTGCAAAAGTCTTATAGTTTTGGAGTTTAACGTCATTGCTTTAAAGTCTATAATTAAATGGATTTTTTGCAATGTCCGTAGCATGACTGTGGATTTGCTTTAGCAGATACGAGGCCCTGTTAGTACAGTAGACACGTCAAAAGTTGTCGATTCTTGTTTTGTACTGAAATTGTAACTTATACAATGTTTGTCTTTCGCGGTGTACAGTCAGTGGACCATTAATTATGTTTATTATTCAATCACAAGTACTTACCTACATATTGCGCGGCGCTTGAGTGAGTACTCGGTACCTATCATGTAAGGAATTTAATCTTAGCTTAGAACTTATAACGTTCGCAAAAAAAAAAAAATATATATAATTGCGAAAATTCTAAAAAAAGCAGATAAGTGTATGAAAGTGAACAAAAAAAGTAAATAAAACTAATTACTTTAAGAACTTAATTGTTGTAGAATGTAAGTGAGTCTTACTTTTAAATAATAATTTGTAATTATTAAAGTGAAAAATTGTTACGTGATTCTTATGAGTTGACATTAGACGAGGCATGGGAGGAATGGAATGATATTTTGTCATCTCGCTATCGAGAGGGATCAAGAGATAAATATCAACATGTCAAAGACTTGAGATTGAACGATATAATTATATTTAAGTACTACAGAGAAGCTATTCTTATTATTAACTGAGTTTGTATAGACGTGAAGTGTGACAATTAATACCTAAGTTTGTTGGAAATATTGTATGTTGCGTTTTGCGTTGTAAATGTTTGAAACACCAGGAGATACACGTTTGATTTATAAAATAACAATGGATATTAATGCATATCGCGAGATTTTGTTAAAAAAATACGACATTGAAAATGTACATTAATTAATGAAGAAATTAATAATGGAATTTGTTCGGCTATGTGAATTTCGGTGTTATGTCGAAGTTAGTTAGTGTTATATTACATTGTAAGTGTTATGTGGCCTGCCAAGACCATGTAAGTGTACATTTATCTGTTTGGTTTTAAGGTATATTCGTGAGGTAGTATCCCTGTACGTATACTATAGATCTGTATTATGAATCGTAAAATAATGTGTTTGTTTCAATGCCGTATTTTTTTACAGAAATTAACAATGTTCTTGGCCGATTAGTATTAAGTTGTGGTAGTGTACTGCCAAGTTTTATACTGCTTGTCTGCTTGATTGTAATTGTATTTTGTGGATTCAATGAGAGGACATCTGATATATGTACATAAATATCCACCAAACTGCTATAAACATCACTATAGTTTTTGTGCTGTCTGTGGGAAGACCAAAAGCTTGTACTGCTTTGTCTGTTACGCTGACGGCACAGAAACTCTCTATGCTTACAGGGTTGGCAGCGCGAGTGTAAGTCCCTTTGTTTTTGCACACGTTCGTAGGCCACGGGAACCACTTTCCATCAGGTGGGCCGTGTACTTGTCTGCCCCCTAAGCGGTATAAAAAATAACATCAAAAGTTAAAAAAAATAAGAGAATATAAACTATTATGGTCACTCACATTAGTATTAAAATTATCTGAATATTTACCATGTTGTATTGTTCTGTATCAGAAACCCAGAATAATGCAACATGATAAATATCCGGATAGCTTTAATACGGGAATAACGGAAAATTAGATGGTATAAATCTAGACATAAGCTAGATTTAAATGTTTAAAAATAGACACTGGCTGTCTATGAGTGCCAGGCGTTTGTTGTTTCAGGGCCTGCAGTCACTGGCGACAAGTATTTTTATGTGACAAATATAAATCTTATGCTATTATAGGCTATTTCTATTCATCTCATATAAATTTTATTTACCGCGCCAGTCGCCAATCAGGTCCTCAGACTAAAAGAATAAATAACATAGACAAAGCGCATAGAACGTAGTGTGTGAAGCCGCGTGAAGTAATACTAAGTATAATATACGCGCGCATAGATTTTGTTATAGGAATGTTGTAAAGTAATATCTTACTTAGTAATGATTTTCTCATGTCTTCTCATTGCGGTCCACTTATAATTGTTAACCCTCTTAGAACAGCTAGAAATTGTAATATTAAAGTAATTTACCAACTTGTGAAACAAGAGCTGTGTTACAAAATTATTGATAAGATAAATGGTACAATAATAGATATTTTATTTAGCATGTTACGAAGAAGAGTGAGAAGGCAGAGATGTGCTTGTTTCGGTTTTATGAAGCATTCTCTCTGTCGGCCTTACAGTTTTATATCATATAGAGTTGTTAATACCGTTTATCAAATAAAATATTAAAAAGTATTCGGTTTTAACTGCTCTATAAAGATATCAGAAAATATTCTGTGTTATAAAGAGAACACTTCGTAAAACAGAAGCGAAACGATCTTTGCAGCACTCATATTCTTCGTGACGTGCCAGATAAAAAATCGAGTACTGTACCAAAATTCGACTCTTTGTCAATATGTCTAGGCATATACATTATTATTGCCACATACTATATGTATGGGCTAGGGTTAGATACGTGGGCATATTAGTGGCCTTTCAGACGTGAATGTAGACGTATCTACACCTCAATCTCAGTTCAGTTCTGATTTACCACAGAATATTTGATAATATGCTTAAGTAAGCATTTTGTTTTCGCCACTCTAGATGGTTTCATTAACTTTACATACGCAGTTCATATGGGTCGTTATTTGAGCACCTATTACTGAATAAAAGTTGTCGTTAGCACTAAAACAAACAGTAAGTTTAGTATGTAATAAAAATAAGTAACATTGTCACTAACACTTTGAAAAGTACAAACTAATAATTATATTTGCAAACGATTCATTCGACGCTTTTTGCATTGCTGTCTGCCCTGATTTGCATTACAGGCCGCCCTGATTTCCATTGCAGTCTGCCCTGATATTCATTGCAGTCTGCCCTGATATTCATTGCATTCTGCCCTGATATTCATTGCAGTCTGCCCTGATATTTATTGCAGTCTGACCTGATATTCATTGCATTCTGCCCTGATATTTATTGCAGTCTGCCCTGATTTTCAAAAGATAGGAAAACATGGGCATCTTGAGTTTGTATAACTCACCAGAAAGCTTACTGTGACATGTTAAAGCGTCCGTGTTCCGGGTGTTAAAGAAGGATGAAGTTATACACATTGTATAGCTCTTTTCCTCATTATTTCTCTGGTAGAGTTGCAGTTAATGAAACCATTCGAAGTAAAGAAGTTTGTAAACTCCTTTTAATTCGCTCACTATTCTGTATCCATTGGATATGGCCTTATCATTCAGGAATATGTTTTATATCCTGTATTATAATAATGTATGTGCTTAAATAAAACTACCTAAAGTGTATTTTCAGCAATACTTGAATTTTATTATATATTACAAAAATAAACAATTATGGAGGTATCAATGAAATGTTTGATTTATATTTCAAAATGTTTTGCGGTTATGGCTTTTCCAATGGGTAGGCAGATAACACATGTGTGCTATAATCTCAGCATACCTCTTGGGCTTGTTTTAGTTGCATACACTAAAGTCCTTGCTGTTGCTGCAGGAAGAGGGGAGCAAGTGAGTGAGTAAAACATTCCAGTTTCTTTATCATGTGATAAAGAATTGGAACCAGAGGAACTATGGCAGTTACTCCCATAATATTAATATTGTAAAACTCATGCATGCTCGTCGGTTTAGAGTACTCCTGACCTGCCCCTTTTATAAAACTTCCCCGATTTGGTCCAGGTATGTGCGCCTAGTGAATGAAGCGAGAGTAGTATGTCAGGATCGTAGCAAATGGAGATCCGTGATCTCTGCCTACCCCTATGGGAGACAGGCGTGATTTTATGTATGTATGTAAAACTCACCGGGATATTTACCATGTTTATTATTTTTGTTGAATAACCGATATTTCGGCACTGTTACAAGTGCCATGATCACGGTGTACTACATTCCCATAATAGTTGGACAAACAACAGAAACTACTGCCGTAGCCAAATAAAATATGACATAACATAACATAAACTCACGCCTATATTCCCGAAGGGGTAGGCAGAAGTCCCTATGTCATAGGTGGCGAGCCTATTGCCATTAACCGGGCACTTATAAACCTGCGATAAATACACACATAACTTCGAAAAGCATCGAAAAGTCATTGGTGTGTGCCATGGTAAACCTGGGATCGAACCCGAGACCTCGTCTCAGCAGTCCATTACCCATACCACTAGGCTACGTGGTCAGTTATAAATCTCGCTGAGATAATGATTATAATGGTAAAACAAACCAAGCCAATGAAAAGAAGAACATTAAATTATAATTATTTATCTATTTACAAACTACGTCACTCATTTATACTTTCAACTATTCATCTCATGTTTCGCTTCAATTTCCATTATTTTCGTTTTCAGTGAAAAGTTGTTTCTCATTTCGAAATATGTCAATACAGAAGACGCTACTAGCTGCCCCACAAACAGCATTGTGAGTGTTCCAACAAACGGATTGGTAATTTTCCTTAGGAACTTGAACATCACTCTTGGACCTTCCATAAGATCTGGTATTCTTGCTGTGTTATAACGGTTGGTTAACTGTAAAACAAAGTAATTTATTTCTATTGAAACCCTTTCAAAATATTCACAAATAGGTAAGTAGTCATTTCTGTCATAATATGAATTCTGTAAAGCCTGATCAGTTTTCTTAAATAGACTGTTGATCATACTCAACAGTTTTCCTTTTTATGTTCAGCCTTCCTAGATAAGTGGCAATTCACTAGCCAGCATATTGTAGAACAGAATGACAAATGTATGGTATTTAACGTTTATGCCATGAGTTGACGGCTGTCATATACATCAAATCCAGTCCTATACATTTGCTGACCAACAAATTGCCACTTGTCTTTTTTTTTTACCACTTCGGTGGCAGACAAGCGCGCGGTCCACCTGATGGAAAGTGGTTACCGTGGCCTATGGACGTATGTAACACCAGAGAAGCCACACTCTGTGATAGTGCAGACAGGGTTTGTCATAGTGAATGCGCCCGTCAAACCTCGCATCGTAGAAACCCGGCGTAACATACCCCCTTAGAGTAGGAAGAGAAGTTTACATTAACTATAAACAATCGTGTACTCATTATAAATTTAAAATATTCAATCAAATATCATCTTTTTTCGTCGAATCAGCATGATCTGTGAATATGTCCTTAAGCTAAACAATGTTTCAACTAAACATTTACTTGAACAGTTTTCCTGACTATTAAAAATATTTTTTCATTCCGCATCGACAATACACTTTGAATGAAATTTTGTAATGAGGATATACATAGAACGCTTTGTATAGATGTTGGTTCTATATTGTATTAATGATACCGTGGGTCTTGAAAAAATTGGTTAGTGAATATGTGTAATTTGACTCATGGTACATTTGTAAAGGTATCCCATGCTTCCGAACATGTTAATCTATTGTGACTTTTTGAGTTTATATTGTGGTTACAATTTCTGTACTTATTAGTTATTGTACTATCATTGAGTTTATTGATTGTTTTATTATTATAGCTAATTGGACGACTGAAACCACGATACTGGCCTATTAGGCCGTCCGCTGCTTTAAGCAAGTGCACGCATGTGGGGGTGCCCGGTCGTGTAATCAATATGGTGTGCATTTCGTGCAAAATTTATACGATTTGTATGAAACAACAATGAATACAATATTTGAATTTATCGCTGCGCTGGTGTATCAAATAGTTTTATAATTGTCAGCTTATGATAAGTAATACCAATTATGAAATCAATAGATATTACATCTATCAAAATAAAGTCATTCATCAGTCAAAATAAAAAAATATAAAAATAAGTCTACCACCAATCAAAATATATTATGGTGTTGATTCTCTTGATAGTTATGTCGAAGGCACTAATTGTCTCCGTTGTGTCATGCATGTGACGCCCAAAAATCGTACAAATCTTTTGGATACACGATTTTGTGCAAATTATGTGAATGAAATTAGCTCAGTATTATTTGTATGAAACGGGGCCCCCGTTTCGTACAAATAATAGCAAGCGTGAACACGCACGACTCAGCGTAGACCCTTAAAGTGTATCCTTAATTTGTTTTCTGTTGCAAGTAACAAGTGAATCGACACCATTGTAGATGACAGTGATCCTATAAAGTAGATATTTAGAAGCAATTTGTATGCTCGTCGCCCCAACACGTATGTACCTACATGAGAATTTCGACTTTCCTGCCGGCAGGACCTGTCCAGATAGGTCAGTTGGTCAGAGTATTCGCCTACCAAGAGACTGACCGCGGGTTCAATTCCCGTTCTGGATGTTATTTTATAGTAATTCCCTAATTGTAACTGGACAAATAATTGAGAAGAATTTTTTTTAAGTTTACTTAATAATTTCTGTATTTAGTTGTGGTGCGGGATTTAAATGTAATAATAACGTCAAATCACAAGAAAATGTATAGTTTATTATCTATTTAAACTTAGCAATAATTGCTAATGCTAATCCCAACTTTTAAAACTTGCCCCTGAGCACGGCGGTAGACCCCAGTCTCTTTTAAACCCATATTCAACCAATGAGACGTGTCATTTCGGAGATTTCATGGATAGAAATGACACGAGACACGAGGCTACAGTGCTGTACTGCGGGTGTTGATGTGCCTATAACTTATAACAGCTACCTTTAAGGCCCACGATTCTACTACAGCCATTGCAAAAATGGCATTAAATTTTGACTTTATTTCTATAAACTTAAAGTCGAAAATGAAATGAAAAGAGTTTCATTTAAATTTTTCGTTCTCTCTGCAAAAGTCTTATAGTTTTGGAGTTTAACGTCATTGCTTTAAAGTCTATAATTAAATGGATTTTTTGCAATGTCCGTAGCATGACTGTGGATTTGCTTTAGCAGATACGAGGCCCTGTTAGTACAGTAGACACGTCAAAAGTTGTCGATTCTTGTTTTGTACTGAAATTGTAACTTATACAATGTTTGTCTTTCGCGGTGTACAGTCAGTGGACCATTAATTATGTTTATTATTCAATCACAAGTACTTACCTACATATTGCGCGGCGCTTGAGTGAGTACTCGGTACCTATCATGTAAGGAATTTAATCTTAGCTTAGAACTTATAACGTTCGCAAAAAAAAAAAATATATATAATTGCGAAAATTCTAAAAAAAGCAGATAAGTGTATGAAAGTGAACAAAAAAAGTAAATAAAACTAATTACTTTAAGAACTTAATTGTTGTAGAATGTAAGTGAGTCTTACTTTTAAATAATAATTTGTAATTATTAAAGTGAAAAATTGTTACGTGATTCTTATGAGTTGACATTAGACGAGGCATGGGAGGAATGGAATGATAATTTGTCATCTCGCTATCGAGAGGGATCAAGAGATAAATATCAACATGTCAAAGACTTGAGATTGAACGATATAATTATATTTAAGTACTACAGAGAAGCTATTCTTATTATTAACTGAGTTTGTATAGACGTGAAGTGTGACAATTAATACCTAAGTTTGTTGGAAATATTGTATGTTGCGTTTTGCGTTGTAAATGTTTGAAACACCAGGAGATACACGTTTGATTTATAAAATAACAATGGATATTAATGCATATCGCGAGATTTTGTTAAAAAAATACGACATTGAAAATGTACATTAATTAATGAAGAAATTAATAATGGAATTTGTTCGGCTATGTGAATTTCGGTGTTATGTCGAAGTTAGTTAGTGTTATATTACATTGTAAGTGTTATGTGGCCTGCCAAGACCATGTAAGTGTACATTTATCTGTTTGGTTTTAAGGTATATTCGTGAGGTAGTATCCCTGTACGTATACTATAGATCTGTACTATGAATCGTAAAATAATGTGTTAGTTTCAATGCCGTATTTTTTTATAGAAATTAACAATGTTCTTGGCCGATTAGTATTAAGTTGTGGTAGTGTACTGCCAAGTTTTATACTGCTTGTCTGCTTGATTGTAATTGTATTTTGTGGATTCAATGAGAGGACATCTGATATATGTACATAAATATCCACCAAACTGCTATAAACATCACTATAGTTTTTGTGCTGTCAGTGGGAAGACCAAAAGCTTGTACTGCTTTGTCTGTTACGCTGACGGCACAGAAACTCTCTATGCTTACAGGGTTGGCAGCGCGAGTGTAAGTCCCTTTGTTTTTGCACACGTTCGTAGGCCACGGTAACCACTTTCCATCAGGTGGGCCGTGTACTTGTCTGCCCCCTAAGCGATATAAAAAATAACATCAAAAAGCTAAAATAAAATAAGAGAATATAAACTATTATGGTCACTCACATTAGTATTAAAATTATCCGAATATTTACCATGTTGTATTGTTCTGTATCGGAAACCTAGAATAATGCAACATGATAAATATCCGGATAGCTTTAATACGGGAATAACGGAAAATTAGATGGTATAAATCTAGACATAAGCTAGATTTAAATGTTTAAAAATAGACACTGGCTGTCTATGAGTGCCAGGCGTTTGTTGTTTCAGGGCCTGCAGTCACTGGCGATAAGTATTTTTATGTGACAAATATAAATCAATGCTATTATAGGCTATTTCTATTCGTCTCATATAAATTTTATTTACCGCACCAGTCACCAATCAGGTCCTCAGACTAAAAAAATAAATAACATAGACAAAGCGCATAGAACTAGTGTGTGAAGCCGCGTGAAGTAATACTGAGTATAATACACGCGCGCGTAGATTTTGTGATAGGAATGTTGTAAAGTAATATCTTACTTAGTAATGATTTTCTCATGTCTTCTCATTGCGGTCCACTTATAATTGTTAACCCTCTTAGAACAGCTAGAAATTGTAATATTAAAGTAATTTACCAACTTGTGAAACAAGAGCTGTGTTACAAAATTATTGATAAGATAAATGGTACAATAATAGATATTTTATTTAGCATGTTACGAAGAAGAGTGAGAAGTCAGAGATGTGCTTGTTTCGGTTTTATGAAGCATTCTCTCTGTCGGCCTTACAGTTTTATATCATATAGAGTTGTTAATACTGTTTATCAAATAAAATATTAAAAAGTATTCGGTTTTAACTGCTCTATAAAGATATCAGAAAATATTCTGTGTTATAAAGAGAACACTTCGTAAAACAGAAGCGAAACGATCTTTGCAGCACTCATATTCTTCGTGACGTGCTAGATAAAAAATCGAGTACTGTACCAAAATTCGACTCTTTGTCAATATGTCTAGGCATATACATTATTATTGCCACATACTATATGTATGGGCTAGGGTTAGATACGTGGGCATATTAGTGGCCTTTCAGACGTGAATGTAGACGTATCTACACCTCAATCTCAGTTCAGTTCTGATTTACCACAGAATATTTGATAATATGCTTAAGTAAGCATTTTGTTTTCGCCACTCTAGATGGTTTCATTAACTTTACATACGCAGTTCATATGGGTCGTTATTTGAGCACCTATTACTGAATAAAAGTTGTCGTTAGCACTAAAACAAACAGTAAGTTTAGTATGTAATAAAAACAAGTAACATTGTCACTAACACTTTGAAAAGTACAAACTAATAATTATATTTGCAAACGATTCATTCGACGCTTTTTGCATTGCTGTCTGCCCTGATTTGCATTACAGGCCGCCCTGATTTCCATTGCAGTCTGCCCTGATATTCATTGCAGTCTGCCCTGATATTCATTGCATTCTGCCCTGATATTCATTGCAGTCTGCCCTGATATTCATTGCAGTCTGACCTGATATTCATTGCATTCTGCCCTGATATTCATTGCAGTCTGCCCTGATTTTCAAAAGGTAGCAAAACATGGGCATCTTGAGTTTGTACAACTCACCAGAAAGCTTACTGTGACATGTTTAAGCGTCCGTGTTCCGGGTGTTAAAGAAGGATGAAGTTATACACATTGTATAGCTCTTTTCCTCATTATTTCTCTGGTAGAGTTGCAGTTAATGAAACCATTCGAACGAAGTAAAGAAGTTTGTAAACTCCTTTTAATTCGCTCACTATTCTGTATCCATTGGATATGGCCTTATCATTCAGGAATATGTTTTATATCCTGTATTATAATAATGTATGTGCTTAGATAAAACTACCTAAAGTGTATTTTCAGCAATACTTGAATTTTATTATATATTACAAAAATAAACAATTATGGAGGTATCAATGAAATGTTTGATTTATATTTCAAAATGTTTTGCGGTTATGGCTTTTCCAATGGGTAGGCAGATAACACATGTGTGCTATAATCTCAGCATACCTCTTGGGCTTGTTTTAGTTGCATACACTAAAGTCCTTGCTGTTGCTGCAGGAAAGAGGGGAGCAAGTGAGCGAGTAAAACATTCCAGTTTCTTTATCATGTGATAAAGAATTGGAACCAGAGGAACTATGGCAGTTACTCCCATAATATTAATATTGTAAAACTCATGCATGCTCGTCGGTTTAGAGTACTCCTGACCTGCCCCTTTTCTAAAACTTCCCCGATTTGGTCCAGGTATGTGCGCCTAGTGAATGAAGCGAGAGTAGTATGTCAGGATCGTAGCAAATGGAGATCCGTGATCTCTGCCTACCTCTATGGGAGACAGGCGTGATTTTATGTATGTATGTATGTAAAACTCACCGGGATATTTACCATGTTTATTATTTTTGTTGAGTAACCGATATTTCGGCACTGTTACAAGTGCCATGATCACGGTGTACTACATTCCCATAATAGTTGGACGAACAACAGAAACTACTGCCGTAGCCAAATAAAATGTGACATAACATAAACTCACGCCTATATTCCCGAAGGGGTAGGCAGAAGTCCCTATGTCATAGGTGGCGAGCCTATTGCCATTAACCGGGCACTTATAAACCTGCGATAAATACACACATAACTTCGAAAAGCATCGAAAAGTCATTGGTGTGTGCCATGGTAAACCTGGGATCGAACCCGAGACCTCGTCTCAGCAGTCCATTACCCATACCACTAGGCTACTGCGACAAGTCCATTACCCATACCACTAGGCTACGTGGTCAGTTATAAATCTCGCTGAGATAATGATTATAATGGTAAAACAAACCAAGCCAATGAAAAGAAGAACATTAAATTATAATTATTTATCTATTTACAAACTACGTCACTCATTTATACTTTCAACTATTCATCTCATGTTTCGCTTCAATTTCCATTATTTTCGTTTTCAGTGAAAAGTTGTTTCTCATTTCGAAATATGTCAATACAGAAGACGCTACTAGCTGCCCCACAAACAGCATTGTGAGTGTTCCAACAAATGGATTGGTAATTTTCCTTAGGAACTTGAACATCACTCTTGGACCTTCCATAAGATCTGGTATTCTTGCTGTGTTGTAACGGTTGGTTAACTGTAAACAAAGTAATTTATTTCTATTGGAACCCTTTCAAAATATTCACAAATAGGTAAGTAGTCATTTCTGTCATAATATTAATTCTGTAAAGCCTGATCAGTTTTCTTAAATAGACTGTTGATCATACTCAACAGTTTTCCTTTTTATGTTCAGCCTTCCTAGATAAGTGGCAATTCACTAGCCAGCATATTGTAGAACAGAATGACAAATGTATGGTATTTAACGTTTATGCCATGAGTTGACGGCTGTTCATATACATCAAATCCAGTCCTATACATTTGCTGACCAACAAATTGCCACTTGTCTTTTTTTTTACCACTTCGGTGGCAGACAAGCGCGCGGTCCACCTGATGGAAAGTGGTTACCGTGGCCTATGGACGTATGTAACACCAGATAAGCCACACTCGCGCTGCCGACCCTGTAAGCACAGAGTTCCTGTGCCGTCAGTGTAGAGGACAAAGCAGGACAAGCCTTTAGTCATCCCACTGACAGCAGAAATTCTCCAGTGAGCTCTGGCTACCCTACTCACCGCTTTGGGAACACAACACGAAGTTATTATAACCGCGGTATTCTGTAGGGCGGAGGTACTTCCCCAGTCGGTGTGCTCAATTGGGCGGAAATACCGCCGTGTCCTACCTCCTACGAAAAACTGTCTGAGGGGCAAAGCATCCTAGTGCAACATATACTCAACAGAAGTGCCTACTTATGCTAGAGGACAACCGGCAAAGATAACTAAACCATAAAATAGATCTATCACCAGCATACTCGCATGAAATGATAATAGTGCCTCCACTTCCCAATATAGGGAATACTACTAATACTTCCCAGTATAGTATATACTAGCTGTTGCCCGCGGCTCCGCCCTCGTGGATTTCGGTTATCGCTTAGTGTTGAATCAACACTATAGAGCATAAAAAAATTCTACAATAAAAGTAGCCTACGTTACTCTTTATTACATCAGCTACCTGCCAATAAAGACTGCCTGTCTGTCTGTTTGTTCCGGCTAATCTCTGAAATAGCTAAACCGATTTTGACGGGACTTTTATTGGCAGGTAGCTGATGTAATAAGGAGTAGGCTACTTTTATTTTAGAATAAAATTATGCTCAATAGCGTTGACTCAACATAAAGCGATACCAACATCCATGCGGGCCGAGTCGCGGGCAACAGCTAGTCTTATATAACTTGCATCTCAAAATCTTTTCTTAGGGGATGCCTACGTCATCGTAGCTTTATGTGTGCAAAGTCTCAGCCTGATCGGTTTAAAATTGACTAAGTTTCATACAAACTTTCATCCCCTATGTGATCCCTTTGGGGGTAAAATTAATCAAAATCCTTTCTTAGCGGATGCCTACGTCATAACATCTACCTGCATGCCAAATCCCCGATCCGTCCAGTGCTTTGGGCTGTGCGTTGATAGATCACTATGTCAGTCAGTCAGTCAGCTTTGAGTTATTTATATTTACCTGACAGGTTCTGATACTGATTTTACTATATAGCAAACATGTGAATTGATTTATACAAACCATTAAAGCGGACACAGGTCCTATCATCATTGGGTATGCTACTCCTAAACCAGCTTGTATGACACCAGATCTGATTTCATAGCACAATGGACAAGATTCTCTCTTCATCAGCAGCATATCCGTTGATACCATCTGTGTAGAAAAATTGCATTTGAGCTTAGACATTTAGACATTTCTTTCTCACATACACACACATATACCCTCATGAGTGCACATACACACAACTAAAAATAGGTGACGGCACTGATCCGCAAATACACAGTTTATACTATTTTGGGGACCAGGGAATAATGGATTAAATACACAAGTCTACAATATGAGGTGGTGGAGGAGGTGGTGAGTAGGGTAGCCAGAGCTCACTGGAGAGTTTTTGTGCTGTCGGTGGGAAGACCAAAGCCTTGTCCTGATTTTGTGTTCTGCACTGAGGGCACATAAAATCTTTGTTCTTACAGGGTCGGCAGCACGGATGTGACTCCACTGTTGTTACAAACATTCATAGGTCACAGTAACCACTTTCCATCATGTGGGCCGTGTGCACAAGCACCTAAGTTGTGTAAAAAAAAATATTCTAGACTTGTGTATTTAATCCATATTATTATTTCACCTAATTAAACTATTCGAAGTATTGACGTTAATATTAGTAAGTTATTTATTTATATATATTGAACAAGTAGCTACATGCTGATGTGTTCACTTCTAGTGATAAAATGACACATTTTACATATCTCTGTAAGTGCCTATATACTTACATGTCTATGAAAAAGGGCTGTCAATATTGCAGGCATGGCAGAGATGGGTAACACAGAAGCGAAGTACCCATATGTGCCAAGTTTCAGCTTATTCCTGTAGAAACCATTTATCATAATCCCGGAAATTGCACTCATTCCACCGAGAATGAATGGGGTGTACCGCAAGGCCCAGCTATAAAAAATCATGAGGTAATAAGCACAATAGTTTTAAATTATGCTATCAATAGTCACATTTCGGCAATTATATTTTTAATTCCTCTATTAATCTGGCACACTAATATCTAGTCCAGGACTAGGAACGTAATGGTACAAGCAAATGTGAGCATGTAAAAGTAACTTACTACAGAAATAGATATGTACATAAAAGCTAGTGACCATCTAGCATGGTTACCATATTATTTGAGCACAGCATAATTTCCTAATTTTTTTAAATTAAAATTTTTCTACAGTACAAGCGGCCAGTGTCTACACAGATTAATTTGAAACATTCTTACCAATCTGTGTAAGTTACTAAATCAATGTTCAGAGTATATGCCTAAAGTTGTACATACATACATATAATCACGCCTCTATCCCTGGAGGATTAGGCAGAGGTGACTTAACACCCATATTTCACTAATAATTGTATTTGGTCCCACGTAATAGGGGGTGAGCCTATTGCCGTATTCCGGGCACTATTGTTGAATCGAGCCATGCATCTGAGGCTGAGATGATCATTATTAAATGAAAATTATGTCTTACAATTTTACAACTCGCGTTTATGTTAGAAAAATCAACTTACACATCAGATGTGTGTTCCCAGTCGGTCACTACTTTCCAAATATATTCAGTGGCCTCCAATTCGTCCAGTACTACAGCATCTGCAGGTATATCGTTTCCTCTCCTTAGCGCCATTTTAGTACAATTTATAACACTACTTTGTATATTAATTTAGATTACCAAATAGAGGAATAAATTGTACATACTAAATAAAATATTGAATGAAAACAGACCTAACCTCACTCACATTTTATCTGATGACATTTGTCAATTGTTTGTCAAAATCAGCTGTGGGTGGCAATGATAGCCATAATTAAAAAAAATTCGTAAATTATTCTCCATGTAAAAAAGCCTACTTTTTTTGTTCGTAAGTCTTGTAAAACAGAATCATTGAAACTGTGGCTCGAAATAATACCCTTACTTTTAACCTAAGCACCGAACATTTATTGAAATTATTTGAAAGTTTTAACCGATGGTATTATTTGAAATGTAAAACCAAACCCATCATACAATACTTTAGCTTAACATTGTGAATTGCGACGCGATAAGTTTTGAGTAGGCTTTTCGCATCACATGCGATTCGCATTCTGCCTGCAAAATGTTTTACCAATAGTACTATAACTTAGGTATAAAAATAGCGAGGCGTATTAATTTGGCTTAGCCTTAGACCATACGACATGTATTTAAATTGGCACTGCAAGAGTTCTACAGGGATTAATTTTACCTTTTTTCATGTCGGTGGGTGTCACTGCAATCAGTGATATAGGATTTTATAATTTGTATTGCTGGGCAAAGATGAGACTCCGTACTCCGCCGGCTAGAAATTAAGGGTAGAAGGTAAAATAAAACAAACCTGTAAAAATAAATTCGTTTAGATAATAATATTTTGAATTTATTACCTACTTATGCTAAATTAATGTCATTTAAATGCTTAAATTTGTATATTTTTACATAAAGTACCTAACTATAAATTTAAAGTGTAATATTAAACACAAACGACCATTTTGCCCTTAAATATATTGTTCATTTATGTTTAAACTGAAACGGCTTTTTTCCAAACAATCACAGCCAGATTCAGATGAAACTGAGTCAAAAGGGGCTTGTTTGTGACACTTTGGTGAGGAAGCCACTTAAACTTTCACCATTTATGCATTCGGAGTTCGTAATTTATAAATTCTTATTATACCTACATAGCCTAAGTACACTCAATTACAAGTTACATTACATACATGCACATTAAATAAAGATTGCAACTGCAAGGAATTTTATACAATAAAATAAATATTTAATAAAACATATAGGGATCTAGTAAATGGCACTACAATGTTCTTAGCTAAGGACAAGAGTACCGCAAGGTAGCTACCTGGGTCCTTTGACTTTTCCTGGTTTCCTAGCCTCTAATAATCACCTAGTAATGAATGTCTACAGTTGTCCTGGTTAATCTGCACAGCACAAAGTGACATGGTACCAAATTAGAAATAAGAGAAGTTAGTAGTTAAAGTGGTACAACCATCTGGTACAAATATCCGTCCATAGGTATGTCACTGGCGTTTTGCTTGCAGACCTTGTACTAAATAACTGAAATTATGACTACACAGAGAATATGGTACTATTATTATTAATAAAATTACATAGGTATATACATAGGTTTATAAGTGCCCGGTTAATGGCAATAGGCTCGCCACCTATTACATTGGGACCTAAACATAAACTGGCGAAATGTGGGTGCTAGCACCTCTGCCTACCCCTTCGGGGATATAGGCGTGAGTTTATGAGATGAGATGAGATGAGGTATATACAATAAAATAATGGACACAATTTAATAACGAAGTGGCTCGGCCACATTATAATATTACAACATAACTATATCTAATATATTTTCTATTATATGTATGTTACAATCATTAATGCTCACTATATCAAAATATGAGCCATACTTATTCTTATATGTAAATTCAAGGGAGTAACCAAAGGACCTGATTCAGGCATACTACGTTTTATAAAGTCTTTTCAAAATTTACGAAAACTCATACACTTAAAATTGAACTCTAATTGAAAACGAAAACCTAGCGGAAACGTAGATTGATTTTATTTGACGGAGCCTAGTGGTATAGGTAATGGACTGCTGAGACGAGGTCTCGGGTTCGATCCCAGGTTTACCATGGCACACACCAATGACTTTTCGATGCTTTTCGAAGTTATGTGTGTATTTATCGCAGGTTTAGGTATGAGTGCCCGGTTAATGGCAATAGACTCGCCACCTATTACATTAGAACCTAAACATAAACTGGCGAAATGTGGGTGCTGGCACCTCTGCCTACCCCTTCGGGGATATAGGTGTGAGTTTATGTTATGTTATGATTATATATTTATACAGAATACTAGGTAAGGTATATTTTGGGTGTTTCTTCGTTTTGAATACATGGGGTACTGAATTGGGGCCGTCTTTGATTATACAGTACTGAATTCCGCCCGAAGTAAATAGATACATATAAAAATAATTTTATCACATAGTTTATCTAAACATTAAAAAAAATATGTTGGTCATTCAGCTGTGTGGTGTACACTTAAACGAATTTATAATTTCATAAGTAGGTACCTACCTACACTTTCGTGGTTACACTTTGGCACTATGATTGATGAATGTTTTATGTACGTGGGGATTACTCGCACATAAAAAAGTGTGCCCCGTGGTGCCCAGCAGAGTAGAATTTGGATCACCCTATCTCTTTCCAGACGGTGTCGTCCAAGGCGACTAAGGTATAGGGCTGTATAACATCAGACAGATATATACTCTTATTAGTCAGTGGATATATACAGCCCAGACTCAGCCTCAGATGAATGCTTGAGTCAACAATAGTGCTCGGAAGAAGGTAGGTAATAGGCTCACCCCCTATTGGTGAAATGTGGCTGTTAAGTCACCTCTACCTAACCCTCCGGGGATAAAGGCGTGATTATATGTATGTATGTATGTTAAAAAGCCGAAACTTACCTATTGTATTTGCCGGATAATTGGATATTACAAAATGTGTGTATTTATCGCAGGTTTATAAGCGCCCGGTTAATGACAATAGGCTCGCCACCTATTACATTGGGACCTAAACATAAACTGGCGAAATGTGGGTGCTGGCACCTCTGCCTACCCCTTCGGGGATATAGGCGTGAGTTTATGTATGTATGTATGTGCAAAATAAAACTTAAGTAGGTACTATGGTAAAGTACGTTTATATAATAACTAGCTGACCCGCCGTCTTCGCCCTTGGAATATTTTGAAATTTCATACTACCCCTTAGAACCCTTATTTTTTTGTCTTTTAATAATGTAATGAATATTGCCGGATTTTTTGACATTTATTGCCACTACTTCGCCCCCTTAAGTAGTAGCGTGATGATATATCGCGTAAAACATTTGGTGGCGCGTGGGCCAACGTGCGCGAGTGGACTGTATTGCGGAGAAGCAGATAACTGTTCTATTGACACTTTACACACAAAACAAGACAGGTGGCCGGGCTGCCGCGGATTCGATCCAGGCAGTGAATGCAGCCCGAGAAATTAGGAGAGGATGCACTAACCTTCACGACCCACGTGTTTTTCATCGCAGCCGGTACACGGATCTTCTCTTCCTTGCTCAGGAGCTGCCGTCAGCGTCACTAGATCCCTTGAGGAACACACGAGAGGCACCATCCGATCGGTAAAGGTCTATTAGGCGGTTAAAATACAACAAATATTATTCATTTCTGAGAGACGCGCTCGCGATCCGTCCCTACGCTGGCTAGTTCAAAGCGGGAGTCACCGTCCACATCTCACACAATGGCGGACGGAAGCTACAGCTAGCCCTACTCTATGGTTAGTGCGGAGGGGGAGACGGATCTAAAAGGAGTGTGTTTCCATGTCAAAAAATACAGTTTCCACATCGGCGCAACCATTCCCCCCGGCTTGAAGGGTTACCTTCGAAACGAAAAATGTGGAACAAAACTAATGTCTAATCTAAATCTAGGTTTGCGAAATAACAACTAAAATATAAACATAGATTGGAACTCGTGCCTACTGCTGGCTAGGCAGAGGGCAGAGGCGAACAACCGGGCGCAGATACGATCCGGTTGCAGTTTTAACCCGTACAACACGAGTTATCCCGCGGGCATCGGGAAAAATTTCCTCTACTACTCCTAGAGGCCAATGTAAAGGAGGCGCATTCTCAGTCATAAGGACTACCACCGTACCTACAGTAATTGGGTTGGATGGAGTATTCCAATTTTGACGTGACTGCAGCGTGTGCAAATAATCGGTTCTCCAACGATTCCAAAACGATTGGACCATCTTATCTAAAAGAGCGTGACGAGTTAGGAGGTGTATTCTATCGTCATCAACATCTATTGCGGGCAAATATTTTAAAGGAGTCATATTTAAGAAGTGAGCTGGCGTCAGCGCTAACGGCTCTGACGGATCGCTAGATAGAGTCCGACACAGCGGACGCGTGTTCATCACCGCCTCTACTTGCGCGAGTACGGTACTCAACTCCTCGAACGAGAGAATCTGTTCGCCTATGACGCGAAACAGATGCGACTTAAGGCTTTTAATATTCGCTTCCCAATTACCACCAAAATGACTAGCTGCAGGCGTGTTAAAGTACCATTCAATGCGATTTTCGGCTAAGATGTGAGCGAATTCACTTTGGTAGTACTTAGACCGTAAGAATGTGTGCAATTCCGAAATACTACGTCGGGCCCCTACATAGTTTGTACCGTTGTCCGAATACATGCGCTTAACCGGACCCCGACGCGACAAAAAACGTTTAAAAGCGGACATAAAATTTGGCGTACTTAAATCACCGGTCAACTCTATATGAACCGCGCGAGTTGTCATACAAATGAACAAACAAACATAAGCTTTCGTGGAGCGAATGCCACGACCACGAGCAATGGTGACCTTGAAAGGCCCAGCAAAGTCTGTGCCGGTGTGTACGAAAGGTTTTGCGGATTGAACAACACGACAAGAGCGATGATCGGCCATTTCAGGTGCGATAAAACGCGGGCGGAGTTTAAAACAAGGTACACATCTGTGTACTCTAGCGCGAATCAAATTACGAGCGGAGATTATCCAGTATTTCTGTCTCAAAATAGACATTAACAAATCGGGACCAGCGTGACAATTCACCTTGTGATGATAATCTACTAACAAATCTAATACGTGGTCCTTACGCGGGAGAATTACTGGGTGCCTTTGTTCAAATCCTAAACCTGAATTTCTCAAACGACCACCTACTCGAATGAGTCCATCTTCCAAAAATGGTTTCAAGTGTCGGAAAGAACGACTACAAGGTTTGTTAAATTCTAAATTTTTAAATTCAGAAGCAAAATAACACTTCTGCAATTCGCGAAGTATGATCAATTCAGCCTTATCTAAATCAGCGGCGGTTATATGACCGCGTGTAGATAAAATTCTCAAAAATCGGCCTACATAAACAACACAACGCAACAGTCTCGACCAAGACGAGACGCGATTAGCCAACAACAAAACCAGGGACTCTTCACGCGGGACCGACACCACAAGCGAGTGCTTCTTTTCCTCGGGTGGTTCGGAAACCGTAGTGGGATTGAATTGACTAACTGGCCACTTATCTAACGCGGCATGAATCCAGGACGGTCCACTAAACCATAACGGGTGATCTAATATTTGCGAAGGAAGCAGTCCACGAGAGAGACAATCGGCTGGGTTGTCGGTGCCAGCAACGTGAAAGAGATTTTTTGGCGCTAATTCCGATTGAATTTTTGCCACTCTATTAGCGACGAAGGTGTCCCAACGATGGGGCGAAGAGTGGGCCCAACACAAAGCGACTGTTGAGTCCGAAAAAGCTAAAATTCTATTAATATTAATGCGACTACTACAAGCATTGGCGATAGAGGTGATCAATCTAACCAACAATAGTAAAGCGCATAGCTCGAGGCGTGCCAGAGAGACGACCTTACGGGGAGAGACCTTCGATTTCGCGCTTATAAGGCTAATTGAAACCTTACCTACATTCGAGACATGAAAATAGACTACTCCTCCATACGCCCTCTCACTAGCGTCCGCGAAGCCTACTACCGTAACAACACTATGTTGCGATATACCTACATGACGCGGAATTTGTATTTGGTCAAGCACAGAGAGTTCTTTTCTAAAGCGAGCCCACAACTTAGCAATGTTGTCGGGCGCGGTGTCGTCCCAATCACAATTCGAAAGCCAAAGCTCTTTTATAAGTAGTTTGGCGTACAGAACGACAGGAGCTACGAATCCCATTACGTCCCATATCCGTGCCACACACGACAGGATAATGCGTTTAGTACAAGTTTGCGGGGTCGAACTACTTTTCAAACTAAACGTATCAGATGCGGGCGACCAGCTTAAACCAAGCACCTTGTGCGTATCACTTTCATCGAACTCCTTAACCGAAGACAATCGGTGCGACGGTGGAATCGACTCTAACGCTGTTTGCGAGTTGCTCGTCCATTTCACGAGATCAAATTGACCCGCCTTCATGAGACTTATAACTTGAGCGGCCGTCTCGACAGCCTCGGCCTCGCTATCTACACTATACACGAAGTCGTCCATGTATAAGCCAGTCTCAATGGTGGCTCTCGCTTTAGGAAATGCATCGCCCTCGTCAGCGGCCAACTGCTTGACGGTGCGAAGTGCGTGAAAAGGGCTAGATTTAAGCCCGAAGCAAACACGATTAAACTCGTAAACCATTAAAGGTTCTTGCGGTGAAAATCTATACAAAAATCGTTGAAACCTACGATCGGGTTCGCGCACTTCAAGGCACAAAACCATTTGTCGAATATCTGCAGAGAGTGCCACAGCGAATAAACGAAAATTTACAATTATGTCAAATAAATTACCTTGAAGATTTTGACCACAATACAAAATGTCATTAAGCGACACGGAAGTGCTAGTCTTAGCACTGCCATCTAGAACTACGCGGAGTTTAGTAGTAAGCTTAACTTCTCTAATAACTCCGTGGTGCGGGATAACGTACGAAGGCTGGGTCTCGTCAGTGTCCGCAGGCGCAGGTGAGATGTAACCTTTATCTAAATATTCGTTGACAACCTCATCATAGGCTTGCTTTAACTTTGGAGACGCCTGCATCTTTCGTTCTAAACAAAGAAAGCGTCTTTCAGCGGATGCACGGGAGTCGCCGAGCGAAAAAATATCTCCCTTGAAAGGGAGCGCGACAACATAACGACCCTGCTCATCGCGAGTAGTCGTGCGACAATAAATCTCCTCAGCCATCTTGTCATCAGGGCTTAGGATTGGTGGGACATTGACCTCCTCAATCTCCCAAAACTTGCGGATGGTAGACTCCAGTGGCGGCTCGACGGTGCAACAGAACGAGGCAGTCGAGTGACTAAAACTATCCATAGAAGCGGGTGCAGAACCAATTATAACAAAACCCAGAACTGTTTCCAGGGCGTGCGGAGCGGGGTACGTCGGTCCCCCTTGAACCTTACGTGATAACTGGAGGTGCGGGAGAATTGAAGCGCCGATCAATATATCGACGACTCCAGGAACAGCGTAAGTCTCATCAGCTAAAGGTAAGTCTTTAAATTTCGTTAATAAAGACGTGTCAACTGGGACGGTAGGCAACTGTTCAGTTATTTTATCCGTAACGAACGAATCCATGTCAAACCAAATTTTATTATTAAAACGAGATCCAAACCTCGTTTTAACTGTGCCATGAACAGCTGACCGTAAACCTCCAAAACCCGTCACCACTGAGTAGGTTGAACGCCTATCAACATTGAAACCAAGACGTTGACAACAATCTTGAGTAATAAAATTACTTTGCGAAGCGCCATCTAATAGCGCTCGAACAATGTGCGGTTTACCTAATGCATCAACAATAACCACGCGAGCGGTCGCAAGACAAACCGTAGTGAGGGCAGCACTAGCGGAGAACGAACACAAGGTGACGTCATTCGTAGCGGTCCCCGGGCAGGCCGGAGCGCGTGCGAGCTCGGGCTGCGGCTGCGGCGCAGGCTGCCGCGCGTCACCGCTCGACGAACCAACTGTGCTCACCTTGGATGCGGCATTACTATTTTCAAAATGAAGCAAAGTGTGGTGTCTCGCTTGACATTTGCGACAACCATTTCCACTATTACATAAAACAACGCGGTGTTTAGTACCGAGACAATTAAAACAAAAATTATTAGCGCGAACAAATTTATAACGATCACTAGGCGACAATTTTAGGAAACCAGGACACTTGTACAGTTGCGAATGATGAGTACTACACAAAGAGCAAACAGATGATTGTACACGTGCTGGTGCGGTATTAACATAAGTATGGGTTGACCTCGGTGACCTCGATGAGGCATCTATTTTGCGTTCAGAAGTAACAACCTTCTTCGCGCCTTCATGTTTCGATGAAGAGCGTTGCAATACCTTTATATGCTCGCGAACAAAACTTTCTAAGTCTTCGAACTTAGGAATTTTACTGCCGCGATGATCCGACTCAAACAAACGAATGGTTTCGGAATCTAATTTCTTTAAACCCATATACAAAAATACGAAGTCGCAGAGGTCATCGATCTTCAAGTTCTTTACGGCGCGAACAGCTGACGCGAAAGTATCTAGAAATTTCTCTAAGTTTTGATCGTTACATGCCGTAATAGATTTCAAATCAGACATCTGATCTAAATAGGCGTTAGCTACCGATCTTTTATCCTCATACTTAGCTTTCAAAGTATTTAAAATTAAATTATAATTCCCGGCACTAAACGTAATTCCAGCGCAAGCGGTTATAGCTTTACCAGTCAATTTTTCAACGAGATAATGCAATTTTTCGTGATCTGTCAACGAATCGTTCTTATCTATCGTATTCTCAAAACTATCTATAAATAGACACCAATTGCGAATGTTACCATCAAATTCGGGTATTTGAATTGGTGGCAACTTAGGTCGGTCGCGAGTGGGGTTGGGTAGGTCAGCCGGTTTCTCCAAACTCCTAGCGACGCGTTTGATACGACAATACAAATCGTCAAACGACGACAAGGCTTGATAACTCACTGAGTAATCGGGATCCAAATTCAACTCTAAAACGTTGATGTCATGCACTAAGGTTTCGAAATCCGCGCGTAGACTATCTAAGTTTTCTATAGAACACAAGAACGAATCTCTGATGACCAAATCAGAGGTTTTAAGTGCACTATCATAAATCGATTGTACGCGAGAGTAAATCATTTCTTTTTTAGCGTATAAAAGTTTCAATTGAACCTTACCGGTCTTATCAACCTTTGGGGACATGTTTACAATTAAATCTCAAACTAAAGTGCGGTAAACAATAAATATGAAATGACTTAATCCTAGCGGTACAGAGCAGCGAGGCGGCGCGAGCGTTAACTATGTAGGTAGGTAGGTGCTTACAACTGTGAATGCACGCTTGAACAAACGCGCATAGCAACAAGGTCGTACCTACGCGATGGTCGCTGTCTAGATTCAACTATTATTTCCGAGATTAAGTATTGCGTAATATCTATTCAAATTAAAATACTTTCGTATGAATTGGGATGAGATGCGAGCGAGGTAGGCACAGCCACGTGTCTACCCACGCAGGTACTAGGCAAATACGACGTGAGCCGAGAACAACGTAATTGAAAAAAACAAAACAAAGCCAAATGCGTTAGGTATTACACTGTGCCTATGCACTAGGGTGTCTGAGTATACCTAAGATCTAAGCCTAAATGTCTGGATGCGGGGTTTTCTACTAAAATAACCAGGCACTTAGGTGCGATGCGAAAATTGCGAACTACGATTAAGTGTTGATATGATACCTAACCTATTTATGTACTAGGTAGGTACAATGCGAGCCAGCGGCGAACGGACAACAAATTCTAAGCCTAAGTGTCTGGATGCGGGGTTTTCTACTAAAATAACCAGGCACTTAGGTGCGGTGCGCTCATTCCCATTAGAATAATAACAAAATACGAACTACGGCTAAGAATCCGGCTCGATCCGGACCAAAAAAATGGTGGCGCGTGGGCCAACGTGCGCGAGTGGACTGTATTGCGGAGAAGCAGATAACTGTTCTATTGACACTTTACACACAAAACAAGACAGGTGGCCGGGCTGCCGCGGATTCGATCCAGGCAGTGAATGCAGCCCGAGAAATTAGGAGAGGATGCACTAACCTTCACGACCCACGTGTTTTTCATCGCAGCCGGTACACGGATCTTCTCTTCCTTGCTCAGGAGCTGCCGTCAGCGTCACTAGATCCCTTGAGGAACACACGAGAGGCACCATCCGATCGGTAAAGGTCTATTAGGCGGTTAAAATACAACAAATATTATTCATTTCTGAGAGACGCGCTCGCGATCCGTCCCTACGCTGGCTAGTTCAAAGCGGGAGTCACCGTCCACATCTCACACAATGGCGGACGGAAGCTACAGCTAGCCCTACTCTATGGTTAGTGCGGAGGGGGAGACGGATCTAAAAGGAGTGTGTTTCCATGTCAAAAAATACAGTTTCCACATCGGCGCAACCAACATTCGTCGGTAAACGGACTTTTCAATACAAAACAATTTTTCATTTCGATACAGTAGTTCTTGAGATTAGCGCGTTCAAATAAACAAACAAATTCTCAAATTAGTATATATAAATAAGAAAAGAGTTTGACTCTACTCATTGCTAATATTAGTAATTTTAGATAGCTTTATCTTAAGTAGAAAGAACCTACTTAACATACCTTATATTTATCACATTTTTCTTTACTTGTCTAATGTCTCCCACTTGTCTGATAACACAGATAATATAATAATATTCTTAAACTAATAACTAACTTAAAAGTATCTACCTTTATCGTATATCAAGTGCATATTAATTTTACTTTACCTATTTAAAATAATTATTTGTATTAAAAATATAGATGTATGTATTTTTTCTAATTTATATTCAATATAATTACAACATTCAATACAATTACAACGCCGCATAATTCCCGGCAGAGTAGAATTTCCATGCGGTGTCGTACAAGGCAACTGAGGGATAGGCTGTTTAACATCAGACATAGGTATATACACAGCCCAGACTCAGCCTCAGATACATGGCTTGAGTCAATAATAGTGCCCGAATGACGGCATTAGGCTCACCCCCTATTACGTGGGACCAAATTCAATGATTGGTCAAATGTGGGTGTTAATTCACCTCTGCTTAACCCTCCGGGGATAAAGGCGTGATTATATGTACTGTGTATAGGTATATAATTACAAAAATATAGGTAAAAGTACGACTAGTCTAACTACAGAACTTGGATATCGCCAGTTGGTTGTGGAAAATATCGAAACTCAGACCTATCACAGTTAGACTGTGAAGCCGACCACAACACAATTGGCAAAAGGCTCAGAGAATGTTGTTTACATAGGCACGAATTTTTTTATACCTACTAATATAATAAACTACTCAAAACTTCGATATTTATACCAACAATGAAATTGTGTAAGCTCTGAAAATATACATTTTTATTCGAAAATAAATTTTCCTACACTTATTAAATGCACCCTGTATTTATCACATACACTTTATACGACATTTAGGGCCTCCGCTACATCGTGATGAGAATGCGGGCGCATGTTCCCCACGAATAATCATTTCGTATTTTCGTGCAGGTAATATGAACAACATCATGCAAGAAATCCATTTAATTTGTACGCTTAAGGCAGCGGAGGCGGTTATATAACTGTCTCTTTCTTTATACTCTCTTTCTATGTATAATATTTGCACGCACAATTGCCCAAAAAAGGAGGCTAAGTGCGGACACTTTCCATTCCATTGTATAATATTTAATATTTACAAAAAAGTTTATCCGCACCCTAGAACCCATAACGCAAGCTATTAAAGCCATAATTACTTTGGGTCCAGATTGCACTGTATAGAATATCCTTATTATAATATTTATTCCATCACAGTCTAGTGCAGAACACGCTTTGCGGGGGATGGTCAACCATCCTGACCCCCCACTTGTCGGACATGAGCCTGACGACGTAATCGGGGGCCAGGCAGGCCACCACGACGAGGCAGTTGACAGCCCAGAACGATAGCGTGTTCAGGAGTTTCGTGTATGTGCCGAGTACGTCGCCGTCCACTTGGCTGGAAACACACATAAAATTGATTATCACAAAGCAGCATCATTAAAACTGTTTTAACACGCGTCAATTTGACTGTAGGACATCTCTATATGGCAAACTTCCAATGCAGTCAAAACAGTGTAGACATTATTCGAAATAATGACTGGTTATTTGGATATTTTTTTATTTCACCTCTCTATAACGAAAAGGGCACCTTTGCTGCTTTAAAAAGCTCTCAGCAAAATCGCATTTTATGGGCAGTTAGGATATAAGGGTAGTTATTGAGGGTAGGATGGTAAATAGGATGAGACTGAAGATAAGGGTGGTTATGGTGAGTATTTGTCGAAGGACCGATGGCCGTTGGAGCAAACGAATCCTAGAGTGGAGACCGCGAGAAGGTAAACGAAAGGTAGGACGCCCCCTAACTAGATGGACGGACGACCTGAAAAAGGTGGCTAGGACAGATTGGATGCGGAAGGCGGAGGTTCGGAGAAATGAGAGAATGGCGCACATTGGGAGAGGCCTATGGCCAGCAGTGGACTGATTGATTGATTGATGGTGAGTATAAGGGTTGTTATGGTGGGTAGTAATCATAAAGGTACTCACAAATAAAACATGGAGTATATCACGTTGAACAGCATGTAGGCGGCCATGGACAGCACGACACTGGCGACAAAGATGAGCGTGTGGTAGCGCGTCTGCAGCCACAGCTTCAGGCTTACGATTAACATCAGTAGGTGGAACAGGGTCGCGCCGAACAGCCTGGGGGGGAAAGGGGAATTCCATCATTATATCACCTTAAAAACCGCGCTAGCCTTGTGGTATGGGTGATGGACTGCTGAGACAAGGTCCCAGGTTCGATTCCAGGTTTACCATGGCACACACCAATGACATCTCGATGCTTTTCGAAGTTATGTGTGTATTTATCGCAGGTTTATAAGTACCCGGTTAATGGCAATAGGTTCGCCACCTATTACATTGGGACCTAAACATAAACTGGCGAAATGTGGGTGCTAGCATCTCTGCCTACCCCTTCGGGGATAAAGGCGTGAGTTTATGTTATGTTATGTTATGTTATCACCTTGCACCCCAAAAATTCCTACCTCAGATGACGCATCGTTCGAATTTAGTCGATGTGAGTCCAGTATAATGAGTTGTTTTTTGGAGCATTTGTATCCATTTGTCCCCTTGACTGTCCATTTCATAACGCTCCCTTCCCTCCAGTTGCCTTTGGAGCGCCACTAGGATGCGTTGAGAACCTATACCCTAGAATACGTCTTAGGTCATGATGCTTAGAACTTACCACAGATCCACATTGGTCCCATCGGGGCAGATGACGGACGAGCTGATCATGAGCCTCGAGAACATGAATATGATGATGGAGTGGTAGGTGGCCGACAGGCACCACATCGTGAACTGGGACCACCCCATCAGCTTGTTCTTGCTTATCTCACGGTACAGGGTTGGGTTCCTGTCGACAATTTATTGGAAGGTCAGTATTTAGTAGCAATAGAGTATGAGTAACTAAAAGATGCCTTTTTCCCGTGGATACCCATCTGGAGCTGGCGAGGGTGATTATGTCAGACTCGAACCAACTAAAACGCAATCCGTCTTTGGGTCTTCGATTGGCGGAGGATTGTTGTAGACATATCTCTCGCACCCGACCGACCCAGAGCCATTGTGGGGTGTTCCCCACAATGGCTTAGGTACACGGAAAGTATGAATAACGATGATGGATGGAAGGTACGGTGTCCCCATATAGCACCCGGGTATGAGGAGGCGGGTTTTTCAGCGACCTGCTTCCGCTAGAGTAACAGGCGACTCTACGCATCACCCACTGGTCCGTTCTGCGACAAAGAGGACAAAGAATACTCAACAAAACCAATCTCAGCTGGAATTTTACTGTTTTTCCGATCTTGCAAGGCAAAAGCTGAAAGCTGTACATATATATTTTACAAACTTTAAGTAATTGGGTATTGTTCCATTGGAGGAGCGAATTGTTACTGCTGTAAGGTAATTTTCTTTGTTTATTACCTGAGTAATAGATCTGCGGGCCACCTCTGTTCCGTGACGGATAGCACGAGACACGGCAGAGACGTAAACGTGAGGTTGAACAAAGTCAGGTACATCGAATCGTATATCGACTGTGTTGAGAATACTGTGTAGATTTGGAAGATAAACTGAAAAAAAAATCATAAAAATGAACAATTTATCATCAAAAAAAAAAATATATTCCAATAAATAAATTACAAAATTAACCATCTTCTCAGTGTCATGCGTGTCAATGACGTGGGCGTCCGCATGTTGTGCAAATCGTATGGATTAATTATACGATTTTGTGCAGAATTATCTGCATGAAATTAGCTCAGTATTTGCTCGAAACAGGTACCCACATGCATGCACACGCATGACACAGAGCCTAAACCTACCATAATGTTGCCAAGGATTAAGTTTTTATAAAAGAAATAATGTATTAATGTTGCTAATCTTTGGTAGTACCAATGCCCCATCACTAGTAAAATTTTCTTGACCATAGAGAACTTTGTGAAGGCAAAGTCGGCAGACCTGCAAGAGTAACAAAAGATAATATAAAAATTAAACATGATTTTCATTCATATTGAACACGTCATTTCTCATTATAACGATGATAAGGTTACAAAAATCAGAGAATGCAATTTTATTTTATTGATGTTCAAAAGGAGAAAAATGAAAGTTAAATCCAAGTTTGTGGGAGATAAAAAAAAAAAACAAACCGGATTTTTTTTTCTTATGGTATGACAGTGGTTTTGCTTTAGCAGAATCGAGGCTCGGTGTTACACACATCCATAGGCCACGGTAACCACTACCCATCAGGTGGGCCTAAGTGGTATAGAAAATTGGTATTCATTATTATTGTCTTCATTCACCTCTGCCTAACCCTCCAGGGATAAAAACGTGATTATATTATGCATGTATGTGTTGCTTTCTTACCTGGCGGCTTGATACCCCTCCTTGCCGAATATCCCGAAGCCCACGTGCGCCTCCTGTATCATGGAAATGTCGTTGGCGCCGTCGCCAATAGCCGCGGTTATCGGCCGCTCCGGGCTGTTCTTTATTAGACGTACTATCTGCAATTTATATAATACACAATAAGTAACTTGCATCGAACTAAAAAAGAATCAGAAAGAAAGAAAGAAAGAAAGAAAGAAAGAAAGAAAGAAAGAAGAAAGAAAGAAAGAAAGAAAGAAAGAAAGAAAAAAGAAAGAAAGAAGCTGGTTTTCAAATGGGGCCGCTAGTCGGCGCTGACGCCAGGCACCTATGTCGGGGTCGGAGGTCGATGAACGACCTCCGCCCCCCATGAGCGCAGGCCTGGGGGTAACTGGTGGAGCCGCCTCTCACCCTGGCAGAAGCAGGCCGCGGCAGTGGCGCGCCTCGCGCGCCTCCCCGTTTCCGGGGACGAGCTGGGGACTCTGTAGTCTCCACACACGAGGAGAGGGCCAGGTCGTGAGAGATGGCCCTGGGTCGGCTGGGGTGCGAGGGATATGCCTGTCAACCTCACCTTCGGCAACCAATAAACGACCCACAGACGGTGTGCGTTTTGTTTGGTTCGAGTCCGACATAACCTCTTCCACCGGCTCCGGTAGGGGGGGTATCCGTGGGGATATTGCGCACGTAAAAAAAGCACCACTAACTGTTAACTGTAACTATCACTATTGGTTTACCAATACTTATCATATTTAGTCTAGCATATGCGAGACAAGAGCACTTTTAAATTCACACTATAATTTTGAATACAATCCGTCTTGAAATTGCTTCTGATATTATTGATTTGCACTTGAGATTCTACAGATACTTCATGCAGAGCGGCAGTTTTATCCGTCGAAACAAGCACTCGAGAATTATAATCGAGATTGCAGGATTCGAATGGCAGTAGGAGTAGGTGCTGCGAAGCCGTACTAGCTATAGGTATACATACGTAGAGAAACTCATGCCTTCTTGCCACTGGGGTATACATAGACAACAGCAAAACACTTGCTCCTCGTTTCACATTTCACAAACTTCGTTTTATAAGTATCAACTTATGGGATATACCCGTATTTTGACGATAATTACAGTCGTCAACCCCATACACTATATTCTATTCTATCAACATATTCCCACTTGTATAGAGATGCTGTCCTTTTTTAAGTAGGTACATACATACATATAATCACGCCTTTATCCCCGGAGGGTTAGGTAGAGATGAATTAACACCCACATTTGCAATAATTAAATTCGGTCCCACGTAATAGGGGGTGAGCCTATTGCCGTCTTCCGGGTTCTATTGTGGACTCAAGCCATTTATCTGAGACTAAGGTTGTGCTGTGTATATATCTGTCTGATGTTAAATAGTCCTATCCCTTAGTCGCCTTGTTCGATACCGCATGTGAAGAGATGGGGTGGTCCAAATTCTACTCTGGCGGGAACCACGGGGATGATCAATAATTATTAAAAAAAAGTATGTTCTGCGAGGCCGAGTATGGCCTTAGCGATTTAAGCTCTGCGTTTATTAGTTAGACAAGAAACTATTCTATACCTAGATGAACGATCATAGAGATGCACTAAATTACCTTAGCTTTTTGTATAGGTGAGAGTCTGCAACACAGTACAGCTTTGCACCTCATTGTTATGGTAACAAACACAGCAGCCGTCGGTGTGTCCAGTATCAAACTCATGCTGGTCCCATCTACGATTAGTGTCAGGTCTTTATAACTGGGCTCCTGGGTGATTCGTATACACTCGTCTAAATGCGCCTGTAATGCTTCAGCTGTCTCTACACCAATAAGAAACAATCGTCTGTCGTTTTCGGAGATGTGAGCGCAGGACTGCGCAACGTTGATTGCTGTCTCCACCTGAAAAATATATTTAAAAAAAATTTGCTCCTGACATAGTCTGATGATAAAGGGGAAGTCCCAAGAATGACGTTCTCTGTTATAGACACTGATAATGATGATTAATATAAAAATGGTGGACGTATCTTTGATGGCCTCGATAGCAGCTAATAGGAATGTACATATATAATAAAATCCAAGAATACTTAGATGATAACCAAGCTTGGAAATGAACTGGCCACTCAAGTATGATACTTATGCAAATTATTATATTTAGACTATGTAGACTTAGTAAATGTTTGTGAATAGACCAAAAAAAATGTCCGCTGAGTTTCTTTTCGGGGTCTTCTCCCTTCGGAACCTGGTTTCGGTGGTCCATTAGCTAAACTAGTCTTTCATATTTCTATTTATATTGACGTTTTGTAAGTGCCGATTTAATGGTCTATGCAGAATAAATGATTTTTGACTTTGACTTTGAACCGGGATTGTAGGAATACGGAAGGTGTGATTAAAAAAAATGTATCGGCCGATGAGCTTATGTGCAAGAATTAAGTACCTAATGACAGATGATTCTTATTATACTCGTATGAATGTAAGGCAGACAACAGATGACTGTGGTCTCTACGTTCTCGATACGTATGTACGACCTAGTTGAATTACGAAAAAAATTCACTTGTGTTTTTCGGCACGTTCACACACATCATTTCTCTTCTAATCATTCTTAGTGATTAGATAATGCAGAACTTAAAATCAGGTGCGCAATCAAGAATTAGGATTTGTTTTTGCACTGAACTGATTGCGATCTCTTTTATATAATTCCAACATACTTGTAAAAAATCTACTTCATAATATTTGAGCTTACTTAGTAACTAAATAAGCCCTTTGTTATTTACTCAATTTTATTAGTTCAATTAATTTGTATTTTGGTATGTAGCAGAATGTTTAAACTAGATATTAGAGCACTTCAAAACATCGTATGATAGATTTGAAATTTTCTAATTGTCTACAAAGGTATACATTATCGTTCAATTAGTTTCAGTTTTCAGGGGGTAGGACACGGCGGTATTTCCGCCCAATTGAGCAGTCCGACTGGGGAAGTACCTCCGCCCTACAGAATACCGCGGCTATAATAACTTCGTGTTGTGTTCCCAGTGGTGAGTAGGGTAGCCAGAGCGGCCGGGAGCGGCAGCGGGAGCGACGAAGGATCGCTAGACAAGCTGCCCGCGCACGAAGGCAACTCGGGCGTCGGAGGTCGATGAACGACCTCCGCCCCCCATGAGCGCCGGCCTGGGGGTGACAGGTGAAGCCGCCTGTCACCCTTGCAGAAGCAGGCCGCGGCGGCGGCGTGCGTGGCGCGCCTCCCCGTTTCCGGGGACGAGTTGGGGACTCTGTGGTCCCCACACCCGAAAAGAGGGCCAGATCGTGAGAGATGGCCCTGGGTCGGCCGGGGTGCGAGGGATATGCCTGTCAACCTCACCTTCGGCAACCGAAACGACCCACAGGCGGCGTGCGTTTTAGTCGGTTCGAGTCCGACATAACCTCCTTCACCGGCTCCGGTGGGGGGGTATCCGTGGGGATTTTGCGCACGTAAAAAAAAAAAAAAAAAAAAGGGTAGCCAGAGCTCACTGGAGAATTTGTGCTGTCAGTGGGAAGACTAAAGGCTTGTCTTGCTTTGTCTTCTACACTAACGGCACAGAAACTCTGTACTTACAGGGTTGGTAGCGCGACTGTGACTCCTCTGGTGTTACAAACGTCCATAGGCCACGGTAACCACTTTCCATTAGGTGGGCCGTGTGCTTGTCTGCCACCTAAGTGGTATATAAAAAAAAACCATTTAGGTGGCAGACAAGCACACGGCCCACCTGATGGGAAGTGGTTACCGTGGCCTATGAATGTGTCCAACATTAGGGGCGTTACACTCGCCCTGCCAAACCTGAAGAAACCTTCTAATGCCCCTCTTGAAGAACCCCATATTGTAGGCGCTTGGGAAAATCGTAGCAGGGAGTTCATTCCACAGCTTGAGTGTGCGGGGGATGAAGTTTCTTTCGTACCGCACATTAATTGAATTACAATAACTGCTGACAATAAAACGGTGTGTTTACCTACCAGTGTTATGTATACAACTACCGTAAATATTACGTTAGATTAGCAATACATAACTTCGAATCTCACGTATACGGCAATGGAACGGTAATGAAATTCACGCGTGTAGATTGTAAACTAAGCAACACTAATAGTACATTTAGATCTGATAGCCTACCATGAATTTGCATTATGTATGTCATTACATGATTTAATTTTAGGCTTTAACGCAATGTGGTTAAAATTCATAATTAAAAGGCTTTTTGCAAAGTGAACGAAAAAGTATAAACAAATTCGTTTTTCGTGCGGAGTAACGGAAGCGTACTCCTAACCGATTTCCACTTCCGATACACATGAAGTGCCACGTGATGCTTCTACCCAAGCAACCCGACAGATATGTACACTTGTTGCTTGTTGATAAATCAATAATATTTATCAATACTATCTATTCTCGTACATTAGCACCTAATAATTCATTTTATTGATATCGAATGACGCAGGTAGATACATAATATGACACGGGCACACGATGTACCTATTTAGACCAAATGAGATTAAAGTTTTCATCAATAAGTTTACCAGTGTGAGTCTATCAATGTCTTTTTTTTGTTATGTTTTCTTAATAAAGCTTCACCTAGAATAAATAATAACAATTAAAATAGATAATAAATGCAGAAAGTTACATCAGAATAGATCGGTAAGTATCGTCTAAAACCAGTACAGTACGAAACGTCACCAATAAAAATCAATAAATCGATAAAAATATAACTGGGCCTAATATACAACCCTGTGGCACGCCTAATGTATTGCAATTGCAAGCATCAACTTCTATTACTATATCTTAATTTGTGTAAACTAATATCTCATGTGCTATGGCAAACGAAATGTTCCTGAATAAATCAACACCTGTTGATGTATTATCCTTCATATCATCACATACCTTTAAAGGTATGCGATATGAAGATGTAGGTCAATTTATTTCTTCGTCAGTCGTTACGAATAGTTAAGAGTCCTAAAAAGTACATCAACTTTCATCATCAAAAAGTCTACAAAACTTTGATATCACAAGTGGTTATGAAGGTTTTAGAAGCAATCGCTTCACGAAACTCTTCAGTCATTCCGTGGTTAGACTGAGTAGGGAAAAATGTTCTTAGGGTGAAGATCCTACCTTGTCTCCTGTAAGCACCCAGGTGGCGATGCCAGCGCGGCGCAATGCCGCAAGAGTATCCGCCACATCGTCTTGCAGGCAGTCCTCCACGCCCGTGGCACCTATCAGGCACAGCTGTTTCTCCAGCAGGCGGTACTGCTGCGTTACCTGCTGGAGTTCTTCCGCACTCCTACCACCCAACGTCTTTATAGCTGTAATGGAACATGTTTCATAAAAGAATAAGCTGTATAGTCAAATGTCTAATCATATGTGATTCGAAATGAACCACACGACTAACTTTTTTTTTTATATATAGGACACGCCAACTTGACCTCACCTCGCCTGATGGTAAGCTAAAGGCAAAGTCTCAGGAAAGAGGGTCACCATTACAGACACTAAGTGTTACAATCGTGGCACTCAGCTTGGCGGCCTCATCAGATGCTTTTTCACGCCCCGCTTAAAGGCCCCGGGACTGTAGGAAGAAGGAAACACGTGTGCTGGTAATGAATTCCAGGTCTTGGTGGTGCGGCAAAGAAAAGAGTCTCCGAACCGCTTGGTTCTTGCTCGTATATTCTGCATAGTGTGAGGGTGACATCTAAGGCCTGCACGTGTTGTCCTATGTAGGAAAGGAGATGGTGGGATTAGTTGGAAGAGCTCATCAGAACATTCACCGTGGTAGAGACGGTAAAATCTGCAACCTGTCGAGAGCATCTAGTAGGTATTTCGCGGAGCCATCTCAGAGATGCGAGCAGTATTCCACGCAGGAGCGAATTTGTGTCTTATAGAGAAGACACCGCTGCTCCGGCGTGAAAAAACGTCTCACTTTGTTCAGGAGTCCGAGGTTCCGCGAGGCTGTTTTGATAATGCTCTCGATGTAATTTCTGTTATTCAGTTTGCAGCGAATATCCATGCCTAGGATATTGAGATTGTCCTGCAGTGGCAGTGGCGTGTTCTGAAGAGTGGGAAGGGGAAGGAAAGAAGATACCTTTGCTGTGAACGCACAAGCCTGCGTTTTCTTGGCATTGAACTCGACCATGTTCTCAGAGCCCCATTGAGAAATGTGATTCAAGATCCGGTCCAGTTCAGTGACAAGAAGCTGTCTTTTTTCCGCGATATCAGACTGTTTGGCCGCAGGTTGTCCGTGATAACTCCCGTGTAAGGTGCTATCGTCTGCATAGCAATGTATGCTGCCCACACGGAAGTAGTAACAAAGCCCTTTAAACTCTATATAAAGGGCATAACGGGATATGCCATCCTAATGAAAGATAATAGGTACGTTCTTCTACGAAGATTTTGGATCACCGATCTAGGTATTATTAAATAGAAGCCAAAAAACACTATTCACCATAGAAAAATGCAAAAAGACATGAATAAAATATCGATAACTGCGTTAATTAGCTTTAAACATTTACTGCCTCAGATGATTACAAAATATCTTACTCACATTCAGATATTCTAGTGTACTCTTCTTCAGGTATTTCCCTGTAAGCCATCGCCAGTGTTCTCAGACCTTTGTTCGCGAATGTGTTAATATCTCGATCCGTTTCCTCTATGAGAGCAGAATTCTTACACAGAGGGAATACCGAGCTCTCTGCGCCTTTGCAGAACAACCAGATCTGTAAATAAATACCTTGTTCAACATCATGTGTATCCGCACAGTATTACTCAAACATCATTATCATAAGTTTTTGCTTTTACTACATGTATCTGGAATATGAAAAATATGAAATTTTGCCAGAAAATGGTGAATGCTAAATTAGAATTTGAAATTTTTGGTAACAGAATTCTATGAGCCCATTTAGATTGATAATCTATACATGTACAAGAATATATCAGTTCTCTATTGCTCTGTATAAATTGTCTCAGGTGGCAAATCGGTCAACGGTTATCACGGCATATTATGGCCATGTGGAGTGCATTCTCAGGTATGGCATGATATTTCAGGGCAACTCAACTGACAAATTGCGAGTACTTGTTGCACAAAAACGCTGCATTCGTTCTCTGATAGGTTTAAAGAAAAGGGAATCATGCAGGAATAAATTTAAAGAGTTGGGTATTTTAACAGTTCGATCGATGTATATAATTGAGGTAGCTATATATAATTGAAAAGCAACCCTCATTTATTTATCGCTAATCCACCAGGTACTAGGCGTGAGGGTAACTTAAAAGTCGTGCCAAGTAAAACCCAATTGTTATGTCGTAGTGTGTTTAGTGGCAACCTCTATTTACAACAAGATACCTGCGAAGATCCGATTAGAAAATGTTACCGTATTTAGGTGTAAGCTAATAAAAACTATAGCAGATAAGGCTTACTATACCATTGACGAATTCCTCAATGATAATGCTCTCGCATGACATTGTAAAGTAATCAATATTTATATGAATGTTAATGTAAATTTAATTCGTACACCATATTCCATGGCAGGACATAGCGCACTTTAATGTAGGTAACCTAGAATAAGAACTGTACACAAACCTATGATCCACAAATAAATAAATTGAATTGAATTGATTAAGTAAATTTGTCATCACCTAGGAAAGTCTATATACAGCCAGAAGTTGAAAAATCATTCAAATTAATGTTCACATACCTTACCATCTTTATCTCTTACAATAATTGACATCCTCTTCCTCTCAGAAGTGAATTCTATCACTTGCAACCTCTCATACATCTCAGTGTGTTCTCCAACTTTCAACAAGAGATTATTTCCTTCTTCTCCTAAGAAGGTCACACCAGCTCTATCAGCAGCTTCGACCAGAGCTTTCTCATCGGGACTACTGCCTTGGTAATCCATCTTACTACCATTAGGATTTATAATAGTACTCCAGTTAACGTCGTCTACTGTTCCGTTGGTGGCTGGTTTTACTTTTTTTCTTCGAAACAAATTCATCAGCTGTATGTTCCCAGCCCTTGAAAGACGGGCAGTTAGTTTCTTCATGTCCTCACTTGATATTTGCACTGAGTGGCAAAGAGCGAGTATTGTGAAGAAGAATTTGATGTCTGTCTGAAAAATAAAGTAAGCGTTATCATCTTTGATTTTCTATTTTTTTTCATTTTCATTCCTCACGTGATACATGTTTGGGATCATAAAGAAGAATAAATAAAAGAGAAGCCACTACATATAGATTTATAAAAAATAGTTATTATTAGATACTAAAAAAATATTGGGATGTAAATGAGTTTACTTTCAAATTATTGGAATCTCAAAATGAATGCAACAGAAACTGACCTGAAGAGCGTCCACCGGCTCGTCAAACATCTCCGTATCATACAGCTTGGCATCCCTCTCTTCGTATATATGTCCTCTGATCGAACACGCTTTGAACACCATCAAGTTTTTAGTAAGAGTGCCCGTTTTATCAGAGAATAGGACTTGTACTTGGCCCAATTCTTCGTTGAGATCTGACGTGTTTGCGACCGCAGGTCTGCCTGTCTCCTCACATCGCAGGTCTTCGTCCCATCCAATAAACAGCGCGCCTAAAAAAAAATATTATGAGAAGTTTGACGACCTCCGTTGCCAAAGAACGTTTGACTGCTAAGTTAGAGCTCGTGGATTAAATTTCGCAAATGTTTGCATGCGTGAATAGGTATGTATTGTATATTCGCATCGCTCTGTATGTTTCTATGTATATATCATATCATATATCTATATATATTTTGGTCACCTTTCTATTGCTGTTATGAGAATAGGATTGAAACGGTGCAAAAAAATACCTTAGGTCGATACATTACAGATGCTGCCGCTCAAGATTGACACTGTCCTATCCTGAGACCCTTGACCATTACAAAATTCTTAGCTTGGAGTCTAGACGTAATCTTCTAAAGTCATGATGCTGCATGGAATATGCAATAACAGATTCGATTGTTCCAATATTTGTAACAATATATGCTACATCGTACCAAGAACTGTAAACTGGCGAGAGGTGCGTGTGCCCAGGCTCTTCCACACAGCGAAGTGTAGAACCAACGCCGGGATACGCTACGTCGTCTTTAAGATAATTATAACACGCACTTTGTTCATTTAGATATTTTCGCACTTTCGGACAATGAATTTAGAATGCAAGCCATATCTTCACTTCTTTGTATCCATTTGAGGCAAAGGATCAGCACAATTTTAACTCTTTTAACTACAACATAATTTTGCGGACATAAGTGTAGGTTATACATTTACCAAATTGTATAATGTCAAATTTCATTGTGTATGATATAATGTATAGCGGTTTTGTGTCTCAATAAAAGAACATAAAAAAAATATCATCATTATCTTAACGTTAAGTTCCGAGTGCATCCGAATCTTCACGTCGGAACCTGGGATCCGCTTTCCAACTTTTGTATAGTCTCTTACTGTCTCTGTCATTTCAAGGTGGAGTACCGTGACAGAAATATATTCAAGAGCGACTTAAAGTTAAGTACCGAGAAGTATTTGAGGTTGAGCGGTGTAGAATAAGTATCCACTTACCAATAAACTTGTAGAGCTCGATAGTGACGTACAACGACATAGGAATGATATAATAATACAACAGCAAAAAAGAAAACAGATCTTGAAGAATATTGCCTAAACCAGTTGGCTTCTCCGGTCCCTTTCCCAAGTATAAGTCTCTCTCTGGGTTCCATCTTTCTATGAGAATTTTCGTAACGAGAGACGCAGTCATTTCTAATATGAGAAGTAATATGAAGAACAAGAGAAACCCGTTGATGGCCAGCTCGCATGATGAGAATTTGTTACCCGAGTATTTTGAATTTAAAGCTAGTTTAGTATCTTCGCCTGTGAACAAAAAAAGATTTGATTACTTATAATAAAAAGAGGTTAGTTTCCTTAAAAATAAATTTAGGAAGAGTCTACCTTGACTTTTATATACATATAGAATAAAAATAAAAACTGCAATGACTGCTTACCACGGCTATATACAATCAACTTTACGATACGGTTTATTGTTATGGGGTAACTCAAATCATATCTCAAAGGTCTTTATATGTCAAAAAAAATGTATTAGAGCTATGGCGAACATTGGGCCACTAGACTCGTGTAGACCAGCCTTTAAAAGTCTTAGGCTGCTGACGTTGACGTCACTATACGTTTTGGAAATTGGCATATTTGTAAGGAAGCATCCGGAGTTGTTTAAAAGGGCCAGTGAAGATAAGTTGTACAAATCTAGGGATACCACGAAACTTCTGCTGCCTAGCTGTAAAACTTCTCTCCATCAAAATAATTCACATTATATGACAGCCAAAATTTATAACCACATACCCAGACCCATTAGAGAGCTAACCTTCAACAAATTTAAGAAAGCACTAACTACCTGGCTGATTGAGAAATGTTATTATAGTGTCAAGGAGTTTCTTGAGGATAAATGATGATTGTTTGGGTACAAATCACATTTGAAGTGTCATTTTATGTGGGACTTATAAATGAGATGATTATTGTATGTGTAATTATTAGTAGGTAGGTATTGTGTATTCTTTTATATATAAAAAAAATAAATAAATAAATTATACTTGCATGTATTCTTGACACTAAATATTGACATTATTGGACATTTTATATGTTTTCTAATTTTAATTTTAATCTTGTTACAATTGAATTACCTACATCATCATCAATCGAATATATAACATTATCAATGGATTTTGCATGCAGAGAAACTGCGAAGCATGTCGGACCTAATACAAAGAACCTATATATGGGAAATAAACGAAAAAGAACACAGAAAAAATAACTAATATAAAATATAAAGAAGGTAGGACATGACGGTATTTCCATCCAATGAAAGTAGGGTGAGTGGGTACCCAGAGCTCCCTGGAGAGTTTTTGTACTGTCAGTGGGAAGACCAAAAGCTTGTCCTGCTTTGTCTCTTACACTGACGGCACAGAATCTCTCTGAGCTTACAGAGTTCTCATCGCGAGTGTGACTCTTTTGGTATTGCACTCGTCCATAGGCCACGGTAACTACTTTCCATCAGGTGGGCCGTGTGCTTGTCTGCCACCTAAGTGGTATAAAAATAAACTAATTACTACTTATTTCAATGGTTCCAGAATTACCTGTATAAACAGCACAGCCAATCGCCCACTCAGTGTTCTTGACCCTAGAACCCCTCAGCATGAGGTTATCCGGAGTGAGCACTTGACTATCCAGTGTGGGGATCTCCAGCCTTCCATAGAAAGTGTATAGGTCTGTTACAGGATTCGGCACTTCGATCTTCATGCCTTGAGGCAATATATCTATAAGAATTAATATATTATCATTGCAAAAAATCTATTTTATATAACAGTAGTTATGTATTTAATATGCTTACTAAATGAAGGTACGAGTACTATGTACTATGCTACAGTATCCAACTTGTGATCATGAAGTTCAGGCCTCGACTACCTACTTAAATCCCGATTTATTCAATTTCAATTTATTTCAATTTCAATTTATTTATTTCTAAACAAACATAGTTTGTATTGAAATGTCAATTTTAACTAATAAATACATACAATCAATTAAAATACACTATAACGTCAAAATGAAATAAAATAAAATAAAAAATTTTAGGTACAATTAACTACAACTTTACATTTAGTCACAATAACATTTTAGTCATCATTCACAAATTCTTCCACTGTGTAGTAACACTTTTCCAACAGCAAGGACTTTAACTTTTTCTTAAAACGCTCCTAACAGCAATTCACCTTAATCAAAGACACTAACAATGATATTAGTCATTACTAGCCCCCTAATCCCAGCCACATTTTGCAATAATACATATATACATACATATAATCACGTCTCTATCCCCGGAGGGTTAGGCAGACGTGAATTAACACCCACATTTCACCTATCATTGAATTCGGTCCAACGTAATCGAGAGAGAGCCTGTTGCCGTCTTTCGGGCACTATTGTTGACTCAAACCATGCATCTGAGGCTGAGTCTGGGCTGTATATATCTGTCTGATGTTAAACAGAACAGAAAGAGATGTGGTGGTTCAAATTCTTTGGAGCTCTTTAGTCCTCTGTCTCAAATGCCCCATGTCCATCGTCTTAAATTGTTCAAAGCGTCCAATAGGTTATTTATTAGGTAATAGGGCACGCCGTAATAGCGGCGCAAAGATCCATCATGGGGGAGTGGCTAGAGAGGCCGCACGGCAGTCTCCCGTTCCGTATCACGCAGATTATCACCGGATACGGGTGCTTCGGACGGTATCTGCATCGGATCGGGCAGCGAAGAAGACTCGCAAAAAGCGCGGTCTGCAAGCGGAGGCGGCTCGGTGGCCTCCAACATCCGATCTCCCACAAGCGCGGGCCTGGGGGTGACGGGTGGAGCCGCCTGTCACCCTAGCAAAAGGAGGCCTCGGTGGCGCACCTCCCCATATCCGGGGACGATATGGGGACTCCGTGGTCCCCACACCCGAAGAGAGCCGTCTCATAAGAAACTGTATTGGGGCGGTCGGGGTGCGAGGGATATGTATCATATATTCTCACCTACGATAACGTGCGGCCCACACAGTCGGCGTGCGTTTTAGTCGGTTTAAGTCCAACATAACCTCCCCCACCGGCTCCGGTGGTGGGGGTGTCCGTGGGGATTTTGTGCACAATAAACAAGGTATCACAGTACAATCGTCACGTCCTACTCGTAAGTGAAACTGTTTTACGCGCTATTATTGTGAGTGCAATACTTTGACATACCTAAACAATTCTTAATTTATGGCGTCAGTAAAAGTCAATATAAAATAGATAACGCTGAAAATAATACAATTTTAACCACTGTTTATTACAAGCACGTTGTAATGTAAACGATAAGAATTATAAGCAAGCGTCTCTACAAAACTCAATACTAAACATCATAGCCGTATATACATAGTCCAGCCATAACTTTTATTACAAATGATAATGCATTTTTTAAAAATGAAGTAATGTAATATTAACATAATACGTTTCATGGGTGGTTAATCGTCTATGCGGAATAAATGAAATGAATAGATGAAAATGAATGAAACGAGAAAAAATGAAATTATATTTTAATCGAAATGGCCACATTTGTCTTTTATACAGGCCACGCATCTATGGATTTACGCACTGTTTCCAAGGGAAATTTTGCCACTGCTTGCTAGAAATATTTTTTAAGAGACTCCAAATTCATCCGAATTTTTTTCATCGGTAATGAGTTTATTTCTGTGCCTTTTACCTGCGTATCGCAACAGAAGGCGCTTTGATCGACCTACTCTCTTTAATCGTAAAGATCGATTTAGGGCATGTCCTGTAAATCGAAGATAAGCACCGAGCTTCAGGTCTTGTTTTATAATAGTCCTAGCGGGAATCTTCATTTCTCGCGATAAGATTTTTTGCTCCCTTATGGAGTTTCGAAGAATTCTAGCTTTAACAGCATTAAAAGCCTTTGTAGTTCTATCAGCACGCGGCCGCACGTCTTCGACAGACGAAGTGTTGTTATATATTGATAGTACGATATACGAACATGCGACTGATACCAAGTTTTTGAAGTGTCTGGAATATGACCGATGGCTCCATACCCACTTTGTGCTAGGCGATTACAGCGATCCTATTTTCTTTAACACCCAATTCCATATTGTAATTCCAGAATGAATACGAAAAAATATGTGAAATGGCGCGAAATCGAAAGAAGTTTTTAATATTCGTATATGTGTTCCAAATTCAAAATAGTTAAAAAGTTGAAAAAAAGACGTTTTAATGTAACAGTATTTATGGCCAGACTAGTTATAATTTTTTTTTTCTATAAATAAATAAATATACGAGTATGCGTGATCATATGATAGTTGTGAGATAATACAAGTTATGTAAGAAAACTTACCTATATTTTATAGTAGCCGATATATGATGGATGGAAGTGAATTATGGGGTATTATACAACACAAACAAAGTTGATGTAGAGAGACATTTATTGATGCAAACATGTTTCATGAATCAACAACACAAACATTTACAACCTAACAATCACAATAAATATCAATAATTAATAGTTAAACCTCAACAATTTTATATAAGTAATAGTTAATTATTAACTATAGCTATCTAAGAATATAGAGCGAGAAGATATTAATTGTATGTAGGATATTCAAATTAACACAGTTCACATAAAATTAAAATTTCAACATAACAGAGTCCACATAAATGTTAGAAATTCAATAGAACAAAATTCACATGTTGTTAGACTTTCAACTTAACACAGTTCACAAAATGTTAGACAACATAACACAGTCGATGAAAGATGAAATAACACCACAAAGTCTTAAGTACCTGGAGTATACCCAACCAGGGGTGGTGGAACCCTCAAAGTCTTCAGATTAGTCTCTCCATCAAGATTGGCTGTGGTTACAAAGCACTTGCCCTTCTCACTGGCAGAACATAGAAGCACTAAGTCGGCAGGGACCTCCCGGCCACTACGTACTCGGACTAACGTCCCAGGCGCGATTGAAGAGTTCCGGACTTCTTTGATCACGCCTTTGTGAACTATCTCCACTGCAGAAGAAGAGAATATGTATTAGAAGAGAATAGTGATTAGGGTTTTTTGATACTACTGAGATATTTAATACTAGCTGTCTCTGCAAATGTTGTTTTGCCATGTTAAAAAAAATTAGGGTGGACAACCCTTATCATTTAGGGGGATGAAAAATAGATGTTTTCCGATTCTCAGACCTACCCAATATGCTCACAAAATTTCATGAGAATCGGTCAAGCCGTTTCGGAGGAGTTTAACCACAAACACCGCGACACGAGAATTTTATATATAAGATTAGGCTTGCAGGTGTGGCAAGCTTGGATGCTTAAAGATTTTACAATACAACTACAATACGGCTCCCATACAACTTAATGTCAATATATACTTACATAGGTACACAATGATCAATGGTATAAATAAATACAGTGAAGTCGATAGTCTTACTTGCTTATGTCATCGTGTCGGTTACACCAATGAACATACTTTCATTATGAAAATATGTACATACATATAAAATAAACTCGCACCTATATCCCCGAAGGGGTAGGCAGAGGTGCTAGCACCCACGTTTCGCCAGTTTATGTTTAGGTCTCAATGTAATAGGTGGCGAGCCTATTGCCATTATCTGGGCACTTATATGAAAATACCATAGGTAATATTCCTGGTTGTCCTCAGTTATATAGAAAACGTGCTATATGGGCCCTTTGCTGGTGCTAAGACAAATAAAACTTCACTAGCAAAGTAAATAATTTTTGTATTTGAAGGTTATCTCAAAGCTCTAGGTGAGGCAGATTAGATAAAAATTATCTACTTATATGCGAACGAGCGTTTGAAATGTGTTTAGTTTTCAACGAACGCTCTTGCTCCTGTGGATGTATAGGTTCCTGGGTGCGTATGGGGTTAAAGTTAGAACTTAGGGCCCGAATCAAACACACCTGCCATTTAATAGGATTGACCGACGAAGTGGCAAAGATCCCAGATAAAAAAGAGCCCATCGATAAACATAAACATAACATAAACTCACGCCTATATCCCCGAAGAGGTATGAATAGAATATCATGTTTAATGCATAGATAACTGATGGAAATAACACTCTTCATTGATCAAGGTCGGAGTCTGGTCTGTATCTGTTTGCAGTTAAAGTAGATAAAAAATAAATTAAACTTTTTAGAAAATGATTTAATAGTGTCTGAGAAAGGAAATGGTACGATTCAAAATTGAAAAATAAATAGAGTATTGGTGGCAGAAGAAAATATAACATCACTTTTAAATTGGAAAACTGATCATCCAAGAAGTGTTGATGTATAATGTCTTATGTAATAACTTCATGTAGATAGCCCAATAGATTAACTGTATACTCGTACTTGCTATCCGCCTGTCACACAGCTCAAAACTTATTAGCAAACAAAATAAAAAACTGACAAATGAAGATATACGAAGTTTGCCATTGACATTAAAATTTTTATGATACAATTCTCGTCTGAGTAAACCTGCTATTGACATTGGTTTACCCGCACTATCGCTTGCTGACCATAAACTGATAACTAACACATAACGTTACATAAGAATTTAGGTGACATCACAATGCCTAACAATTAAGCTACGGAGAGTCATGCTTTTCCGATTCTACAGATTAAATTCCACCCTTTTTTTTTTACGTGCGCAAAATCCCCACGGATACCTCCCCACCGGAGCCGGTGGAGGAGGTTATGTCGGACTCGAACCGACTAAAACGAACGCCGCCTGTGGGTCGCTTTGGTTGCCGAAGGTGAGGTTGACAGGCATATCCCTCGCACCCCGGCCGACCCAGGGCCATCTCACACGATCTGGCCCTCTTCTCGGGTGTGGGGACTACAGAGTCCCCAACTCGTCCCCGGAAACGGGGAGGCAAGCCAGGCGCGCCAGGCGCGCCATCGCCGCGGCCTGCGTCTGCCAGGGTGACAGGCGGCTCCACCTGTCACCCCCAGGCCGGAGTAAATTCCACCCTTTCGCTTAACCGATCTATCAATTAGCCTATCGCAGTACAATGCTGGACATAGGGCTCTTCCAATTTTGGTAGGCTTGGCCTACTGTTTTAACGCTGGGCAGACGGGTTCGTACAGGGTTTTATTTCGAGTTTTCATTCTCTCGTAGTAATATCGTCTGCGTATTTTTCAGTTAGCCACCTCTTTTTCTTGAGATGGTGTGGTGATACTTGCAGGTATTCTTTCTCTGTCACCGCGTTTTGTGGTCTGTAAGTGTGCACCTTCACCCTTTAGTTTTGCTCATTCACCTATTGCAAGTATACTTATGTTCGGCTCGGGCGTCGGAGGTCGCAAAATTACCTCCGTCCCCCATGAGCGCGGGCCTGGGGGTGACGGGTGGAGCTAACTGTCAACCTAGCAGGAGCAGGGTGCGGTGAGGGTGCGCGATGCGTGGTTTCCCATTCCCGAGGATGCAATGGGATGGACCCCGTGGTCCCCACACTCGAAGAGGGCCGTCTCATAAGACACGGTTCTGGGCTGGCCAGGGTGCAAGGGATATGTCTCAGCTAATCTTACCTCCGGCAACCTGCGGCCCACACAGACGGAGACCGTTTTAGTCAGTTCAAGTCCGACATAACCACTGTGGTAGGTATCCGTGGGGATTTAGCGCATATAAAAAAAATCCTCCTTATATTAGTTTTTATTTTTTATACTACTTGGTTGGCAGACAAGCACACGGCCCACCTGATGGAAAGTGGTTAACGTGGCCTATGGACGTTTGTAACTCCAGAGGAGTCACAGTCGCGCTGCCAACCCTGTAAGTGCAGAGTTTCTGTGCCGTCAGTGTAGAAGAAAAAGCAGGACAAGGCTTTAGTCTTCCCACTGACAGCACAAATTCTCCAGTGAGCTCTGGCTCGACACGAAGTTATTATAGCCGCGGTATTCTGTAGGGCGGAGGTACTTCCCCAGTCGGACTGCTCGTAATGTAAGTCTGATAGGTTAACATGTAGTATGTCTGCTCTGCTATGCGTATGCTGCTAATTAGACTGCTCGTAGGTCCTACAAACTCTTTTTTCTTAGGGGAAGGGAGATATACAAAATACACTTTTAGAATTGTAATCGATTCTAGGGTACGACGGCCCTGTACCGTCAGCCGGTGGTATTCTAAAAAACAGAAGATGACAACAGGAATTGATCGAATTACACTATCTGTGATATGACTATTGTCATTAAAATGTATGAAATATAGTATGTGTGATAGTGGTGACAGATAGATAAGAGCATCATGAAACGATTGTTGAAATCACTATTCTAATCCACATGACGATAAATCTCTTTGTGGCAGACATTGGTGCCCGAAAAAAATATGTGACCTACAATCAGATTCTATAACCATGACTTATGGAATACAGATTTGGTGATTACGTTACTATAGACGAAGTACGAGTCGATTTATCAAAAGCCTAAATGTACCGTAATTAGCTATGTGATAATATCACGCGAATCAGTGCTGTAATCAGCTGTAATTATGACGTGACCTTAGAAGATTTTAGTAATCGAATCGCAAAAAATAGATATGTACATTTATTCGATATGGCCCTATTGAATGAGGTACATATCTATTTTTGTGTGTTTTCGGAATAAAAGATGTCGTCCAATTTTATTATTTTTTTGTTAAGGTACGTAATATCATAGCCAAAACAAAGAGGTCGATGAATAACCTCCGCCCTCCATGAGCGCAGGCCTGGGAGTGACGGGTGGAGCCTGTCACCCTGGTAGAAGCAGGCCGCGGCGGCGGTGCGTCTCGCGCGCATCCCAATTTCCGGTGACGAGTTGGGAACTCTGTGGTCCCCACACCCGAGGAGAGGGCTAGATCGAGAGAGATGGCCCTGGCTCGGCCGGGATGCGAGGGATATGCCTGTTAACATCACCTTCGGCAACCAAAAACGACCCACAGGTGTCGTGCGTTTTGGTCGGTTCGCGTCCGACATAACCTCTTCCACCGGCTCCGGTGGGGGGTATCAGTGGGGATTTTGCGCACGTAAAAGAAAAGCCAAAACAAAGAAATCAATAAAAAATTTAAGGATTTAAAAAGTATGAGTAGGTATAGTTATCATCCAATCAGAAACTGTTCAGTATAAAACCCCAGATATCACTCACCAATTTGATTGTTGACCTTGTTGTCAGACTTGTGTCTCAGCCAGTCTTCATAGCCCTGTTTCACAGCAGTCACAAGCACCATGAAACTTAGTGGTGCTATACTTGTGAACGGCGAGACCGGACTATCTGTGAACAGAAACATTAATAAGAATCTTTACTCGTTAAGCTAAGCAGCACAGATGGGTACATAAACACGAATTGATGAAAAATATTAGTTATATAATTACATAAAGGTTAAGTTGCAGCTCCATTTAAGCAGTCTCAAGATGAATAACCTCGCTCTGTACTTGGTAAGACTTAGTCTAAAACATGCGCAATACTAAAGACTAAATTTTAGCAGTCTCGTTGGCAAGTTTTGAGCTTGACCTTTTTTTTTACGTGCGAAAAAATCCCCACAGATACCTTCCCGCCGGAGCCGGTGTGAGAGGTTATGTCGGACTCGAATCGACTAAAACGAACAGCGCCTGTGGGTCATTGTTGGTTGCCGAAGGTGAGCTTGACAGGTATATCCCCTCGCACCCCGACTGACCCAGGGCCATCTCTCTCGAGCTGGCCCTCCACGGGTGCGGGGACCGTAGGGTCCCCAAGAACTTGCCCTAATCTACGGTGAGTGCATCTCTTTACTTGAGTACGGCTTGATTACAGATTAAAGAAGATGATTAAACAGTAGGAAAGCATATATACACATTCTTTAGATAGAGACTTAAACTAGGACACTAGGTAAGTTTGGACTTATATAAGCAGTTCCTGGTAATTCCAAGACTGTTGCGACTCTTAGCAACGTACATGATAGACCAAAGACCAGTCATCCATGCCTCGTATCAGTTCTACATGGCGAGTTCAGGTTTTTTAACACTACTTGTGTTTAAGGAAAGGGTCTTCTAAATATGTAGGTATGTTCATATTCGTTGGGTATTATTGTTTTGAAGACATCATTTCTAATCAATAACGAGCGGAAATCCGAATTAACGCATTGGGCCATTCGATAACAACAGTATTATCCAACTATTAGATAGTTATTCTGTGATTGTATTGTACCTTCCACTATATAAATATAAGCTGTTAACGGCTTTATCGTAATCAACTGCGTTGAAGCAGGAATTGTGAACATTATCGGACAAGTGTGTGTTATCTATGCATATTATGTGATAATATTCTATGGAGTGGCGATATCCTAGCTATTTTTAATCGCGTAAGTACGTATTTAAACGAACACTTGTAAATAGTTGGGCGCTAGAGAGATTGCATTTTGTTATTAGGTACTCATTTACTGCGTCGGTCTTACGATCGAAAGGTCACGGGTTCGAAACCTGGCCATTACACTACCGACGTGAACCCACTCCTAACACAAGCAATTTCGCACAGCTGGAGGGTAACAACAATATTAGTAATTTCGGCTCTAATAAGTTTTCTTAAAAAAAACTTTCCTGAAAACTACTTCTCGTTGGAGACAAGACATTGATTCACTAGTGACAAAAAGTCCGGCATTTTAGCGAGCTGGTAATTGAAGAAGAAATTATGATACGTTGTATGAATACTTACAGCAAAATGTTCTTAGGAAACCTTCATTAAGTTTTTCAGATATTTTGAACTGCATTCACAGATGACAAAATCGTACAGTTAGTAATAATAATACTGAGTCCAAGATTTTTTTTTTCCTAATCTTCCCTATTTCATGTGGGGATTAAAAGACTCTATGGGGCCATTTTCACTTTGAGTACTAAGAAAGACAGAAATCGGCAAATACCAGTATCAAAATAAACGGGATATTTACTATGTTTCATTGTTTTGAGTTTATTTTGATACTGATGTGAGTGACCATGATAGTTTAAATACCTAAATCGGCAAATATGTTTCCCATACATTTAGCAAGAGAATCAAGTTTCTACAATGGTCAAACTTTTTGTTTTGGGTAGGAAGTCGATAGGACAGACTATAAAGTAAATTAAAAGAGAGGTTATGTCGGACTCGAACCGACTAGGTCCTTTAATTAAATGACTAGATACCCTGCTTTTGAATAGGAGTTTATCAAATATTGTGTAGGTATTCAAAAGTATTCAAAGATCCATTTATATTTTACACAATAAGCTACTTTACTGTTTGACTGATTACAATATTATAACAGTCGATGTTATCTATAATCAACAAAAGATGTAAAAGTAATTGCTATTGGAATAATTTTAATGTCACTGATATATTTACAACTTATGACTGATGAATTAATGCACCAACGTCAATGTATTGCGAAAAATAATACTTTTCTTTAAACTATTAGGTTCGGGAATTTTCGCAATAAAATCATGGAACTTACTATTTTTGCCGATGTTTCGGATGCGTTGCAGCTTGCAGCATTCGTGGTCACGACTTGACCGGCTTGCGAACGTCATGAGGTAATGTTTTAATCGCGAAAAGTCTCGAATCATTGTATAAATTATGAAAAATAATATGTCAGATCTATGTGTAGGTATGTCATGTTCTGAAAAATTTCTTGTCCAAATGTCGGAAACAAAATCGAACATTAATAATTGTTTTTTTTTCATTAGCAACGTTAGCAATGTTGCTACTAATTTTACGATGTCGAAAACATTCCAGTTAGTTACTGAAAATAGTAATAGGTTTTAGAGATACCTAAGCGTCATGGAATGGAATGCTACTCGCATTAATATTCGAGCCATAAATGAGTTGGGTTATAAGGTAGTGGAGTTTGTTTATGTCCCAGTAGGGAGTGGGGAACAGTAAATTCAATCCTATATTTGATATTCTCTTTTTCCTTGATAGACAATTCTTTCGCAGAAAAAGGAATACTTTCGTAAAGACTGCCATCGTTCAGGAGACGAGATTATGGAAACACGTAGAGTTTCTTGCATCATGCCGGTATTCGCTATCTGTGGCATTATTATGGTTTTATTATCGCAGTGCTATAATTATGTCCATTTGATAATTTAGCTTATCAGAGATAAGACAATAACAAAACTGAGCATCGGTTCTGTCATTGTCCTATGTAATACCTAAAACGCGTATTTACATAGCTGTGCGTAAGCACAGTTGATGAGATGAGGATGAATTCCCTGCCTATGGCGAGAGGTGTGATGATAGAATGTAGCTGTGAGCATCATGTCAAACAATTCATTTGAGCACAAACCATTGTATAGGCGGTAGAACACACATAGCGACGCAAAGTCCCTCCTAAGGCTAAGAGGTTCCACACTACCTGTGAGTATAGGGTTATCAACCAGCCTCAACGCCCGTCTTTGCACCGAGTCGAAGGGTTCAAGCTTGTATGCAGACGCTCCAGCAAAAAGGTGACAGCAGTACTCCATGTGGGGCCGGGCCTGTGTGCCTTATAAAGAAGGAGTTGCTGCCCCGCAGTGAAGTACTGCTTCGCCCTGTTAAGTACTCTTTTTTTGATGCCAACTTAACCTTGTCCTCCAAATGACTACGGTACTGGACGTCGCTGGAGATATCGACACCAAGGATCCCGATACTCGAGGAGATGGTAAGCGGTGTGCCCAGGAATTGCGGCGCTACAATGAATGGGGTTTTCTTAGCGGTGAATACACATACTTGTATCTTAGCGGGGTTGAATTGGACTAGGTTTATTTGTCCCCAATCGGATATTCCAGAGAGAGTAGTCTCGATTTCATACATAATCTACCATTATCTTTGATCGATTGTACCTGGCGTTTAAGAAGTTTTAGTTTTATTTCAATGATCATTGTGATTGGTTGCCGGCAATATCGAAGTGATAAGCGGAGATGTGAAGTAAGGTAATGCACTTTTAACATGATTGAGAATATGTACTGCTAAATAACTCACCCTTATCTATATCATGGTATCAGCATCAAGTACGAATCATGTCAGTGATATATGGTTACAATGCAATGATAGTTAAAGGAAAGCCCCTATCCGCTCTTCTTGATTTAAAGAATATTTGATAACTTGTAAATAGCAAAACGACTGGTCGATGCTTCGCGTGACCAAAGGGTTGTCCTCTTTTTCGCACAACGGATTGGCATTGTCATCCAACGGGGCAATGCCGCCAGACTTTTGGGCACATTACCAGTTGACATCGATGGGGAGGAATTTTTCGATGCTTGACTTGAACCTTTTGTATCCTATTTTATATTTAAGAAAGAAGAAAGAAAGAAAAATATTTTATTTAAGTTCCACACAGTGGGCATCCTACTAAGTACAAATAGGTAGGTAAGTATAACAGTTATAATTAGTAAGTAAATTAAATTAAGCTACGGGTGCAACACTCCACACTATGCGAACCCAAATAGGGCCCCATCTCAGCATTGAATGCTGCGCACACCCTTCCCATTAAATATTTAATGAAATAATTGAGCCTGCGGCCGGCATTACCAAGAAAACATAGGACTATAAAACTTCACAGTTAGTTGAACTAATAATTCTGAAGTGTCGGGCTAATTACAGATCACTACGTCGTGAATGACATATGCAGGTCATTGTTTATAAATCATATGTACATTAGATAGGTGGATTTCAATTTCCATTTCAATTTAATCTTTATTTGTGAACACAGGTACAAATTGTTGGTACATTGGTTTAAAAGTTTGATCATGCCGCATTCCACCTAAAAGGCATGCAAATTTACAATATTCGCTTAAAAATAAAATACATTTTATAAGAGTAGCTACTGATTAATAACGCAATTAATTTCTAATTTAATAATGTTAAATGGTTTAGTTATGTCAAAATTTTAAATTAAATAGTAATATATGCAAAAGTCTAATTAATAGTAATACAATATAGTCACTTTCATTACAATTTGTCATTTAAATATTCGTCAATAGTGTAGTACGCTTTCGTTATAAGTAAGTGGAATACATTTTTTTAAAAGCAGTTGTATTTTCCACTTCTAAAAGTATTTCGTGGTAATTTGTTGTACAAACGAGGAGCCATGGAGAAAATATTTTTATCAAACAGCGCTGACCAATGCTGAGGCATACAAATTTTATGGCAGTTACGAGCACTGTTTTATGCAGTGTAACGACTCAAATTACCTTTCACAAAAGTTCTAACTTCATATATATACAGACAAGGTAGAGTTCGTATCTTCAACTATATAAAGTGTGGTTTGCATGTGTCTGTCTGTTGTAATTTGCACACGGCTCTCAAACATCTTTTCTGTGCCTTAAATGCATCTTCCTTGTCAGTAGTGTTGCCTCAGAACATGACCCCATATCATAATATTGATGTCACGTGGGCGTGGTATGCTGTAATTACTGCATCTTGGTTTACTACTTTTGACATCAAATAGAGCGCATACGAGAAACTATATAGTTTTATTACATATCATGTTAATGTGCGTTTTCCAGTTTAAATTCGAGTCAATATGTAGTCCTAAAAATTTTGTATTACCTATGCCAATATTAGTTTTATTTAAATGTCTTATATCCATGCCGTTTAAATGATGTGAATTATTTCCGAATGTCATAATGTTTGTTTTGTCAAGATTAATTAAAAGATTATTTGATGTCAACCTTTTGATAATTTTGTCCATGTTACAGTTAATATTAAATTCCATATTGTTCATGGGATATCCTATTGACCGTGGGAAATAATTTATATATAATATAAACAGTAAAGCACCTAGTACGCTTCCTTGAGGTACACCGTCTGTTACTGTTCTCATTTCCGACGAGTATTTCACCTCCGTTTTGTATTTTATTAAATTTAGTGCATTTCCCCTTATTCCGTAAGTATACAGCTTATCAATCAGTATAAAGTGATCCACGTAATCGAATGCTCGTGTTAAATCCATGTACATGGCGTAAACAGGCAGCTTTTTTTCTAGATTTCCCATAACCTCCAAGAGAAAATTGTAAATAGCTTGGTTAATGCGTTTAATTTTCCTGAACCCTACCTGTTCATTGGTTAGCACTTGATTTTTATCCAAGTACGATAAACAATGATAGGTGAATTTTTCCAAAACCTTCAAGAATACAGGAATCAGTGCTACAGGTCTATTAAATTTCATGCTTTCTTATCTTCTTTTTTAAATATAGGGATGGTTATCTTTAGCTTATCAGGGAAAGTACCACAACTTATGCATAGATTGACTTTGATGAAACCTAGAGAGATAAATTAATACGAGGTCAGATACCTTTTCTGTTCTGTTTACTGTTTATCCATCTTCACGAATTTTATTGTACCTAACTTTGTCTCTTATTTTTCAAAAATATTTTTTGAATTTGAACAATTAGCAACATACAAGAGTAAAATATTTCTTTAGAAATAAATCAATATTTTTCAATAATGATTTTCGAATTTTGAACAATTAGCGCACACTGAATATATATACGAGTACATTATATCTCTCGAAAAATTCTCATGGATATAGACTCAGGTGGTCTCATTTTCAAATATTTTCAGTCGAATCATCTTCATCTTAATCACAAAGATTCATCATCCTCCTGCCCTTATCCCAAGATTATTTGTGGTCGGTGCAACATGTGTTCTTTTTCCATTCATCTCTAGTTGCAGTCATTTCAACATTCACTCCCTTCTTAACCATATCGTCATTCACACAGTCCATCCACCTCATTTTAGGCCTCCCTCTCCCCTTACAACCATCCACTTACACAGTTAGTGGGTTCCTTACGACATTACTTTCATCCCTACGCATTACATGCCTGAACTAGAACAAATGATTTCCTTATATAATAATAATATAATAATCTTATTCATTCTCGTCACACCACACATCCATTTCAACATTCGCATCTCGGCAACATGCAACCGTCTTTCATCCATCACCTTTACGGACCAACTCTCCGATCCATACACACAACTCTTCAATCGAACCTGCCGCCATTTCATCCAACCAACGTTAATCCGGTGTTTTCACAAATCACAAAGATTATTGAACAAATTCTGTATGTATCTAAAATAACTTACTCACGACGCACTCACGCTTGTGTATCATCGAAATTGTAGTCAGAAGTATATGATATGAACAAGTCATTTTAGCAAGATTTTCTTTGATTTCGTTTAACCAGCATGAAAATTAACAAAAGCCTCGTCGTTTCTATAGCTGACTTTGCCGTCGGCTGGTAGAGAACTCCTAACTCAGGATTTACTGCCTTCATTAAAATTGTAAGTAGAGTAAAACTCACCTATTACAACAGCTATGACAGTGACTATGAGGAAGTAGAAATTGACGACTCTTCGGAACTGTTCGGCGAGGTTCTTGGGTATGAACCAGAGGAGAGAGTATTTCGAGGTCTTGATCTTGTTGTGTTTCTTTTTATCGCCCTCAACGGTCGCACCCACCTCTATCTGCCGGGTCTCTTGTGCGTCTGATACTTTGTTGCCCTGTAAAAAAATATAGTACGGTTGAAAAATCTTAATCCCTACATCCTTGTAAAATTAACTAATCCCACCCTCTCCTTTCAACACGTGCAGGGCTTAGATGTCACCCTCACAATGTGCAAAATATAAGAGCAAGAACCAAGCGGTTCGGAGACTCTTTTCTATGCCGCACCACAAAGACCTGGAATTCATTACCAGCACACGTGTTTCCTTCTTCCTACAGTCCCGGGTCCGTTAAGCGGGGCGTGAAAAAGCATATGATGAAGCCGTCAAGCCGAGTGTCGCCATTGTCACATAGTATATATAAGTAATGGTGACCCTCTATTCTGAGATTTTGAATTCAGCTTACCATCAGGCAAGGCGAAGTCTAATTGACGTGTCCTATATAAAAAAATGGAAAGTGGGATTTAGTTAAAAATTCGTAAGAAATGAAAAAAAAAGGTTTTGATTGAGTTTATCTTCTCTTTTGCAGGATTGTCTGACCGTGTCGACTGACTACCAACCCCAAGAGAAAATTGAATAGAAACTTGTACTTTTCCACAGTATTTCCCTTTTTTTTAACTGACCGGTTTTGCTCCACCAGCATTCTCAAAGTATCTTTTGCAGGTGGTACAAAACGGAATGATTATTATTCTTTTAACTCGTAGGTAAAGTTTTGTGGCATGTAAACGGTAACGCACATCTATTCAATATATGTAGCAAATGGTAGCAAGGACCACTAAGTGTCATCGATAAACAGTTCAAACCAGAGAGGAAAACCTTCACCAGAGTCTTGTCTGCTGCTGTCTGGAGAAGATGTACTGGCTAGCTAGAAGTTTGTTATGGGTCCCGAAGATTTTGGTGGATACTCTATCCACCCCATGAATCTACACTTGTCCCAAGCGCCTACAACATTTTTTTTTTTATACCACTTCGTTGGCAGAAAAGCACACGGCCCACCTGATGGAAAGTGGTAACCGTGGCTTATGGACGTTTGTAACACCAGAGGAGTCACAGTCGCACTGCCAACCCTGTAAGTACAGAGTTTCTGTGCCGTCAGTAGAAGACAAAGCAGGACAAGCCTTTAGTCTTCCCACTGACAGCACAAATTCTCCAGTGAGCTCTGGCTACCCTACTCACCGCTGGGAACACAACACGAAGTTATTATAGCCGCGGTATTCTGTAGGGCGGAGGTACTTCCCCAGTCGGACTGCTCAGTTGGGCGGAAATACTGCCGTGTCCTACCTCCTATCAACATGGGGTTGAATAAAATTTTAAAGCATTTAGTATGTTAACTATTCAAATTGCTTAAGACAGGAACTAAGGAGTAAGACATATAATATATATAAGAAGATTTGGATGATTTCATGCAGGGTTCCGTGAATCAGTGGTCAGAGCATCCTCCCTGTAAAGGAAAGATCGGGTTTGAATCCCGCCTGAAGTGATTATTTTTTTCCTATCTTAATCTTTTTTTTTTTAAATCGGACTCGTCAATTAGACTTCGCCTTGCCTGATGGTAAGCTGAAGGCAAAGTCCCAGAAAAGAGGGTCACCATTACTTACACATACCGTGTGACAATGGTGACACTCAGCTTGACGGCCTCATCATATGCTTCTTCTATCATTTGATCTTCTATCATATGATCGATTTGAATATGGGGTTCTTCAAGAGGGGCATTAGAACTTCTTCAGGGTTGGCAGCGTGAGTGTAACACCTCTGATGTTGCATACATCGATAGGACACGATAACCACTTCACATCAGGTGGGCCTTGTGCTTGTCTGCCACCTAAGTGGTATAAAAAAAACTTACTGTCTCATCATTCTCCTAGCCCTTTTCCCAACTCAGTTGGGGTAGTGTTTCTAGTCTAACCAAGAGGCGGCTGAACTCTGATATTTTCGATGAAGGAACTGCTATCTAACTGTCTTGCACAACCATTCATGACGAAATATACAGAATATTTTCTTGCATTTTGCAAATGCAAGAAAATATATTTCGTCAATAAAATAAATAAGAGTTAGTCTTACTACAAAACTTCAATATCGCCTATTTTTTTTATACCACTCAGGTGGCAGACAAGCACACGGCCCACCTGATGGAAAGTGGTTACCGTGGCCTATGGACGTGTGTAACACCAGAGGAGTCACACTCGCGCTGCGGACCCTGCGGACAAAGAAGGGCAAGCCTTTAGTCTTCCCACTGACAGCACAATCTCGAGTGAGCTCTGGCTACCCTACTCACCGCTGGGAACACAACACGAAGTTATAATGGCCGCGGTATTCTGTAGGGTGGAGGTACATCCCCAGTCGGACTGCTCAATTGGAAGGAAATACCGCCGTGTCCTACCTCCTAAAATAAAATCCTCCTAAAATTTGGCCAATTGGTTGTGAAGGGTTTTTTAGCACCTTTCACAGAGAGAAAGCCTACGCATTTATCCCCCTCGTACTTTCATACCATGCCTTCCATACTTGTGGGGGAAAAGGAACTGGGATTGCAACCTCATGGTACTTTTATTTATTATAACCAGTTATATTTTTAATCTCATTTTTCCTTATTCTATAGTTATTGACAATTTAATGTTCATTCACCTATTAGGTTCATTTTTACATATTTATTTCTTATACGCTATGTTTATTTACACTTTCTTGTCTACTATATCTTTAAATCTACTATAAGATATTCAACAATATCTGCTGAATATAAAACTTTCAGCAGATATTACATACATACATACATATAATCACGCCTTTTTACTCGGAGGGTTAGACAGAGGTGAATTATTGGCGTAATAATTGGCGATATTGAAGTGCTGTAGTAAAACTAGTCGGTCATTTACTATCTAAAACATTTATAATACTATATATAATAATACACACATCAACAAAGTCTAGGGAACAAGGACATTTCTAGTTTTTATTTAAAAACCCTTTCTTGTAATAGTGAGTGTTTTATATCAATAGAAGGGTATTTTTATACCGTTTTTCATTTTCATTTTAATAAAAACATTTTCATACCAAATTTTTTTTTTTTTAAGAATGAATTGAATTGTGCCAATATTGAGTATTACAACTTTCTATGATTAGGCACAAAAATAACGAGGTAGTAAGAAATACAGTAATTAACCGTACTTTAAACGTTTTTAATAATATGTAGGACCTCCTAAAGCATTAGCAACAGCTCGACAACGGCGTGGCGTACTTAGTATGAGATTGTCAATCATCGTATGTGGAATATGGCTCCATACACTGCGAAGGTGTAAAAAAAGTTGTTCTTCAGGGTTCAGATTTTCCAAAGAATCACTGAAAGCTCTTCTCCCAAGCAAATCCCAGGCATGCTCTATGGGATTGAGGTCGGCAGACTGAGCAGGCCATTCCAACGTCGTCATATTGTGCTCGCTTAACGCATTGACCACCACCCTCGCGGTGTGTGACCGTGCATTATCTTGCATGAGCATAAACTCTTGACCGAACTGCTGTCGATGAGGGATTACCATGGGGTGTATAACCTCCTGAATGTATTGGTTTGCATTCAAATTGCCCCGTATCCAAACGAGGTCGGTCCTTCCACCAAGGCGAATTCCAGCCCATACCATGATTGTTCCACCTTGGTAAGGATGAACTTCTTGCGGATTCTGGAGACGACTCCGACGTCCAGGAACTCGCCATATACGCACTCTTCTCGAATCAGGATGAAAACCGAAGCAAGATTCGTCGGAAAACAGAACCAGTGCCCATTGATGGTCGGTCCACTGTAAATGTGCGTTAGCCCACAATAAGCGACGACCTCGATTTCCACGTCGAAGAGCTGGAACCCTAAGCGGTCTGCGAGCATAAAGATTGGCTTCGTGTAGTCTTCTTCTGACAGTTTGATCGCTAATAACCACTTGATGCTGAGACTGGAGGCCTGCGACCAACTGACGAGCAGTAATCGTGGGTTGCCGCCTTGCGGAATTTTGCAAGAAACGATCTTGTCGCGGGGTAGTAACCCTATTTCGTCCCCTGTGACGTTCGGCAACATCCCCTGTAGACCTGTAGCGTGCCCATAATCTGCAAATTACGCTTGGTTGGGTATTGACAGCATCCGCTACGTCGCGTTGAGTTCGTCCAGCTTGCAGCATACCAACAGCCCTTAACATCTCTTCGCGACTTAAATGACGACGTGACATGATGACTACAGTCACAAAAATGCACAAACCATACGTAAAAGACGTATTATTGATAATAAACGTTATTTACAATCAAAAAAAATAATGTTTATTTTGCCTCAGAGAAACTGCACAATCAAACACTTTTAAAAGTTTTCCCTCCATATTCGAAAATCATTACTTATTTAAATTTATTTTTAAATTTCGAACAACTCTGTAATCCACTTTATTCTATTTTTATTTATTTGCTGCCAGTTATTTGCAAAACAAGATTTACATAATTGGGGTCATCTTGTTCCCTAGACTTTGTTGAGGTGTTTATATGATCTAAAATATAGTAATGCATTGTCTACATTTAAATTATAGGGGAGGCAATAAAAGTCTTATAAAATAAAACTTTTAATGATAACTACATATCATTAAAAGTTACTTTCAGAATCGACCACAGAAATTAAACCGTGCTACAGTTTAATATCTACTATTGTAAAACTAAATTATTTTAAACGTTCAAATTATAGTAAAGCAATAAATACATGTATCATTAATGGTAGTTAATATCTAGTATTTACCAAAGTTGAACTATGCCTTTTTTTAATGTGCTCAAACTCCCCACGGATGCCCCCACCACTGAGGCAGGTGGAGGAGGTTATGTCGGACTTGAACCGACTAAAACGCACGCCGACTGTGAGGGCCACAGGTTGCAGGAGGTGAGATTATCTGAGACACATATTATAAGACAGCCCTCTTTGGGTGTGGGGACCACGAAGTCCCTATCACATCCCCGGGCATGGCGTGGCGCGCATCGCATCAGCTTCTGCTAGGGTGACAGGTGGCTCCACTCGTCACCCCCAGGCCCGCACTCATGGAGGACAGAGGTCATTTTGCGACCTCCGATGCCCGAGCCGCCTCCGTTCACGAGCATCGTGGTTTGGGAGTCTCCTTCGCCCCCGCATCCGCAAAGCGAACCATCGCCGCGAACTAGGTGGCGAGCATGAGAACTCTCACTATCAGGGCGGCGACCAGCTCCCGTCTCGGCGTCTTCCACGCCGGACACTCGGTGAGCGTGTGCAGCTTCGAGGCCTCCCTCGTGTCGTAGTGGCGGCACTCAGACGTTAGCTCTTTCCCGATTCGACGCAGATACTGCCCGAAGCACCCATGCCCAGTGATAATTTGCGTCATCCGGTACGAGAGGCTGTCGTGTGGCCTCTCTAGCCACTCCCCCATGATGGGTCTTACCACCGCTATTACGGCGTGCCCTGCGCTTGGTCGCCCAAGTCACAGCCACCATGTACTTTTGGAGCTGGTATCTCACGGCTCTTATTTCTTTGGGCTCGGGTTCGTGTCCCCGCCCACGCGCTGCCTTTCGGTATCGATATAGTGCCGAAAGGGCTCTCGCTTCCAGAATTGTACTATGCTTTGAAAATACTTTTATAAAAGTTACTAGCTGTTGGCCGCAGGTTTACCCGTTCTCGCAACCCATTGGAACCGATTTCCGGGATAAAAAGTAGCCTTTATACCAGACAATATCATCTACACATCTCTTTATCAAATTTTGGTTAGGTACGTTCAGCTGCTAGAGCGTGAATGAATTGAACAAACATACACATAGAAATATCAATCAATCAATAATTTAGCCTATCGCCGCCGTCGACTGCTGGGCATAAGCCTCTCCCATTGTGTATATGCCTAGGACTATTAAATTCTACACATACAAACATTCAAATATCATCATAAACTTTCACTTTGAGAATAATAACAATAAATATTCCATGACATTCCACACAACGCTATCTAGACCCATGGTAAGCATGCTTAACTAGTGTTATGGAATCTAAAATGCGGATAAACATACTTAGATAATTTTTGTTTTGTAAATACATACACATCATACATAGAAATATGCAGACCAATGCAAATATACACATTCATGCATACAAATATTTGCACTGAGCGGGAATCGAATTCACGCCTCCTGGGTAGCAGTCGGACGTTCGTCAGTGTATTAATAGTAGGGTACAGTTCGCAATGCTAGTGGTAAGATTATCCTATAAGTGTCGTTGCTACGATTTAGACAGAGCACTTATCAATTGTTAAATATCGATACGTAATCGCGAAATATTTGCCCTAATTAATGACCCTAATAGGCAATATTTATCTACGATTAATTTACAACAAATTTGAAATGATATTGGGTACAAAATTGTTATAGACAGTAATACTACAACAACTGTGTACCAGTGTTGAATAAAAAAAAAATTATTAAAAAAAAAATACACTTAAAAGATCGAAATTAGTTTGATAGCAGGATGTATCCTGTAGCCAATATAAACCGAAACAGAAATTAACGGGTACCGCCTGCTCTGCTGTCAAACTTATTTCGATCTTTCAGACAGCATAACGTAACATGTTATCTTTAAGACAGCATAACATAACATAGCATAAACCGAAATAAAAATTAACGGGTACCGCCTGCTCTGCTGTCAAACTTATTTCGATCTTTCAGACAGCATAACGTAACATGTTATCTTTAAGACAGCATAACATAACATAGCATAAACCGAAGTAAAAATTAACGGGTACCGCCTGCTCTGCTGTCAAACTTATTTCGATCTTTCAGACAGCATAACATAACATGTTATCTTTAAGACAGCATAACATAACATAGCATAAACCGAAATAAAAATTAACGGGTACCGCCTGCTCTGCTGTCAAACTTATTTCGATCTTTCAGACAGCATAACATAACATGTTATCTTTAAGACAGCATAACATAACATAAGCCGCAACAAAAATTAACCGGTACCGCCTGCTCTGCGGTCAAACTTATTTCGATCTTTAAGACAGCAAGCAGTTAGATTTATTGCAAAATTTGCCCAACACTGCTGTGAAAATACCTACGGAAATGCGTGGCATAGCAACGTAGCGCTTGTCTGCTTCGCCGTAGATAGCAGGTTCGATTCCCACTCAATGCAATTATTTGTGTCTATTTAAATTAGTCTGAGCGTTTTTATTTATAATAAGTATCTATGTATTTACACCAACAACAAGTAATAGATTTTATTTATACAACTTAGGTGGCAGACAAGCACATGGCCCACCTGATGGAAAGTGGTTACCGTGACCTATGAACGTTACAAAAAAAGTATCTAAGTATGTTTATCCGCATTTCGCAGTCTAGATCCCATAACACAAGACGGTTTTTTTTTACGTGCGAGAAAACACCCACGGATACACTCCCCGTCGGAGCCGGTGGAAGAGGTAATGTTGGAATCGAACCTACTAAAACCTACGGCGCCAGTGGGTCATTGTTGGTTGCCAAAGGTAAGGTTGACAGGCATATCCGCCAGGCCATCTCTCTCGATCTGACCCTGAAACGGGGAGGAGGGGAGTCAATCATCGACCTCCGACGCTCGAGGTGCTTTCGTACACGGGCAGCTTGGCTTGCGATCCTACGTCGCTTCCTCTGCCGCTTCCGCCCAGCCTCTTCCTTCACGAGCATAACTTGCTCGCAGAAGGAGGCGCCGGCCGCCCACGCATCCGCGCAGCTCACTCCCAGGGCCCATAACACAAGATGGTTAAACTATGCTTGGTCTAGATAGCGTTGTGTAGAATGTTGTAGAATATTTTTTCATTATTAATATTATATATTACAAGTTATACTAGATAGTGCTCTGTAGTTTGTCCGGTATATTTGTAGCAGTATTGAACAACAAATAAATTCAGATATTGGCATGTGCATTTAATTATTCATAAGGAATTGACGCAGATATCTACAATAGTGCGAAAGAAAATGTGGACCCAAGGCTCTGTCATTTCCCATCGCTAACAATCGATTGAAATACCTTATGGGTAGTAAATTGTTTAATAAGAAATCAAAATATTGATATGACAACGTCAGTATGAAAACCCAAGGTCCATACCCATATTATAAGATTTTTTATTCAAAGAATCAATTTCATTTATTCAGTTTAGACACATTTTTATGAGGAGGTAGGACACGGCGGTATTTCCGCCCAATTGAGCAGTCCGACTGGGGAAGTGCCTCCGCCCTACAGAATACCGCGGCTATAATAACTTCGTGTTGTGTTCCCAGCGGTGAGTAGGGTAGTCAGAGCTCACTGGAGAATTTGTGCTGTCAGTGGGAAGAAAGGCTTGTCCTGCTTTGTCTTCTACACTGACGGCACAGAAACTCTATATACCTATTTACAGGGTTGGCAGCGCGACTGTGACTCCACTGGTGTTACAAACGTCCATAGGCCACGGTAACCACTTTCCATCAGGTGGGCCGTGTGCTTGTCTGCCACCTAAGTGGTATAAAAAAAAACATAAATATCAAAATTTTAAAATTATGACGAGAAATATAATATAAATAATAAGTAATATAAATAAACGATTGGAAAAATGACTCTTTCGCTGGTTCAATTGGTAAGTTCTACTGAGATGATACCAGCAAGAAACTCAGAGAACTATATTAGAACTAGATTATCTTTCTTTTTTAAATATGGTTTTGTTTACATTTATATATTGTGCGAGTAAGCAAGAGACGTAGGCTGACTCATAGTCGACCATGTTTACATACTTATCTACTTTACAATATCCTTTATTCATTAAAAATTTTCACTCCTATTTTAAATAACAGCTGCCTACAAACGAATCACCAACTTTGTGAAGCCTGTTTTTTATATATCACTTATGTGGCAGACAAACACACGGACCACGGCCCCTGATTGAAAGTGTTCACCGTGGCCTATGGAAGCGTGCAAAACCAAGAGAGTCACACTCGCGATGCCAACCCTGCAAGCATTGAGAGTTTCTGTGCCGTCAGTGTAAAAGACAAAGCAGGACAAGCTTTCGAACTTTCCACTGACAGTACAAAAGCCCTCCAGTGAACTCAACACGAGGTTATTATGGTCGCGGTATTCTGTAGGGCGGAGGTACTTCCCCAGTCGGACTGCTCAATTGGACAGAAATACCGTCGTATCCTATCTCCTCGTGATTTTGGTACAAGTTTATTTTTGTTTCTCGTGTGCGTCAGATTTTTTTTCGAAAAGATTAAGGTTCTTTCGTGCATATAAGATATTATTGTGAATGTACTGAGAAGCAGTACAGTAAGTTATATAAAGTCTCTGCCGTGTGGCGGTAGTGAAAGCGACTGCACGCAGGTGCAGCTCCCGCTCAGCAAGCTCATGATGTAAGAACATTTCAAACGATCGAACGAACTCGACAGTTGTATTCGCGGTGAGATTTCAATTTTGCATGCTATAAAGGTGACGTCACGTTGTCGAGCACAAGTTGATAGTGATTTGTTTATGTGCTCGACAACGTGACAACGTTTCTCAATTATTATATTTTGACATATCTAAGTAGATTCGGACATTAAATAAATATTGAATTTTAGTTTAGACGAGTTAGAACTTAGCCTATGAAGCAATTACTAATAACAAATGTGTGAAGGTAATGCATGTAATAAATCTGGTAGGAAATAGAAATTTAATATTTGCACGCCACAAATGGCAGAATATGCTGTATATCCTGAATCACTCCAACACCTGTAACCAACCATATTCTAGGAAATAAAGATTCTTATTCTTATGTTCTTAAAAAATCTCACTGCGAGTACTTTTAATTAATGCCGCATAATCATTAGCAATGGTGAAACGGCTTCATGACTCATTAATCAGCTTAATTTAATCTTACTAGCTTCACTATTAAGCTAATAAAATTATTAAGTCAATATCGCAATGATAATACACGTAACGATTGAAGTAAAATCAAGGAATGGATAAATTAACATTTTAATGATAAAATTAAACACTAACATAATAGCCGATTGAGGAGGTAGGACATGGCGGTATTTCCGCCCAATTGAGCAGTCCGACTGGGGAAGTACCTCCGCCCTACAGAATACCGCGGTTATAATAACTTCGTGTTGTGTTCCCGGCGGTGAGTAGGGTAGCCAGAGCTCACTGGAGAGTTTTTGTGCGGTCAGTGGGATGACCAAAGGCTTGTCCTGCTTTGTCCTCTACACTGACGGCACAAAATCTCTGTTCTTACAGGGTCGGCAGCACGGATGTGACTCCACTGGTATTACACACGTTCATAGGTCATGGTAACCACTTTCCATCAGGTGGGCCGTGTGCTTGCCTGCCACCTAAATTGTATAAAAAAAAAAAAAGCCGCGTGGTTTCCGGCAGTGTAGAATTTGGACCAGACCATTTCTTGCCATGCGGTGTCGTACAAGGCGACTATGGGATAGGGTTGTTTAACATCAGACAGATATATACAGCCCAGACTCTGCCTCAAATCGCTCGAATCAACAATAGTGCCCGGAAAACGACAATAGGCCTCCCTAATAACCCCCTATTACGTGGGACCGAATACAATGATAGGTGATATATGGGTGTTCTACAATTCTACAACATTCTACACAACGCTATCTAGACCCATGGTAAGCATAGTTTAACTAGCTTGTGTTATGGAATCTAGAATACGGATAAACATACTTAAATACTTTTTTTTTTGTAAATACATACATATTATACATAGAAACACCCAGACCAGTGCAAATACCCATATTCATGCATACAAATATTTGCACTGAGCGGGGATCGAACCCGCGCCTCCTGCGTAGCAGTCGTGTTCACTACCGCTACTAACACTCCTGCCACTACTACACTGCTAACACCTCTGCCTAACACTTTGGGGATAAAAGCGTGATTATATGTGTGTATGTTTGTAATTAAACAGATTAGATACACAAACGCCTCAAATAATGTTAAGCACTAGATGCGCTCAGTACTCTTAACAATGGGTAATGACCCATGTGATATTCTACATAACCATACCTAGACCTATGGTAAGCGTAGATTAACTAGTTTGTATTATGGGTTCTAGACTGTAGATAAATGTATTTTGAGTAGATGGGTACCTCTGCTGTGATCGGGATATTCCTTCTTTAAAGTTATGTGTCCTGAACCTCGATTCCTAAAGCAAAATCACTGTCATACCACGAAAACTGTCAAAACATTTAATTATGGACTTTAAAGCCATGCGGTTAAAGTTCAAAATTACAAAATTAAAAGGTTATTTGCAGAGTGCCTGAAAAAGTGCAATGAAACTCTATTCATTTAATTTTAGAATTTAACGCTATAGAAATAAAGTTTAAAAATGAATGCATTTGTTAACAGTGTCTGTGCTATGATAGTGGTTTTGCGTTAGTAAAATCGGGGGCCTGCTGTCATCAAAATACGTAACCAACTTCTACAAAAAATCACAGCCGATCCGTAGCCTCGTAGCGGATTGCGAACTCGTAGCACACAAGAGTGTCTACGAACTCCCCTTTACAGGTTCACAATGGGTTATACAAACTTTCATAGGCGTCATTGCTTAGCCAGCTTTCTTATACCCAGAGATTCAAACAATAAAGATATCTTTTGTACATTACATCTTTAGTATATATTCATCATTAATATTAAATTTAAATAATGTACACGGAAGTTATCTAAATTAAAATATATAAAAAAAAACAGGTTATATATCTAAACAATCCTGCAGGTTCAGGCGTCAAAGAATTCCTCCCCATCGATGTCAACGGGGAGGGTGGCCAGAAGGCTGACGGCATTGCCACGTTGAATGGCAATAAAGTACAAATAAATAAAGATGAATCCACCTGTCAGCCTGTCTGAATATTAGCTATCGATTCTGTTATAGCAGTAAATTACAAGGCGGTATAAGGTGACAGACATACGGGACAAACGTTTAACCTTTCTCTTTGTCACTGTCAGGTTAAAATTAAAGACGTCTAAAATAATTATTTTAGCCCAAGCGACTACAATATGGAGTTCTTCAAGAAGGGCATTAGGAGGTTCTTTCAGGGACAGCGGCGCGATTTGACGCTGCTGGTGCTGCACACGTCTATGTGACACGGATGGGACTCCACTGGTGTTACACACGTTCATGGGCCACGTTAACCACTTTCCATCAGGTAGGCCGTCTGCTTGTCTCCACCTAAGTGGTATTTTTTTATACCTCTTAGGTGGCAGACAAGCGCACGGCCCACCTGGTGGAAAGTGATTACCGTGGCCTATGGACGTGTGTAACACCAGAGAAGTCAAACTCGCACAGCCGACCCTGTAAGCACATAGTTTCTATGCCGTCAGTGTAGAGGACAAAGCAGGACATGCCTTTAGTCATCCCACTGACAGCACAAATTCTCCAGTGAGCTCTGGCTACCCTACTCACCGCTGGGAACACAACACGAAGTTATTATAACCGCGGTATTCTGTAGGGCGGAGGTTCTTCCCCAGTAGGACTGCTCAATTATTATTATTATTATTATTATTATTTAATACACTAGCAGCATAAGCTGATGCGTGTATATCACTGCACTTGTGTTTTGATTGTCCAATGTTTATCAAGTCTATTTTAAAAAAATTTTTTTTTTTAGGAGCTTTTATTACACTTTCCAGAAGGGAGTTCCACATTTGCACCACGCGGTTCGGCAAGAAGTGATACCTAGGGTTGCTGGCACATCGAGGCTTGCATAATTTCATTGAGTGACCTCTTAGATGTCTGTTGGAGTTCATTGTGTAGATGTTTTCTATGTTTGATACATTGTAATGTTTTGTCAGGATTTTATATGTTTCAATGAGGTCTCCCCTTTTCCTTCTCTCTTCCAGTGTGGTTAGGTTTAGTTCCAGAAGGCGCTTTTCGTATGACATCTCATTTAAATCATTGACCATTTTAGTGGCTCTTCTTTGCACCCTTTCTAATAGTAGGATGTCTTTTTTAAAATATGAGCTCCAAATTTGGAAACCATATTCCAGCAGAGGTCGTATGTATGTTTTGTATATATTAAGAAACAGTTCCTTGGTGATAATATAAAACGCTTTTCTGATTATGTATATCATGGAATTTGCCTTTTTGGTTATATTCATGATGTGCTCCTCCCACTTGAGGTTATGTGTGATGGTGACCCCCAGATCCTTTCGGGAACTTTCGGAAACACCGCCGTGTCCTACCTCCTAAAGTGGTATAAAAAAATTGCCTTCAGGATACTGCCGGTTGATTCCCGGCAGAGTAGAATTTGGACAACCCCATCTCTTCCCATGCGGCGTCGTACAAGGCGACTAAGGGATAGAGCTGTTTAACATCAGACAGATACGAGTATATATACAGATGCGTAGAGATGTTGCTTCCTTGGCTGTATTTTATCGTATCTACCATGGTGAGTGTTCTGATGAGCTCTTCCAACTAATCCCACCCTCTCCTTTCCTACATAGGATAACATGTCACCATCACACTGTGCAGAATATACGAGCAAGAACCAAGCGGTTCGGAGACTCTTTTCTTTGTTGCACCACCAAGACCTGGAAAACACTACCAACTCACGTGTTTCCTTCTTCCTACATTCCCGGGTCCTTTAAGCGGGGCGTGAAAAAGCATCTGATGAGGCCGCTGAGCTGAGTGCCACCGTTGTAGCATTACTTAATGTCTGTAATGGTGACCCTCTTTTCTGAGATTTTGCCTTTAGCTTCTCATCAGGCAAGGTGTAGTCAAATTGGCGTGTCCTAGATAATAAAAAGCCTAGACTCAGCCTCAGATGCATGGCTACAGTCAACAATAGTGCCCGGAAGACGGTAGTAGGCGCACCCCCTATTACGTAGAACCGAATTCAATGATTTGTGAAATGTGGCTGTTAATTCACCTCTGCCTAACCCTCTGGGGACAAAGGCGTGATTATATGTATGTATGTTAGTTATAATATGCTTCACAATTCTACTCAAACGATAGAAGCGAGTACTCTGTGGTTATGAATATTTACAACCATGCGCTTGAAAATTTTAAAACGAGATAAACAGTGATTTAAGATAAGTATGTCGATTCAGATAAACAGCACAATCCACAAGTTTAAACACATTTATTCAAAAAAGAATTGTGAGATAAGATAAGATTATAGAGAAAAACAGGTCAAGCATTCATTTCGTATTAATTCTATTTAAAAAAACAATTCCTTCGTTCGTTCGCATTGCCCTATTAGAAGTGAGACCTAACCCTATCCCTTAGTCGGCTTGTACACATATGAGAAGAGATGGGGTGTTCCAAATTCTACTCTGCCGGGAACACACGCCTCGCTTGCAGACCCTGGGACTGTAAGAAGAGGGGAACACGTGCGCGGGTAGTGCATTCCAGCTCTTTATCGTGCGGCACCTAACCTGATAGATTAGGTATTTACAACCGATTGCAAAAAATAATTACTGGTTGAACATTTTGATTAATAACAATAACCTCGAAAACGTCTATTCGGAACTGATAAAGTGTATTTCTTGTTGTAGGTAAATGTTTCGCCTATACTTAGGTAGTTCCGTACAACGTTCTGTTTCATCTGATACAAGATTGTCTTTTTGAATTATGAGGATATCAAGATTATGTCTTGAAATTGTTGTTGATAGAATTTTCCTCTAACATAATCTTTTTTTATAAATTGGTCACTGTAATATGGTTTTACAAAGTCTTAGGAATGAGGATCCCCGTTACAGACACCTGTGCTAATCATACCCTGTGGTTGCGCCGAAGTAGAAACTGTATTTTTGACACGGAAACACACTCCTTTTATACCCGTCTCCCCTTCCGCACTAACCATAGATGTGGCTTCCGTCCGCCATTTGTGAAATATAGACACTGAGTCTCGCTTTGAACTAGCCAGCGTGATGACGGACCGCGCTCGCGTCTCTCAAAAATGATTAATATTTGTTACATTTTACCGCTTCATAGACCTTTACCGATCGGATTGTGCCTCTCGTGTGTTCCTCAAGTGATCTAGTGATGCTGACGGCAGCTCCTGAGCAAGGAAGAGAAGATCCGTGTACCGGCTGCGATGAAAACACGTGTGTCGTGAAGGTTAGTGCATCCTCTCCTAATTTCTCGGGTTGCATTCATTGCTTGGATCACTCCCGCGGCAACCCGACCACCTGTCTTTTGTGTGTAAAGCGTCAATGGAACAGTTAGCTACTTCCCGCAATACAGTCCATTACCGCACGCTGCCAAGCGCCACCATTTTTGGTCCGGATCGAGCCGGATTCTTAGCCGTAGTTCGTATTTTGTTATTATTCTAATGGGAATGAGCGCACCGCACCTAAGTGCCTGGTTATTTTAGTAGAAAACCCCGCATCCAGACACTTAGGATTAGATTTGTTGTCCGTTCGCCGCTGGCTCGCATTGTACCTACCTAATACATAAATAGGTTAGGTATCATATCAACACTTAATCGTAGTTCGCAATTTTCGCATCGCACCTAAGTGCCTGGTTATTTTAGTAGAAAACCCCGCATCCAGACATTTAGGCTTAGATCTTAGGTATACTCAGACACCCTAGTGCATAGGCACAGTGTAATACCTAACGCATTTGGCTTTGTTTTGTTTTTTTCAATTACGTTGTTCTCGGCTCGCGTCGTATTTGCCTAGTACCTGCGTGGGTGGACACGTGGCTGTACCTACCTCGCTCGCATCTCATCCCAATTCATACGAAAGTATTTTAATTTGAATAGATATTACGCAATACTTAATCTCTGAAATAATAGTTGAACCTAGACAGCGACCATCGCGTAGGTACGACCTTGTTGCTATGCGCGTTAGTTCAAGCTTGCACTGGCAGTCATAAGTACCTACCTACCTACGGTTATCGCTCGCGCCGCCTCGCTGCTCTGTACCGCTAAGATTAAGTCATTTCATATTTGTTATTTACCGCACTTTAGTTTGAGATTTAATTGTAAACATGTCCCCAAAGGTTGATAAGACCGGTAAGGTTCAATTGAAACTTTTATACGCTAAAAAAGAAATGATTTACTCTCGCGTACAATCGATCTATGATAATGCACTTAAAACCTCTGATTTGGTCATCAGAGATTCGTTCTTGTGTTCTATAGAAAACTTAGATAGTCTACGCGCGGATTTCGAAACCTTAGTACATGACATCAACGTTTTAGAGTTGAATTTGAATCCCGATTACTCAGTGAGTTATCAAGCCTTGTCGTCGTTTGACGATTTGTATTGTCGTATCAAACGCGTCGCTAGGAGTTTGGAGAAACCGGCTGACCTACCCAACCCCACTCGCGACCGACCTAAGTTGCCACCAATTCAAATACCCGAATTTGATGGTAACATTCGCAATTGGTGTCTATTTATAGATAGTTTTGAGAATACGATAGATAAGAACGATTCGTTGACAGATCACGAAAAATTGCATTATCTCGTTGAAAAATTGACTGGTAAAGCTATAACCGCTTGCGCTGGAATTACGTTTAGTGCCGGGAATTATAATTTAATTTTAAATACTTTGAAAGCTAAGTATGAGGATAAAAGATCGGTAGCTAACGCCTATTTAGATCAGATGTCTGATTTGAAATCTATTACGGCATGTAACGATCAAAACTTAGAGAAATTTCTAGATACTTTCGCGTCAGCTGTTCGCGCCGTAAAGAACTTGAAGATCGATGACCTCTGCGACTTCGTATTTTTGTATATGGGTTTAAAGAAATTAGATTCCGAAACCATTCGTTTGTTTGAGTCGGATCATCGCGGCAGTAAAATTCCTAAGTTCGAAGACTTAGAAAGTTTTGTTCGCGAGCATATAAAAGTATTGCAGCGCTCTTCATCGAAACATGAAGGCGCGAAGATAGTTGTTGATTCTGCACGCAAAGTAGATGCGTCATCGAAGTCACTGAGGTCAACTCATACTTATGTTAGTACCGCACCAGCACGTGTACAGTCACCTGTTTGCTCTTTGTGTAGCACTCATCATTCGCAACTGTACAGGTGTCCTGGTTTTCTAAAATTGTCGCCTAGTGATCGTTATAAATTTGTTCGCGCTAATAATTTTTGTTTTAATTGTCTCGGTACTAAACACCGCGTTGTTTTATGTAATAGTAGAAATAGTTGTCGCAAATGTCAAGCGAGACACCACACTTTGCTTCATTTTGAGAATAGTAATGCCGCATCCAATGTGAGCACGGTTGGCTCGTCGAGCGGTGACACACGGCAGCCTGCGCCGCAGCCGCAGCCCGCGCTCGCGCGCGCTCCGGCCCGCCCGGTGACCGCCGCGGATGACGTCACCTTGTGTTCGTTCTCCGCTAGTGCTGCACTCACTACTGTGTGTCTTGCGACCGCTCGCGTTGTTATTGTTGATGCATTAGGTAAGCCGCGCATTGTTCGAGCGCTGTTAGATGGCGCTTCGCAAAGTAATTTTATTACTCAAGATTGTTGTCGGCGTCTTGGTTTCAATGTTGATAAGCGTTCAACCCGCTCAGTGGTGAAGGGTTTTGGAAGCTTACAGTCAGCTGTTCGTGGCACCGTTAAAACAAGGTTTAGATCTCGTTTTAATAATAATATTTGGTTTGACATGGATTCGCTCGTTATAGATAGAATAGCTGAACAGTTGCCTACCGTCCCGGTTGACACGTCTTTATTAACGAAATTTAAAGACTTGCCTTTAGCAGATGAGACTTACGCTGTTCCTGGAGTCGTCGATATATTGATCGGCGCTTCGATTCTCCCGCACCTCCAGTTATCACGTAAGGTTCAAGGGGGACCGACGTACCCCGCTCCGCACGCACTGGAAACAGTTCTTGGTTTTGTTATAATTGGTTCCGCACCCGCTTCTATAGATAGTTTTAGTCACTCGACTGCTTCGTTCTGTTGCACCGTCGAGCCGCCACTGGAGTCTACCATCCGCAAGTTTTCACTCGGTGGCTCCCGTGTATCCGCTGAAAAACGCTTTCTTTGTTTGGAACGAAAGATGCAGGCGTCCCCAAAGTCGAAGCGGGCCTATGATGAGGTTGTTAATGAATATTTAGATAAAGGTTACATCTCACCTGCGCCTGCGGACACTGGCGGGACCCAGCCTTCGTACATTATCCCGCACCGCGGAGTTATTAGAGAAGATAAGCTTACTACTAAAACTCCGCGTAGTTTTGGATGGCAGTGCTAAGACTAGCACTTCCGTGTCGCTTAATGACATTTTGTATTGTGGTCGGAATCTTTAAGGTAATTTATTTGACATAATTGTAAATTTTCGCATTAATATTAGTAGAATTTTAGCTTTTAGGACTCAACAGTCGCTTTGTGTTGGGCCCACTCTTCGCCCCATCGTTGGGACACATTCGTCGCTAATAGAGTGGCAAAATTCAATCTGAATTGGCGCCACATAATCTCTTTCACGTTGCTGGCACCGACAACCCAGCCGATTGTCTCTCTCGTGGATTGCTTCCTTCGCAAATTTTGGATCACCCGTTGTGGTTTGGTGGACCGTCCTGGATTCATGCCGCGTTAGATGGGTGGCCAGTTAGTCAATTCAATCCCACTACGGTTTCCGAACCACCCGAGGAGAAGAAGCACTCGCTTGTTGTATCGGTCCCACGTGAAGAGACCCTTATTTTGTTGTTGGCTAATCGCGTCTCGTCTTGGTCGAGACTGTTGCGTTGTGTTGTTTGTTCGCCTCTGCCCGCTGCCTAGCCAGCAGTAGGCACGAGCTCCAATCTAGGTTTATATTTTAGTTGTTATTTCCCAAACCTAGATTTAGATTAGACTTTAGATTTGTTTCGCATTTGTCGTTTCGAAGGTAACCCTTCAAGCCGGGGGGAATGGTTGCGCCGAAGTAGAAACTGTATTTTTGACACGGAAACACACTCCTTTTATACCCGTCTCCCCTTCCGCACTAACCATAGATGTGGCTTCCGTCCGCCATTTGTGAAATATAGACACTGAGTCTCGCTTTGAACTAGCCAGCGTGATGACGGACCGCGCTCGCGTCTCTCAAAAATGATTAATATTTGTTACATTTTACCGCTTCATAGACCTTTACCGATCGGATTGTGCCTCTCGTGTGTTCCTCAAGTGATCTAGTGATGCTGACGGCAGCTCCTGAGCAAGGAAGAGAAGATCCGTGTACCGGCTGCGATGAAAACACGTGTGTCGTGAAGGTTAGTGCATCCTCTCCTAATTTCTCGGGTTGCATTCATTGCTTGGATCACTCCCGCGGCAACCCGACCACCTGTCTTTTGTGTGTAAAGCGTCAATGGAACAGTTAGCTACTTCCCGCAATACAGTCCATTACCGCACGCTGCCAAGCGCCACCACCCTGCTTCAAGGACCCAAGACTGTAGGAAGATGTAAGTACCTAAATAGGTACAGCTCAATTTTTTACTTTGTAGATACTAGAATACGAATAAACACTTGCAGAGGTAGGACACGGCGGTATTTCCGCCCAATTGAGCAGTCCTACTGGGGAAGTACCTCCGCCCTACAGAATACCGCGGTTATAATAACTTCGTGTTATGTTCCCGGCGGTGAGTAGGGTAAGCCAGAGCAGAAGAGGGCCAGATCGTGAGAGATGGCCCTGGGTCGGCCGGGGTGCGAGGGATATGCCTGTCAACCTCACCTTCGGCAACCAAAGCGACCCACAGACGGCGTGCGTTTTAGTCGGTTCGAGTCCGACATAACCTTCTCCACCGGCTCCGGTGGGGAGGTATCGGTGGGGATATTGCGCACGTAAAAAAAAAAGGGTAAGACAGAGCTCACTGGAGAGTTTTTGTACTGTCAGTGGGATTACCAAAGGCTTGTCCTGCTTTGTCCTCTACACTGACGGCACAAAATCTCTGTTCTTACAGCGTCGGCAGCACGGATGTGACTCCACTGGTGTTACACACGTTCATGGGTCATGGTAACCATAACCACTTTCCATCAGGTGGGCCGTGTGCTTGTCTGCCACCTAAGTTGCATAAAAAAACATGTTTAGAAACATTTTTATTTACAGAAACATTCAGACCTATGAAAATGCACTTATTAATGCTAACAAATATTCTAAATTCTATAACCCGTGTCCTAGCTGTCATACGCTCTACCACTAAAAGATATAATTTCTGATCTTGAATTTGAATTGAAAAAACCGCGGTAGCCTAGTGGTATGGGTAATGGACTGCTGAGACGAGGTCTCGGGTTCGATTCCAGGTATTACCATGGCACACACCAATGACTTTTCGATGCTTTTCGAAGTTATGTGTGTATTTAGCGCAGGTTTATAAGAGCTCGGTTAATGGCAATAGGCTCGCCACCACATTGGGACCTAAACATAAACTGGCGAAATGTGGGTGTTAGCACCTCTGCCTACCCCTTCGGGGATATAGGCGTGAGTTTATGTTATGTTTATGTTCTGATCTTGAATTCTGGGTAGGTATGGTTTAAGATTTTAGTAATATAATAATTATGAGTAACTAAATGCATTTCTACTATCTCTAGTTAAAAACCACTTGAAACCTAAATGATTTGCATAATTTTAGGAGGCTAGGCACGCAGCGTCTATGCTTTGCATGTAATCCAACTATTTATATTTTATTATCATTTTAGATAACTAAGATATCTAAACAAATACTTTGAAACTTACAAGACGCAATGAGATAGAAATAGAATTCGTATCGTGCCCATTCTTCTTAGTACCACAATTTCTTTTTATAAAAAGATTCAATAACAATAACATTAATCTTTATTTGTGAATATGGTTTTTTACAGTTGTTATAAATACATGGTAGTCATGTGCAGGCACAGCTTATTCTGCCATGTGTGGCGTACAAATTTAATGGTTAATGTCAAGTGTAAATTAAAGTACAGGTAATATGCATGTAACTGATAGGTAATAACCTATCAGTTACATGCATATTAAATTATCATATTATTTTTAAAAAAATCATCCTTATTACATAGGTTACACTAAAAGTTTCCGGAACTGGCCACTTACATAAACAATATTTGAAAATTTATTACAACATTTGAAAATAGAACTCTTTGGCTGTAGAATACAGTTTGTTTCATCTGACTGTCTTTTGTTTTTACCTTGTAGCGCCATTTAAAAAATTGTGTGTCTGCATCAACATGGATTTAACTCGGGAAAATTTTCGTAGTATGATTTTCTACGATTTTAAGTGTAATTTGACGGCTCAACAGAGCATCGCTCAGCTTGAAACAGCTTTTGGCGATGAAGCTCCATGCAAGACGACTGTTTATAGCTGGTTTGCAGAATTCAAGCGTGGTCGTATCAATCTCAGTGACGAATCTCGCGATGGTCGGCCGTCCACCGCTGTGACCAACAAAAACATCGATGCTGTGCGCCGTATGATTGAAACAGACAGGCATGTGACCTACCATGAAATTCGCGCATCCTTAGAAATAGGCATGAGTCAAATACAATCAATCCTACACAAACATTTGGGTGTGAGAAAGCTGTGCTCGCGGTGGATCCCACATAACTTGACCGAGGATCAAAAAACGGACCGCGTCACTTGGTGCAGTGCCATGCTTACCAGATTCAACGAAGGTGCGTCAAATTTGGTGTGGGACATAGTAACAGGTGACGAAACATGGATTTATTGCTACGATCCCAAAACAAAGCAGCAATCGAGCGTATGGGTCTTTCAAGATGAGCCGAAACCAACCAAAGTGGCGCGCGTGAAAAGTGCATCTAAGCGGATGATTGCTTCTTTTTTTAATAAAACTGGACACGTGGCTACTGTTGCTTTAGAAAATCGTCGTACTGTGAATAGTGACTGGTACACGACCATTTGTTTGCCGGAAGTTATTGACGAACTCCGTAAAAATAACCGTAAACGCCGTATCATCCTGCACCACGACAATGCTAGTTCTAACACGGCCAGACAGACAAACGACTTTTTGAAGGCGAAAAATGTAGAACTCATGAGTCATCCTGCATACAGTCCCGACCTGGCACCTTGTGACTTTTATCTGTTCCCAAAAATTAAGAACCAATTACGCGGCCAACGATTTTCATCACCAGAAGAGGCTGTCGAGGAGTATGAAAAACACGTTTCAGAGGTCACCACAGAGGAGTGGCACAAAAGTTTTCAAAACTGGTTTGATCGAATGAAAAAGTGCATAGACGCCAAGGGAGATTATTTTGAAAAACAATAAATTAATTTTGTACCTTTAATAGTATTTTTTCATATTCATTCCGGAAACTTATAGTGCGCCCCACGTATTTAATGTCAAGAAACAATATCAAAATCAAAATATTTTGTCAATTATACACATTCATATTAAAAATTTATATTAAAATTATTTTATATTAAAAATTACAATTCAAATTATATTCATACCATTAAATCTACATCATGTCAAACATCATTCTTGTCCGATAAGCTATTTTATTCCTAAGTACTTAATTAATTTCTTGGGACTATTAAGAAAATAAGACAACACCTATTAACTAAAACCCTAGTAACCCCACATCACAGGCCACGCTGCTGAGCGGATTCGCGATTGGCAAATCAAAGACAGGTAATTTGGCCAGGGACCGTCGTACCGTCAGAAAAAGCCTGACCTGTCCCACCCAGGACTAGACATCCAGGGCTGGCCGCCGCACCATCAGCTAAAGATTAACCTGTCTTCGCGGCCGAAGACAACCTCAACTGGTTAATATCTGTTGATCAATGGACGATACGGTCTGAGGGCATTTATTTACAGGATTACGGATGTCTGGCGGTAGTCGCTCACGTAACCAGCGCTCCACAAAGTGCACAACATGCCATGGGTAGCACTTTATGCTCAGATGTCGATCTTACTTGAACTCGCACAATAAATATAATTTTAGGTTAGATTTATAAGTTTATTATAACATAACATAAACTCATGCCTATATCCCCGAAGGGGTAGGCAGAGGTGCTAGCACCTACATTTCGCCAGTTTATGTTTAGGTCCCAATGTAATAGGTGGCGAGCCTATTGCCATTAACCGGGCACTTATAAACCTGCGATAAAGACACAAATAACTTCGAAAAGCATCGAAAAGTCATTGGTGTGTGCCATGGTAAAACCTGGGATCGAACCCGAGACCTTGTCTCAGCAGTCCATTACCCATACCACTAGGCTACCGCGGTTATTATACAACGAAGATATATAAGTTATATGTATCTTTGGTTGCGCGTTTCGCAAATAAAAATCTTTTCGTTCGTTCAAAATCCCCATAAAAACAAAAGGGGAAATCGGACCCTGGACTCCGAAATAAAAGTCTCGGATGCATCGAGATAATGATAAACTTATATCATTAATTTTTAACAGGCAAATAATAATACTTATACTATAAGAACGAAAAAACTACCTACCTCCATCTATCACTTGATCCTTATGATGATCCTTAAAACCTTAGGTGAAAAGTTAGAACTATTTAACATAAACTATGCGGCGACATATTTGCAGTCATTGCTGTGCACCGGTATTGAGCGACTGGAACCAGCTACCTATACTACCTATAAACACTAGCTGCCTGCGCTGCCTACCTCGACGATAAACGTGGGAAGCAAGGCATGTGTTCAGAAAATTAGCACTTGCCTTTGCCTGCACAGGTAATGTTATCATTATTTTCTTCGATAAGTGTTCTTAAATCAAGCACATGCAAGAATTTCGATGTTAAAGGAAAGGTGTGTATTATAAAGTTATTAGGTTTAAGAATATTTAGATAATCCTGTGGATCGCAAGGATACTGGGATCTTGATCGTAGGAATACTAGTCCTAGAACATCCACGGCTGCGGTTCCCCAATTCCGGGGACGAGCTGGAGAACTCTGTGATCTCCCTCAATCGAGGAGGGCCAGATCGAGAGAGATATGACCTTGGCCCGGCCGGGTGCGAGGAATATGTCTGTCAACCTCACCTTCGGCAATCAAGAACGACACTCAGGCGTCGTGTGTTTTAGTCGGTTCCAGTTAGACATATCATCTCCCACCGGCTCCGGCGGAGGGTTTCCGTGGGGATTTTTCGCACATAAAAAAGTTACAAAGAAAATAAACTGAATATATTATTCAGCCATATTAGGACCTACTGCCTTGGCGCGCATAGATGGGATGTCATTGGTGCCTTGGGAGATGGGAAGGCATTTGGTGGGTATGCAACAAGTGCTGACACCCTAGCGCCTTCACATCTTCCAGGGACTGTAAACTGCGCCTGCGCTGCTGCTACGTCGGCAGAGACCCTCAAACGGCGCGGTCTTGACGCAGAAAGTCACTTTCGCAAAATGTCATCGTGAAAATTTTGGTCACTTTAGCACAATGTCACTTTCGCAAAATTGTCACTTTCTTAGAATGTCACTTTCGTAAAAATGTCACTTTCTTAATATGTCACTTTCTCAAAAATGACACTTTCTTAGAATGTCACTTTTGCAAAAAAGATACACTTTACGAAATCTGGTAAGTAATTATTATTATCTTGTTTCTCATTTCCTTATCCCGGGTTTATGTGCGACCCGGACTTTTGGAAGGCATGCATTATAACTTACTAAATACGTATAAGTTCGTGAAATGTTTATAACGTTCGTAATAAATTAGACGCCTTGTGTAATTTTCTACGAATATAAAACAAAAAGAGTATCCAGTAAATTTTATTTAATAAGTACACACTCGAAATTGACAATTCCTGGGGCTACAATCAATACTAATAATTAACGACAATTATTTACTTATGTTACAGTAAAACGTTTAATTATGAAAAATAAGTGGTGGATATCATTATTACAAAGATGCGGGTAGTTCTGAATTAAGCTTGTTTTGATCTTGTTTTTAGCCAGTGTTGTGTATTTTATTACGTTGTGACCTGCGATAAGTGTAAATAACAAGAAAGAAAAATAAATAAAATTAGTTCGGTATACCTATGGTCTTTGTACTTGAAGTATTATGGATCAAAATATGTTTTCAAATTAAAAAAGGAAAGTCTCTATTGGGATAATCGAATCAAAGAAAGTTTATTTCATACATATCGTGGATATAGAAGACCGAAAGATATATATTTTGACAAGCAATACAAGAAAATTTTGAAGAAATTTGACCGCGAATCATTGACATTACCTGAATTAATGCATAAAATAATTTTTTTGCAAGTTTCTAAATAATAATAATAACACATAATTATTATTATTCATTCGGTTGATTGATTTGTTTGACGAGGTGGTGTTAATTAAAGCGAAACCGTAAGTAATGCAAATATTGATAGGTAGATACGTATTTCATGTGATTTGAAAAAAAAAATATTATTGTGATATTTTTTTATTTTTGCTGCTTTCATATAAAATACATATTAAAACTAAATCAGACCATAAATCACAATTCATTATAATTAAGCATTTGGAGGATAAATAAATAAATCGTTGTTCTTATTATGTTGATATAATAATAACAACACATACCTATTATTATTAGTAAAGTTCATCAAGATATTATTATTTAAGTAAAAGACAGTAGGTATTTAATAAGTTATGATAATATTATATTAGTTTTACTTATTACCTAAGTATTAAAGATGTATATGATTTTTATATAATTATACTCGTAGAAAATTACACAAGGCGTCTAATTTATTACGAACCTTATAAACATTTATGAACTTATACGCATTTAGTAAGTTATAATGCATGCCTTCCAAAAGTCCGGGTCTCACATAAACCCGGGATAAGGAAATGAGAAACAAGATAATAATAATTACTTACCAGATTTTGTAAGGTGTATCTTTTTTGCAAAAGTGACATTCTAAGAAAGTGTCATTTTTGAGAAAGTGACATATTAAGAAAGTGACATTTTTACGAAAGTGACATTCTAAGAGAGTGACAATTTTGCGAAAGTGACATTGTGCTAAAGTGACCAAAATTTTCACGATGACATTTTGCGAAAGTGACGTTCTGCGTCAAGACCAACGGCGCAAGTATAGTAATATAAGTGGTAATTACATATTTGAGCCGTTTGGGCTCGAGACGCTGGGGTCATGGGGTACAAGTGCCCGTCTTATGTTTAGAGAAATTTCTAAATGTTTAATTGACGCTACCCGTGACCAGAGGGCTGGTTTATTCCTTACGCAAAGGATTGGTATTGCCATTCAACGGCAACGTGGTAATGCCGCCAGCCTTCTGGCCACCCTCCCGGTTGACATTGATGGGGAGGAATTCTTTGACGCCTGAACCTGCAGGTATTGTTTAGGTATATTCTGTATTGTTTTATATTTTAATTTAGATAACTTCGATATACATTATGTAAATATTAATTAAATAATATTATACATATATTATTTAGGTCATCGAAAGCATCCATTGAGAAATGAATTTAATAAAGCGAGTCAAATAACGTTGCACTATTTATTATGTAAATTCTGATCAAGATATTGTTTAGTTTGGAGTGTTAATCTTATGTTTTATAAACTTCTTTTGTATGTTTGATATGAAATATTTTTTTTTTTTTTTTTATATAGGACACGCCAACTTGACCTCACCTCGCCTGATGGTAAGCTAAAGGCAAAGTCTCAGGAAAGAGGGTCACCATTACAGACACTAAGTGCTACAATGGTGGCACTCAGCTTGGCGGCCTCATCAGATGCTTTTTCACGCCCCGCTTAAAGGCCCCGGGACTGTAGGAAGAAGGAAACACGTGTGCTGGTAATGAATTCCAGGTCTTAGTGGTGCGGCAAAGAAAAGAGTCTCCGAACCGCTTGGTTCTTGCTCGTATATTCTGCACAGTGTGAGGGTGACATCTAAGGCCTGCACGTGTTGTCCTATGTAGGAAAGGAGATGGTGGGATTAGTTGGAAGAGCTCGTCAGAACACTCACCGTGGTAGAGACGGTAAAATACAGCCAAGGAAGCAATATCTCTACGCATCTGCAAAGGTTCGAGGGTGTTCGTGACCTCAGGGTTCCCAATAATTCGGACCGCGCGTCGCTGCAACCTGTCGAGAGCATCTAGTAGGTATTTCGCGGAGCCATCCCAGAGATGCGAGCAGTATTCCACGCAGGAGCGAATTTGTGTCTTATAGAGAAGACACCGCTGGTCCGGCGTGAAAAAACGTCTCACTTTGTTTAGGAGTCCGAGTTTCCGCGAGGCTGTTTTGATGATGCTCTCGATGTAATTTCTGTTATTCAGTTTGCAGCGAATATCCATGCCTAGGATATTGAGATTGTCCTGCAGTGGCAGTGGCGTGCTCTGAAGAGTGGGAAGGGGAAGGAAAGAAGATACTTTTGCTGTGAACGCACAAGCCTGCGTCTTCTTGGCATTGAACTCGACCATGTTCTCAGAGCCCCATTGTGAAATGTGATTCAAGATCCGGTCCAGTTCAGTGACAAGAAGCTGTCTTTTTTCCACGATATCAGACTGTTTGGCCGCAGGTTGTCCGTGATAACTCCCGTGTAAGGTGCTATCGTCTGCATAGCAATGTATGCTGCCGGTGGACAGCATGTCGTTGATATGCAGAAGAAAGAGAGCGGGAGATAATACAGACCCCTGCGGTACGCCAGCATTTATTTGCAAGAACTCCGAAGCCCGTCCATCACAGAGGACGCGGATACGGCGCTCCCGCAGGAAACTAGCAATCCAGTTGCACAGTCCACGAGGCAGACCAAAGGCTGGTAGCTTGGAGAGAAGCGATTTGTGCCAGACTCTATCGAAAGCTTTGGCGATATCAAGACTAATTGCCAGTGACTCGCCGTGCTTGTCCATAGCCTCACCCCAAAGATGGGTAACGTATGCTAGAAGATCACCCGTTGACCGTTTCGGCCTGAAGCCATATTGCCGGTCATTAATTAAGGAGTGATCCTCTAGGTGACGCATGAGCTGTTTGTTAATGATGTGCTCGAAGACCTTGCACAGCACTGAGGTGACGGCTATGGGTCGATAGTTGGCTGGCTCTGAGCGATCCCCCTTCTTGGGGATCGGCTGTACATTCGCCTCTTTCCAAGCCGAAGGCACTGTACCTGAGCTGTAGGACAGTCGGTACAGCCGCGTAAGCATCGGAGACAACTCCGCTGCACATTTTTGTAAGACCACCGCTGGAATACCATCCGGGTCACTGGCTTTCCGGACATCGAGTGATTGAAGCACCGCACGGACATCGCATTGCCTGATACGTATTTCAGGCATTACGTGGTCACCATTGGGTAGTGTCGGCGGCTGTATACCGCAATCATCGACTCGGGAATTGGCCGCAAAGAGATTTACTAGCATATTGGCTTTCTCTTGCGGTAAATGGGTCAGGGATCCATCAGGGTAGCGCAGCGGTGGCAGCGAAGGCTGACAGAAGTTGGCCTGCACGGCTTTGGCCAGTCGCCAGTATCCACGGCTGCCCGTGGGATGTGCCACTAGCTCTTGACCAAGCCGTGCAATGCGCAGGGCATCCGCTCTGACGTAAGCCCTCTTGCAGACCTTTGTGGCTCTGTTGTACGCCGCCTTGAAGTGGCCCACATTGGGATCGTGCGTGGCACGCGCCCTTACCCAAGCGCGATACGCGGACTGCTTTTGATCAACAGCCCTCGCACACTCGCGCCCGAACCAAGGGCGCACTCCTCGGGCACCGGTGACATCAGTGTAAGGGATATAGTATTCCATACCCAGACCGATCTCACCGGCAACAGCAGTAGCACAATCTGAGGGTTTCTTACCTTCAAAGCAGCGTTCAACCCACGGGATGGACGCAAAATAGTTGCGCAGCCCATCCCAATCTGCTGACGAGTAGTGCCAGAGACGCCGCTTCCCCTGTACGGGTCGTGAGGGCGCTATAATTGGTACCTTGGAGCAGACCAGACAGTGGTCGGAATTGCCTAAAGCGGCTTGTACCGAAACACTGTACAGGTCTGGGTGACTCGTCAGCAGAAGGTCTAGCAGAGAGGGTGCTAGGCCCGACCTTCTTGGTATTCTAGTGACCTCGTGTACCAATTGGGTCAGGCCATGCGCCAGAGCAAATGCATGGGCGGCTCTTCCCGCATGGTCTGTTTTGGCGGAGCCCAACCAGGTTTCGTGGTGGGCGTTAAAGTCCCCCAAAAATACCACTTCGGCGTTCGGAAACCGTTCCTGCGCATCATCTGCCGCCTGACTCAGGTATTCAAAGAGTCGAGTTGTCTCAGCATCTCCTGTATGGGAACGGTAGAGGCACACATAGTTCTGACTCGTAGAGCCATGGTCTACGTGTACCCATAGGGTTGAAAAGGATGGGTCCTTAAGGCAGCGCAAACGGCGACAACAAACATCCGCCCTAACAAACACGCACACCCCGGCTTTTGCACGGAAATTTTCCTCGATAACATAGCCGGGGTAAAGCAAGTAGGTCGTGTCATCAGGGCGGCCTATTTGTGTCTCCGTGAGAAAGAGCATATCTGGTTTCGCCGCCTCAAGGTGTTGGTGGACGGCGTTGAGGTTCGCATGGAGTCCACAGATGTTAGCGGACTCCACCTCAAATATCGAGCTTGTGGGAGTTCGAAGAGCCGCTGTGTTGCCCAATACTCTTAAATGCGCTGCCATGATGAAAAGGAGAAAAGGGCGTGAAAAAAAGAGGTGATTGTCGTCGCAGCACCGCGTGACAAAGTGCGGGATATTGGTTTTGTCTATGATTATGAGGCATGGCGTGAGCCGACACGCCGTACGGAAGGGCCCCCGTACCCCCCCGAATATGGTCGCCGGGCCCCCACTTCCGGTCACCAACCGGCACGACGAGCCATACCGGGATTATGCGCGGTCTGGTGAGGCAGCCTTCCAGGGTGGTTAGTCCCAGTTGGGCCTCTGTACTATACCGCGAGCGGCCAGCGGCACCACCGTTTCTACGGGTCTCCCTGACCGGCGCGTCGCCCCGCACCATCCTCACTAGACTACACCAAGACCCACTGGTCCCACTAGTGCTGCGACCACCATCACCTCTACCCGGCTATGCATTTGCTGATCCCTGAACGCAATCCAACCGAAATTGAATTACTATGAAGGGTTTTTCGCAATATTGCACGGTGGTACCAACCCGGTCGAAATTTGTGACAAATTTGTGCCGTCAAATCTCTACCACCAGTAAAGTTTAATAACTGAACTCGCACAACCGTCAAAATTACAATATATATATATATATAATCGGATCATATGATGAATAATATCGAATTGATATCCACAGAAGAATAACGAAAGTCTCCGGTTTAAATGTACTAATTCCTCTAACACCCTGAAACCGCTGCAGATGCGTAGGGGTATCCTTGGCAATATTTTATCGCCTCTAGCATAGCTAGATAGCTCTCTCTCATTCAATCAATTATTCTGTATTTCTATTCAGAACAAGATAATGTAAGACAGTGCTCTTTCATACGGTACTAATACTACTGAGCTAGATTCGAACCTCCAACCTCGACGTAGCAGTTGAACGGAACATAGCGGTAGACCGCTACGTCTTTAAAGTTTTTTTTTAATAGTATTTACTTAAAAGCTACGACATCGACCACAAAAGGCATCTATATATTTTGTTTTTTGTCTTATCTTTGAGCTCTGGGTAAAATTATTCCACTTTTAAGCCAATTTGTAGAATACTTATAAAAATGGTTTCAACAAATACATAATTATTATTTAAATTCATCAATTTATGTAATATCAACATTAATATAATATCTAAGACCTTTATGAATAAACTATCGTTCATAATTACATACCGGGCTGACTTTTTAATTAGAAATTCCAACCGCTATTAGCATTTAAAACGTTTACATTTTATAAACTTTTCATAGTAATTATTTTAATTAATACTTATACATACATACATAATAATCTCGCCTTTATCCCCGGAGGGTTAGGCAGAGGTGAATTAACACCCACATTTCACCAATAATTGTATTCGGTCCCACGTAATAGGAGGTGAGCCTATTGCCGTGTTCCGGGCACTATTGTTGACTAGAGGCTTGTATATGTGCCTGATTCTGAGCTGTATATTTCTGTCTGATGTTAAACAGCCCGATCCCTTAGTCACCATATACGACTCTGTATGGGAAGAGATGGGGTGGTCCAAATTCTACTCTGCCGGAAACCACGCGGCTAATAATAATATGTACGTTATATGTATGTATGGATCGCCAAAATATAATTATCGCGGGCCATATACTATTCATGTCAAAGGCCCAAATTCTACCGTGCGATTTTAATGGGTTGTATGTTTGCTAATGTACTAAGATGTGCAGGTATGGGTTTAACCGCCGTTTGACCACGAGCCTGAAAGGAAAGGTTGCACCAGAACCTCCTCCGTCAAGCAGCAAGTCAGGGTGCACTCCAACTCGCAAATGAGTTTGGATTATGCCCCAATGTACCAAAATAGATGATGAATTTCTGGTGAATAAAGCATGCCTCCGTCCTCCATGAGCTTGGTCCTCCACGAGGTGGAACCGCCTATCAACCTAGCAGAAATAGGACAGCGGCCAGTAGTGATATGCCAGACCCCTCTTTTCGAGGGCAAGATGGGGACAGCGTGGTTTCCTACTCACGAGGGCCCTTGAAACCGAATATGACCCTGGGTCAACCGGGGTGCAAGGAATAAGTTCCAATATGTAATCTTATACCCCGGCATCTGTAGACCCGAGGTGGGGGGTATCCAAGTGGACTCCTGCATGAAAAAAGAGAGGCTCAATATGATGCACGCTTCATGGCTTGCTTCTTCACGCCTCGACTTAAGGTCCCAGGACTGTTATGTAAAGCTGAAGGAAAAACGAGTGTTGCTTAAGTGTATACACACAACAAAGATGCCGTATCACGTGGTCTTGGATATAATTGGATGAAATATATCTAATGCTGACACCTCAACCCTGCATGTGTGGCTCTTGATAAGAATGATGAGATTAGTTGGTAGAGCTCCTCGGAGCACTTTTCATAGCACTGATGAATATGAAGATTACATAGATACATATTAAAACCTCTATCTCCGAAGGGATAGGCACAGGTGAATTAACACCTACATTGCTCCAATTATTAAATTCGGTCCCACACGGTAGACTGGTAGAGAATCCCTACGACATTAAGTCCGCCAATGTACATCGTGCATAAAGAATAAAAATAAATAAAATATATAAATAATAAGGGGTGAGCCTATTGCCGTCATTCGGGCACTATTGTTGACTCAAGCCCAGACTCATCCTTAGATGCATAGGCTGAGTCTGGGCTGTATATATCTGTTTGAAGTTAAACAGTCCTATCCCTTAATCGCCTTGTACGACACCGTATGGGAAGAGATGGGGTGGTTCAAATTTTACTCTGCCGGGAACCATGCGACTATGTACGACACCGCATGGGAAGACATATGAATTAGGAGATTATTGACGTGTGTTATATAAAACAACAGATTATACAGTAAGGTGAATTGACTATCACATTGCCACAAATGCAAGCCTTAACATAGGTACTACGCAAATCGTAGTTCTCGCGTTTTATCAATAATTGAAAATAAATATCGTAAATGTACTTCCTATGAAACGCGATGACGCGATTTGTTATCTTAAATGGTTTAAATGAAGCATTTCTTTGTGTATACCTATTTGCCATTTTCATTTTTATTGACTGTAGAGCGATGTTTGCCCAGTAGCACAGAACAGATAAATCGTACTAGTAGTTTATGAATGGCGGGAAAAAACGCGTGTGACTCGCGAGTGTCTTAAAAACCTCTGTAAAATAACGCAGTCGAATTCAGCGCATACAGCTACATTACCTACAGGCACAGCAGTATGACTGCACAAGAGCAGCACATGGCTTTTCAACCGGGGAAGTCCAAGCCCCCTCATCACTGTGTCATCATCATCGCACACGTAATGAGTCAATCATGTAGGTGCGTTTGGAGAGTACGTTTTGAGTGTGCTGCTTGCACTTTTTCCCGCTGTGTAACTAAGCATTCACCGTTGAGCGCAGTGCTGTGGCCGACCTTGATAAAGATTGTCATTGGTCTATCTCCAGTGGTGTCACCCAGACCGACCAAGAGAGACACACAGAGAGAGAGAGAGAGAGAGAGAGAATTGCACAGCAGGCCCTCGATTCTACTAAAGCAAAACCACTTCCATACCACAGTCTAAATTACATTAAATTTCTATAATCTTAGAGTCCAAAATTAAATTAAAAGTGTTTCATTACACTTTTTCATTCACTCGTAAAACTTCCTTTTAATTTTACACTTTTACAGCATGGCTTTTAAGTCAAAAATTAAACGGATTTTTTAGCACCGTCCATGGTATGACAATGGTTTTGCTTTAGTAGCATCAAGGCCCAGTTCGGAAGGCTCAGTATAGCAACAAAACTATTATTTATTATATTATTTATTAACCGCGGTGTTCTAGTGGTATGGGCTATGGACTGCTGAGACTAGATCTCGGGTTCGATCCCAGGTTTTACCATGATGGCACACACCAATGACGTTTCGATGCTTTTTGAAGTTATGTGTGTATTAATCGCAGGTTTATAAGTGCCCGGTTAATGGCAATAGACTTGCCACGTATTACATTGGGACCTAAACATTAACTGGCGAAATGTGGGTGCTAGCACATTTCGCCAACTGGGGATATATAGGCGTAAGTTTATTTATTTATTATTATATTCTGTTATAGTTCTCGATCTCGCCGAAAGTCAAAAGCGCATTGTCACTATTGCTAAAAACGTGTAGGTACCCTCGAGCCAACGACACTTCTTTTATTTTTCAAAGACTACAAATTGCAGCTTTAGTAGGTGAGAGATGACTCATAAAGCACGCATTTCGAGTCCCTTTGACCAGTGACTCATCATTTTGGAAGCGTCACAGATTTTGTAGCGATTACATCATCATTATCTGATAATATTGATAATGAAGAATACAATAATAATAATGATTATTAGCGATGATCCCGGGGGCATCCGAGGCTTTCCCCCATCACCCAATTTGCCGCGATTTTATTGGTTGAAAAGACCCATGCTGATCCCACATACTTACCTACTGCAAGTGTTCAAGTAAACATATCTAGCTAAGGTAAATTATAAGTGTCATAGGCCTACCACATGAACAAGCTTCACCACAGTTTTGCCTGCGATGGCCGGTTTGGACACGAAACACCGCGTGTAACTGTATCACTTTTACCAACTACACGCACAACGGCAAAACTGTGGTGGAGCTTGAGCGTGTGGTAGACCCATTAGTGGTGGATTCTAATCATTTATGATGTAGGTAGGTACACTAGGTAGGTATCTAAAGTATCTCTAAATGGACAAAGGCAAACGAAAGCAATCGAACCTCACCTCGAATACCTCTGTCATAATCAATCAGCCTCTGTCATAGAGACAACAAGAGGTAGTAGGACACGACGGTATTTCCGTACAATTGGGCAGTCCAACTGGGGAAGTACCTCCATCCCATAGAATACCGCGGCCATAATAACCTCGTGTTGTGGTCCCGGCGGTGAGTAGGGTAGCCAGAGTTCACTGGAGTTTTTTTGCTGTCAGTGGGAAGACCAAAGGCTTGTCCTGCTTTGTCTTTTACACTGAAGGCACAGAAACTCTCTGTGTTTAAAGGGTTGTCACCGCGAGTGAGACTCCTTCGGTATTGCACACGTCCATAGACCATGGTAATCACTATCCATCAGGTGGGCCGTGTGTTTGTCTGCCACCTAAGTGGTATAAAAAAAAAGATTGTTGCTTTTTCTTACTACTAAGTTAGAAAACAAGTACACTGTCAATCTGTCGGTACGAGTTTACCTATAAGTGCAAATTTTCACAAGCGATTTAGGTATTGCTCAGAACATATGTATATCTTGGACCTATAATGTGCTTTATAAACACCTCAACAAAGTCTAGGGAACAAGATGACCCCAATTATTTTTTTTCGTGTAAATCTTGTTTTGCAAATAACTGGCAGCAAATAAATAAAAATAGAATAAAGTAGATTACAGAGTTGTTCGAAATTTAAAAATAAATTTAAATAAGTAATGATTTTCGAATATGGAGGGAAAACTTTTAAAAGTGTTTGATTGTGCAGTTTCTCTGAGGCAAAATAAAAATTATTTTTTTTGATTGTAAATAACGTTTATTATCAATAATACGTCTTTTACGTATGGTTTGTGCATTTTTGTGACTGTAGTCATCATGTCACGTCGTCATTTAAGTCGCGAAGAGATGTTAAGGGCTGTTGGTATGCTGCAAGCTGGACGAACTCAACGCGACGTAGCGGATGCTGTCAACACCCAACCAAGCGTAATTTGCAGATTATGGGCACGCTACAGGTCTACAGGGGATGTTGCCGAACGTCACAGGGGACGAAATAGGGTTACTACCCCGCGACAAGATCGTTTCTTGCAAAATTCCGCAAGGCGGCAACCCACGATTACTGCTCGTCAGTTGGTCGCAGGCCTCCAGTCTCAGCATCAAGTGGTTATTAGCGATCAAACTGTCAGAACAAGACTACACAAAGTCAATCTTTATGCTCGCAGACCGCTTAGGGTTCCACCTCTTCGACGTGGAAATCGAGGTCGTCGCTTATTGTGGGCTAACGCACATTTACAGTGGACCGACCATCAATGGGCACGGGTTCTGTTTTCCGACGAATCTTGCTTCGGTTTTCATCCTGATTCGAGAAGAGTGCGTATATGGCGAGTTCCTGGACGTCGGAGTCGTCTCCAGAATCCGCAAGAAGTTCATCCTTACCAAGGTGGAACAATCATGGTATGGGCTGGAATTCGCCTTGGTGGAAGGACCGACCTCGTTTGGATACGGGGCAATTTGAATGCAAACCAATACATTCAGGAGGTTATACACCCCATGGTAATCCCTTATCGACAGCAGTTCGGTCAAGATTTTATGTTCATGCAAGATAATGCACGGTCACACACCGCGAGGGTAGTGGTCAATGCGTTAAGCGAGCACAATATGACGACGTTGGAATGGCCTGCTCAGTCTGCCGACCTCAATCCCATAGAGCATGCCTGGGATTTGCTTGGGAGAAGAGCTTTCAGTGATTCTTTGGAAAATCTGAACACTGAAGAACAACTTTTTTTACACCTTCGCAGTGTATGGAGCCATATTCCACAGACGATGATTGACAATCTCATACTAAGTATGCCACGCCGTTGTCGAGCTGTTGCTAATGCTTTAGGAGGTCCTACAGATTATTAAAAACGTTTAAAGTACGGTTAATTACTGTATTTCTTACTACCTCGTTATTTTTGTGCCTAATCATAGAAGGTTGTAATACTCAATATTGGCACTACTCAATTCTTTCTTAAAAAAAAAAAAATGGTATGAAAATGTTTTTATTAAAATTAAAATTAAAAACGGTATTAAAATACCCTTCTATTGATATAAAACACTCACTATTACAAGAAAGGGTTTTTAAATAAAAACTAGAAATGTCCTTGTTCCCTAGACTTTGTTGATGAGTGTACGTTCATTACTAAGTGTACTGACAGTACACGTTTCTTCGGATAACATGGGGTGCTACAGCGGTGGACGAGCTCAAGTTAATCAATCAATTAACCCTCAATAATCACAGTACACTGCTGGACCCTAAGGTCAGACTCTCCCAATAATGGAAGGCTTTGGTCTACTGTTTACACGCCGGCCAAACGGGTTGTACAGGATTTTATTGTGAGTTTTTCTTCTCTCGCAGTGATATCGTCTGCGTATGTTTCCGTTAGTCACCTCTTACGATACCCGTCGGATGAGATGGGGTCTTGATACTTGTAATCTTTTTCCATCACCACAGGGATAAAATATTTATTTAGGTACGTCAAAATCACCAAGCATAGATTAATACAATACAATCTACGAGCGCCTGGGCCTCGTTTGTCTCGTGATTTAGGTCCAAAATACATGTCTCAAGATATACCAACTGCAGAGGGGAAAAGGTAGGCAGCTAGGAATACTAAAATGGATAGTTATTGAAGTGAACACATAAAGCAAGGCAAATTAAGAGTGCAAAAGACTCTTGAAGATCATACAACAGACCTACTGCTAGATAAAAATATCGTTATCATATAACACCTACCACGGACAATACATACTACCCGGTTGAATCAGCAGATTCGTACAAGAACTAAATTTACCTGAACCGTACCTTTTTTTATATACCACTTAGGTGGAAGACAAACACACGGCCCACCTGATGGAAAGTGGTTACCGTGGCCTATGGACGTGTGCAACACCAAAGGGAGTCACACTCGCGCTGCCAACCCCGTAAACACAGCGAGTGTCTGTGCCGTCAGTGTAAAAGACAAAGCAGGAAAAGCTTTTGGTCTTTCCACTGATAGCACAAAAACTCTTCATTGAACTCTGGCTACCCTACTCAACGACGGGAACACAACACGAAGTGTTCCGTGTTATGGCCGCGGTATTCTGTAGGGTGGAGGTACTTCCCCAGATGGACTGCTCAATTGGACGGACCTACAGTAAGTTTCCAGTTGTTACATCTTCTGGTGAGTTTTTTATAAATAGGACATTTCCATTAGGCTCTGCTTGGCCTGATGGTAAGCTAAAGGCAAAGTCTCAGAAAAGAGGGTCAACATTACATACATATACCGTGTTACAATGATGACACTCAACTTGGTGACCTCATCAAATGCTTTCTCACGCCCCTCTAAAAGGACCCGGGACTGTAGGAAGAAGGAAATACGTGAGCTGGTAATGAATTCCAGGCCTTAATGGTGACAATTAATTCGTTCTAAATATAATTACACTTCCGCGATAAACTATACATACGGAACACTTGTATGAACAGAATAACGCATTCTTATTGGTCGATTGGCGAATGACGAATTATGATTGATGCAAAAAGTTCCTGTGTCGATAGGTACTATAGATAGATACGAAAATGAATATTTGAATTTAGAAACTCACATAGCACCAGCAGCAGCAACAAACTAAACACGACTTGATACACTCGGACAGCCGCGATGTCCAGTTATACACGAACTCACCACACTGTCTCATTTTACCCACATTCGAAATTCATTTTACAGACACAATCACAGAATTTACGTATGACCGTGTACGATGTAACACAAATACAACAATGGCTATGAGCAGCTAAACTGATAGCGAAAACTATCTTATCGGGGCTCAATCCGATATCAATAAAAGTTGACATGACAGCGGGCGGCAGCGTCGGTACCTAGGTGTTTCGTGACATTCGGTCCTAGACCTTCTCACTTTTTATTTATCACAGCTGTTATCATGTTCAGAAATACAGTAAAGTTGTAAAGACCTTAATGACAGGTAAATCAAGACAGCTGGCCGTAATATACATTTTCTATTCATATTAACACTAATTACTATAATCTACAGATACTTAGGTATATTTTTGGGTGCACGAAAAAAACAGCAAGGCCCTAAATGTAGGTAGAATTTGTCTAAGGAATTAGATGCTATCACTATACTAGTCTCTTGTCTTTATTGCAGCCTCGCCTTGACATATCTGGCCCTTGATTCTACTAAAGTAAAACCTGACACACCACAGACACTGCAAAAAATGACATTAAATTTTAGACTTTATTTTTACTCTCTTAAAGTTCAAAATTAAACGAAATGAGTTTCATTAAACCTTTTCATTCACTCTACAAAAAGCCATTTAATTTTAGACTTTAAAAACATCGGGTTAAAGTCTAAAATTAATTTTATTTTTAGTAGTGTTTGTAGTATCACAATAGTTTGCTTTAGCAGAATCGAGGCTCTGACTGATACTCCGCCACATCGTGTAGAAACCATTCAAATGTAGGTATATATTCTTTTCTATCACAAGCCCTAGAAAAGAGCATTGTACAGAATAATAGGCTACGAGAGAAGCCCTGATTTTTTTATAGGTACTACTTAGATGGCAAACAAGCATACGGCCCGCCATTGAACTTATGCAGGAAGAAGGCACCTAATATTTTTAATTACTGTAACATATTACTCTAACAAAGTAAACTACAATAGGCGGCGGAACCACAAAAAAACGCAACTAAGATTCTAAAAGCAGTTTACACCCTCTGCATATCGTGTACAAGCTTTTTTTTTCCAATATTTGCACAACTTGGCGCCGCTTTACACTTTTCCGAAGTATGTGAGTATTTTTTATATGGACAGCTGTGAAACCTTCGGCATCCTTAGCATACCTACTTAGTTATTTAAGGCGACTTTTAAACAGGTTTAAATGAATACATACCTACTCTACTGGCTAGGCATTTAAATGCTATCACATTCGAATACTTTAGTCAAGGTTACCAGCAGTAAAATGGTTTTTGATAATAATACCATACTAAAATAAGTAACAATACTAATCACACGCGTCAATTCTGTATTCTTGATAAGACCTTCCAGGCCAAGACAACCTGATCCAGTCATCTGCCATCTGACCCAATAGATGGCAGTCGGTCCCGTAAAAGCCGTATAAGTTAAATCAAAAGGTGGAGAAGCGGATTTCTATAGCCCATATGACATCAAAAGCTATGTTAATTTTGGGTCTAGATCTTCTTCCTCATTCTAGCGTTAATCCCGGTTACATCCAAAGCTTTCACTTTGGAGACCAGGGTTCGCTTTTTCCAGTCTAACTGCGGGTTTTTTTTTTCTTTTTTGTATATAGGACACGTCAATTGGACTTCGCCTTGCCTGATGGTAAGCTGAAGGCAAAGTCCCAAAAAAGAGGGTCACCATTACTTACACATACCGTGTGACAATGGTGACACTCAGCTTGACGGCCTCATCATATGCTTTTTCACGCCCCGCTTAAAGGACCCGGGACTGTAGGAAGAAGGAAACACGTGAGCTGGTAATGAATTCCAGGCCTTAATGGTGCGACAGAGGAAAGAGTCTCCGAACCGCTTGGTTCTTGATCGGATGTTTTGCACCGTGTGCGGATGACATCTAAAACCTGCACGTGTTGTCCTGTGTAGGAAAGGGGAGAGTGGGGTTTGGCTGAACTTCGATATTTTCCGTGAAGCGACTGCCAACTGCCCTCCATAACCCATTGGCGATATTGAAGCATAGCAGTTAGACCAGTCGATGGACTTTTTATGGCTCCAAGTACCCGTAACGACTGCCATAGATGTTCGTATGGCAACCGGGACCGATGGCTTAACGTGCGCTCCGAGGCACGACCAGTTCAATGCAAATAACACTTACCGGGATTCGAACCTGCGCCTCCTGGGTAGTAGTCGCGTTCACTACCGTGACGCCACAGTTGCTGTCTCTCTAGATGGTGCTGTGAAATATGTCCTGGAAGCTTTAGCATCCGAGGATTTTTTCTTACTCAATTGAGTATTGTCCTGTAGTTAAAATATTTATTTATTTATTTATTAACATAAATTGCAAATACAGGTAGGTACAGGATGTCATGTTCTTAAATTAAGGTAACACTGTATTTAGCCTTGCGGCATGCAATAGTTTAACCTTAAAAGTTAAGACATATAAATGTAACACATTAACAGCAAATAAATTAACATATCAATCAAATTATCTATACTAATATTATAAAGCTGCAGAGTTTGTTTGTTTGAACGCGCTAATCTCTGGAACTACTGGTCCGATTTGAATGATTCTTTCAGTGTTGGGTAGTCCATTTATCGAGGAAGGTTTTAGGCTATATATCATCACGCTACTACTTAAGGGAGCGGAGCATTGATAATAAATGTTAACAAATCCGGCAATTTTTCATACATATGTTGAATACTAAAACATACGGGCTCAAAGGGATATGAAGCTTCTAATTATACCCCGGGCGAAGCTAGGGTGGGTCAGCTAGTAACTTATATACATGCTAGTTCAAATTACAATCATTAAAATAATCATCCACAGAGTAGAAACATTTCTCTAGTAACATTTTTTTAAGTAACTTTTTTACAACGTCAATACAAGGATCTTCAAAAATTGTCTTTGGTAGGTGATTAAATATTCTAGGAGCCATACAGAAAATGCCCCTGTTTAAGTATGCAGGGGAGTTGGAGGGAATAGAAATTTTTAAGTTATGTCTTTTAGCTTTAAGCTTCTTGAACAAATCAATATACTTGTTTACAAAGATAACTGTCTCTAAGATGTACACACAGGGGAGAGTCAAAATTTTTAATTTAATGAAAAAATAAATGACTGGGCTTATTAAATTAAGAATGGTAAAAGAGAGGTAAAAATGCGTCGGTTCACTTTTATCAATATTATTTATTTTTAATCATCCACCCAATCTATAAATTGTAAATGATTTGAATAATTGACAGCCTCTGTGGCGTGGCGGTAGTGAACGCGACTGCTACGCAGGAGGCGCGGGTTCGATCCCCGCTCAGTGCAAATATTTGTATGCATGAATGTGGGTATTTGCATTGGTCTGGATGTTTCTATGTATAATATGTGTGTATTTACAAAAAAAAAGTATTTAAGTATGTTTATCCGTATTCTAGATTCCATAACACAAGCTAGTTAAACTACGCTTACCATGGGAGATTATATAGATAGCGTTGTGTAGAATGTTGTAGAATATAGAAATTATTATTATTATTATAATAATAAATATTATGACGTCACAATATTATACAATTTATATCATACAAGTTTCCTTATAACTTACCATTTAGATGTTTAGTAAAAAGTAACTAATTCGACTAGTCAATCAAATATGGCCGGCTTTTAGTCTAACAACATAACAACGTGTGAAATAAAAGAAGTTCTTTTTGTCTCGTACAAAAGTTTATTTATGAATAAACAGACAAGCTTATACTCAACTCCACTGTGAATCATTCTAGGATTAGAAATTCTCATACTCCAGGTTATGGGCCCAGCACGCTTCCATTGCAAATGGCTCCACTGTTAAGATATCCTATACATCAGGTTATGAGCCCAGCACGCTTCCATTGCAAATGGCTCCACAGTTAAGATCTCCTATACATCAGGTTATGAGCCCTGCACACTTCCATTACAAATGGCTCCACGGTTAAGATCTCCTATACATAAGTTTATGAGCCCAGTATGTTTCCACTGCAAATGGCTGCACAGTTAAGATCTCCTATACATCAGGTTACGAACCCAGCACGCTTCCACTGCAAATGACACCACGGTTAAGATCTCCTATACATCAGTTTATGAGCCCAGCACGCTTTCCCTGCAGATGACTCCACGGTTAAGATCTCCTATACATCAGGTTATTAGCCCAGCACTCTTCCTATGCAAATCACTTAGTACCTCCATAGTGCCACATAACTAGAAAATTGGCAGTAAATCCAGTTCGAATAATTAAATAATTTGGTCATTTAATTATAATATTTGTACGTTTGTATACTACTAAGGTAGAAAATTAGTGAATGACGTACCTAATGGTACACGTCTGCTGTTCGTAATGACCAATTACAATACCACTCCCACTCACATGTTGCCAACATGAAGAAAAGGGAAGACGTAAAGGAGTCAGCAGATGAAGAGAATTATAACATTTATAACCCATATTCCAAGGGTAAATGTAGTTTTACCAAAGGTGTAATAAACCCAAGAAAAGTTACTATAATGTTCCTAGATCTATTTTTGAAGGCAGCTAGTAATTCCTCTGTATGGCACGGATGAACTACGAAGTATGGCCTTTGGAATATAGGGTGCTGCTGTTGTGTTATAACTGAGTAGAAGTCTTTCTGGTTTATTCTGTAAAGGAGAATATTGTTTTGAGTGAACCACTGAAGCACAGGATGTATTTATACTGTGATTTGTGACACAATCACAAATTGGGAAAAAATAAAGTATATATTATGTATGTTTTCTGCATTCAATAATTTCACCTACAACAAAAGCGAGTTAACAGTAGTGAAGGGTGAAAATTTTCAAAAAGAAAGCCGTTTGGAATCGTGTTATTGGGACCTCTCACCACTGCTAGTTAAACTATGCTTACTTTGGGTCTAGATAGCACTGTGTGCAATGTTGTAGAATGGTCACTAACATTGATATCACTCTCTAAAACTATAGTTGCGGCACGCTATGATGACCGTTTTGACACGTCTGGTTTTTCTTGTTTTCTCTTTTTTGGTGTATGAAATTTATTTTCTTCTGTGCCAGTCTCGCCACATTTTTCTTTACTTATTCGTCTAACAGTATCCAATATTAAGCACACTATTATATAATATTAAGCACTAATCAACTTAAAGTCAAGTTGAGCAGGAAATTTTTTAACAAAGTGTAATGCGATTTTGCAAATAACTTTTCTTCTGTTCTATGCTAGGTATATTTTATTTAATATGTAGGTAATATTATTACGATTGCAAAACTATCTACCGTCTTGTACATGTCATAATAACAGCTATATGCAAAAACTGGTAATTGGCCATTACATATTATAATTGTTTTTAATCTGTAGTCTAGCTGTAAGTTTTTTAGAAAGAATAAAATAAAATAAAAACACCATAAAAGAGAAAACGAGCAAAACCAGTTGTGTCAAAACAGCCATCATAGCGTGTCGCAACTATAATGAAAATAATAGGGTTTATTTTATTGTAAATCCTTCTTTACACATCATTGTTTAAGTTCTAATTTATTTCTATAATAAGTAGTTCTATAATTATTAGATCTAATTCTTCATATTTACACCAATTATAAAATAGTGTGTTAACGGCATCTATGTAAAACAACTGCATTGTTTTTCAACTTCCTGACTAATTAATATTACTCGTCACAATACACCAGGTACTTACTGAATAAAAGACATCCTCCTAATATCCTCTAAAGATAACAAAATCCCAGAGGAGTTCCAGATATTAAAACTGAAAGAGGGCACTCCATAGCTTAAATTATAGAAGATAATGTATTCGATTTTCAACGTAACAGTATTCTTATCATCCTCATGTTGAATATATAGATCTTTCCTAAGAAATGTGTTACCTCTGTACTCTTTGATTGACCACCCATCACGAATTTGGTCTGATTTTAGTTCGAATTCTTTCGCCGCATGCAAGAATTCTTCATATCCGATAGCTGAATCCATTATTATTGTTGTAAGTAATTAGGTACCTGTATGAAACTAGTAAAGACGAAGTTTTTCAATTTATTTGGAAATTGTTTTGACTTTAAATTACTGCAGCAGCAATTCTACCGTTTTCGAGAGATCGCTTCGATAAAATTCTCTTAAAGACAGAGAAAATGAATCCAGCTTGCTTGAACTACATATAATTGTCGAAATATACAACAAAATCAGATCAGAAACCAAAATGTAAATAAATAAACATTGCCTACTCTAATGTCAGTTTGACTTTGACAAAGCTTATGTCAGGGGGTAAATTAGTTTTACTTCCCATACCACTTATTAATCTAGATTTAAAGTGCATAATTTTTTTTTATCTTTATCATTTCTTGGTCACTATTTAATAAAACGGATATTCGAGCGAAAAAAGAATAAAGATTCAAACGGCAAGGGGCAAATCTGCTGCAACTACACTACATTTCTACATTACCCGCTGCTTGTAACGGATATTAGTCCGTTACCACTCCACAGATTATATATACACTACTGTCACTTGTCAGTGTCACTCATTTCTGACTTCTCATTTGTCGGGATAGGTAATTGGTCTAAAAAAATAATGTATGTAATGTAAGTCGCATTATAATTGGCTTTAATTGCTGTGGGCAGTGTCTGTAGATGACTTATTGTTATCTTAAATAATTACATCTTATCTACGAAGTGATACGTGTTAATAACCAATCATTAACGAAACTGTTTGTACTGTTTCTGTCACACTACAGTATTATCATATTGTCAGTGGTAACTTGCCGGGTCAGTTTTAAATTAAAGCCCTATTGAGTTGTGAATGATTAAACAGTGTTCGTACCTTAAAACGCCACAGTATTAAACTGACATCGTGAGCACCACGTTGTGCTAATTGTTTCTTCTTAAAAAAAAGATAGTAAGTACAATACATATTTACTAACATTTTCGACTTTTATTTATTTATTTATTCTTTAAGCACGATGTACATTGGCGTTTTCTGTTACATTTTATGTTACATTTAGGAATTATTTGACTGTGAGACTGTGTCTAATCAATTGTAATGACTTAAATGTTTATCAAATTGTAATATTCTGTATGAATCACAATTATAAACTGTCCTTTTAATTAATAGTGGATATACCTACTTGCCTGGTTAGTGTGGTTATTATAATATGAAGCTGGATAAAATGTTTGCACATTTTAGATGTAAATAAGTACCTATTTGATATTAAATAACTTGTGTTTGATTTGTTGTAGTTTGAAGTAAAAAAAACTGTCTTCTGTCTTTTGGTATGAATATGTTAAATAAGCATAGAGTACTCAATGGTGAATATCATTTTCAAAGCTCCATGGGGAGGCTTGGTGCTTAATCACCACTCGAAAGCCTATAAAAACTTTTTTTTCATTGATTAAATGCTGACTTAGAATGAAAAATGTAGAGTCTCTGTTTCTGAAGTAGTGTCCTGGACTCAGGCCCCTATGACTAAAGAGAGTACTTAGTTTTTAATTTTATTATATTTATTATACAACAGAATGTGGCAGATATGCACATGGCCCACCTGATGGAAAGAGTTTGACCTATGAACATGTGAACTCCAAGGGAGTCATACCCATGCTACCGACCCATTTCCCAATATAATTGTTAGTTATTTTCAGTTCTCATACCCTGCCATGGATAAACTGAAGAACAACTGGTTCAGTGAAACCTGTGAGATGTGGCCTGGTGCCACCTTCTCATTCGAAGTCAAGGAGGTACTGCACTCGGAGAAATCCCAATACCAAGATATACTGTTACTTGACACTACCAGCTTGGGCAAGGTGCTGGTACTAGATGATATCATACAATGCACTGAAAAGGATGAGTTCTCATATCAGGTGTGTGTACTTTATTTTTACTGTACTAACTTTTAACCGGTACGGTGGTAGCCTAGTGGTATGGGTTCAATCCCAGGTTTTACCATGGCACACACCAATGACTTTTTATGTTATGTGTGTATTTTATCGCAGGTTTTTAAGTGCCCGGTTAATGCCAATAGGCTTGCCACCTATAACATTGAGACCTAGACATAAACTGGTGAAATGTGGGTGCTAGCACCTCTGCCTACCTCTTCGGGGATATATGCGTGCGTTTTTGTTATGTTATGTTACTTTTAAACTCTCTCCTTCCATGATATAAAATAATGTTACCTATAACATGGTTGCGTAAATTCTCGTAAACATTATTATTTTTAGTCCATACTTTTAAGAATGTAATAAGAGTGTAATGTAATATGAAACAGAAATGTGAAGTCATCAGAAATTTCTGCTAACAGATCATTTCAATAAATAACTTTAGTAGTATTCATAAGATTTCTCCACATGTATATGTTTATTATGTATATATTTATGTAAAAATATATAAGTATATAATATCTTTACTATCTTATTTGTGAATAATATTCTTTGTTTTCTGTTTGTATGTATACTATTTACACCATAGATACTAGATCAATATTTCAAGTACCTATCTTGACAAATCTCCGCATCACCCTAAGGTTGACTGGTAGAAAACACCCATTTGCGGGGCCCCTATATATAATTATAAAATTGAATTGTTTAATAGCCAGCTGATTCAGGAGCTGTCCAGCTCTGCTTATGCGTTTTACTTTGATACCAACAGCTACCTCTCCTTTGACATGTTCTCGATCAGTTCAGGTCTAATAAACAGAAATGGCATGAGAACTGTTTATAAGGCAATCATGGATAACATATACAAAGACATATGTATATATGCCCCCTTTCGTACCGCAACTAGAAGTAAGCAAAACCTTTCCCATTTTTTTCTTGAATAGTAATGAAACTAGGCAAAAACCTATCAAGAAAATAAATAGTATTAAGAAAAAAAACCCAGAAATAAAATACACGTTATGAAAAGTCTAATGTACTATCAGAACGTAAGGGGTTTACGTACTAAGACCACCATTTTCTACAAAAATATGCTTTGTAATTCCTATGACATTGTAACTCTCACTGAAACATTCCTTAATGGTTCGGTAAATGACGCTGAATTGTTTCCGCCAAACTATACTGTACTGCGGAAGGACAGGCGCGGTGACACTGGATATGGTGGTTTATTGCTGGCTGTTAAAGATTGCTATACAGTAAAAAGGATAACTGATATAGACGGATTAACTGATGACAAGGAAGTGTTATTTGCGTTGATATCAAAGAAAAATGTTAACTTGTGTTTATGTATTGTGTACCTGCCGCCTAGTTGTAAGGCTGAGCAGTATTTGGATGTACTATCATGTATAGAGAACGCCATTAGTGCCTACAGTGCTCATAGGTTCGTGGTAGTGGGTGATTTTAATCTTAATTCCTGTTCCAAAAAAACTGTGTCGCAATTTGAAATGTTTTTGGAATTCTGTAGGCTGCGGCCTTGTAGGGATATTTACAACAATATTAAGGATAAATACATCCTAGACCTGGTTCTAACCACTGACGATCCTAAAAATGTCAACATAGTATCCGATATCGAGCCTCTTGTAAAATTAGATACCGGTGCAGAACACCCTGCTCTGGAAATATATCTGACTGTGTTTAAAACTAATTTAGTAATCAATCCCCCTTCTCTACCGGTGCGCGACAGCTCGAAGTACACTGGCCCCGAGTGGAACTTTCGCAGAGCGGATTTTTATGGGCTATATGCTGAAATTACATGTTTAGATTGGAACGACCTTTTTATGCAGACTGACATTAGTGTAGCTGTAGATACCCTATACAAAAAGTTATACGGTGCAATCAGTAACCACGTCCCTCAAAAAAGTATCCCGCACAGTCAACAATATATATATCCAACATGGTTTACTGGAGAGATAATACATTATATAAAATTAAAGCATTATAATCTAATAAAATTTAGGCAAAATGGATTGGAATTCAATTGGGAGCTATATAAATATTATAGAACTAAAGTCAAGGCTCTTATTAATAGTGCGTATCAAAGTTATTTAAATATCGTAGGCCAGAAAATAACTAATGATCCTTCTAAATTTTGGGAATATGTTAGGAACAAAAAGAAGAACAGACAGCTGAGCAAGGAGTACACGTATAAAGGTAGAACAGTTCAGGGACAAGAAGCTACTGACTCCTTTGCAAGCTACTTCAGTTCTGTTTTTCACAAAAATATTCCGCAATTAAACCCACAGATGGCGGATCATAATGCGCATGGTCACCAGATTAGCATCCCACAAATCAATGGGGCTGACCTCAGAATTGCAGCACGGCGTCTCAAATCAGCATCGGCGCATGGACCGGACAACATACCTCCTTTCATCGTTAAGGATTGTCTATCGGTCCTCGAGGAACCACTACTGTACTTATATAATCTTGCCCTACAGCAGTGTTCCTATCCTAGTGGTTGGAAAGTTTCGCGTGTTACGCCGGTTCCCAAAAATGGGACATCAATAGATGTTAGTAATTATAGACCTATAGCAATATTGTCAGTATTCGGTAAATTATTCGAGGCTGTCCTCAATAGACGTATCACATGTCAAGTGCGTACTCTTTTGAATGACTCGCAGCACGGTTTCCGTCCAGCGCGCTCCACCTTAACCAATCATATAAACTTTGTAGATTATTTAAAAACAAACGTAACGTCAGGCTGTCAAGTAGATGCGGCATACTTTGATTTCGAAAAGGCGTTTGATCGCGTAGATAATGATATCCTCCTAAGTAAGCTTTCATCAATAGGATTCGATAATCAGCTAATGAGATTTATTGCTGATTATCTCAAAGACAGAAGACAGTATATTAGACTGGGAAACCATAGATCACAGGACTATTATACGAGGTCAGGGGTCAGTCAGGGAAGTACTCTTGGGCCAACTCTGTTTCTTCTCATGATTAATGATCTACCTAGTGTCCTCTCCCGATCGAAATGTCTTATGTTTGCTGACGATTTGAAGTTGTTCACATCAGTCGGGAGCATTGATGATTGCGGGGCCCTACAGCGGGATATTGATGCAGTTGCAGAGTGGAGTGCAACTAATAAACTATCATTAAACATCTCGAAGTGCAAATTGATTACCTTCACGCGGTCCCGTTCACCAATAGTGATGTCGTATACGTTGTGTGGAAAGCAGCTTGAGCGTGTTACGACAATACGAGATCTCGGCTTAACGTTTGATTCAAAGTTAAACTTCCATGAGCACATAAATGAAACGTGTAAGGCAGCCAATAGATCACTGGGGTTCATACTTAGGACAGCATCCCAATTTAATGACGTTCATTTAGTAAAGCTCCTATACTACGCGTATGTGAGAAGTAAATTGGAATACAATGTCATTGTATGGAGCCCGTATGAAGTGACTTATGCTCTAATGATTGAAAGAATACAGCGCAGGTTCGCCCGGTATCTTTACAGGCGCTCACACGGATATTATCCTTTTCTATATCCCTCCATGTTTGTCATAGGTATGGTAGGTTTGGTAACCCTCGAGCTGAGGCGAAATTTCATACACGTAGTGCACTACTACCTGGTACTGAACAATAAGGTAGATAATCCATCAGTCATGGAATGTATACATTTCTATGTGCCAGATAATTATATGCGTGCCACTGGACGTCGTCAGCATTGCCTTCTCGCAAAGCCACCGACATGGCGTTTGGCTCAGGCTGCCACTTGCCCCACCTCAAGGGCGATAGATTTAATTAATGGTTTGCTACAAGCGAATCCAGATATAGATTTATTTTTTGACAACATATATCTAATGGCAAAAAACGTCTTATCATTTTTTAATGCACCTTCGTAAGGTGTTTTTTCTCTGGTACAATTAATATTAGTATTGCAATTTATTAGTTATTTTAATATTGACTCTTCTAATTAGTTGACTTTTGATTATTTAGATTACTTAATGATTGTTTTAGATTATTATTGATTAATGTTCATTGGGAATATTATTTGAATGTTTTTATTGCTTGATTATATATTGTAATGAATAGCTTATTATTTTCAAATTGATTACTGTAATTATTTGTAATTCTAATATTAACTATTCTAATTGTTTGTTATTTTAATATTTGTATTTGACAATTGAATTGCATGGTATTAGTTAAATATTAATTAGTACATATAACATTATAAGCGCTTTGGTGCTATTTCACTGTAAGCTTGTATTGTCTGTGGAAATAAATAAATAAATAAATGTCATTAAGTCTGCCTTTGTACACTTTTTATACTTGTGCATAAAGCTTAAATAACAATTAAAAAATAACTATAGACCATTCTCATATCTTTTTCTAAAAGCAGATTTACAATATATTTTAAGAAAATAATTAAACCAATAAATAGAAATCTTTACAATAATAAAAAAGAGATTTTATTGTGATTCACAAACAAAAAAATTGCGAAAGAATCTTAAATAGTTTTGTTTCCACTAACATTAATGTGTTATAAATAATTTATTGTCTGGGTCTTTGTTATAAATATGCTTTATATTTTTATATAATTTTCAAATATAAATACTTAAACACAATCAAAAATCAATGTATGGCACATAATGTCAAAATCTTGCAATTATGTTAATAAGTATGATAAAAATATTAAATAAGGTATATGTATAAACCATAGGAAAATGATTCTTTCACTGGTTCAATAGGCTAGTTCTACTGGGAAGATACCAGCAAAAAATCGGCAAAAATGTGTCTCTAATAACCATTAGATTTTATTGGCTTCCCTTTTTTAAATTCACCAGTGTTTTGTGTCAATTTGGTCCCATCTGTCAAGTCAGAGATGGGACCAAGTTGACACAAAACTTCTCTCTTGACACAATTAAATGCTGCAAAATTTAATGTTCTTTAAATTAATATCTCCCTATTCCTATGTTCCAGGAAATGATATCATTCCTTCCTCTGTGTTGCCACAAGAATCCTGAAAAGGTGCTCATAGTAGGTGGAGGAGATGGCGGTGTTGCCAGAGAAGTTACTAAGCACCCTAAAGTCAAGGAAATTGTCCAGGTAAGCTATTAGCCACTTGTCAGTGTGTGACTTGATTGAAGGAGAAGAAACATTATAATCATCTTGGTGTTAGTCTCGGTTGCATTTGAGGATTTCTCCTAGAATCCAGGTTTCCCTCCTCCACTTTGCACAGTCTTTGTTATCCATGGCAGTGTAAGACCGCCAGGTCAACAATTCCTTTATCTACCCCGGTAGAAGTGGCATGCCCAGTTTCAGTTACATTGTAGGTATAATATTATAAAACTCTCACGATATAATGATGCCTTTGCCGCGACCCACAGAAACTTGACAAAAAAAGTAGCATATGTGCTATTTCAGACTATAGGTAATCTATCGCTGTGTCAAATTTCACCCAGATCCACTAAAATTAATTTTATGCAGCCGAAATGGCGTTATTTTTTTCATAAATTTGATTTATAATTAGTTGTTGGGTAAAATATTCTAGTCTTTTTTTTTACGTGCGAAAATCCCCACGTATACCCCCTAGTGGGAGCGGTTATGTCGGACTCGAACCGACTAAAACGCACGGCGCATGTAGGTCGTTGTTGGTTGCCGAAGGTGAGGTTGATAGGCATAACCGGCCGACCAAAAAGCCATCTCTCTCGAACTAGCCATCCTCGGGTGTGAGGACCACATAGTCCCCAACTCGTCCCCGGAAACGGGGAGAATATTTTAGTCTAGCTAGTCCGATCGCAGGCATGAGAATAAAAATCAAAATTAACAAGTTAAACTTGAATAGCAGACGTATCAAGGCCACGTTAACAGGCGTCTCGCGTATATTTAGATAATATTAATTCCGGGCTTACGCGAACGCTCAGTGTGTACAGTCAGCATCAAAAGTAGATGTTCATTGCACAGATTTCAAATATATAAGAATCTATATGATTTTTATATTTAAAAATTTCTGTAGAATCTGTTAATAAGTAACATATTTTGTCACGATATATTAGTGCTAAATTATTTTTTCACTGACCTTTCAAAGACGATGATCACAAACAAAATAAGACGAAATAAATCACGATAGAATCATTAAAAAAAATATTGAATCATTGTAATATTGCTTAAACTTCGGACATGATGATCGTGAAGCAAACTAAAGCAAATTAAAAAAAACTGAAGCAAATTTAAAAAAAAAAATTAGTTCTAATATAGTTCGCAGAGTTTCTTGCTTTATCTTCTCAGTAGAACTAACCTACCGAACCAGCGAAAGAATCATTTTCCAAAGGTTTATTTGTACATTATTTAATATTTTTATATTATTTGCTTGACATAATTGTAAAATTTTGACGTTCATATAAGATAAGATAAGATTTATTTCAGATAAAATCATCCATAATTTATTATGTTGGCCTATAACTATGTATATATATATATGTACTCTTTGTGTGCCTAAACTGAATAAATGAAATTGATTCTTTGTGAAAAATATTATTTGATTTTGTTTTATGTTTTAATAGAACTCCGTACGTAATTAATCGTCTTTATGTAACATTAGTAAAAAAACGTATTAATAACTACTGCGTAACATTGTTATACATATTATCATCATCAATATTCTAAACTTTGTTATCTATCAGTTGTGCTCTAATAAGGTCAAATAAACGGTTGACCTGCGCAGGAAGGGTTAATATTTATCAATGGCTGATAAGACCCAGGCCCCTCTTCCCCACTGGGCACTATGGGCACGTGCCCAGGGCCCCGCGATCGAATGGGGCCCCCTAGTTCCTGCCAGATTACCAAATGATAACCGATATTTAGGTATTACCGAAAAACATTAATTTTGAAAAATCTGATGATAATGACTTACTACAATACCTACGCTTATTATATTAGCTTTAGTTTGCCGCATGCGGATAGCTATACCTTGTACAACATAGCTTGAACTTTTTGACAGATGGGTCAGTGATGGGAAACAGAAAATATCTATTGGTGTAAAAAATGTGTTGGCTAAATATGTGGCTGTATGTATGTTTTAAACTATTCAAAATAAATAAATTCATTCGTCAATCAATTTTATTGCACTAGACATAAAAACATTGGGTAGGTACCATTGTTTTCAGTTTTTCTATTTAAATTTTACTTCGAAGCAATAAAAACCACTTAAGACTTTCGGAAAATGCTTGAGTCCTTAACAGGTAGGTACTCTTATGTTGTGTGTCTATTCTTATGATTATTATCAATTTTTAATATTATTAAAATAAGAAAATATTGTTCGTCGTTGCAAAGTTATATCGATTTCAGATTTGACATCCGTCAAAAAGAAAGATCAAAATAATAAATAAACAGGGTATAAGTACTCCACTCTCTCTCAAAAATGAGTTTTTCCGATATTAGTATATTTAGGTTAATTTAAATACCTATATGTAAGTATAAGAATACAATTAAAAGAAAAATTATTAAATTAAAAAAAGAAGAATTATTTGATGCGGTGTGGTTTATGTCTTTAAGAAACCTATTCGAACGTCATTCGTAATACCAAAGACAAAAAAGGGGAATTCCCGACTCCCGATCGTCGTTTGACTTGACGAACGGGAATTCCCTTCAAGTATTTGTCTGAGATGTTGTGGCGTTTGTTTTGTTTGTAGTTGTTAGTTTGTTACTAACTGTGCTTGAGCTCTGACAAAAAATAGTATTGTTTGATTAAATCGTCGTTTGTCTGTTTTGTGTTAGCGAATATTTTCGTTATAAAATTAATTAAATACTGAATTATAATATAAAATGTCGAAACGGTCATATCCTAGTGGATCTGAAAAAAGGAAAAAAGCTCTACATCAGAAAGAAGTAATTGAAAAGTTACCAAAATTAACATCATATTTTACTACTACTACTGGAGAAACTTCTGTAAGTAGCAATCAACTCATAAATGTTCCACATGATGACTCAGCTCAATTACAAATTGCGGGAATTTCTAAGCCTTCATGTTCCAATTTTGAAAAAGAGATTGAATCAGAAAGCGACTATTCCTACGACGAAAGTGCAACGACTTCAGTAACTTCACTAAAACCGACAACTCCAACTGTGTCAATTGAACAGCAGTTTTCCAACACAGAAGAATTAATATCGCACGATCCCGCCGATTATTTTCACGAAAAGTTTGTTGAAATAAATCGCGAAATTTTAATTCGTAAGGGACCAGTATATTTTCAAAATAAAGATTCTGACTTTTCCGAGGCATCCAGAACCTACAAAGATGGTAATAAATTAGTGACGAGATATTTCAACAAAGCATTATTTATTCGCAAATTAAAGAACAATGAAAGCGTCGAAAGAAAATGGTTGCTGTATTCGCCTTCCAAATGCTCTGTATTTTGTTTTTCATGCTGCTTATTTAACCCAACTGATGTTAATCTTTGCTCTCAGAATGGATGTAATGATTGGAAGCATATTAATCACATAATTTTAACACATGAAAATAGCCCAGCGCATAAGCAATCTATGATGACTTATCTGGCACGAAGTAAAGCGGTTGGTAGAGTAGATATAGAGTTATTATCTCAACATCAAAAGGAAGTGGATTACTGGAGAAACGTACTTAAACGGATTGTAGCTGTTGTAAAATTTTTGGCATCGAGAGGGCTTCCATTTCGCGGCGACAATGAAATCCTAGGATCTCCAAACAATGGAAATTATTTGGGTTGTGTGGAATTATTGAGTGAATTTGATCCATTTCTTGCAGATCACTTAAAAAAAATTGGGAATCCTGGAAAGGGTAACATTTCTTATTTATCAGCAAATATCTGTAATGAGTTTATTGAAGTAATGGGAAAACAGGTTCTAAAAAAAATTATAAATGAAGTTAAATCAGCAAAATATTTTTCCATAAGCGTTGACAGTACGCCCGATCTGTCTCATATTGACCAGCTAACTTTCATCATTCGATACGTAAAAGACTGTGTTCCTGTTGAAAGGTTTTTGAAATTTATACCTATTAAAGAGCATAAATCTAAGTATTTAGCGGAGACCATCTTAAATTTTTTAGAGATACATGATATTCCCATAAAAGATTGCAGAGGACAAAGCTACGACAATGCTTCAAATATGTCGGGAAAGTATGGTGGTCTACAAACAAGAATCAAGGAAAAATGTGAATTTGCCACCTTTATACCATGTGCAGGACATTCACTAAACTTGGTAGGTGTCCATGCTGCTGGGTGTGTACCGGAGGCATCACAGTTTTTTGAAATAGTTCAGAAAGTGTACAACTTTTTTTCGGGCTCTACCCACAGATGGAATATATTAACAGAACATTTAGGTTCAAAAAAAGTTGTTAAGAGTCTTTCACAAACCAGATGGTCAGCCCGAGCTGATGCAGTAAGTGCTTTGCATGGGGGTTATAAAAGAATATTAGAAGCTTTAATCACCATCGCAAACGATACTGAAAAGGCACGAGAAACAAGAGACGAAGCCCTTAGTCTGTCTAGAAAAATGGGAAATCTAGAATTTATTATACTGACGGAAATCTGGAGCACCATATTGGAAAGAATAGACAAAACAAGTAATTATCTTCAGAAAGAAACAATAACACTGGACGTTGCAACCAATTTGTTGACTTCACTTTATGATTTTATTACTAACCTCAGGGATAAATTTGATAACTTCGAATCATCTGCCAAAGAAAATAACCCAGAATCTGACTACAAAGATCTATCTCAAAGAACAAGACGTAGAAGCTCACGGCTGATTTTTTTTGATGGCTCTGCGCCATCAGTCCAATTGAATGGAAAAGAGCGATTCAACGTAGAAGCCTTTCTGCCAATAATCTATACCTTGAGTGTTCATCTAAAACAGCGACAAAGTTCATATGAGACCGTCAGTCAACGTTTTAGTTTATTTTTTCACTTAAAAACTCTGAATTCCGAAGAGATACGACAAGGATGCAAAGAATTTTCTCAAATCTATCACGAAGATGTAAATGAAAAAGAGTTAGAAATAGAATGTCAACATTTAAAAGAATACTTAAAAAATGTTCAGAGTGAAAATGAAGCATCTAACAGTGTACAGGAAGTATATAATCTATTAAAGCAAAACAAAATTGAAGACACATTTCCTAACGTAGAAATTGCATTGAGAATATTTTTAAGTATGATGGTAACTAACTGCAGCGGAGAACGCTCCTTCTCCAAATTGAAACGAATAAAAAATGAATTAAGAAGTACAATGCTTCAAGAGAGATTAACTAGTTTGTCGCTGATGTCCATAGAATGTGATATTCTCAATACCATAGATTTTGAAGATGTGATTAACGATTTTGCTCATCTTAAATCTAGAAGGGTACCTTTGCAATCAACATAGAATTAATCTAAGGATTTTATGTTAAGCGAGTTACTTTTGTAGATTATTTTTTATATTTCCTATTTTTTTATAGTTAGTAACTAAATAAAAATAAATTTAGAACCTTGTTTGTCTTTCTTTATCTATTGTAACTAAATAGTGTTTTCTCAAGGTCCTAGGGGCCCCATGATCCTAATGTGCCCAGGGCCTCAAATAGTTTAAAGACGGCCCTGATAAGACCGTCGCTGATAGCGCAGGCTGATTACCTTGAAGTCTACTAGATTGCGAGAAAAAAGAACATCCAAACGAGAACAATAATAGCATTACAGAAATAGTTTTGATAAATGTAATGTGCGTGGGCTTGCTAATGGTCTGAGAAGCGGTATAAAAATATGTACGTCTGGTTATATGTAATGTGACTGAGATAAAAAATGTGTTGTGGCAGTCGCTTCACGGAAAATAGCATTGCTCGAATACGACCGGGATTAATATAAGCACCATCCGTGATGATGATGAAAGATTATGTGTTAAATAAGAGACACGTATAATGATACTTACGCACACTTTTTTGTCATTGTTCACGATGCCAATAAGATAACCGTAGTAGCCTAGTGGTATGGGTATTGGACTGCTAAGACGAGGTCTCGGGTTCGATCCCAGGTTTTACCATGGCACACACCAATGACATTTCGATGCTTTTCGAAGTTATGTGTGTATTTATCGCAGGTTTATAAGTGCCCGGATAATGGCAATAGGCTCGCCACCTATTACATTGGGACCTAAACATAAACTGGCGAAATGTGGGTGCTAGCACCTCTGCCAACCCCTTCGAGGATATAGGCGTGAGTTTATAAAAAAAATGAGATAAGATATGATTTATTTCAAATAAAATCATCCATAATTTGTTAGTATGTTGGCCTATAACTATGTTAGTATTTAATTATAAAATAATATTTACAATTTTTAAAAATCATGAGGTAGATACGCGCCCATGTCATGTCTACAAATAAATCAATGATCGATCTTGTAATGATGAATTGTTTTACGAAATAACCGTGTTTGACATTTCGGAGATTGCAATTGGATCGAGACTGATTATCAGACATATTTTTGATAAGAAAATTGGTATTTTGGTTGCAACTCAGCCTTATAATATACTGCCTTATGCCAATTCCCCTCACAAATAGAAATGCCGCGTGGTTTCCGGCAGAGTAGAATTTGGACCACCCCATCTCTTCCCATGCGGTGTCGTACAAGGCGACTAAGGGATAGGGTTGTTTAACATCAGACAGATATAAACAGCTCAGACTCAGCCTCAGATGCATGGCTCGAGTAAACAATAGTGCCCGGAAAACGGCAATGGGCTCACCCCCTATTACGTGGGACCGAATACAATTATTGGTGAAATGTAGGTGTTAATTCACCTCTGCCTAACCCTCCGGGGATAAAGGCATGATTATATGTATGTCTTTTCCTTCATCCCAGCGTTAATCCCAGTCGCATCCGAAGCTTTCGTCTTTGGAATCTGGGATTTACTTTTCCCAGTATAACTCCGAATTTACAATTATTGGTGAAATGTGGGTGTTAATTCACCTCTGCCTAACTATCCAGGGATAAAGGCGAGATTATATTATATGATTATATGTAACTCCGAATTTGGCTGATCTTCGATATTTTCCTTAGATATCGCCAAAAGGTTTTGGACCTCCACAGAGTCCAAAACCCACTGGAGATATTTAAATATTGCAGTTAGACCTTATATTTAAAACGTATTAGCAATTAAACTTCATAACTTATAATTTACAGATAGAAATCGACGCGAAAGTAATCGAAGTAGCTAGAAAGTATTTACCGTTCATGGCCGTGGGTCTCGACAGTCCGAAACTGACGCTGCACGTCGGAGACGGCTTTGAGTTCATGAAGAACCACAGCCAAGAGTTCGACGTCATCATCACTGACAGCAGCGACCCTGTAGGACCCGCCGTGAATCTATTCCAAGAAGACTATTTCGCATTAATGAAGAGCGCTTTGAAGCCCAACGGGATCGTCTGCTCTCAAGCTGGAACGGTATGGAATGATCTAGATTTAGTCACTAATACCCTCAAATTTTGTAAAAATCAGTTTCCTAGAGCTGCTTATGGGTATGCGTCGGTACCAACTTATCCTTCAGGACAGATAGGATTCGTTATTGGGTCTTTAGATAGTGGTATAGAATTCGATGTTCCACAATTAGTACTGTCTTCAGAAGACGAAAAAGCCATGGATCTGAAGTACTATAACAGCGACATGCATAAAGCGGCTTTTGTCTTACCGACTTTTGTCAAAAGACACTTGGCTAACTAGAGAAATTCAGGTATGAAAAATTGTACTTAAATGTGCATTTACATATATAGATGTAAGTATAATATATTCGTAATTTTGAATATCAAGTCTATTGACGTCACAAATGTAATTGAGAGATCTTATAGGTACAGTCAGCAACTAAAGTAGCTTAACAAGTTTCAATTTACATTTTAGCCATATTGTGTAATACTATAAAATAATAAAACAAAAAGTTTGTCGACGAAATGAATGTTGTCGAAATTTCATAATCAATTTTATATTTCGCCTTATTGGTTGTAAAATTTAATAAAGTTCAGCAACTTTTGTCATTGATTGTACTGGCACTTTAGTTACTTATATCAACGTATGTATCTTAACTAAATATTAACGCTAGATTTAGCATGCGAATATTGTATATATGATTTGCAACCACTGGCCTTAGGTACCTAAGTAAAGCAAGCTCCTTATACCGTCAGTAATCCCGGGCATATAGTAAACGCATAATTATTGTATCCGTTAATCAGAGGTGTTCATAAAGATATAATATTTTTTCTACTATTGTTACTCTGTTAAGAGTTATATTAGTGTATAAGTGTTATGACAATATAGTGAAAACAAATCATAGAATACTCGGTAGGAACTAAATGTGTTTTAGCAATGGCTAGTTTGTCGGGCCGTGTACGGGCCGGCTCAATGTCTCAAACATTATTGTCTATCAAGGAGCGCGGAAGTTTAAAAGTCAGATGTGTATGCCACAGAAACTCTAAAAGTTCATCATCGATTGAGCTCAAATTTTGACTTCAAATGTGGTTCTTACACCGGCTGTGGTCACAGGCTGACTGGCTCAATGTCTTAAACATTATTGTCTATCAAGGAGCGCGGAAGTTTAAAAATTAGTTGTGTATGCCACAGAAACTCTAAAAGTTCAGCATCGATTGATCTCAAATTTTGACTCCAGATGTGGTTCTTACACCGGGCGTGGTCACAGGTTGACTGGCTCAATGTCTTAAACATTATTGTCTATCAAAGAGCGCGGAAGTTTAAAAGTTAGTTGTGTATGCCACAGAAACTCTAAAAGTTCAGCATCGATTGAGCTCAAATTTTGACTCCAGATGTGGTTCTTAGCTATAAATATTCGCAGGGTACAGTATGTTTTACGAATTTATTCCCGGGCAAAGTCGTGTCGTGACCCAGTGCCTTAATTCTGCTAAAGCAAAACCACTGTCATACCCCATGGTATATAATTTTAAACTTTAAAGCAACGATGTTAAAGTCTACAATTAAAAGGATTTTTGCAGAGTGAACGAATAAATGTAATGAAACACTTTCCATTTATATTCAAATCTTGCACTGGGCACTGAGAACCATTAAAAAGTTAAAAATTATTTAACCTGCTTAGACCATTAAATCGGAACTTACAAAACGTCAATATAAAAAGAAATATGAAAGACTAGTTTAGCAAACAGACCACTGGTTCGAAACGCGGCCCCGTCCTGTGAATACTCCGGCAAGAAACTCAGCGGTATTTTTTTTGTTGTTTATTTACAAACATTTACTTAGTCTACCTACCTACCTACTTACATAGTCGACTTTGCCTTTAGCTTACCAGAGGTGAAGTCAAGTTGCCGTGTCCTATATAAAAAAAAGTATGTCATCTTCCAGTGTAATAGCGTAGTGTTATTCCCAATTCACGCCTATCCCGTCCTTGTTTCATGTTGTGATGACGACTTACCATCAGGCCCTAGATTCTACTAAAGCAAACCCACAGACACAATATAAGACTCTATTTCTATATCCTTAAAATCCAATATTAAATGAAAAGAGTTTCATTACACGTTTCATTCTCTCTGCAAAAGGCCTTTTGATTTTGGACATTACGCTTATTACTTTAACGTTTAAAATAAAATGGTCTTTTAGCAGTATCTGCGTTATGATAGTTGTTTTGCATTAGCAGAATCGAAGCTCAGGGAAACTTCATCGATTTATCGTTAACTTAAAAAAAAACAACAAAAAAAGTAAACTTAAAACTTACTTAGAATCTTCAAAAGAATATCATTAGTATATAAACCACCGAACTAAAATAGTCCACGTATTTCGGGTATTTAAGTTACTTAAACAAATTACTTATTAATGATTATTGTTAGATGATAATTGCTAATAATAGTTTCTTGTGTAATTATCATATTCGATAATATTATAATTTTCTGATTACGATGTACGATGGCGCTACTGTAGCAAAGCAAATTACTTGAACCATTGATAAAGATACTGAAGAATTAATGCTTATAATAGAATAACAGAAATATGTACACACATTTAATTGTCATATACAATTTGTTTATAGAGGTCTTTTATTGTTATAATTCGTGTGACAATTAATTAGAACGTCAATAGCCATTTTCACCCGACTACAGCGAAGCAGCGAGGGTTATGATTTTGACAGTAGGTCGGGAAACTATATACTTATTCTAATACTCCTTTGTGAAATAATTTTATTGACATTAATTTTACTTGCAAAGTTACTTACCTATGCCTAAACGTATAGAAGTGAAGTGTCGTATACGTACCTATTAAGTTCGAATAAAAGCATGAATCTTTTTTAAAGTATACCTCGGAACAAATATCTTGGACCTGAAATGTGGTCTATATGCGCAGTACACGTTTCTTGCGTGTGTTTTGATAGCAAGTGGTGCTACAGAACGGTGGAAGAACTCATATTCACCAAGCATAGATTATATTATTACATAACATTTCTGAGACTTCACCATCAGGCAAGGCGAAGTCTAATTGACGTGTTCTATATAATAAAAAAAGGCCTCGTTTGTGTCGCGAGTTTGGTCCAAGATATGTGACCCGAGGTCTATTTATTTATAATCAAAATAGATACAATAAGTTATTATACAGCTCATTCCATCTCTTTTACAGTACATGTAATTGCTCGTATGTGATAAACAAATCGTAATAAATACTTATTTTGTACAATGTTTTTGTATATTTTTATGAATGTTAAATCAGCGACAATAAATTATATATTTTTCAATAACATGGTTTCTATTTTAAATTTTATCACACAATAAGCAATTTTAATTATTGATTTATATAGTAATGTTCTCACAATTTTTTTTTATATGCCTACTTTTTTTTATTTTTTACGTGCGAATAGTCCCTCCTGCCGGAGCCGGTGGGAGAGGTTATGTCGGAGTCGAACCGACTAAAACGCACGGCGCCTGAGGGTCGTTGTTGGTTGCCAAAGGTGAGGTTGACAGGCATATACCTCGCACCCCGGCCGACCCAGGGCCATCTCTTTCGATCTGGCTTTCATTATAGTACCTACTTGGTAACATAAATGAAATGTTGCATTTTGTTAGAACAGTAATAAAAACTTTTAACTTTAAACTTTAAATGTTAACCGACTTAAAACAAAGTAAGTGCTTCTCAATTCGTCTGTATTCATGTTTATTACCGAAAAAACCACCTTTTAAATAATAAATGATTCATTTTTTATTTAAAAAGCTGGTGCATCACGTATGGCCCCATATCTAGAAAGTCAGGATCTGATCTGTGAAAATCGAGGAAATCCCTCGAAATACAGGCAAGAAGTACTGCTCCTAGTGCCGTTATATAAACTAATTTGAGTATTTTGCATATCATTTTTATGATGTTCAGCTGTTGATGGAAACCCAAGCCACCGATACTGCTAAAGGGTTAAACGTTTGTATTTTCACACCTAGTTGCCCGATAAACACCTGCGCCTTTCTTTATATTTGAATAAACGAATACGTATATCATTTTCCAAAATTTCGCTACTAAGGGGGCAAAATAGGCGATGAACCGTTGTACATAAATGCTGTAATTCCCGACATGCGATTCTTAAAGAGAAATAATTATCTTGGGTGGTCCTATTGATAACTGGACTGGATTAGACCACTAACTAAAAAGTGTTTTTTTTTATTTTTAATTATGTTTCACTTTATTGTACACCGGGTAAGTAAAGAATACTTGATTCTAAAAATAATAATAATAAGGAAACAGTACAATCGCTTACCTATCATAGATTTAATAGACATAGAAATAGTTTTTTTAAACTTAGATTTTTTTAACTTTTTACTAAACATAAAAACGGTGAGTTCTAAAGGAACTTGTACCAAATACAAAAGTATGACGTCATAATTTTAAATGTCAAATAACTTACTATTATATGATTATATCGTTATCATTTTTATTTATTTTGTATCACTAATATCTTTTAACATCCCTAATTTAATAAGCTCAGCAGTATGATTGAATGATTTACATTTTAACTTCAGGAAAAAATCCAATTTCAACTCTGTTTAACTTTAACTTTTTTAGAACAACAACAGCAGCAAATGGGCACAACAATTAGTAGGCCTAACAAAATTATGTAGATAGGAAGAAAGAATATATTCGCCATAGATTTGAAGAAGATTAGATGTGGTTCACTAATATGGCGGGCTTGAGAAGACATGTTGAGGTTGCCGTATCGGGCAGTTTTTTCGATGTAGTAGACTGCAGTGTCCATGGGCGGGAGCGGGCGATCCCACCACAGCCTGCTAAACGCTTTGGTGCGAGCCTTCATTCTGTAATTTGAAATATATATTATTTAGCTAGGTTAATAGGCTATTTGACAAGATTGACCGATTCTTCCCAATACTGCTTAATATTTCAGTTTGTTCTGAAAAAAATATGCCTTGCGAAATAAGAAATTGCATAACTAAACTTTATCTATTTATAATTCACAAAGTAAATCGAAATATAAACTCAATATAAAACAAATTCAGTCCCAATTTTTAAGTTTTTAAATTCCTCATTAAATTTTAAATTACTTTTATTATGAACTATATACGTGTAAAACGTAGAACAAGATAAATGCGATATTCTCTTGCACTACACGCGAGTGGCGTGTGACGTCACGCGCATGTACTGTTTTGAATGGGTGTTTACGGGCGGCGTGAAAAATTAAATTTTCAAAATCAAATATCTGTAAAACTATTTGTCGTAAGAATATTTAATAGGGGTTGCCCTGTCTATTTCTGTGGGTGTCTTTTTTTTTACGTGCGCAAAATCCCCACGGATTCCTCCCCACCGGAGCCGGTGGAAGAGGCTATGTCGGACTCGAACCGACTAAAACGCACACCGCCTGTGGGTCGTTTTGGTTGCCGAAGGGGAGGTTGGCAGGCATATCCCTCGCACCCCGGCCGACCCAGCGCTATCTCTCACGGTCTGGCCCTCTCCTCGGGTGTGTGGGGACTACAGAAACCCCAACTCGACCCCGGAAACCGGGAGTCGCGCCGCCGCCGTATGTGGGTGTCTTATCAGGCGACTAAACATGCAGCTCATTATGAAGTAGGTTCCTGTTTGACGGCAAACGGCAATACCGCTAATCATAGTTGACGAAATGTGGGTGTTATAAGTTAAGTAATAGACCTGTCTGCCTGACTGATAGATGTAGAAATAGTACCACATAGAAATATATAAATCTTGTCCCCTTAGCTCGAAACTCTTTAAGTGCTGAGTTTCTAGACAGAATTGAAATGAGTTTTGGATCAAGTGACCCCCCAAAACAATTTATTTGAAATTGAAAGTACCTACTTACTCTGGCCATAAATACTGTTACAATTAAAATAAGACAGATATTACATTTGAATTTGGAATCTGTCATTTTTATAGGATTGTTCATTGTGTTTTCTAATTTAGGCGCCAATACATTGTACAATATTTTGCTTTATTAAAATGGAGTGGGGTGATAAAGAAAACCGAATCGCTGTGATTGCATTATACAAAGTTGGTATGGAGCCGAATGTAATTTTTAAAACTCTCCATACGCTTGGTATTAGTCAAATGTTTGTGTACCGGGCTATTAATAGGTACAATGAGACCTCCTCTGTTTGTGACAGAAAAAGATCTGGCCGTCCACTTAGTGTTCGTACGAAAAAGGTGGTCAAAGCAGTAAGGGAAAGAATTCGAAGAAATCCTGTCCGAAAGCAAAAGATTTTATCTCGGGAGCTGAAGATAGCACCCAGATTTTAAAAGATGACTTAGGACTTGCAGCCTAGGTATAAGAGACGCACTGGTCATTTTTTAACTGATAATTTAAAAAAGAATAGGGTGGTAAAATCGAAGCAACTACTGAAGCGGTACGCAAAGGGAGGTCACAGAAAAATATTGTTAACGGATGAGAAAATCTTTACAATTGAGCAACATTTTAACAAACAAAATGACCGTATTTATGCTCAAAGCTCTAAGGAAGCTTCCCAATTAGTCGACAGAGTGCAACGTGGGCATTATCCGACTTCAGTGATGGTTTGGTGGGGTGTTAGCTATGAAGGAGTGACTGAGCCATATTTTTGTGAAAAAGGTATCAAAACATCGGCACAAGTGTATCAAGATACCATTCTTGAGAAGGTAGTTAAACCCCTTAACAACATCATGTCAATAACCAAGTATGGTCCTTCCAACAAGACTCAGCGCCGGGTCATAAAGCTCGGTCCACGCAGTCTTGGTTGGAAGTGAACGTTTCGGACTTCATCAGAGCTGAAGACTGGCCGTCGTCTAGTCCCGATCTTAATCCGCTGGATTATGATTTATGGTCAGTTTTAGAGAGTATGGCTTGCTCTAAACGCCATGATAATTTGGAGTCCCTAAAACAATCCATACGATTGGCAGTGAAGAATTTTCCCATGGAAAGAGTGCGTGCTTCTATTGATAACTGGCCTCAACGTTTAAAGGACTGTGTTGCAGCCAATGGACACCACTTCGAATAAGCTTTTTATATTTTAAATTGTTTTATATTTATGTATTAAACTAACACACTGTAAAAGTAATTAATATTATTTGCAATAAAAAAAAAGTTATTTCTTCGTAACAATATTTATGGCTAGACTAGGTACAGAAAGTAATGAAATAAGTGGTTTTTTATACCACTTAGGTGGCAGACTGGTGGCTACCCTACTCACCGCTGGGAACACAACACTTTATGACTTTTTATGTCTAACTCAAGAATTTCATGATAAGCAGCACCATTGTTCGATGAAACTTCATTAAAATAATTAGTCCCCTTCAATGAATATTTTTAATGTCCATTCAAGAATAGTTATCAATAGACTTAGGTACCTACTTGTTGCTACCGTCTTACTGTTTTCAGTCTGTAAGTCAAAACTGTCACAATACTTACTCAGGTGATAAAATTTTCGTTAGCACTTCATAAAGGCTCTCCTCGTTGATTTCGTGGAAAGCGAGGACCTCCGCCACGCCTGCTTGTTTCGCATGTGCGGCATTACCGGGCTGGTCACCGAGTATTGGCACGATTAAAGCCGGAACTCCTGACGCCACTACCTCCGTCAAGCTTAGGAGACCCCCGTGTGTTATAAACGCTACACACTTCGGATGATCTAGAACCAACAAGGGGTTAAGGGTTTGTTTTATACCACTTAGGTGACAGACAAGCACACGGCCCACCCGATGGAAAGTGGTTACCGTAGCCTATGGACATGTGCAACACCAGGGAAGTCACACTCGTGCTGCCGACCTTGTAAGACCAGAGAGTTTCTGCATCTTCAGTGCAGAAGACCGCAGTTCAAGCCTTTGGTCTTCCCATTGATAGCACAAAAACTCTCCAGTGAGCTCTAGATAAATATGTGTATATTGTAAAATCTTATGGGTAGAAGAAATTATTCACGGGAGGTGAACATAATTTTATTGATACAAATATTTAGATTATCTGCTTATTTGTTGTAAGTACGTAGCTACATAACTTTAGGTAGGTACCTACCTACATAAAAACAGACCAGTGCCACTAAATCTATAAGGTAAACAAATATTTTCACTGTACTGTTATGGAACCCGTGACTTCTACCATAGCATTAGAAAACAGCCGCGCCACAAAGACCATGTTAATTAGGTAAGTAATTATTATTGTAATTAGTATTGTTTCCGTCTTCGTGTACAATAAAGCAGAAATAAATAAATACTTACGAAGTAAATCGTACTGTGGTATCCATTGCATAACACGGACGTTTTCGGGTATATCTGTCAAGTTTTCAGTTTCCCATTTCCAAACGAAACGTTGTGGGAAGCGCGCGAAAGCTTTCAACATGGCGTCCAAATGTTTTGGCGGCAACGTTGAACCCCGAATCAGAGAACCAAAGCTAACAAGTATTATACCGTCCTTTGCCTGTGTTACCCATCGCTCGAGGTCCTGAATAAAGAAATAAGTATACAGGAGTAGGCATCTCAAATCGAAGGTCAAAGTCAAAACCTAACTAATAAAATCTAGTTCCACCCTTCGTTCCAAATTTGAAATTGATACCCAGTTACGGCACAATTTTTACTCAATTGTCAAAAAGCATAGATTTATGTATATAATATAATATCATAAACCTAAGTGTCAAAAAGTACGAGTATCTACTAAAGTACCTAGGTATAATAGAGAAATTCATCAAATCTAGTCGAATTAGGTAAAAAAATTTGACCAATTCTAATTCGAGTGGTTGGATATCTAAGATGCAAATACCTATACTCTATTCGGTTAGATACTTAACCATAGGTAAACAATCTTTTGGCGGCTTTCTATAAAAACATATATTAAACAATTAAACTAGGCTAACTTACTAACAGAGTGGTTCAATTTCGGTGTTTAGTCTTTAAAATGAGTTTCTATACAGAAAAATATTAATGAACTGAGTTTTTAAATAAAACAAATTAAAAAGTCATATCAAGATATCCTATGTGATGTGACAGTGTGTGTGTTTAGTGTTTAATAAACTTTGCAGTCAAGCGAACCCCACCTGCACTGCAAACCAGCACACCTGCTAATTAAGAGACGAGGCTCCAGTGCAAGCTTTTCTTTCATGGTCTGGTTTGACGTCAGTCGTTCCCACAAAGGCCGTAAATTTATTTCATATTTTGATTACTATTTCATAAAAGGTTTTAAACGATGACAAGGTAGGTAGGTACTTGAGTAGTCTATCAGGTAAATTATTATTGTTACCTACCTCAGGGAGCGGCTTCACAGTCCTGTTACGAAGGTGAATGCCGCCGACTTCGATCACAGATGGCGGCAAAACTCTCACTCCGTTCAATGTATAATGAGTATTTACAAATACAACACTGGTGTTTCTTCCGATTTCGTCCAACGGTGGCAATCGACGGCCTAGTCTCGTCTCCAGTATCGTTTGTTCACACAAACTTACGTAATGATGCCACCATTTATAAAATACTAGATAAAAAGAATTTATTAATCTATCTATAAAAGTCATTTCATTCGCAAAAGGCAACATCATATTCGGGACTATTGCCGGGTTGTCATCGCCACCTACCCACGACGCTGTCCAAGGCATCATGGTACAGGATATCAGCCCAATGGAGGGTACACCGTAATTATGAACAATACCGAGCATGCAATTACTATTGAAATGTTCCAATAGTATGACGTCATAATCTCCTTCAGCCTTCACAAACTCTTCAAAGATCTTCGCGTTCATTAACGTTTCACAGAACTGTATACTGTCTTTAGTTAAACCGTAAACTAGAGAAAATTGTGTGAGGAAGTCTCGTACTGGACTATTATTAATATCATCGAAGGCTTTTAGGTCCACTACTTCAACGTTCAATGGCAGGAGACCCACTAAGCTGACGTCTCGCCTGTTCTCATGCGGAGTCGTTGATGGAAAGAAGGACACCACGGTCAGATGGTGACCTCGCTGCACTAATTCTTCAAGAACTGGTTCAAAAACCATGTGGTGGCTCTTGCCTGGGTACGGAAGCAACACTAATATTTTGTAACTATCGCAAACACTTATTGCTAGAATCGTAAATACTACGAGGTATTTCATTGTTTAAAATGTAGGTGCACACGACTGCATTCGTAGCTGTCGATGCATTAACTGCTGACTATGTTATGCAGGCATGGGACACTTCCCTACTTGGACTCAGAACTTGGCGTCGTGAAATTCCAACCAATCAGCTTTTTCTGTAACCAATCAGAGGAAAGTAGTAGTTTTCTCTGATTGGTTACAGAAAAAGTATACTTGCCTAAAGAAAAAAATCGATATCTTTCAACAGGCAAACTTCCTTTCCTCTGATTGGTTAATTGACGTATTTGACATTTCTACTGATTGGTTCATTTTTCTGGACGCCGAGTGGCGATTGGCGAGTTTGTAACGCTGTCATTTAGCTCCTAGACGCCATATTTGTATATTTGTTTTGTTTTCGTGTTGGTGAAAATGTTAAAATTGAAGATTTCTGTTTTAAATATCTACTGCTTACGTTGAATTGAGTGACTACTCCTCTATAGTGTTGAATACTGCTAGTTTATCCTGTTTTGTGAGAAATTGACTCCTTGTGTTGTGTGAGAAATTGACTCTTTGTGTTTTGTGAGAAATAGACTGTTTATGGTGATACATTGACTCTTATTAAGTTTTTTGAGATATTGACTTTTTTTTGCTCTCAGATGTTGATTCTTTATTTCTTTATGTGAGTGTTTGACCTAGCTATATCAGCTCCGATAGGTTTGTATTCCTAACCTGTTATTACACATTAAATCATCAGCTGTTGTGAATAGAGCATATAATTGTATTTTTACAGCAAATAAATTACATTTTTCACGTTAAAGAAACTAAAAATGCCTTCTAACTATGATTATTCTTAGAATATGTAATAACGTGAATAGTATATATATATTTATTATAGTAGGCCTAATAAATAAATTATGAATATTCGTTCAGAAATTTTATTTCAGTTTCCTAAATATTTCCAGCGAATAATCGATTCCAATTGTATGAAACCGATTTTTTTAAATCGGAATTAATCGATTATTAAGGAACTATGCAGTTATTTAAGCCTATTTGGCTAGAGACGGCTAAAAAGGCGTATAGCTACCCCGGTGTAGAGGGAGAACTCTTCTCCCTCCTCGTACCCCGGCGTCGTGAAATATTAAAAAAAAATTGCCGAGCCGAGCTCGGATTTTTTGTTTGAAGTGCGCCCTCTTTACTCTTATATACTCTTTGATGTTATGTATGTGCATTCGTGTTCCTACTAGTTGGCGAATAGTTGCGTGAAGTGATAAATAGATAATATCCCATAACGTTAAAGCTACATATCGTTTTCCTATTTCCTGGTATAATAGTAAAATAATCATATTAATATAGGTACTTTTACAATAAGTAGTTTGATGCCGCCCTTTTTCTATTAATAGATCAAAAGAAGGGCATTTGGAATTCCGTTGATATTTTGGGATAGTAGCGGTTCTGCTTCGTTTTTTCTCGCCTTTAAAATGTTCTTAATTTTTTTTTATACCTATGGGTGGTAGACAAGCACACGACCCACCTGATGGAAAGTGGTTACCCTGGCCTATGGACGTGTGTAACACCAGAGAAGCCACACTCCCGCTGCCGACCCTGTAAGCACAGTCTCTGTGCCGTCAGTGTAGAGGACAAAGCAGGACAAGCCTTTAGTCTTCCCACTGACAGCACAAATTTTCCAGTGAGCTCTGGCTACCCTACTCACCGCTGGGAGCACAACACGAAGTTATTATAGCCGCGGTATTCTGTAGGGCGGAGGTACTTCCCCAGTCGGACTGCTCAATTGGGCGGAAATACTAGGTGTCATGTTAAGTGCAGGAATGCAATGTAACGATTCAATTTAGAATATGATGTGCCAGGTACACAATGTAACAATTCAATTTGAAATATTAGTGTCGTGAACACAATGTAGCCATTCAGTTTAAAATAATAAGTGCTAGGAACAGAATGTAATAATTTATCACATAGCAAATTCAATGTGTCTACTTCATTTACTGTTGTGCTCTGTTCTCCATAAATTCAATTTGTGATAAACGGTGTGGGGGGTAAATTTGATAATACTTTTTGAGTTGTGTATCATCACCATTAATGTAATTTACCGCTGTTTGTTTATCCAAATAAATAAAAATAAAAAAAAATACCGCCGTGTCCTACCTCCTACAATATCATCCAACCATCATATAATTATCATCCAATTCGGAATTTACTTGTACATCTTTATTTATTTATTTAAAATGGTACACAAGACAAAAAAGATAGCCTATCCATCTAATAAAATCTATTTATGATCTGGGTCAAGTGGAAGCACCCGTATGTTTTACATATGTGTGTTCACACAACAATAATTCATTGCTTTGAAGTCACATGTGTGCGTCATCGTTAATGGCGTATTAAGTGTAATACGTTTATGTGTGCCAGTGTGCATGATCGTGAATATTCGTGAATCTTGAACGTTTGTATATGTGTGAGTGATTTGCCTGCCATCGAATGAGAAAGTTAATTTCACCATTTTAGTACAGGCTCACGTAGTTGAGTGATATTACTGGCGTAAAGACATTTCGAAGGTAGCGAGTTCGAACCGCAACTATATTGATGTAGTCGTTTACGTTATTATATAGTTTTGTTTTTGTTCTTTATTTTGTTTGTGATATTAAAGAACGTTTAAGTTGTTAATTAACCGTGTGGAAAGCACAATGCATCCAATTGTTGACAGTTAAAAATAAAATTATCATGTTATTTTAATCATGAGAATGAGGGTAGCATAAATTTCAATACGAGAAACATTAATGCAATGTGTGTGCAACAATACTCGCTCAGTAATAATAAAAATACTACTGATTTAAGTTGCTATAAAAAATAACTAAAATATCAAGATACTTTTGTGATGTTACCTCAACATTCCCTTAATAGGTAAGTAATTAACATGAAGATATACAAATATTTAAAAGTTCAAAAAGTAAAATTTGACTGGGATTCGAACTCAAAACTTTGCAGGATTTTAACACTTAAAAAGCGAATCTGTAAACCCTGGGGTCACGGAGACTTACAGGGATTTAACAAAAACAACGTTCATATACCAGTAATAAGAATTTTATGAGTTATTGTTATTACTAAAGAAAGTGTAACTGATGATAAATAAATACGAATGGTTTTGAATCAATTGTAATTTGCAAGTGTATAAGTGTGTGTGAGTGAGGAAACGAGTTTTGTTACACACACATTTATGTAGAACATACTGGTGACTTTTTCTGCTTGCCAAAATCAATATAACGATCTGTATAATACTTATATCACTAGACAGGCTATCGTTTTTGTCTTGTGTACATCTACAGAATACATATTGTACACTTCTGATTCATAATTTGGATTGCGGTAATTTTTCTAATATGCATCCCTATTACTGACGTACACAACTTGAACATTGAACAGATTAAACAGATTAAACAATGATTAAATTATCAACAATAAAAAAATACATTTTAACAATTCAGGATTACAAATTGAAATTAATACGAAATAAATACAATTTAAATCAAATTATTACAATCTCACATTATAATCTCTCATTTCATCACATCACATCACATTCAAATAATAAAAAATACAATTAAAAATACCTATACAATTTTAAAATTAATTTACAAATTAAATTATTTTTTTATCTTTTTTTTTTAATTTTCTTTATCAATGACTTTAATTAATTCATTTTATTTGAAAGCGACACTGGAGGGTTTTAAGAGATTCCCCTTGAATTTGATAATGGTATCAGCGAATATATCGAAACTCTCCGAGCTCCCACATAGGGAGTTGTACTCGGAACAGACTCGGACCATGGGGGAATTTTTGCCAACATTGGTTCTGCAGAGCGGAATATGAAAAGTTCTCTTGTTTGGGTACCTCGGTGTTCGTCCGGGCACATTGAGTCTGATGCTAGAGAGCAGCTGGTCACAGTCTATATCAGCATTAAGGAGTTTATGCAGGAACACCATCCGTCACCGTCACGGACTTTGCGACGCAGATGGAGTGACTTCATTTTGAGGAAGGCAAGTCGTTGGTCATAAGGGGCCCTATGTGAGATGCCAGGCATGAAGTATGCCAGTTCCCTAGTGAACGCTCGCTGGATACTTTCTATTCTTTGAGAGTGAACTGCATATATGGGACTCCAGACCACACACGCATACTCCAGATGACTTCTAACCAGTGCATTGTAGAGCAGGATTTTTGTCTTGGCATGACGGAATTCTTTTGTATTCCTTCTAATAAACCCCAGCATTTGAGCTCCCTGAGGGTCCGGGAGGCTCCGGGAGGTGAAACTCAACTTGCTGTCCAATATAACCCCAAGGTCTCTGATTTCATCGACCTCCTTTAACGCTTTACCGTCGATGCTGTAGGTTGAGTGGATAGGGTGTTTTCTTTTGGTGTATTTTATATGGTAACACTTATCTGCATTGAGGATCATACCGTTGCTACGACACCAGTCGTGAATCCTATTGAGATCGTGCTGGATCAGTTCAGTGTCTGACTGGGAATTGACTGTGCGATATATTTTGAGGTCATCGGCAAACAGGGAAAGTTTTGAGTGTTCGACTTGGTCCGAAATATCATTGATAAACAGAGAAAACAACACTGGTCCGAGATGAGACCCCTGTGGAACGCCAGAGTCGGCGAGGTATTCCTTAGAGTCATATCCCTTAACCGACACAAACTGCGGCCTTTTGAGAAGGTAGGAACGAAACCATTCTAAAAGATTACCACAAATACCGTGGGCTTTGAGTTTGATCAATAGCAACGGGTGACTTACTTTATCGAAAGCACTTGAAAAGTCTGTGTAAATGGCATCTACCTGTCCCCCTCCATCAACACTTGCAGATAGATCCGACACAAAGGAAACCAAGTTTGTGTGCACGGAACGGCCAGTCTTGAAACCGTGTTGAGCCCTGGTAATAATGGCACTTACTTGATTTGTGATAACGGGACATAAAAGGGACTCACACAGCTTCGAGAAACAAGAGAGGATCGAAATAGGGCGGTAAGTTTTTACGTTGCTATGGTCGCCTTTCTTATGTATGGGAACAATGCGAGCTTTTTTCCATTCGTCAGGAAATACACCATCCTCAAGGGAACGATTGATAATCATAGTAAGCGGCAACGCAATAGCTGGGCCACAGCGTTTGACAAAGACAGGAGGTATCATGTCCGGACCAGCACCCCTTAGAACATTCAGCTGTTTAATCTTTTTAAAACTTCGCTTTCGGTGAAACTAACGCGGGACAACGTGTTGGTCAGTCTTGAATGTGGAACAGTGCACTTTAGTTGATCGAAAGGGGTAGTGATGTAGACGGATGTAAAGTGCCTTGCAAAGAGATCTGCAATACCAGTGCCAGTACCTTCAGACATGTCGCCCGAATGCATTGTCGCCGGTAGTGCTTGTTCACCCTTACGTTTATCTTTGATAAATTTTCAGAGAGATTTCGGATTGTGATATATATTTACTATAGCAAATTTTATTTTGTTTGTGACAACGCTGTCTCAAAATGCTATATTCAATTTTGTCATGTGGGTTTATAAAAACCCACATGACAAAATTGAATATAGCATTTATTGAATCTACGTCGAATTTTATTTTTTTCCAAGATAAGTCGAATCAGTACGACATCAAACCAAGGTGGAAACTCTGACGATCGCGCTCTGCGGAGTGGTACATATAGCACTATTGCCTCCCTCAACAGCTCATAAAATGTTGCTGTCATGTCATTCACTGTCAGAGATGTTGAAAACACCTCATTCCAATTGGTCGCATTCAGTCTCCCTAAAATATTCGCATAATCCGCCCTAAAGAAGTTGAAGTCATTTCTTGGATTCGATTTAAGGCATTCGTGGGCAACCTCGATAGGAACCTGAAGAAGCAAAGGAGGATGCCTCTTATCGATTTTACTAATCGGATCGGAGAGTGCACCCATGGTGCAGCTTGAACAATTTGTAAGAATAAGGTCAAGAAAATTATTATCTATATTGCTCACGCTGTTAACCTGCTTTAAGCCATTCAGGGACATGAAGTCGACAAGAGAACAACCCAGAGCACAGTTATAGTTTGAAGGGATTAAATAACTTTCCGTAGGATGCTGACTCCATGTGATAAAACGCATGTTAAAATCGCCCAATATTATTGTGTCACTAACGTGGTTAATAATGTCAGTGATATTTATAAGGTACTTATTGAGTACCTTATAATACCTACCTACCTATTATTATGATGTCCACAGATAGTCTTGTACCTACTTATTTGAAATCATTTAAGTAAATGAGAAAACTTGTAATTATTGTCCATAAGTTATACTTGATGGTATTGTGTGTTTTAACTGTAAGTTTTCCTGAAATACTTAAAAAAATCCTTTCTTACTTTTAAAATTTTTTCATTGTGATTTAGCTCTATGAAGATAACATCACCGTGGGAGTTTGTTCAGGTACCTCCACATGTTGCACTCTGGGAAATGAAGACGGCAGCGCCTCTCTTCCAAAGTGGGGAAGGCGTCACCAAAGGCGTTAGTTAAAAACTAGAACTTTTCGAAAATCTATAGGAGAATTTCGAAAAAACTGGCAAAATTGTGCATAGTACCTAAATACTGTGCTATGCGGGCAATAGTCCCGGCAACTGCAACGCAGCTATACTATAGGTATATTCTCGTAGGTACCGTACCGATATAACACAGTTATTTTCGGCGGTCAGCAAAACAACACGTGTGACTAGGGAAGTGCAATGACCCCGAGCTCCCTTTATTGCACTTCAAATGACGGTTGGAAACTCACACTTAGTTACACTGAAAAGATAGTTGCAGCCACTCGCAGCGCCACACTACCCATCATCGTCACTGTCTACAAATGACTACGAACTTCTTCTCCCGTAAATAAGTTTCAATCACGGAATCAAAATCTGTTCTAAGACTTTTAGAACACATTTTTATCACGAGACTAATGCCCGGTTTCTGAAGTTACCATTTAACATTCCAACAGCTTTTGATTCATAAAGATAAGTTTAAATTAGGCGATTCTCACACTGCACCGCACGCCGCGGTGGAGCGCGGGGAAGCGTGGTGTCGCGTTGCCTCTACGGAGCTCTTTTTGTATAGAAAACACGCGGGGTCCCACCAAAGAGTATAGTAATGTCCCACACACTGAAAACGCAATCACAGAAACCGCGCGTGATGGCGGTAAAAAACGCGGGGTAAGGCGTCCTGAAATATGCCACCACGCGAGTGATTTTGGCAGAATTATAGTCTGAGAGCTGTTAAATATTTCTGTGTAGGTGTTGGAGGTTAACTAAAAATAGGTAAATATGCAATAATAATGCAATACAACGTGTATAAACGCCATATTTATTTGAATGGAAAACGAACTGGAATCCGATTCGTTTCATGAGATGGCCTTTGGTGTGTCATTCGAAAATGCAGATGCAACTGGGCACTGTCCGTTAAAGTGAAATACCTATGCAAAGTTCAATAATCCCTTACAAAGAGTATGGCTTTTCATTCTCTCAGGAACATTTCACCAGATTCTCGATTCATCAGACTCGCAACTTACCAGATTCGCAGTTAACTGAAGTATAATTAAAAGCAAATATATTATATAGTATATTAACATCAGAAAATAGAATTAATTCTAAAGACAAACACATTTTTCCTCTGTTAAACAGTTATTAAAATTGTACTTCCAAGTAAACAGATTTACACTACTTAGTGTAAAGCTGTTTCATAAGAAAAGGAAAGAAAAGCATTTTTATATTTTTCTCTCAGTCTGTTTGTTCCGGTTAATATCTGAAACGGCTAGACCGATTTTTACGAGACTGTCACTGTAATAATAATTGATGTTACGAGATAAAACTTAGGCTACCGACTTCTAGTTTTAAACCGCATTAAGATTCCGCACAAAAACAATAAAAGTTATGAAAAGGTCAACAAAATACAATTCCACGCGTACGACGACGTCGCTGGCATACGGCGCTAGTGTATGACTATAAAGAAGCCAGATGCCTAATGCAATCAATTACACAATTTTTATAATGTAATCGGTGATACTAATATCGTCATACCGATACGCATTTTCTATTTGATAGTAGGTACAATATGTTACAATATTAACTGCGAATCTGGTGAGTTGAGAATCGTAAGTTGCAAATTTGGTAAATCGAGAATCTGGAGAATTGCTCCTGAGGGTTTTTATTTTCTCTAATATTCACTTTACTGTTACCAAGATTTTAGATTACCTCATTCATGACTAAGAGAAATCTGCGCGCGGTGGCTCTGCTCTCACGCGACCACGCGCGTGGCCGCGGTTTTCTGCGCCCCGCCGCATTGCGCGGTGCAGTGTGTGAACCGCCTAACTGTCCTTGCGTTTCTGAGTGCTCAAACGCTTTCGAAATGATAGATAGTTCGCATTCTCACCACTAGATGGTTCTATGTAAAGAATCCATCCGTGATATTGTTTTTATTACTTAAATAAAATTCTAAAAGCAATTTATTTCGAAATAAACAGTTTATCTTCATAAACTAGTGTCAGAGATTATTTGTATCGGTAAAATTTATAAATTAGTGGTGATGCCTTCCTTAAATCTTACAGTGTAAATGTAACAGGTGCTAGAATTTGGCTAATGACATCGCTTGTGTATATCACAGAGTTATTATGGAAACGGTACCTAGATTAAATTCCATATTCGTAAACATTTCAAACGGATTTCTTCTACTTCGAAAGATTCTAGGTATATCTAGATAGTTGTGAAATGATTTCTAAAATTTCCAAATCAGATTCTGAAGAACTGCTCATGTCCAAAACCAAAAAGTAGATACCTATAAGAGTCCAAATCCATTGTCAAATACCTACTATTACTTAGATAAAAAAATAGACAGTACAAAATACTTACATATTAAATTGTATTATTTAAAATAAAAACCTATTTTATGAAATGTCAAATAGTTATGGAATCGATATACGGCCGGCATTGGTCAGTTAAGTTGAACCACAGATAATATAATTCCTATATTTATACTACCGCGGTGTGAATTCATGATTATACAACCGTTCGGAACTTTTCGCTATTAAATCATGGAACTAACTATTTTTGCTGACGTTTCGGATGCGTTGCAGCACCCGTGGTCACGATTTCACTCGCTTGCAAGCGTCGAGAGGTATGCGAAGAACATTTTTTGTGCGCCTACCCACCATTACTTCTATTACGAACGGTTAGGCTGGCGACACACCACGCTCACTATGTCAGTTTTTAACGGCACCGTGTTTTTTGGTTTTAGTATATTAATCACTGGATTCCACGTTCCGGATAGTTTGAATCCATCTTACCGAATCTTTGTATAATTATGAATATAATTTTTATAGTTATACTGAGTTTTACAATGCGGTGTTCAGAAACGCACTTTCGCCAGTTATCGAATCAATAGCGCTGTCGAATAGATAAACTGCGGTTAAAAGCACCTCAGAAACCGGGCATTAGACTTCTGATGCGCATATTGGCTACATCTAACCTCCTTCTGCGAGCAAGTAATGCTCGTGAAGGAGGAGGCGGAGCGGGAGCGACGAAGGATCGCAAGTCAAGCTGCCCGCGTACGAAGGCAACTCGGGCGTCAGAGGTCGATGAACGATCTCCGCCCCCCATGAGCGCCGGCCTGGGGGTGACAGGTGGAGCCGCCTGTCACCCTGGCAGAAGCAGGCCGCGGCGGTGGCGCGCCTCCCCGTTTCCGGGGTCGAGTTGGGGACTCTGTAGTCCCCACACCCGAGACGAAGGCCAGATCGTGAGAGATGGCCCTGGGTCGGCCGGGGTGCGAGGGATATGCCTGTCAACCTCACCTTCGGCAACCAAAACGACCCACAGGCGGCGTGCGTTTTAGTCGGTTCGAGTCCGACATAACCTCCTCCACCGGCTCCGGTGGGGAGGTATCCGTGGGGATTTAGCGCACGTAAAAAAAAAATCTATAACTCTTCGTTGTGTGACGTCAGGAGCGTGTATAATGTATAGAAATGATACAAGTGACCCCTTAAACCAATTTAATTTCACTAATTGTGGACGTTTGGTTCTTTTTATTTTTGCCTTCTTGCACCGCCTCGTTGATCGCTGAGAAGATGGCGCCGGCGCGCACTTTCTTTAGTATTTTGTTATCGTGGAATGGGTGAACGTGCGCCGAAATTCTGTGAAACAAACAAACATACATACATAAATACATACTAACTTTAGCTAATAGTTAATAACATATACCCGGCATTCAGGCTGTCCCAAACTTCAAGGATAAGCCGGGACCATTGAGTGGACCTGCTTATGAATTATAGCTACTCGAGAAAAAATAATAAATATCTCCATTATTTTTTAAATTACGCAAACTTTTTTAAAATCCTTCAATTTTGGATACTCGTTATATTTTCCACTATGAGGCCAACAATTATTCTAATATTTTCGAACTCTTTTCTTTATTAGCAACCAACATCTTTCTGTTTATAGAATTTATCTAGTTTCACTCAGCCTCTGTTGGACACGTCCATAGGCCACGGTAACCACTTCCCATCAGGTGGGCCGTGAGCTTGCCACCTAAGTGGTATAAAAAAATGGACGCGCGATCGATTCCAGCTCAGTGCAACTGTTTGTATTCATGAATATATAAATTTGCATTGGTCTGGGTATATTGGCATGATGTGCAAATTTAATTATGTTCAATAAAATTAATTCCCACCTCACCAAGAAACACGACAGATGCTTTGTTCTAAGTACTATTCCAGTAATATACCTAGAAATCAATGAATCGACATACATACAATCACGCCATTCTTCCCGAAGGGTAAGGCAGAGGTGAATTAACACCCAGATTTCACCAATCATTGTTTTCGGTCCCACATAATAGTGGGCAGCCTATTGTCGTCTTCCGGGCACTATTGTTGACTCGAGCCATATATCTGTGCCCGAGTCTGAGCTGTTTATATCTGTCTGACGTTAAACAGCAATATCCCTTAGTCGCCATGTACGACACCGCATGGGAAGAGATGGGGTGGTCCAAATTCTACTCTGCAGGGAACCACGCGGCTTCGCGCAACTGGATCAATATAGAAGGATAGGTATTAAGAAACACTCACCTTTGAATGACCATATCATCCTTGGTAACTACGTGAGCCGGACATTTAACATTGTTAAGATAATCAACGCATCGCCATTGTCGAGAATTATTTCTTTTTGTATGCTTCAAGTAGTACACGTACCGGTTTAAAATCATTTGTAAAGAGCCCTGGTTCGATACTGTGTACTGCATTACGCTTATACCTGAAAACAATATTGATCTGAATAATTCACCAAAAAAAATGTTCAATAAATTTGAATTTTAGTTTTCTGTGTTCTGTCGACAGTGAACAATACGTGTGGAAGAATTATGCTTTACAATCAATAAGTCTATGTTGCAAAATGTCTAACTACCCTCAAAGTGTCATTAGCAATACGTCCAATTCGCAAATCACTTTTGATATATTGATTAGTTTCTAAGATAATTTTAAAGAGAGCGCGAGACGGTCGGCTTTCTCACGCATTTTCAGTCACATTATTCAACTCGCTCAGTTTTCCGTACTGCAGGTTCGAGGTGAGCCTGGGATCGAACCCGAGGCCTCGTCTCAGCAGTTCATTACCCATACCATTAGGCACTTACTCGTTCGAATTGAAAAATTAATTTTGTGTTAAATAGCTCCTTTATCAAAGGGTATATAGGCTATAATAACAACAACATCACTTGGGCATAGAGTCTCTGAAAGATAGAATGTGAAACGAGGTTATCTGACAAAGAATTAAAGTTACCGATACAGCTCACAGAAAAAGGAAGCTGAAGTGGCAGTGGGCTGGCCAAGGTCTGTCGAAGGACCGATGGCCGTTGAAGCAAACGAGTCCTAGAGTGGAGACCGCGAGAAGGCAAACGGAAGGTAGGACACTGGCCAGATGGATTGACAACCAAGGTGGCTGGAACAGACTGGCACACATTGCGAGAGGCCCATATCCAGCAGTGTACTGAAGTGGGCTAATTGACAAATTGAACATCACTTGTGATTTATGCACACTTAAAAGCATTCCTCATGGTCCCATTGCACCTAAAGCAAACTCCGTTGCATGTTACGTATATAGGACACTCATGTTGCTGACCGTTTCAGCTTACCAGTGTTTTAACAAACTGATACTTTTTTTAACGTCCGGAAATCCACTCGGATACCCCCCGCCGAGGCTTGCGGGGTGGTTACGTCGAGCTCGTACCGACTAAAACCGCACAGCCGTCTTGGACCATCTGTTGTCGAGGATGAGGTAGCCTCTAGCATAACCTTCGCTCACCCCGACTGACCCAGGGCTATAGAATGCCCCATCGGGTAACAAACTGATACTAAACTTACTTTTATCAACATTGCCTTCCTGGACCTTTAATGCAGGTTTGATTACATCAGTCATTGAGTCATCATCATTGCCGTCTGTGTATAAGTTGTCTTCGTTTGTCACTGTATCATCGCCTTGCCTGTAATCAGAACCCTTAAGAATTATTGTGCATATAGTAATACTCCTACATAAGTTTATACATAAGTAATTTTTTATTAGGGGGTAGGACACGGCGGTATTTCCGCCCAATTGAGCAGTCCGACTGGGGAAGTACTTCCGCCCTACAGAATACCGCGGCTATAATAACTTCGTGTTGTGTTCCCAGCGGTGAGTAGGGTAGCCAGAGCTCACTGGAGAATTTGTGCTGTCAGTGGCAAGACTAAAGGCTTGTCCTGCTTTGTCTTCTACACTGACGGCCCAGAAACTCTGTACTTACAGGGTTGGCAGCGCGACTGTGACTCCTCTGGTGTTACAAACGTCCATAGGCCACGGTAACCACTTTCCATCAGGTGGGCCGTGCGCTTGTCTGCCACCTAAGTGGTATAATAAAATAAAAAGTTCGAAATGTAAGCGTCGGTAGCTTAGTGGTCGGCCTTACGATCGAAAGGTCTCGGGTTCGAATCCATTACACTACCGACGTGCGACGTGAACCCACTCCTAACAGAAGAAATTTAGCTTAGCTAACCCCTCCAGGTTAGAGGGAATATTAGAAATTTCGGTTCTTATTTAAATTATAGATCATATACCATTCCACCTTAGCGTCCATTCCCAGTGAAAACAATAATAATAATATCCTATCGCCAGAAGCCTCTTATGAGGCTCTCGTTGGACAGCTGGCTTAAGGGCTTGATGCAGATGGTAGTTCTGCAAGGCACGCATAGTGAGAGGTCTTCCTGGAGCTCTAACCACTGCCGCACCGGTAGCTTGGTCCCTGAACCCGATGCCCGCGGGGCACTATTTTTTATATTTTTAAATAAGTTTTTTTTATAATATGGTTTTAAAAATATAACTTATAATTTTTTTAAATAAGGAATAATAGTGAAAATAAAGAAATTTTTGGTAAACTTTCCTCTGCATTTGAATTACTTCAATACTTTCATTTGTGATGAAATAATGTTAAATAACCTGTTCTTGCCAAGTTCTAGTCTATCTCAGTGCCAACTTCATCAAAAGTGGTTCAGCCAAACCACTGTTTAGGCGTACAAGTGTAACAGATGGACAGACAAGAGTTGTTTCAAATTTATAATATTAATATAGATGTGGATTCTATCTTAGACCATATACTTAAAATACATTATAGACCCATGTTACAAAATGCATCGCATAAAACGCCATGAAAGAAGCCATGTGGTTCCCAGCAGAGTATAATTTGAACTACCACATCTCTTCCCATGGGGGTGTCGTACAAGGCGACTAAGGGATAGGGCTGTTTAACATCAGACAGATATATACAGCCCAGACTCAGCCTCAGATGCATGGCTCGAGTCAACAATAGTGCCCAGAATACGGCCATAGGCTCACCCCCTATTATGTGCGACCGAATACAAAATTGGTAAAAGAGTTTCATCTCAGAATTTTACTAAATACTTACCCAACATCTGTAATAACATATTTACTATCATCATCTTCTTTGGTATTGGCAATCTCGAAATAGCAAATGTCATCATTTAAAGTCTCCATGCTGCATTCTGCATCGTTATCATTCTCCATTTCATTCTCTGGTACCGACTGACTTGTGCTGAATGTATCGTGTATTTTCTAAAATATGAAAACGCATTTGTAGTATAAGTATATAGAACTAAAGACTTGTAAACACCAGTTAGCTAGCAGTGGTGAGTGCTCCAGAGAGAGGGATCAAAGTCAAAGTCAAAAATATATATAGGATAGACCAAACAAAATGACAATAAAAAAGAAATATGGTAGACTAGTTTGGCAAATGGACTACCGGTTCGAAAAGCAGTCCCAACCAATCTAAATACAAAAATTTACTTGAGTAGCATAGTTGAGTGAACAGCACATTTTCAAGCTTGTTTCTAATCTAAGTGTTGGTTTTTATAACAGCCTTTCTGGCACAATATACTCATTCCCTGATTGAATTAGGGAGCTTGTTAAAAAAAGCGTATATAGTTGCCCTGGAAAAATTACTATTTTTTTTAAATCGACTACAACACACTACAAGATTGCTGCGAGGGATATGTCTCACCTCCGGCAACCTGTGGCCCACACAGTCGGCGTGTGTTTTACCCCGGTAATGGGGGTATCCGTGGGAAGTGATGCTAGCTTTCTGAGATGTAGGACCATATAACAGGCTATCAAGCAAGCAAAGCCCTAGCATTCAGTTATTATAATAATATTTGTATCATAATTTATAAAAACCGTCTTCGTCAGATGAGAGAGCCTTAAACCGACTAATTAAATAGCTGATTAGACGCGACCTCAGACGCTACAACACCCACATCGTCCAGGAGGCGGCGATTGAGCGAAATAGGGGGTCAAAAGTGTTCGCTCAGCAGTTGGGGAGGCCCCATCTGACGAAACTTAAAACTGCGGATGGTAAAATGACTGCCTCAAAGTTCGAGATTCTCGATGAGATTGAGAAATTCTATAGAATTCTCGTCCGTGATGCATATCAGCTATATGCATCACGGACGAGTAAACCGACGGGACACAGTGATGAAGACCACAGAGCCCCACTCACGCGTCATTACACCGAGGAGATACCCGATATCGAGCAATGCGAGTTGGAGGCGGCTCTCAGACATCTGAAGAACAACAGGTGCCCAGGTGATGACGGAATTACTACTGAGCTCCTGAAAGCAGGCGGGGCTCCAATTCTGAAAGAGCTAGCAAGCCTCTTTAATTCCGTCATCCTACAAGGTGTAACACCTAGGGCATGGAGCGGGAGTGCGGTGATACTGTTCTTCAAAAAAGAAGATGAGACCCTGCTGAGGAACTACAGGCCCATCTTACTCCTGAGTCATGTCTACAAGCTGTTCTCGAGAGTCGTTACAAATCGTCTTGCGGGTAAACTCGACGAGTTCCAACCTCTGGAGCAAGCCGGGTTTCGAAAAGGTTATAGCACCGTGGACCACATCCATACTGTTCGGTAGATTGTAGAAAAGGCCCAAGAATACAATCAGCCGTTGTGTATGGCGTTTGTGGACTACGAAAAAGCCTTCGACTCCATCGAAACCTGGGCAGTTCTGAATTCCCTGCAGCGGTGTCGTGTCGATTAGCGATACATCGAGGTGCTGAGATGCTTGTATGACACTGCCACAATGTCCATCCAGCTCCAAGACACAGGAGGATGTTATATCCCCCAAACTATTCACCATCGCACTGGAGGACGTCTTCAAAACTCTGGATTGGACTGGGCGGGGTATAACATTAACGGTGAGTACATGTCACATCTTCGGTTCGCCGACGACATCGTCATAGTAGCGGAATCGTTGGAACAACTGGGCGAGATGCTGCATTGCCTAGATGGGACTTCTCGACGCGTCGGCCTCGGTGTAAACTTGGATAAAAACAAAATTATGTTCAACGAACATGTTGCACCGAGACCGATTGCCATCGAAAGGGCAACACTCGTAGTTGTTCAAAAATATATCTACCTGGGGTAGGTTATCCAGCTCGGGAAAAACAACTTCGAGAAACAACTAGCCAGAAGGATCCAACTGGGTTGAGCAGCATTTCGCAAACTACGTTCAGTCTTCTCTTCACCCCTACCGCAATACCTTAAAACAGAGGTCTTTGAACAGTGCATCCTACCTGTTATGACTTATGGTGCCGAAACGTGGATACTTACAGTGGGGCTGATCCATAGCTTAAAAATCGTGCAGCGGGCTATGGAGCGTGCTATGCTTGAAGTTTCTCTGAAGGATAGAATTCGGAATGAGGTTATCCAACAGAGAACTAAAGATTCCGACATAGGTCACAGAATAAACAAGTTGAAGTGGCAGTGGACTGGCCACGTTTGTTTAAGGACCGATGGCCGTTGGAGCAAACGAGTCCTAGAGTGGAGACCTCGAGAAGGTAAACTAAAGGTAGGAAGGACGCCCCCTAGCCAGAAGGACGGACAACCTGAAAAAGGTGGCTGAGACAGATGTGATGCGGAAGGCGGAGTAGACTGCGGTGCGCTAATTGATTGATTGATTGTAAAAATTATAATATTAAATTACCATATCCTCAAGTCCTTTGATGTGTAGTTCCTTGCCAGCTTGTAAAAGGTCATTTAGATTTTCTATGGACACCAATACTTCACCAGTATACACATATTCCAATATTGCACTTAACGTTGTATATGAGATTTTCTGAAAATAGTTGAATCACAATTGAATATGAATATTGTTTTAAATATCTATACTTTCTTCAAAGCTTTTCAACCTCTTATAAAATAAGGAATTTAAAACAACATATGTGTTTTGAAATAACAGGAATTTTGGAGGGCATTGTGTATATATTGTCGAGGTAGAAATTGCAAAAGCATTTGACTAGTGATCATAAACTGTTAATGGATCTTGAAATTAATTCCCACCAATCTTGAAATATTGTTAACATTAGTTGCAGTGACTTCAAATATGATCAATAAATTAATCATAATAGGTTAAGTATAGTGATCATTTATCATAACACATATTATTAACTGTAAAATACGAGTGCTTAATATACTACAATAATAATAACACTAAAAACACTTACGTTGAGGAATATAACAGGATGAGGGCAGTTGGCTGTCGATATAAGATCTTTAATATATGAACTGGCCAGTGCTATAATGACTTGATGTACCTTAACCAGGTGACCGTCTGCGGCCAGGGTCATGTCCACAAATTCACCATTCTGGAATAATCCCATAGTGAGACAAAACAAAAGGGTATCGGCTTATATAAATTTACGTACCGAATTAATTCAACACTAACCTGTTGTAAAGTGCTTAATCCGTGACATATATTCTTCGTGTGTGCATTCCACATTAAAGAAAATTGTGACTGGGCCATGATTGAATATCTTAGTTTCCTCGCATTTATTTACAAATCATTAAACTGCTTTATTTTGCTGTGCAAGACCTGACACTTCTCGCTCAGCTTGACATAATATGACAGCTTGACAGCTAGATTATAGGTATGTTTGGCAAGCAAGTCTGCCAACTTGCCATTGAACAATCCCAAACTGTACGGCAAGCATGTTCCATAAACGCACCCAACTTGTTAATCATTTATTTTTATATTTTATGTTATCTGTGTTGCACTGAACTAAATACATATTAATTTAATCCTTTGGCAATGTTATAGATACCAGACGAAATTGGTTTACAAGGATTGTCTTTTAGAATCAGCAGTTGGTTGTCAGTAAGGTGACCCTTTGTGACCAGTGATCTTTAGTCTAGCAATAAATCCCATCATACAGCAGATAAATTCAACATTTATTTTGGTACCTAGACGACGGAACCCTAGGGGCTGATGTGCAGTTTTACAAGATTTAGAACTTTTAAAAAATAAATTTCAATTCATCGGCTTACAACTTAACTCGAACAAATGTGAAATCTTTATCAGCGACACGACCGACAGACTCTCGACTATAGAAAAATTTAACCTCTTAGCTCCAAATATCAAAATTTTGGAGAAAGTTTTATTGCGCCTCCTAGGGCCCCAGTTTTGGAAGATGGATTTCATTCATTTATCGAGGAAAAAATTCAAAATTTTGAATTCATCACAGATCATTTGCAAAAAATAAGTGTTCATTCCGCCTTTACTATACTTCGGTTTTGCCTTTTTGTCCCTTAATTTACTCATGCACGTCGGGCATCCCAGTTTTGGCAACATTTGACACTTTTGACAAAAATTTACAACATTTTGCAAAACGCACTCAGCACAATTGTAAATGTGGCCTTGAATGACCGAGGTTGGCTCCAACCGTCCTTACCAGTTCGCTTGGGTGGTCTCGGCGTTCGCAAAATTTCAGACGTTAGCCTTCCAGCATTTCTGTCGTCGGTGCACAGCACTGAGGAGTTAACAGGAAAATTCTCATAAACACACAGGTCAACTCTGAGGTGTCATGTAAGTCCGATGCCATTAATGCTTGGAAGGCTGCTTGTCCCAACCGTCCCAACACTGAGTTGCCTGATAACCTTTTCTCCCAGAGACAATGGGATGCGCCGCTCTGCAGGCTGGTAAGAGATAGCTTAATACACACATCTTCCTATGTAACAGAACGTGCGCGCTTTCTGGCTGTGGGGGAATGGGAGTCAGGCCTCTGGATTCAGGCACTTCCATCGCCCAACATGTTGGACGATACTACTTTCCACCTTGCCACTTGCCTTCGCTTAAGAGCGCCGTGTGTTTCTCCGCATCATTGCCACTGCGGTGAAGCTGTCGAGTCTTGGGCACCATGGCCTTTCATGCAGCAGAAGCGCTGGGCATATACCGCGACACGCCTGCATCAACGACATTATCCGCCGTGCTCTAGCTACCGCTAGCGTGCCAGCCATTCGTGAACCTAATGGGCTGGCGCGTAACGATGGCAAGAGACCGGATGGTATGTCGTTGCTACCTTGGAAGATAGGTAGGCCTTTAGTGTGGGACGCTACGTGCTTCGACACTCTTGCGTCTTCACATCTTTCAAGCACAGCAGGGTGTGCCAGCGCTGCTGCTGCATCTGCGAAAAACCTCTAACGGCGCAAATACTGCAACCTGACAGGTGATTATGTTTTTAAGCCGTTTGGGTTTGAAACGTTAGGGACGTGGGGTCCATGTGCCCGTTCTCTATACAAAGACTTGGCAAAGCATCTGATCAACGCCACGCATGACCAGAAGGCTGGTTATTATCTTGCACAGAGGATAAGCATTGCCATTCAACGTGGCAATGCTGCCAGCCTTCTGGGTACGTTACCGGTCGGTGATGATGCAGAGGAATTTCATGCCGCATTATGTAATTTTTTTTTTATACTGTATTTTAGTAGGTAGGTACCTAATAATAGTTTTTAGTTTTAAATTTCTGTAATAGACCGATCGATCTACTATGATTTATACAAATTATAGAGTTTCCGTGCAAAACGAAAAATAAAAAAGTAGAAAAGATCTAACCCCATTTCACCACACCCTCATCCACAGAAAGTGTCACAACTTTCACAAGATGAACTAGTTACATCTCTCTGAATTTGCTCTGTGGGCATGATAGAAAAATAAGGACAAGATATTGTGTGGCCAACACGAGGCCAACTATACACAATAGATTGTTACATAATTAATAAAGTTTTTAATTCTTCTAAGGTCGGTACATATGAAATTGCCGTTTTTTTTGAAGAAATTGGAGGAGAACCAATTTTCAGTACTAACATTTTAGCATTTTTTAGGAATGACAAATGAAAATTTTATGTTTTTTTTTGTGTATGAATGAGACAACATTAAGCTAACAAACACTTTTATAACATTTTTGTAAAGTGACAGCTGTAAAAAAATAATTTAATGTATCAAGCGGCCATTAAAAACAAAATTTAATAGTTTTTTTTTATACCACTTAGTTGGCAGACAAGCACACGGCCCACCTGATGAAAAGTGGTTACCGTGACCTATGGACGTCTGTAACACCAACCAGTTGTAAAATCTTGTAATCAACTTTCAAACAAAATATATATAATGGAAATAGCAATTAAATTACAGGAATAACGAACTTATGAATCTGTAAGAAAATTTCAGCATATTCATAGGTAAAGACTTACTATAGGTTGCCTGGAAGAAATCGCTTCCAGCGATAAGGCCGCCTATTGTACGTTAAACTGTATGCATGCATGATAACTACAAGTTTTTACTGTAATCTATTGGTGTACAATAAAGAATTATCTATCTATCTATACTCTTTAGGGCCAACAGTTCAGTGAATAAGACAAGGTGTAGGATATTTTTTTTATTTTTCGTATTAATCTTTTACTCCTGTTCGACTTGTTATTAATTCAACCCTCTCACTCAATTTCTTGTCTTCAGCTTTATTTTTGGCATCTTTAAAACCTCTAAAAATAATGTTACTTCGGAGTTTCTTGAAAATTTTCCCATCGTGAAATGGATGGTTGTGAGAGCATTTTCTGAAATAATTATATAATTAAATAACTATGAGATTACAATGTGAAATTTTTATATCGCTTTTTAATAATACCCACCTCTTAAGAACTACGTCGCTGTCACTAGTATAAATACTCGCCGGGCATTTTTTATACGCATAATCAACACATCGCCAATATTTATTAAGGCTTTTTTGAACGTATTTCAAATTGTAGATGTACCTGTTAACGACTAGCTGTAGATTTCCTTGAGTAGATATGCTGTAATTTACATCAGTAGGATTATCTGCAACAATATTTTGCTATTAGTTCCAGCTTCTTTACCCAAGCATGTTAAGCCATATCGGCCCTGGTTGTCTTACGAATAACAATCTGTGGTAGTCGTTACGGGTAGTTTTAGCTAATTGGTTGTGAAGGTCAGATGGCAGTTGCTCACGGAAAATGTCAAATTTCAGCCGCATCACAGCTAAACTGGAAAGTTGACTCCAACTGACTTACCAAATGGCTCAGGGAATGACGATACCTACTTATTATGAGCGTATTAGAAAACCCTAACGGTCTATTCTCACTAAAAGAGCGGCAGCCGAAATATTTGTTACTAGAAATGTTAGAGAGAAATTTCGTCCTTGTCTTCAAATGACTATAATTTTCAGAAAGCAGCCACTCTTTCATTAGAAATTGATCCTTAGAATCCACTTACTGAATTCTTTATTCTTTTTCGTTTCCAAAGAATGATTGGTTCTAGAGGTGCGGTTCTCAGCATTACGATCTTCGTCTTCATAAGTTGTATCTATAGGTTCACACTTTATTTCTACTTCATCCCCATCAGAGTCGATGTATATTCTGTAAAATCGAATGATTTTTGTAAAGGCAAATGCTCATAGAGGCCACTGGCGACTCTTGGTTCGGATCGTTCCTAGTGCAGAGGCTGGCCATCGCAATCCAGCGTGGAAATGTGGCAAGTGTGATGATCAGGGGTGAATTATTTGATTAGTACTGGAATTGTATTATTTATTAAGCATTAAGGTGGCATGATTTAACTATTTGTAATATTTTGTTTTAATAATAAAAGTTCGAAGTTCGAATATTATTTTTACCCGATTAAGGCAAAGTCAAAGGAAGGTTATAATTTTGACAGGCTATGTATGTACGTATGTCGGTTCATCTGTTCCCTCATAGCTCCTCAACTAACTTATAAGAACTGGACAAATTAGGTATCACTAGAATCATCTTGGTCGTCCGCTGGTTATAGGCTATATGAAGTGTCACTAAATCTAATGTGGCGCCCTCTAGCGGTCATAAAGTGTGTTAAAAATTTACTTGAGATAACTATGCCAAATTAAAGCCGTTGCTTATCAAATCAAATCAAATCATGTTTATTTGCATAAGACAGGTACATAGGGTTGGTCAGTAGTTTATATAATTATGTGCAGTGCTCTGCTTATTACCTTTGATAGGTGTGCAAATTTTAATAAGTTAAATTATCATACAATATTAGAATGTCAAAAAAATAAAATTAAATATTACAGTAAAACAATAATAAGTATAGCATAATTAATAATGTCAAGTATAACAATTAATGTCAAAATATATGATTGATAAGTATGTCAACAATTAATACCTACGAATAAATATTATAAATTTGACTAAAAAACTTATTATATTTCGCTACATTTATCCTCTAAATATTCATGCAAGGAATAATAACATTTATGGACCAGGAACTGCTGCAACCTTCTTTTAAAGAGATTTATATTCGGCAGATCTTTTAGCTCTTTAGGTAATCTATTGTAAATATGAGGAGCGATACAAAAAAAACTCCTGTGCATTAAAGCCGTTTTACAAGGTACGACACATAGCTTTTCAGCATGGCGAATCCTTGTTCTTCTCTCAAACAGTTCCAGATGTTTTTTTGTAAATATGGCACATTCCAATATATAAATACAGGGCAGAGTCAAGAGATTATAATTTTGGAAGTATGGCCTACATGAATCTGTACGTTCAATGCTGAATATGGCTCTGATACAACGTATAATTAATATGTTGTATCAGAGCTACCCAAAGTAATAATAAATAATAATAATAAATAAATAAATATTCCACGACATTTTACACAACATTATCTAGACCCATGGTAAACATAGCTTAACTAGCTATATAGTAATATAAATAAAAAATTAAGTTTAAACCTAAGAACTAAGACTACAAAAGAGGGAGAGAGAGTCCAGTCGGCATACCCATATAAAACATATTAGGCATTTAGGGTCATATTATAATATACTGTGTTGTAATACAATCTCTTCTCTATTTTCTTCCTTAATCTACTAAGAATGACTGTTTTAGGGTATAAATTCCTTAGTAAAACTATAGGTATGTAGTATGTAAGTACCCTTACATACTTTGAAAAGCACTGCTCTCTTTTATTTGGATACTACAGTCGAAGTGTATTTTAGCAGAACAGAAGAAAACCAATAAAAGAACAACATACTCGCAAAATCTTTGTTCCTTGCTGTCTTGACGGAAATCATCTTTCTTCAATCTTTCAGATCTATTTGGGGTTTCTTTTGGGTTTGATTCTTTACCACCTTCAGGCTGCACTGTAATAACTTCATCCTGTAAGGACATACAAAACAATATGTATGATAGGTTTTTCTTTACTTCACTGTAATAACTACTGTGTTTACTGTTTATTTCGCTTAAAACTCTAGAACAACTAGGCTGATTTAGCTGATTTCGGAGTTAAAAATGTGCATCATGGTCCAGCGATGGTTTAAATTTTAAATGGTGAGAAAAATGCAAGGGAGAATGGAAACAGGAACTTCCATTGCCATACCACACTATTGAAACGGTGGGCATCTCCTAGTACTGAATATAGACTTTGCTTGGAAAAATGCCAACATTTAAAAAAAAAAATTATACCACTTAGGTGGCAGACAAGCACACGGCCCACCTGATGGAAAGTGGTTACAGTGGCCTATGGACGTTTGTAACACTAGAGGAGTCACAGACGCGCTGCCAACCCTGTAAGTACAGAGTCTCTGAACCGTCAGTGTAGAGGACAAAGCAGGACAACATCCAAGATAGTACGGTTTCAATAGGGAGTCTGACACCGTGTGCTTTAATTTAATTGGTACTGTATACTACATTACCATTTTTTGTAGTCCTTTGATATGTAGCGCTTTGCCAGCTACAATTAAATCTGGCAGTTCATCTTTAGTGATATGCACCTCGCCTGTGTATACATACTCCAATATTGAAATAAGTGTTTTATGTGATATATTCTGAAATAAGTAATGTTATTAATATTTTGTGATAATGTGATATATATAAGGTGTAACAAAATTAACTCTCTGTACTTTGGAGGGTTGATCAGTATAACTATGTGGGAAAAAATAAATAAAGGCTATGTTGTATATATAAGGATGTTTAGTTTTTAGATTAGGTATTGTGTTCTTTCTTGCTTTGATAAAATTATATGACATATACATACATAACATAAACTCACGCCTATGTCCCCAAAGCGGTAGGTAGAGGTGCTAGCACCCACATTTCGCCAGTTTATGTTTAGGTCCCAATGTAATAGGTGGCGAGCCTATTGCCATCAACCAGGCACTTATAAATCTGCGATAAATACACACATAACTTCGAAAAGCATTGAAAAGTCATTGGTGTATACCATGGTAAAACCTGGGATCGGACCTGAGACCTCATCTCAGCAGTCCATTACCATACCACTAGGCTATCACAGTAATTATTTGACAATTACAATATTTAGTATTACTTACACTTAGGAATATAACAGGGTGTGGACACTGTGCTGTGGTGATCAGTGACTTGATGTAAGGGCTCGCAAGTGACATTATCATTTGATGGACCTTTACATGATGGCCATCTGCAGCCAAAGTCATGTCTACAAACTCTCCCTGCTGAACATAGTTAAAAGAATAATATAGCTAGGTATATTATTGATTGCCTACTGTATTTGGTCAAGGTAGGTTAGGGTCTCTCCGACGTCCTTGCCAGGGTGTATCAGATTCTCCAGCCACACAGGACGATGTGACGAAACACAATAATATTAATTAATTTGAGTTGGACATACCCACCTCATCATCAACTCCTATGAGGTGAGACCCGAATGATTGTTTAAACTTTGAACCAATAAATATTTATCACCAGAACTTGTGTGGCATAGGTAATAAATTGAATGAATTAGAATTGTTTATCGATAATATTCAGAATAAGGTACATTTCTTGTGTTTAAGTGAACATTTTTACAATTCAGCACAAATGTCTCTGCTTAATTTAACTCATTACAAAGTAGTATCCTATAGCGCGAGAGTGAATAAGCTGCGAGGAGGCACAGCTATTTTAGCTCTCAAAGACAGAGAATGTGTAGAATTGCCCTTTGTGAAAAAATTGTATGAAAGGGATATATTTGAAATATGTGCAGTTAAAGATGTTTCAACTGGAGTAACAATTAGCTGTTGTTATCGTACTCCTTATGATGTTAATTTAGATTCTTTTATGGGTCGACTTGAACAATTATTAGAACACCTTTTTAACGGAAACTGCTGTATTTGTGGCGATTTAACATTGATCTTCTTTCCAATACACTAAAAAGGCGGGACTTTTTAAATTTATTGACATGTTATAACTTTAGACCACTCGTTGACTTGATTATGTTTATAAGAAATGACCAGCAATCATGTATTGATATTTTTTTTTTTTTTTTTTTTTTTTTTTATAATAATAATTTATTTATTCACAATATAAGTACAGGTGCAAAGCAATATGACATAAAATATTATATTATGAGTTGTACAGAGGCATAAAAACAATTTGTTCGAATTTCACCAATGGCACCAGCCGCAACCAGGCCGATCCGAGCAGGACCCTCCCGCTCCTCGCAATCGAATTCTTTGCATATATATATATGTACTACAATTCAGCCAGGGCGACCCGAGTGCTGCACCCCACCGGTGAAACTCGCTCATATTAAGGACACACCAACCCCAAACTGAGACATACTCGTATCTTGGGAGTTGGTGGAGTTGTTTGACAAATATTCCTGACGATAGCTTGCATAATTGTGAGGTTGATCACAATGGAATAGGAGATGGACATGCGGCGTTAATATGCAATATGACATTATGTACTAGTAACAATTTTAATAGACATTATAACCCTGTGACATTTATAATTAAAAGGACATTTAATTCTAAGAGAAATAGCATTTACAGGAAAAGGTTAGCTGATCAGAACTGGAAACATATGGGAATTAATACATTCATAAAACAATTTATGGTTACGTTTAAGCAGACCTTTAAAAAGCGCAAAAAGCAACTTCGTGTAAATAGCATGGTAGGCCTACGCTGGGTCTCGAAAGGAATTAAAGTTTCCAGCAAGATGAAAAGATTCTTAGTCAGTAGTAAAAGTAATAAAGATGATTCTAGTGTAGTGAGCTATAGGTATAAATATATCTCTATATATAAAAGAGTGATAAAAATTGCGAAAAAAAATCTATACAAAGTGAAATAGCGAGATTTAAAAATGCATCAAAGAATATATGGAAAATAATGAACCGTCACAGAAATAAAGAACACACTTCAAAAGTAAAACTAGCTTTAAAATTCAACAATAGTGTGACAGAAAACCCTTCTGAAGTAGTCAATATTCTCTCAAATGAATTTTGTAAGACTTTTGGTCAGAACCAAGGTTACTCGCAACTGGCTCTGGATATATTAGAGGGAAGTACAGACAAAGTTGAAAGCAATATCTCTTGGGACCCTGTCACACCTAGCGAATTACAAAAAACAGTGAAAACAATGAAGAGCAAATTGTCATGTGGATACGATGACGTACCGATTTCAGCAATCAAAGACAATATTGACTTGCTGGCTGAGCCTCTTAGCACTCTATACAATAATTGTTTTGATCAGGGTGTATTTCCAGATCAGTTTAAAATTGCCAAGGTCATTCCTGTACATAAAAAAGGAGCAAAAACGGACCCATCAATGTACAGACCTATCTCACTCCTGCCAACACTGTCTAAAATCTTTGAAAAATTGATAAAGGTTAGACTCGTGAGACATTTTAATTCTAATAGGGTTTTGAACAGGAGGCGGTACGGTTACCAAAAAAATGTAAGTACACAAGACGCAATAGGGGCACTAATCGAAGATATAGTGAGTCAAATGAATCAAAAAAAGAAAGTTGCTGGACTCTTCCTGGATTTGAGCGCCGCCTTTGACACAATCAACCATGAGCTGCTGCTAATAAAACTGGATCACTACGGCATTAGAGGCAAAGCAGGGAAACTATTAAAGTCTTATTTACTTAATCGAAAAATGTACGTTGAGATCCAAGCTATCACAAACAAAATGTCAACTCATGGAATGGGTAGGTACGTAGAGTCTCATAAATCCAAAATATCACAAATAAAAACTGGTGTTCCGCAAGGCTCAATTCTGGGCCCAATTCTATTTATAATATTTGTAAATGACTTGGTTAATTATGTTACTAAAATAGCGCCTCCAGAGGTGCAGCTAGTAATGTTTGCTGATGATACAAATGCTGTAGTATCTGCGGATGATATAAACGCTCTTAGTTTAAAGGTGAACGAGGTGTTGAATGTATTCTCAACTTGGTTTTCGGTAAATAGTCTAAAACTAAATCCAAGTAAAACAAAGGCTATTTTGTTTAAATCTACAGCTAAAAATAAAATGACATTTGATTGTGTCTTGGAGGGTAGACAAGTTCAAAATACGGATGTTGTTAGGTTCTTGGAAGTACTTGTGGATGAATTTCTGAATTGGAAACATGAACTCTCCTATTTAGAAGGAAATATAAGCTCAGCTTGCTATGTGTTGCGCAGTCTTCGAAATGAAGTCAATCTAGAGCATTTAAAGATGGTATATTATACTTTGGTAGAGTCAAGACTGAGATACAGTATTCTTTTTTGGGGTGGTAGCTATGAATACAACATAAAAAGAGCTTTTATATTACAAAAAAGAGCCATAAGAACTATAGTACGCATAAGACAGGAGGAGTCGTGTAAGACTCACTTCCAAGATTTAGGCATACTGACGGTTCCTAGCCTATACATTTTGGTACTGCTAAGCAATTTTGCTAAGCATATACACAATTACGAATCTGATGATGAGAGAAGGGTTAGAGAAAGCACTCGCAGGAAAGATTTTCAGAGCAAAATTGTGCCTAGCCTGGATATTGTAAAGCATAGTGCGCTCTACAACTCCATCAGAATCTTCAACAAACTGCCTCTAGATTTGAAAACAATTATTTTCAAAAGAGAGTTCCAAGACAAATTGAAGGCATTTCTGTTAAAAGGGTGTTATTATTCAGTTGATGAGATATTTAATAAATAGGTTTTATACTGATACCAGTTTTTACATGTCATGATATTTTCTACTGCTTTTGATTGTTGTTTTTCTTATGTTTTTTTTTGTATATGCAATGTATGTGTACAAACCATGTTCAAACACAATGTAAAAATTGTTAATGAATAAATACTGAATACTGAATGAGTTTATGCACATAGAAACTCGGTAACCACTCTACCAACTATTTTTCTCCTTTCCATTATGTTTTTAATTTATCTGGGCATGTACATGTAGGCTTGTAGGGGGCTCTGGCATAGGTTTAAGCCGAAGCTCGTCTGTCAAACAGTAGGTGTACTGTCTTGTGGGTTGGCTTGGACCCAAAATCATGGATAATTGCTTAAACTTTTCTTGCCAGTAGGGACATTCATATCTAGCCGGAGAGTTTAGTACATCTAGATTATACTAACGAAATAAGAGTTTATTTTATGAATATAATACTTAGTTACCTGCTGTAGGAGGGTAAGACCATTGCAAATATTTTTCTGATGAGCGTCCCACGACAATGATAGGTTTTCCTTCATGTTTTCGATTCTGAATAATAATGAATTGTAATTATCTGCTTTGAATTCTTGATGGAAGCTAAAACATTAAGGATTTGAAAAGAAAACCTTTACCTACATACTTTTATTTATTTATATTTTAATGTCAGCGTTGCGCACAGGCGTTGCAAACGTTGCGTTGCCATCTCACAAAAATATTTACCCCTAAAACCTTAAAGTACAGACAAAATCTTTTTTAAAGGTTGTATTCTTTTTTATTCGCTAACAAAATTTCACCCCTGTGAAAATATATCAACAAATAAAAAACTTAATATTTTAGGATTACATGAAAACTCAATATTTGGCATTAGGGATGGGCGTATATCCTGGTACCGGTTATACCCATCATGAACATGGCAGTACGCATCACAGAACACTTATATCCTGACGGATACGCATACTGGGTATGTACGGCAGATACCCGAACCCGCACCCAATAGGCATTATCGCTATTGTACGATCTACACCGAACGAAATTGTATGAGAGATGACCGTACGACCCGCGTGCCCGTTCGTTCTACACCGCGCCGCTGAATTCTAAACGAAGTCACCGGAATCAGAACCGAATAGTTACAGCGCGGCGCCTCCCGTTCGTGCTTGAATTGAAACGTATAACGTATGTATGGTATAACCCGCGCCACGTATCTTTTACTTAAAATGTACTCAAAATGTTTAGGACTATTATATTATTATTCTGTGGTTTAGGTACAATTGAATAATAGTTCTCAGTAGATATGTTATGTAGTTCTCATTTATGAGTATCAATGAGTTCAACATAATGCTTAACCTACCAGATCTACCTACCTATTAAGGAAGCAAGCAACTAAAATAATATTCAATACATGTGTTTTGAATTAGGTATTATAGCAACCCAGGTTCCTAGACATTCTATACGCGCCACGCGTGGACGGTTACCCGCGCGCTATGCGTCTCCCTCTGACACATAAGCGGTTAGTTCGACACACGGCCGCAAGGGCAGTCCGCCGGCTACCGCGCTTACGCACACGTCTCGCTGGTACCTACCTAAGCTCGCCGGAGCAATACTTACTGTATTCGACGTAGTGTTACTGACTTTCAGGCATTGTAACCCCGTAAACATTATCAGTGTAAATCAATCTTTGAAATATATTATATACTCACATCTCGTGAAACTATTCATTCCCCTGAGACTGACGTCTCCCCCATATATGGCGCCCAACGTTTTTCTCGAATACCAGTGAATAAGTGACTATATCAGTGATCATGCCAGTGACCAGGAGTAGAGCGGCTAGTTTGAATCGCAGGGACGATGTCGAAAACACATCAACGATTGTCTCGCGACCGAACACGCCGCCGCCCGCCGAGTCTGCGTTTCAAGATGGCGCCAACGCGTCCTCTCCTCCGCAATGTACCGACGCTACGTTTTCTTTACAGCACGTAACGTCCATAATAGCTGCCCTTCAACGTTCACAGACTGAAGCGCTCAGGGAGCTACTTACCTCGGTACCACGCGCGAACGCATCGACTCCGGAGTCATTTGCTTTTTCAGGGCAAAGCACCCTAGCTCGCTGCAAAGTCACGTTCTCCGGCACACCGAAAGAATCGGTAGAAGCTTTCATCGATGGTATAGAAGCATACAGTGACTGTGCACAAGTTTCGGACTCAAACATTATACGCGGCCTTGCATACTTATTCAAGGACGAAGCCGCTGTTTGGTGGCAAGGAATCAAACATACCGTGTCAACATGGCGGCAAGCTAAAGAAAACTTAATAAGTGCATACGGCGACCGCCGTCCACCGCATCGTATATATAGAGATATTTTTTCAACAACACAACAAGAGGAGAATACAGACGTGTTTGTGGCACGCATTCGCGCCCTTTTATCACGTTTACCTACGGGAGACGTAACCGAATCTGCCCAGATAGACATGACGTATGGCCTTCTCAACTCTAGGATAAGAAAAAGGCTTCGAAGAGAAGACTGCACAAATTTTAGTCAATTACTTCGGCTTTCACGTAACATAGAGGATTCATTTGATGATAAACACACGATGCCTACTACAAGTGAGCGCCAGATACAAACAAAGATGCGCCCCTTGTCTACATCTACGCAACAGACACAACTCGTCGCTAACACGCTACCGACCCGCGGGGCTCAGGCGCCGGCTCGCAGCGCTCCGCTGCCCGCTAGAAACGTTCCCGCCGTTTACGAAACCCAGCGCCCGCCGCCGCCCGCTCAGCCGCCGCCGCCGAGTCGAGACTCCGCCAGTACTGCGAAGCATCAACGACCCGTTTGTGTTTACTGTAAGAAATATGGACACACTAGGGACCAGTGCCGTAAGTTACAAAAACATTCAGGTGAGTCTCAATCTCATAGCGGTACGGAAGTGCGCGTGCGTGAAAAACCCGATGTCTGTGATAAACAACAAAATAACTCATTTTATTGTGTTCATTCTCGTGTTATACCTACAGACTCTAAGAATAATTTTAATAATTCTTACGCTAATAATACTTCTCGTACGTATAATTCTAATATTCATAAGTGTGTATGTATACCTAAATGTGATCGAAGTATTCATTCAAATTTTTCTTGTGATAAATGTGTTAACAAGTCACTTCGGTTTTGTAAATTTGTAATAATAATAGTAGTTGCTCCGAATTGGATTCAAGTTCCGTTTCGCGAAATTGTTCAAAATACGATAGTAAACAAATACGTTTAAAACAAAAGTGTAATAAGTCTAGATTATCAGATCAAAGTAGTGATGTGAACCAAAAGGTTAATAACCTCTACATTGATAGAAATGTACGCACAGTGGGAAAGTATTGTAACCCACAAATTTTAGAAATTAAGAATGTTTGTTATGGTAGTTCTATATGTTGTAATGGAGATGCTTCATCGTGCGGTAACCGTCCTGTCGGACGTATAGGTCGCGATTTACGCCCGATTTTCGAAATTCAAGTTTTGGGTTTTAACGGAACCGCATTGATAGATACGGCTGCTAAACACTGCATTGCGGGTCATTCGCTGTATACTCTCCTTCTACGTCAAGGACATCCACTCTTACCTTCCACAAGGGAAGTAAAGCTCGCCGATGGTATAGTGCGATTAATGGATGTACTAACGACTACATTAGAGGTTACTTTAAAGACTTCAGTTATCACCATGCCATTTTTAATTTTTCCCAACTCAACTAATAATGAAACATTATTAGGTATAGATTTTATAACTGCCGCCAAGGTTGTTATTAATTTTCATAAAGAAACTTGGTACTTTAGCAACAAGAATCAAATAAAATACAAGCTGTGTTTTGAACCAAGCTCTCCTAACGTGTCCTGCGCCTCGACTGAAATACTTCGGGATGATGAAGGTACTCACCTCACGCCAGCTGAGCGTCAAGCGCTCGCTGACATCATTAACAGGCACGCTCGCGTCTTCAGTGCAGGGGGAGGTCCAACACCGTACGCAGAGCATCGCATTGATACAGGTGACCATCCGCCAATAGCGGTACCCCCTTATCGCCTTAACCCTTCAAAAAAACAGCTGATGAAAGCTGAAATAGCGAAGATGCTACAAGACGACATCATTGAAGAATGTGAATCGGCTTGGTGTTCACCGGCGCTTATGGTGCCAAAATCTAATGGTGGTATCCGTTTTTGTGTAGACTATAGGCGTTTGAATTCAATAACTAAGGCTGACACATACCCGATGCCACGCATCGACGAGTTACTACAGAGTACGAAACAGGACTGCTACATGAGTACGTTGGATCTTCGATCTTCCTACTGGCAAGTAAAGGTAAGGGAATCAGATAAAGACAAAACTGCTTTTGTGTGGTCTTTAGGGACCTATAGGTTCAAAAGGATGCCCTTTGGGGTCCGCAACGGTCCGGCCACGTTCCAGCGTCTTATTGATCGTCTCCGGTCCTGCTCTGCACTTCAAGAGGTAACTATGCTATGCTACTTAGATGATCTGTTGATTATGTCCCAGGGGTACCAAAAAACACCTGCAAGACCTCGAAATAGTATTTAAACGTCTAGCCGACTTCAAACTCCATGTTAATAGAGAGAAATTTGTCTTCGCCAGAGCTAGCGTTAAATACCTCGGTCATGTCATAACTCAACAAGGTATATCGGCCGATCCGGAAAAGGTGAAGGCTGTAACTGATATGAAGGAGCCAGGTAACCTTAAACACCTGAGAACCTTCCTACAAACTTGTTCTTGGTTCAGAAAATTCATACCGAGTTTTTCAAAAATTGCCGAACCATTAACCCGTTTGACTAGAAAGAACCAAGAATGGTCTTGGGGCTCAGAACAGACCCAAGCATTTACCGAGCTAAAGCGTCTACTGACCACAGCTCCCATAATGGTTCAAGCCGATTTCAGTCGTCCTTTTGTTCTGCGTACAGACGCAAGTAACTACGCCTTAGGTGCAGTTTTATTACAGGGCGATAGCAATCAGGAAAGGCCTAATCAAATCATAGGTAAATATCATACTCAGGATCTTAGCCTTTATCAAGGTAGAGAGTACAGCACTGTACCAAAACCCGTAATTCCAAAAAGGAATCGCGGACGTCCTACAAAAAAGGTTGAATCACCAGTCCAGGAGCGAGGGCGTTCTCCAGAACTGGAGGGGGAGTATATAGCAACCCAGGTTCCTAGACATTCTATACGCGCCACGCGTGGACGGTTACCCGCGCGCTATGCGTCTCCCTCTGACACATAAGCGGTTAGTTCGACACACGGCCGCAAGGGCAGTCCGCCGGCTACCGCGCTTACGCACACGTCTCGCTGGTACCTACCTAAGCTCGCCGGAGCAATACTTACTGTATTCGACGTAGTGTTACTGACTTTCAGGCATTGTAACCCCGTAAACATTATCAGTGTAAATCAATCTTTGAAATATATTATATACTCACATCTCGTGAAACTATTCATTCCCCTGAGACTGACGTCTCCCCCATAGTATGGTTTAAAAAAAGTTTCTTTTCTCATGCTTACACTTGGTACATAATAATACTTTATACTTTAATATTAAAACATCAATATAGTACATTGTTACATTCTCTCACGATTTAGGTCCAAGATACGTGCCGGTGGTTATACAACACTCGGCCCGTCACATCCCACCGCGCCCACTTGTGCAGGAGTTAACCCCGTAATAGCTTAATTGCATAGTTTAGGCAGCTCTCACGCTATGTTCATAGACGCAAAATTGGACGCGTATTGTATTACGTAAAGAACATTATTGCAATAAAAATAAAGCTTCGCGAAAAGTTACAAAGATCGCGTTCATATGAGCTACTAAGGCCAGCCCAAAACATATCTATAGGTATTTCGATACCGGATTTTTGTACCGGGTATACGGAGATACCCATACCTTTAAGGCCGGGTATTGAATTTTACAGGTATATCATTCTATGCCTATGCGACTGAGGAGACTAAGGGAAAGGGATAGGGCTATTTAACATCAAACAGATATATACAGCCCAGTCTCGGCCTCAGATAAATGGTTTGAGTCCGCAATACTTGTGGAACTCTCTCCCGGAAACTGTTAGTTCAGTTTCAGTTTCAGTTTATATATATATATAAAGGCACATCCTTGTTTATTTGATCCATCTGTGAATGCTGAGCGAATGTGGGTAGACGGGCGAGGAGAAATTAAAACCACGTGTTTAGATGTTATTCGAAATTAAATTATTATTTCAGCGAAATATAGCCGTTAATATAATCACTAATCACTATACAATTATATTGCAATGACACTAATTGTAATGACACTCCACCGAACACGTCTTGTCTTCGCGAGATGCAAATGGATTCTCTTCTCTTTGCCTCTGCGTACAAAAGAGTTCGGAGTTGCGTCAGAGTGAAGAAACGTCAGAACGCGCCTTTCAAACTGACACTTGTCAACTGTCATGTCCCTTTTGACGTTTCTTGACTCTCGAAACACCAAGGCGCCGTCACGGCCGGACTGACATTCGCACGTCCTCGTGCGACAGCGTACGCCCCGTGTTACCTGCATAAACAGAATACCACTGTAGTCCACTACAAGGCCTGCTCGCCCATCCCTGACCAGCTACTCAGTTACGTCACCTGTTTAAACAGATCCGAGTTCTCATCTCTCACTTTAACTACACACACTGGACAGACCTCAGGCGTCCCTTCGACCAGCTCACCAAGTCACATGGTGAGATGGACCGGACAACCAGTCAGCGCCCCTTCCGCCAGTCACGAAAATCACACACAGCTGCTGCAATTCACTGACCCGAAACGTCGACCCCCATAGGCCAGTTCCAGACCAGTACCTTGCCACTCAGCTCACACTCAAGATGTAGTGATCTGACCCTGGGCATCGACCCGATTTAGGCCAGCCCAGTCGATCAGCTACACCATACACCACATAAGACAACATAGTCTGGTCATGGGCATCGACCCGGTTTAGGCCAGCCCACTTGGCCAACTACACCGCACCCAACAGCCGAAACAATACCATGAACTCTAGATCTGATGTTGGCAGAAGAGCAGGATTTACGCACTATTATACACTCACCATTTACTATTCTTCATGTTCGGAAGCAGAGAGGGTGTCAGAACCGGCAGTCAAAGTGTTTAAACTAGATACCGACACAGTATCACTATCATCATCAGATGTTGCCATTCCCTTCTCAAGACTATGGACTGCCGCCGTCTCGGACCCTTCTGCATTATGAGTTAAGGAAGTAGCTACTTCTATTAGCCCACTGATGCCCCCGGGCACTGCACGTAAGTTTTCATGGGCGTATTTATAGGTTCGGTTAGTTCCATCAATGTCTCGCAGCTCATATCTATCGTGATCTAATACCTTGACTATAGTAAAAGGACCTTTGAACTTTCGCTGTAGTTTAGTCTGGTTACGTTCACTGCTTTTGATAAAGACATAGTCACCTACACTAAATGGCCTCACTTTTGCTTTACCCCGGTTAAAGCGTTTTTCTTCCGCTGAAGCTGTCTTTTTGATATTTTCAGAAGCGTTATGCCGTATAGTATCTAAATCTAAACGGGGCTCAGGTTCTTCGTGCACGGATAAGGATGATATCCCTAATGATTGTGCCCGTATACCGAACATTAGTTCTGTGGGAGAGTAACCCGTTACTCTGGATCTGGTGCTATTCAACGCGAGCTGGACTTTGGGGAGTTCATCTCGCCACGTTCTGTTTGGGTCATTTTCTACTATTGTCAGCAGGCATTTTAAGGTGCGCATTATCCTCTCAACTTGACCGTTAGCTCTGCTAGAGCCAGTGGCGATAAGGTGAAGCTCTATACTATGTTCGCTACAAAATTGTTTGAAATTTGCACTAATATAGCATCTACCCTGGTCCGCTATAATGCGCTTTGGTGCGCCAAATAAGCAAACTGCTTTTTTGAGGCATTGGATTGCGCTTGCAGCATCGAGGGAAGGTGTGTACTCTAAGAGAACATATTTAGTGAACGCATCGATAATTACGGATGCATATTCTTTCCTATCACTCTTACCACTTAGTTTGCCCGTGATGTCTATATGTATTGTATGCCAGGGTGCGGACACTTTGGGTATCGGATGAAGTCGAACTTGCTGTGCCCCTGAGGATCCTTTTGAAGCTTTGCATACTATGCATGAATCTACAAATTTACGCACCTGCTTGGACATTTGTGGGAACCAGTACTGCTCATATATTTTGTCGAGTGTCTTATCTGCCCCGAGGTGCATAATTTCTGAATGAACATGATTTATAAGTGTCCACGTGAGGGATCTAGGAACAATCGGTAACCACGAGCTGGTTCTATTGCGGTCAATTTTCCTATACAGTATACCTCTTCGCACGTCATACGTGTGTGCAATCGCTTCTGGCAACTCGTTGTTTTCGTGTTTGCTGATAAGGTCACATATTTCGCTATCGCGCTTTTGCTCTACGGCCAGCCAACCCTGATGTAACTCTATAAAATGAACTTCCTTGTTCCTCTTACTTGAGTCACTGGCGTCATTAATTCCTTGCGCACTGGATATGGGCTCCAAAATGGGATTTCTAGATAAATAGTCGGCATGGCTCATGCTAATACCCTGTTTATGGACTATATCAAAATCGTACGCTTGTAAGAAAGCCCACCATCTATGTACGCGTGGAGTTAAATCGGTTTTTGACTTGGATGCTTTTAAAGAGTTACAGTCTGTAAAGACCGTAAAATGCTGGCCATACAAATAATGTCGGAAGTTCTCAACCGCACGAACAACCGCCAGGGTCTCCAACTCGTATGAGTGATACCTCGATTCCGCGTCAGACGTTCGACGACTAAAGTAAGACACCACGTGAGGAGCGCTATCTTTTCTCTGGATTAATATGGCCCCGTAGCCTTCAGAGCTCGCATCGGTGTGAAGTTCAACAGGGGAGTCTGGATCAAATATTGTTAGTACCGGTTCCGACGTAAGAATATCGACAATCTTTTTGTGAATGTCGTTGTGAGCGTCTGTCCATTTAATAGGACCTTTCAATTTCGTTAAAGGGTACAAAGGTCCTACTACACGGGTGAAATTCGGTATGAATCTTCTGAAATAAGAAGCCAGACCTAAAAACTGCCTAACATGAGTGGCTGTTTTTGGGGTGGGAGCATCAACTAAAGCCTGTATCTTTCTGGGGTTTGGTGTTACTTCTCCTGCTCTTATGACATAACCGAGGTAATCTATCTCGCTTTTCATAAATTTGCACTTTTTGAAGTTCATTGAAAAACCCGCTTCTGAAAGAGCTTTCAAAGTAGAGTCTAGACGCTCTAGCCCTGTAGTGACGTCGTTTGAGTAGCACATGACGTCATCCATGTACGCCAGCGCTACTTTGTCTTTTAAGGGCCCGAGAGCAGTATTGATGCACCGCTGGTACACGGAAGCGGCATTTCGTAACCCAAACGGCATGGTCAAATATTCGAATTGACCTTCCGGTGTCACAAATGCCGTTCTCGCCACGCTATCGGGGTCGACTGGTATTTGGTGATAGCCCGACGCCATGTCTAGTGACGAGAAATAGTGCGCGCCGTGGAGACGGTCAATTTGTTCATCAATACGCGGTAACGGATAATGCTCGGGACGCGTGTTGGCATTGAGTTCCCTATAGTCTACGCACATCCTATCAGTATTGTCGTGCTTTTTAACTAATAAAATGGGACTCGCAAAAGGAGAACTACTTTCTCGGATAACGTTCGCTTTTAATAGGGACTCTATTTTCTCGTTGACTATTTCTTTTTCCGCGGGTGCTAACCTATAAGGACGCCTTTGCACGGTCTTGTTCGGATCAATAGGATCTATCCGGAGAACGCCCGTCGTGACTCGTCGCGTTGGGATATCGTCGATGAAAAACTCACTATATTTCTCTAGAATTCTAACCAAGGCCAACTTTGCATCACCTTGTAAGTCCGTATTAATATTCGCAAAATTAAATCCGCTAGACTTGTCAGCTATGTTAACTTCTTTATGCTGAGAAAAGGTGATTCGATCATTATCGATATGTACGTGCACGTTCCCCTCTAATATATCCCTACCTATTATTACCGGTTCAGCAATAGTGCCATCAGGTACTATGTGAAACAATACTGAGAGCGAAAGGCCTTGAACGTTGATGGGACTAATGACCTGGGAAACACATTCTACATCACCGCTACCGATGCCCGTCAGATACACTAATTCACACTGCGCAGTGCCAGGAAACTTATCCGCGTAGCTATTCGTTACTAAAGAACAAGCAGATCCACTATCAAAAAGAAAGGAAACTGGCTCACCGGATGATGTAGTCAACGTGCTGCTCGACGCCTTGCGTTCACACACATTGACCTCTTTGACCACCGCTGCTCCGCTGCTGCCCGCTCGATCTGGACACACCGACGCCACGTGTCCTGGTCGTCCACACATGAAGCAGGTGATTGGTCTAGCAGCGGCTCTGGAACTTTGGGGACGCGTCTTGTCCGAAGCAGCAGGTTCTTCTTTTCGCTTGCGGCAGTCTATCGCTTTGTGACCCGAAACACCGCAGCGATGACATGTTCCCGTGAAGCGCCATTCATTAAATCGGGTCTTCTTAACATCCGGATCGTGGTTATCACTGCCCTCGTGCTTCCGTTTCAGCGATATACCGTTGAGAATTCGCAGAAGTTGAGATCTAGTGGTCGGGTTGTGAGAGTGGAGCTCACGACGGATCATTCCATCTTTCTGGCACAAAACTGACGATACGAATCCCGTGGTTATGTCTTCAGGCATTTCCATCCGCGGTATACGTCCGATGATGTTCCAAAGGCGTATGGCTGCCTCACTCGCGGTTTCTTTAGCACCAACTTGGAAACGTAGAATTTCATCGAAATAATCTTGAGGCGTCATAGGTTTGGCAAACTTGGCGAGCAATAGTTCCTTTATTTGAGGCCATGTCAGCTGCGCTGCTTGTAGTCGTGTTAAACAGGTACTAGCTCGGCCTTTAAGTGCACGTGTAAGTAACAAAAGTAGGTCTGCCCCGCTCAACTTACGGTCGTTGATTACGATTTCGGTTACGTTGCACCAACCTTCGATGTCTGCTTCGTTGTTATCAGGATCGAACTCAATCAACTGGATAGACGCGCTGCTCGAAGGTTGCGGCTGCGATAAAGCCATCATTCGGGATAAAAACAACTCCATCTGTTGCGACAGGCTTTGTACCGGTGCCGGCACTGACGATCTGGTACGAGTATTCTCCTCAGAAGTAAGCCCTTCACATCCCACTTCTGATAAAGGCACATCCTTGTTTATTTGATCCATCTGTGAATGCTGAGCGAATGTGGGTAGACGGGCGAGGAGAAATTAAAACCACGTGTTTAGATGTTATTCGAAATTAAATTATTATTTCAGCGAAATATAGCCGTTAATATAATCACTAATCACTATACAATTATATTGCAATGACACTAATTGTAATGACACTCCACCGAACACGTCTTGTCTTCGCGAGATGCAAATGGATTCTCTTCTCTTTGCCTCTGCGTACAAAAGAGTTCGGAGTTGCGTCAGAGTGAAGAAACGTCAGAACGCGCCTTTCAAACTGACACTTGTCAACTGTCATGTCCCTTTTGACGTTTCTTGACTCTCGAAACACCAAGGCGCCGTCATATATATATGTTTCAAAAATAGACTTGACAAACATTTCAATAAGTAATTAAGAACACAAATGCAGTGATATACACGTATCAGCTCGTAGAGCTGCTAGTGTATCAAATAATAATAATAATAACCCCGCAGGGGCAGCTTGTGGCGAGCTGTTGGTGCGTGGCGACACCACGTACCTCAATTCTCCCGAGGATTAGGACTTATTCCCCCTCACCTTGTGTGCTTGCCTTTATTGGCCGGCCATGAGTGGAGTTGCAAGAGCAGAACCTATGCTCCAGGTTGGAAGTGTAAAATGTCATAACGCCGGGAGTACGCTGACTGGTATACCGGGAACTTGCGCCCCGCAGACTCACCTCTCGACAACCTTAGCCGCTTAACGGATGTTGCTCCATGGTCGCACTATATGTGGCTATTTTAATGGGGCCCATGCAATGAGTTGGCAAGTCACCACCTGCCTTTTTACAATTTTGAGACTTATTGTCACGGCTGGCGTCCGTTAGTCTCCCCCCATAGCCCATTCACCAGTCCATCCAATTCTCAATCCCATAGCCCATAATTTAGTGTCCATCGCGGCCACAGCACCGCACACCAATAGTCTCTGCACCTGGCGGGGACCATCTCCCGGTGTATCATATTGTGCGCTCGGGGATGATATCCGCAATGTGTGAATTCCTAGCATATTAAATTCTCATAAAAGGGCCTCTACGTCTTGGCTTTGGCCCGACTTCCAAAGGACCGGGACTCCATAGTCCCGAGAGTCATGTAACCGAGAAACAATAATAATAATAATAATACTTGGTTTCGACCCGTAAATGTGGTTAATACCAACTCAATGAGTTGAGAATAAAAAAGCAACACTAAAATACTTAATAATAATAGTGCCCGGAAGACGGCAATAGGCTCACCCCCTATTACGTGGGACCGAATTTAATGATTGGTGAAATGTGGGTGTTCATTCACCTCTGCCTAACCCTCCGGGGATAAATGCGTGATTATATGTATGCATGTAATCCTCACCACTAACCTATAACTTACCCTTTTTATTTGCGCAGAAGTCCTCACGAATACTTAACCTCCCGCGCCATCTCGAATCTCAAATGCAAATGGTGTAAGGTGGCATACGGCCGGGGTGCGAGAGAAATGCATGTCAACCTCACAAAACAACCCACAGGCGCCGTGCGTTTTAGTTGTTTCGAGTCCGACATAATCTCTCCCACCCGTCCCGCGCCAAAAAAAGAAAAAATGGTGGCCCAACCAGGCACCCTCGAACATCGGCTGACCAACCCCGGGTGCAGGAACCAAGACGTGTCAAGACGTATCTCAGGTCGCCCAGCTCAGCTTTTTCCCCCTTTTCCAATTTAAATCGATTTGAAAAGTTAGCATAATAAATGGCTTAGAATTAAAAAAAAAAAAAAAACTGAAAATTGGTTTGTGGGCCGTGGGTATTGGATCAGAATTTCACACAGGTGAAGCTTATAGTTAACTAGCTAACCCACCCCAGCATCGCCCGGGGTATATTTTGAAGCTTCATATCCCTCTGAGCACGTATGTTTTAGTCTTCAAAATATGTATGAAAAATTGCCGGATTTGTTAACATTTATTATCAATGCTCCGCTCCCTTAAGTAGAGCGTGATGCTATATAGCCTAAAACCTTCCTCGATAAATGGACTACCCAACACTGAAAGAATCATTCAAATAGGACCAGTAGTTCCAGAGATTAGCGCGTTCAAACAAACAAACATACAAACAAACTCTGCTGCTTTATAATATTAAGTATAGATTATAGTAAAGATAAGAAATAAGACAAGCTAAGGTTATACATTCATTAGAACTTTAATCTGAATTAATCTCCTGTTTCGAAGGCCGTGGGGGGCGTAGTTTTGCTTCTTCCCTTTCCATTTTTTTCTTTCGAGCTAATGTTTCGGCTTCATCGTATGTCAAGAATATCATACCTTGCTGATGTTTCTTCACTATCTTATTATCGTGGTACGGATGGTTGTGTGTGAAAGTTCTGTAATAAATTTCAGCATTTAGAAACACCAATAAACCTTATTGCACGGCCATATTACTGGCCATTTGTAAAGTCAACATACTTCATTTTTTTCCTCTTTATTGAAAAGGCTTTGTCGCTAGAGCGATTATGTTGCCCATATTGAAAACAAGTATAGAATTAACAAATCGAACAATAAAACAAAACAAAAACATATATTATGCACAGTTATAATAAGTGGACATAAGTTGCATGAAAGAAATGGACGCGCGGATATTTATATGTAAGTATGTGTATATATGTTTGTGTATGTGCGTATATGTGTATGTATGTGTGTGTGTATGTTTATATATATATATATATATATATATATATAAATCGCGAAGGACTTCTTGCGTCTTTACAAACTACCACCCGGCGGCGTCCACTGAATGTAGTGAGATTTTTAATGTTTTCAATGCGTATGTAAGATGTTTTAATCAGTATCATATCAGTAGTCGACGTCAAATTTCATTTAAACGTTAAATGGTGATATTCAAATTAAATATTTCTAGCTGAATTTGTGCGTCCGTTCACTCTTAAATCTTTCTTGCACACTGAATACCTGCGTATACCTACTAAACACTGCATGCACATTCCTGCCTCCATCCGAATGTATGTTTAAATCAATTCCGTATAATGCTCCGCATATATCATAATGATTATAATAACTAAATTACATCCATCTACTATTGAATTGAGATTGGTTCCGTATAACTGAATTAGTTCGTCCGTTCACTCTTAAATCTTTCTTGCACACTGAATATCTCCGTATACGTTCAAAACACTGCATGTACATTCCCGCCTCCATCCAACTGCATGTTGAAATCAATTCCGTATAATGCTCTGCATATATCATAATGATTACATAAACATAAAACATAAACTCACGCCTATATCCCCGAAGGGGTAGGCAGAGGTGCTAAGCACCCACATTTCGCCAGTTTATGTTTAGGTCCCAATGTAATAGGTGGCGAGCCTATTGCCATTAACCGGGCACTTATAAACCTGCGATAAATACACACATAACTTCGAAAAGCATCTAAAAGTCATTGGTGTGTGCCATGGTAAAACCTGGGATCGAACCCGAGACCTCGTCTCAGCAGTCCATTACCCATACCACTAGGCTACCGCGGTAACCGGTAAAATAACTAAATGACATCTATCTACTATTGAATTCAGATTGGTTCCGAATACTGTTTTTGAATTATTGTATCCAGCTTATCAGCCAAGAGGCTTCCATCTATATAAGGGCTTATAAAGACTCCAGGCACAGATATTAAATAATTAATAGTTAGCATACAAAAATTATAATACCTATAATGACATTCGGCGCGTGGAACGTGAGAACGCTTGTTGATCGCGATGGCAACGCCTGCCCTGAACGCAAAACTGCCATAGTAGCTCGGGAACTTCATCGATATAACGTGGATTGCCTTGCCGATGAAGGAGAGCTGGTAGAAGAAGGTGGCGGCTATACTTTCTTTTGGAAAGGTACCACAGCATCCGAACCGCGACGTTCAGGCGTAGGGTTTGCCATCAAGAATCACATAGCTAAGCGACTTGAGGAGCACCCTATGCATTCTTCAGACCGCGTTACCACACTGCGCCTTCACGGACAAAGACAATTACCTTAATGTCATCAGTGTCTATGCCCCTACGCTAGACAAGGCTGATGACATCAAAGATAAATTCTACGAGGAACTATCTCAATGCCTTGACAGCATAAACGCCAGAGAGCAGGTTATATTGCTAGGCAATTTCAATGCCAGAGTTGGACGGGACAATGAGGCTTGGCCTGGAGTCTTGGGTAGACACGGAGTCGGCAACATGAACAGCAATGGTCAGTTGCTACTCAGTCTTTGTGCTCATTTTGAGCTTGCAATATCGAACACTATGTTCAGACTTGCCGCTAAGCACAAGACAACGTGGATGCATCCTTGATCCGAAACACTGGCACTTGATTGATTATACTTGTCAGGCAGAGAGATACTGGTCAAGTCCAAGTCCAACGTAGATCGATCATCTGATTTACAAAATGTGAGTCTAATACCTCAACTCCCTCTTTCCATTGAGCTGGATGAGCCCCTGTCATATGATGAGGTTGTCTCTGCTATCAGGCAGCAACAGAAGTGAGCGGTTGGTATTGACCTTATACCGGGAGAGCTGTTATAATACGGCGGCGGGGAGTTATAAATGTTGGTTTGGAAACTTTTTGCTCGTATGTGGGAGGAAGAGCGAGTCCCGGATGACTTTAAAGTGTCTCGCATTTGTACCTTTATTTGTATTTTTATTTGGAGGAAGGACATGGCGGTATCTCCCGTCCAAAATTGAGCAGTCCGTCTGGGTAAGTACCTCCGCCCTACAGAATACCCCGGTTATAATAACCTTGTGTTGTGTTCCCGGAGGTGAGTAGGGTAGCCAGAGCCCACTGGAGAGGTTCTGTGCTGTCAGTAGGAAGACCAAAGGCTTAAATTGACCCCACTGACTGGTGGGGGCGTGATATGTTGGCGCGGTGGTCAGGGAGACTCGGTGAAACGGTTATCCGCTGGCCGCCCGCAGGCTGTACGGTTTCCGAACCTGGGGATTACTTAATCTCCGCCTCAGGAGGCTGAACCAGCAGCCTGTGTAAAGCTCCCGGTGCTGTAGCCATGCCGGAGGAGGAGACCGGAGTGGACCTGGCTTCAGTATCTGAGAGGGGACCCGGGGCCCTTCCGCCCATCGCGCCAGCCAGTCACACAACCCCAACTTGTCTGTGGGGGTAGGACGCCTTGCTTTGTCTTCAACACTGGAGGCACAGAATCTCTTTTTACCTTCTCCCCCCCCCCCCTCCCCCCATCTCAAACATGAAAACAAAAAAAGGCAAGAGAAACGTTACCACAGCGGCACCATCATCCACAGTGAATGTGGATTTCTGTAACATCAGGGGCCTACACCTACACTCCAACCTTAACGCGGTCCATCTCCACTTAGAGACCGCGCAGCCTACCTTGCTTTTTCTGACGGAGACGCAAATATCATGCCCGGCCGATACAGCCTACCTAATGTACCCAGAGTACAAACTCGAGCATAGCTTTATGAGTCGCGCCGGGGTATGCTTGTACGTCCGGGATGATATTTGCTGCCGCCGTCTCCATGGTCTTGAGGATAGGGACCTGTCAACTTTATGGGTACGCATAGATCACGGTGGCCACACCCGTATCTATGCGTGCCTTTACAGGTCTCATAGCGGTGACCTGGGCACGGCTCAACTGTTTCAGCATCTGCAGCGGTCGGCGGACAGCGTAATTGAGCAGTACCCCACTGCGGAATTAGTATTCTTGGGGGACTTCAACGCCCACCACGTGGAGTGGCTGGGGTCTCCTAGGACTGATTTTGCGGGAAGGGCTGCTCACGACTTTGCTCTAACTTATGGGCTCTCTCAACTGGTGCATTCTATCACTAGAACACCAGAAATTGAGACCCACAGAAGCTCTATACTGGACCTTCTGTTGACTACGCGCCCGGATGAATACCCTTAAGGGTGGAAGCACCTCTCGGTAATTCGGACCACAGCCTCGTCCGGGCGCAAGTGTCACTCGCGCGGCCTGAACCACCGCGGCCACCTCAGTGGCGGCATGTGTGGCACTACAAGTCGGCAGACTGGGACGGACCGTGAGAATTCTTCGCGTCGTACCCGTGGAGGCAGCTTTACTTCTCTTCTGATGATCCAAGCTCCTGTGCAACGGCAGTCGCTGACGCGATTCTAGTGGGTATGGAATGTTACGTCCCCAACCGCTGGGTCGCGACAGGAGCGAGCAAACGCCCGTGGTTTAATAGGCCTTGCAGGGAAGCTAGAGACCGCAAGCAATCTGCAACAAGGCTTGGACATACAAGGCTTGGACCACGGCTCTTGCCAATAAGGATCCGAACATCGCTGAGGTGAAGCGGAAGTAGAATGCTGCTTCAAGGTCCAGTAAAAAGGCAACGTCTAGAGCAAAGTTTGGGTTCATCGGCAGAATTGGCGAGCGGCTTGCGCGCTACCCATCTGGCAGTCGTGCATTTTGGTTGCTCGCTAAAGCTGCTGAGGGAAACTTCTGCCAGGCTTGCCTTCCGCCGCTGCAAAAATCCGACGGTAGTCTGGCCCATGGCGCTAAGGAGAAGGCCGATCTTTTGGGTAATCTCTTTGCGTCAAACTCGACTATGAACGACGGGAACGCCGAACCACCCATCATCCCCAGCTGTGGTGCTTCGATGACCTAAATTAAAATCACACAACGGGTGGTCCGGCACGAGCTTAAGTCCCTAGATGTTCGGAAGTCGAGTAGGCCGGACGGCATACCGGCGATGGTGCTTAAGCACTATGCCCCCGAGCTGTGCCCTGTACTTACACGCCTTTTCGCACTCTCATACTCCGCAAGGCAGGTCCCGGCCTCGTGGAAGACTGCATTCGTGCACCCTGTACTTAGGTACGGATCTGTCCTGTCACCTTTCTTAGGAAAGGTGACAGGACAGATCCGACCAATTACAGGCCTATCGCTATAACCTCCCTTCTCTCGAAGGTTATGGAGCGTGTTATTAATACACAACTCCTGAGGTACCTTGAAGGAAACGATCTACTGAGCGACCGACAGTACGGTTTTCGCCACTGTCGCTCTACCGGTGACCTTCTTGTGTATCTCACAAACCGGTGGGCGCAAGCCATCGAAAGTCGAGGTGAGGCACTAGCGGTCAGCCTCGATGTAGCGAAGGCCTTCGATCGGGTCTGGCACAAAGGTCTTCTTACGAAGTTGCCATATTATGGACTCCCCGAAGGATTGTGCGAATGGATCTCCAGCTTTTTGTCCAACAGAAGCATCCAAGCCCTCGTCGACGGCAGCTGCTCGGACCGCATGAACATAAACGCTGGTATCCCACAAGGCTCCGTGTTGTCTCCGACGCTGTTTCTGCTGCATATCAATGACATGCTGTCTGATGGCTCCATTCATTGTTATGCGGGCGACAGTACCGGGGACACGTGTTACACGGGCCGTGCAAATATCCCTCAGTCCAAGGTGGAGAAGAGTCGCGAACAACTTGTGTCTGAAATCGAGACTACTCTCTCTGGAATATCCGATTGGGGACGACTAAACCTAGTCCAAGTCAACCCCATTAAGACACAAGTATGTGTATTCACCGCTAAGAAAACCCCATTCATTGTAGCGCCGCAATTCCTGGGCACACCGCTTACCATCTCCCTGAGTATAGGGATAATTGGTGTCGATATCTCCAGTGACGTCCAGTACCGACGTCATTTGCAGGACAAGGTTAACTTGGCATCAAGAAAGCTCGGAGTGCTCAACAGGGCGAAGCAGTATTTCACTGCGGGGCAGCAACTCCTTCTTTACAAAGCACAGGTCCGGCCTCACATGGAGTACTGCTGTCACCTTTTTGCTGGAGCACCTGCATACCAACTTGACCCCTTCGACTCGTTGCAAAGACGGGCATTGAGGCTGGTTGATAATCCCATACTCACAGGTAGAGTGGAACCTCTTAGCCTTAGGAGGGATTTTGCCTCATTGTGTGTGTTCTACCGCCTATACAATGGCTTGTGCTCAGATGAATTGTTAGACATGATGCCCGTAGCTACATTCTATCATCGCACCTCTCGCCATAGGCAGGGAATTCATCCCCACACATTGCGACCTGAGACGGTGCACACTGTGCGGTATGAAAGAAACTTCATCCCACGCACACTCAAGCTGTGGAATGACCTCCCTGCTGCGGTTTTCCCAAGCGCCTACAATATGGGGTTCTTCAAGAGGGGCATCAGAAGGTTTCCCTATGGTCGGCAGCGCGAGTGTGACACCCCTGGTGTTGCATACGTCCATAGGCCACGGTAACCGCTTCCCATCAGGTGGGCCGTGTGCTTGTCTGCCAACTAAGTGGTATAAAAAAAAAAAAAAAAAACCCTCTACAAAAACAAGGGCGTTCCGACTGCAACTCTTACCGCGGTATTTCGTCCTTTTAAACCGCTTAAAAGCTCTGTCTGAAAAGATACTGCCAGAAACCCAGTTTGGCTTCCGACCTGAACGAACCACCTCTGAAGCAATCTTTTCTGTGCGTCAACTGCAAGAAAATAGCAGAAAACAGGGTCGTCCGCTTTATCTCCGCTTTGTTGACCTGGAGAAGGCATTCGACAGTGTGCCTCGGGAAGCTCTCTGGATGATGCTTGGGAAGCTAGGGTGCACGGAGAAGTTTGTGAGACTTCTTAGACTCCTGCATAACGATATGCAATGCTGCGTCGGTGTCGATGGCGATGTGGGGTGAAACAAGGGTGTGTTCTAGCGCCCACACTGTTCGCCAAGTACTTTGCAGTAGTAGTCAGTGATGTTTTACGAACTCTTTCTGAGGGAGTACGCATCCGCTTCCGCACAGATGGCGGAGGATGGTCTTATCAATTTGGCCAGACTTAAGGCGCGCACTAAGGTCTCCCCATACAATGATTACAAAAATCATGTATGCTTATGCTTTGTGGCAGAATCCCCTGATGGCCTGCAACAGCTAATGTCCAGTTGTCACCAAGCTTGCTGCAAGTTCGACCTTAAAATCAGCGTCAAGAAGACGGAGGTGATGTCTCTGGACACACATGGTCACGAGACACTGTCTATACAGCTAGGTCAGGACATGCTCAAGCAGGTTGACCAGTTTTGCTATCTGGGGAGTACTATAACATCCAAGTGTGACCTTGATGATGAGATCGGCAGCAGGATCTATGCCGCAGCTGCGATATTTGGGAAGCTGCATTCCAAGGTTTTCTGCTCAAATGACCTTAAGCTGGCCACCAAAATATCTGTTTACATGGCAGTTGTGCTGTCAAACCTCTTATATTCCTCTGAGATGTGGTGTGTGTATCGGCACCACATACGTACTCTGGATCGTTTCCACCTCAAGTGCCTACAGTCTATCTTTAAAGGGTAAGTTGGGCTCGCTTAACTGTAGCTTATGTAACATCAATCAATTACATTTTGATGAAGTGTGTCCGGAATGAGGCTCAAAGAAAGCAATTATATTGTTACGTGCACAGGGTACAAATAAATGCCGTGTACTCAACGAAGGAATTTATTAGCTCACCACAAACTAGACAATTAAATCACTAGTGCACACAGTACTCTTCAACAGTTCCAGTCGCTCAGTAGTTCACAGTAGTCCACAGTCGTTGCTCAGGTCACAGGTATAATCTTCTTCGATTGCTTAAGCTCGCTGTGTTTTTTAGCGGTCTCAAAGACAGAATAAATGGTGTCGCTATGCGAGCGTGTTCATATACCTCTCAATTAGGAGGGTCGAATCATCTACAAAATAAGCGAGCGATAACTAAAAATATCCACTCTCTTTTGAAGTTTGCCGCCGTCACTGAACTTTCGAGTTCATTCTCGATATTCACCTATTGTTTTCATTTATTCAAAAGAGTAGGTACTCGTAGGTAGGTTGTGACTTTGTGTTGACAATTCTAGATTTTTCTATACCAATCGGTAGAGTACCTCGTCACTAACAATGCGTTTTTATTTCTTGAAGATCCGGTTATTAGTTTTCGAGATATCGACGTCTGTCGTAACAATATGGTAACGGTAATAACAATATGGGCCTATGGAACAGTATCCTCGCTAGTCCAACTTCTGAGGAGCCGAAAAAATTGTATTCCTTAGCTAAGATTTGCTGTATAGATCATTGATTGAACACCATGTATTCAACACATTCACTCGACGTCTGACGGTCCTACTGTACGGTTGCGCAAATATTAATTAGTACTCTACCCACCCAGTATGGTTTCAAAAAAATGTAAAAGTTGCAATAAGAATATCACCAAGAAGTTGCCTGGTTTGGAATGCAGCCGATGTTCCAAAGTGGTACACGCGAGCTCGGAGTGTGCTAGACTGACCAACAAACAGTTGAGCACCCTACGTAATACCGACAGCATTGAATGGAGTTGTGAAACATGTTTGGTGAATACTTCACGAAGGACGTCATTTATCATCCCAGAGGACGACGATGCTGATGAAGACTCCGAACCAGGTACTGCCCCCAGCCACCAGTCTACTCTTGACCACAGGAAGCTCATACAGGACATTAGTCGGGAGCTCAAAAAAACGGTCAAGGAAGAGGTTGGTGCCTTGGAAGCATCTCTCGACTTTTTAAGTGACCAAATAAATACGCTTGAATTGTACATTAAAAAGCAGGATAAAAAAATCACAGACCTGGAAAACAAAACTACAGACCTAATTAACAAAAATAAAAATTTGGAACTGCGTGTTGCGATTCTAGAACGAGGAAAGCAACAATATGAGCAGCACTCACTATCTACATACGTTGAAGTTGTGGGGTTACCGGAGGAAACTCCCCAGGATACTAATAAAGTGCTGTTCTTGGTAGCAACTCAATTGCAGGTGGACAAGCAGGACATCCAGTCAACTCGTCATGTAAACGGACGCAAGGGTAAGCCCGGTTATATACTGGCCGAGATGAAGACAAAGTCTGCACAGGACCGATGGATTGCCGCCAGCAGAATCAAACGCCTAACACTCGGTACTATTCTACCCGACACACCGGCGGAGAAGGTAAATAATAAAATTTTTGTTCGTGAAGCCCTAACTAAGTATATGAAGACGCTTTTCTATACAACAAAGCAAAGGCTTGGTAGTTCATACAAATTTATATGGATCAAGGAAGGGAAGATATGCGCTCGTCAAACAGGCGTTAGCAAGATCCACTACATATATTCAATCCAGGATATTGAACTGCTTGACAACTGCGCGCCTTCTAGTTCTAAGTAAAAATATAAAATTATGTATCCCTGATCGAGATGTAAGCTAAGTTTTTTGTGTTTTTAGTTCATGGAACCACTAAAACCTAAAGAAATTAGCAACTGTAAATCTGTTAACGACTTTTTTAAACAATTACCTTCCAACCATAATCTATTTCTATCCTGCCTACATGTTAACATTAGATCTATAATAAAGAATTTTCCTAAATTGTTACAAATTATCCATGAATGTATTTATCCGCTGGACGTGATTGTACTTACCGAAGTTGGCATATCTGAGAATACTGTCATGTTATTTAATATACCTGGCTACAATATGCACTCGAAACTACGAACAAATAGGAAGGGTGGCGGTATTATTATTTACACAAAAAAGTACTTAAAATTTACGATAACCCCATATAAAAGCTTCACTTTCGAAAATATAACAGGTATCTTGAAAACAGACAGTAAAACCGTAATTATAAGTGCCGTTTATAGACCGCCATCTTCATACACTCGTAAACAACTGTTCATTAAAGAACTTGATAAGTACGTGTCTACTTTCAAGATTCAAAACGATGCACTAATAATCGGCGATATGAATATAGACCTGAAAACTATGTCATCACATACTGAATCATACTTGGAAACACTGAGTGAGCACGGGCTTATGTGTGGAATCACAGAATACACAAGAATTGAGACAAAATTAAATATAATAACAAAATCTTGCATTGACCACTTATTTGCGCGATTCCCTACATTAGATCCGTACTCGGCAGCGCTCGATGTAGTACTAGCCGACCATAAGGTCATTATGTTTTCATGCGTAAGTCAATGCTTACATACCCGACGCACACAGGAGGTTTCCAAAACACATGTGAATTATAAAGTGTTAAATGATCAACTAAACAAAGTTGTATGGGCGCGGACTGGTGACATGAACTGCCCAAAACAAATTTATACTTTCATTAGGGATTCCTTAACCGGTGCTCATAACCAAGCTAGTATGACAAAGAAATATAAAGTAAGCCAGGGTTTATATAGGGCTCCCTGGATCAATGGTAATATAAATAAACTGTGTAAAAAACGTGACCGTCTATTTCGTACTTGGAGAAAAAACCCCAATAATCTTGAATTGCGACTTGAATACAATAAATTACGCAATAAAACACATAAAATACTGGAAAATTGTAGAAACTCGTATTATGCAAATGCTATTAGCGATAATTTCAATAATATTAAAAAAACCTACCAAATAATAAATCACATGCTAGGTCGCACATCCTTATCCGTCGATGAAGCCATTATTAGAGCCTTCGAATCGCAAGGTCTGTCCACCAAAGATCTGGCAAATGGATTCGCCAAAGAATTTGATCAGGCGGTTAAAATAATTATCCCACAATGTAAGACCCAATTACTAGGTAAGCATACGTCTTCAAATCCGGTAAACTCCAGTATTCGATTTCAAAAGGCTACAAAAAAAAAACGTAAGTGAAATAATAAAAAAACTAAATTTCAAGAAAGCTCCGGGTATAGACACTATCTCAGTTTCAGACATAAAAACAGTAAGCAGTGGTATCTCTCAGTCCATAGCTAATCTCATTAACTGCAGTGTTAAAAAGGGTGATTATCCTGACCAATTAAAAACTGGCTGCGTTAGACCGATCTTTAAGAAAGGTCATCGCAATGAATATGGCAACTATCGCCCTATCACGCTACTCTCCACTATCGACAAAATAGTTGAAAAGTATGTCTGTGGTCAAGTGAATAATTTTTATAACGATAAGGAAATCATTTATAAAAATCAATTTGGGTTTCAACAGGGAAAGGGCTCTAGTGACGTCCTATCACAATTTACTGATCATGTTAACGAGTCCATGAATCAAAGGAAGCATACCCTAGCACTCTTCATTGACTTCTCCCGTGCTTTTGATACTCTTAATCACGAGGTGCTTCTTCATAAACTTGACACTTGTGGAATACGCGGGCCTTTACTAAAATGGTTTAAAAGTTACCTCTCTGACCGCACATATACTGTTAAGGTCAATGATGCGTTCAGTGATACGGTGACTGTGTCCAAGGGCACGGCACAAGGATCAGTGGTGGGACCTCTTCATTTCTTGACATACGTCAATGATATGAGTGATTGTATCGAACAAAGCACCTGTTACCAATTTGCTGATGATACGTGTTTACTAGTTAGTAATAGGAACCTAGATAAAGCGTACGAGTACCTGCAGGCAGATTTTTATACCCTCTGTAAATGGTGTCATGATGCAGGGCTTGTCCTTAACGCAAACAAAACCAAACTGTTACATATCAGATCACCATACTTAAAGTCCTCAACAGCCAACAATCAGATAATAGCTCACGATCACGCATGCCTACATAATTTTAATAGTGACGGCTGTTGCTGTCCAACCATTGAACGTGTTACCTCTCATACATATCTGGGCCTCATCATTGATGATAAATTGAACTGGAAACTCCATATCGATAAAGTATGTGATAAGCTGAGAAGCTTCCTGGCAAATATTAAAATCTTAAATCGTCGTATCCCCTATCATGTGAAAATACTACTTTATAACTCTCTAGCCGAGTCTCATATTTTGTATGGACTCACCAGCTATGGACGGACCTATAAAACACACATAAACAAAATATATAATCTGCAACTGAAAATATTAAAGACAATAATATCGCCGCAAATTAAGTTAGAATATAGCAATGATGATCTGGGTATTTTTAAACACTGTAAAGTATTACCCATTCATTTAAAACTAAAATACAGTTTGTTAAAAGAAAACTACTTTAAATATTATTTGGGTGATAAAGTGGAACATCATGTATGCACAAGAGCAGTCTCACAGAACCGGTTACAAACCGCACGCGCTGCTAACGTATTCGGTGAGAGAACAACGCAATACATTGTACCGCGCTTAATTAATAAACTACCCTCAAATATTGTAAAGGAAAATTTAAATGACAAAAATATTAAACATGTATTGAAGCGATTCTTTTTTGGATTTTTGTAAACATATACCATTTCAATAAGGATGTTTGCTTAGCCGTGATTAGGTACGTGTCGCCATTCTGCGCCGGTACACCTACATTATAATATTAAGCTACCTACATTTATTTCTTATATTCTACTTTGTGATTCTAGTGATTATTTTTTGTAACCTGTATTACTTATTGAAAAATAACTCGTTGCATTTGCTACAAACCTCAGTGGTTTCTAAATGCACTGTAAATAATTATGTATATATGATGTTTTTAAGGTGATAAATAAATAAAAAAAAATAAATAAAAAAAACAATTCCAATGAGAGCGACATAGTCACGCTATGACTAAGACCTCAATCCTCAATAACAACTGAAGATTAAAAAAAACTATCTATAGGTAATAATAGATCAAATAAATAACCATTTTTAAAGCTTTCACTTTGGTGACAAACTTACATCACGGCCCGCACATGTCTGTTTGTTTAAAAACTTCGGCACGCGAGCGCGCTGAAGCCCGCCGCCCGCCCCGCCGTCCCTCGTGAACCCCGAATAGACCCCTCAGACACCGTACCTAGTGCCCGTTTAAGGATATTTAAGAGACGCAAGATTGTTGTCACGAAAACATGATAAAAACTTTACAAATTAAGTACGATATTCAATGGACACATTAAGATCGGTGAACTGAACTCAAAGTATACGTGGTAAAGTATACGCTGAACACTAGTGCCCTCCAAATTTCAGTCGGGCGACGGCCGAACTATATTATACGCTAAAAGGCATTGTAGTGATGGAATTACGTCCATGCCAATTTTTCGCCCTAGCATTCTATTGATCATAAGGAACATTTGGGCTAAAAATGAGGGTCGGTTAATCTTGCGTCCGTATTTCGGACGCACAAAGTCAGTCGGACGCAGCATCATCGGTAAATAACGCCATGTAGGACGCAACATGTCCTTCAAGATTTATATATATATATATATATATATATATATATATATATATATATATATATATATATATAATTCTCTACTTCTTATTCTTTTTTTTTTTGTTAGCCCACCCAACGCGTAACAATTGATATGAAAACTTATTAAATATATATTCTTGCTACCAATGACAGCGTAAACCGAACCAATATTAAATTGTTGTAAACTAGTACTGTAACAGGCACCCACAGGACAGACCTATGTCTAGTGTGGGGCCACCGGAAATGTAAATATTTTGGTAATAAAATTAATTTTATTTTTTTATTTATTATTTATTGTTACGACAGCCGTCGATATCTCGAAAACTAATAATCAAATCTTCAAGAAATAAAAACGCATTGTTAGTGAGGAGGTACTCTACCGAATGGCATAGAAAAATCTGGAATCGTCAACAAAAAGTCACAACCTACCTACGAGTACCTACACACTCTTTTTTAATAAAAATAAACAATAGGTAAATATCGAGAATGTACTCGAAGGTCAGCGACGGCGGCAAGATCAAAAGAATAGGTATTTATCGTTCCCGAACTTTCTAGATAATTCAATCTTCCTAATTGAGGTATAAAAACATGCTCGCATAGCGACACGATTCATTCAGTCTTTGAGATCGATAACGAACACAGCGAACTTATGCGACCGAAGAAGATTCTACCTGCGACCTGAGCAACGACTGTGGACTACTGTGAACTACTGAGCGACTGGAACTGTTGAAGAGTACTGTGTGTACTAGTGATTAAATTGTCTAGTTTGTGGTGAGCTAATAAATCTCTTCGTTGAGTAAACGGCATTTAATTGTACCCCGTGCACGTAACATTATAATATGCTTAACATAACTAAGTTGTACAGTGCCCGGGCTGTATCCAATAATGGGTCAACCAGGACACTGTTACAACTCCCCACCATTATGCTACTCTTCAAAAGAGGATCCCTGTGCGTTTCTATCCACACTTTGATGCTTAACTACTGCACATGCAGACAGTTGAAAATACTATGCCAAAATAAAATAGCTAAAGGTTTTAATGTTGCATACTATCTTCAGCTTTGTCTAAACTGAATAAGGTTGTTTCTTTTTAATCCGTTTTTGAATAAAATAGTGGCAGTTCATGCTTATTATTGATTTTTTAACCTACCCCCTAAACTAAAATCTATTTACCCCCCTGCCTGCAGAACCCCTAGCACGCAAAACTATGGTAATCGTATCGTAAACGTAACAAGAGAACGGAGCATTGCGATTAGCCGCCTGTTTAATGTGCACCTGATTTTTTGATTTTATTTTACGTGCGCAAAATCCCCACTGATGCCCCCCACCGGAGCCGGTGAAAGGTTATGTCGGACTCGAACCGACTAAAACACACGCCGCCTGTGGGTCGCTTTGGTTGCCGAAGGTGAGGTTGACAGGCATATCCCTCGCACCCCGGCCGACCCAGGGCCATCTCTCACGATATGGCCCTCTCCTCGGGTGTGGGGACTAACTACAGAGTCCCCAACTCGTCCCCGGAAACGGCCGCCACTGCGGCCTGCTTCTGCCAGGGTGACAGGCGGCTCCACCTGTCACCCCCCGGCCTTCGTACGCGGGCAGCTTGGCTTGCGTTCCTTCGTCGCTCCTGATGCCGCTCCCGCCCCGCCTCCTCATTCACGAGCATTACTTGCTCGCAGAAGGAGGCGCCGGCCGCCCACGCATCCGCGCAGCGAACCATCGCCGCGAGCAAGGTGGAGAGCGTGAGAACCCTCACTCCCAGGGCCGCTACAAGCTCCCGTCTCGGCGTCTCCCACGCCGAATGTGCACCTGCTTGTATGTGAAACCAGCCAATCACAATGCTCCGTTCTCTCGATACGATTACCATAGCTTTTCGTGCTAGGGGTACTGCTAGGTACACACGACCAAAGAATTTTTTTTTTTATAAACTCACGCCTATATCCCCGAAGGGGTAGGCAGAAGTGCTAGCACCCACATTTCGCCAGTTTATGTTTAGGTCCCAATGTATGGCGAGCCTCTTGCCATTAACCGGGCACTTATAAATACACACATAACTTCGAAAAGCATCGAAAAGTCATTGGTGTGTGCCATGGTAAAACTTGGGATCGAACCCGAGACCTCGTCTCAGCAGTCCATTACCCATACCACTAGGCTACCGTGGTTACCAAAGATATGGCTGTGCAGATTTACATGTTTGTTTATTCGTAGCCTGCCTAGTAAATGTAGTTAGCTCTATGGTCACTCATACATGAGTGGGTTCTACAAGACAAGCCCACCTATTCATGCTTACCTCTTTATAATCTGTTTTTTCTCATTTGTATGTACAATAGCACGACATTTCTTGTTTGCACAGTCTGCACACCGCCAAAATCCTAATCTTTTCTTCTGAAAGTACTTCAATGTGTAAATGTATCTATTAACAACCATTTGAATTCCTCCTTGAGTCGATAAACTATACTGCACAGTATTTGAGCTACCTGAAATAAATTTTTAGCTACTATATATATGTGGTCGCCGGGAAGCGCTGGATGCGGGCTGCTTTAGATCGGTCATTCTGGAAGTCTGTGGGAGAGGCCCCCTTTGGCCGTTAAGGAAACTGAAGTTTAGAAACTGGTTTCCTGAAAGGATTTTTTTATCCTCCTACGTAACTGGTTTCCTGAAAAGTTTTTTTATCCTCCTACGTAACTGGTTTCCTAAAAATACTTTGTTTGTGTTATTTCAGCCACCTACGAAACTCATTGGACTACAGTAGTAATTTTACGAGTGTTGTACCTATTAGTAGACTCGTAATAAAACCGTTCTTGTAGTTTATTTCAGTTATTTGGATTTAATAAAAACAATTCATTAAATTTAATAACGAAAACAATTTGATCATTTAAAACATAAAATATAACTTTTTTCATACAACATAAAACAATTCAATTACCTAAAATGACATTAGAAAAATCAGTTACTTAAAATATAAAAGAACTCTTCAGATGAACTAAAGAAAAATTTCTGGAGTTTAGAAATAAAAATAAAAATGCGTATGGTGAAATAATTTCAATACAGTGGCCCACAGTTATTTGTCCATTTTTCAAATCTGTAATCGCATTATCAATTTCATTATTTATTTCTTGGTAGGGTTTATTTTTGTTGCCGTTAGATCTAAAAATATTCGTTACTTTACTTTCCTTAATCAAAACTTCTAATAAATTGGTTATCGTGACATTTTTCTTGCCAATGTATCTGTTGATACGGCTATGCCATCCTTCCACATTGTTTGTAGTTCTAACCTGCTCCTCACTACAGCAACAAGTTTTCTCAATTACTGTATTGTTTTGCCACTCATTTTTAAAATAGGTATTGAATTTTTTAATGTCCTCACCAGAAGGCGCCTTTTGCATCGCGTACTGAATACCACTTTTTATGAATTCTCGTGGCAATCGTGCGATTCCGGCACACCGTGATACATGGCGTTTCTTAACGGGGGTTGAAATTTTCAATTTTTTACTTTTTTTAATTAAGCATCTGTTGTAATGGAAATAACAACCTTTGATTTCGATTCTTGGATAAACTTTACATATTGCTTTCATAGCAGCCTTTTCGAAGTCCATTGTAATTTTAGACGGCCTCTAATCTTTAAAGATCGATTCAAGAAGTCGAAAAACGATTTCATACGTTTTTTGTTTCTTATCAGGGAGTAAGCTATAAATTAATGGAGTAATAGATTTATATGTTTCATTAAAACCGTGTATTGAGTATAATTGCTTGAAAACTTTTGGACAGGACTTGAATGTCCCGTCGCCCAATATATGTTTGAAGTCTTTTACTAAGTGCCTGATATTTTGATTACTGAATATGAGAATACGTTTACCATCTTCCTCACTGATGTAATCCGCTAGAAGGAATTTTTCCACAAACTTTTTTGGCACTACTACATCATACGAAGCTGGAATTCGCATTTTAGGTACACCTAGGATTTTATTCTGATTATTAAAAAGTCCTGTTTTTTTGTTTTCATACGGAGGAATTTCGGCCATTAAATGTATACCATCACATTCCAACTTATACACCATTTCATCATATTGTTTTTGAATGGACTCAAAATTTGATCCTGTTGCCTCCTTTAGTTTATCAAGTTCTTTCAAAACTGTATTTTGTGCGTTGTTTGGCGAACACTCAAAATGAAAATTAGACTTTACTATTTCATTTTTTCCATTCATTGTTATACTACCATGGCATCCTCGACTGTAATTGCTACAAAGCCAAAACGTGTTACCGTTTGTATATTTCTTTTTTCTGTGATATTTGCGACCCCCATGTAGGGCGGCAACGCTTCCTTTTTTCGTTGATATGAATTCTAGATCCCTCAAATCCATTTTATAAGAATATTTATTTTAAATTAATTAATAACAATACACATCAAGTCAATGTTCAATGTTCTTTTATTAATGGCCTCTTCAGCAAAGCGCTGTAATTTTGCCAATGTCAAGTAAATTTTAAATGTTTATAAAATTATTAATGGCGAGACGCCAATGTCAAGTTTTTCAAGAAATTTTACCAGAGCCACGTTAGCCACGCCAGTAAATTTGTTTCCGTGTGTCCACCCCCACGAGATTCAGGTGGTCGATCAGGACGTGTGGTTGGATTTTAGGGGGCCAAATCAAGTCAAACAAAGACATTATCTGTTGACATTTGATGAATGTCAAGTGCATCATAATTATCTGATAAATGCCGTTTTTCAAATGGATAACTTGACACCGATACAAAAGAGATTATAGTTGTTATTCAGTTACATAGAAGTATAAAAAAAGCCTTATAAGAAACCAGTTACATAGGAGGATAAAAAAAACCTTTCAGGAAACCAGTTACGTAGGAGGATAAAAAAATCCTTTCAGGAAACCAGTTTCCAAACTTCAGTTTCCTTAACGGCCGAAGGGGAGAGGCCTATGTTCAGCAGTGGACTATGTGTGGCTGACATCATGATGATGATGATGATGATATATATGTGAGTTCACTAGTAGGGGACTCTCCATTAATCACGTTTTGTTTTTCTAGCGATTTTTAAGCCCCCTGTCCCCCATGGTGATACGTGGTGAGGTTTAAGACTACCCCTCCCCCTACCCAAAATCACGTGTATTTTTTGGTACAAGTTATTTAAAACATAAAACAATACCTAAGTACTTTTTTCACCCGAAAAAAAAAATACGTGAATGAACTCTCTGCTGTGGTTTTCCCAAGCGCCTACAATATGGGGTTTCTATAGGATAGGCAGCGCGAGTGTAACGCCCCTGGTGTTGTACACATCCATACGCCATGGTAACCACTTCCCATCAGGTGGGCCATGTGTTTGTCTGACACCTAAGCGGTATAAAAAAAAATACACGTGATATCTCACTATTCTCCTACCACCCCCCTGTTGAGCCTCACGTGGTTAATAGATACCCCCTAGGAATAAAATCAGAACTTATTATATTGCTAAGAGCCTTAACCAACACCTGAAGAGGCTCAGGTTAGACAGTTGGTTCAAAGGCCAGATGCAAAAGGCTGTACTCCTCGATAGTACCTATCTCTTGAACCCTCAAAACTTGTGGCTTGGTCCCTGTACCCCATGCCGGTGGTCCACTATTTTTATATTTCGAAAAGTAAATATTTAGAATATTTATTTTGAAATGTCATTTATAGTTATTTAAACTATCATGGTCACTCACATCAGTAACAAAATAATCGGGATATTTACCATATTGCATTGTTTTGAGTTTCCGATATTTCGGCGCTGTTTCAAGCACCATGATCATGATTCCTCCGTCGCCGAAATATCGGAAACTCAAAACAATGCAACATGGTAAATATCCCGATTATTATGATACTGATGTGAGTGATCATGATAGTTTATAGTGATTAAATAAATAGATAGGTATAATACACTATATGTACACCTAACTGCCCTAAAATATTCTTGTATCACATATTCTAGTGTAATGTGTAATTGGTGTACAATAAAGACGTCATTATTATTATTATTATAAATAAATAATTCACTCACTTAATTCTGTATTTTTATATACTTGTGATACAATATAGTTACTTGCTGCTTTTAAATTGTTTTCATTTTGCTTTACACTAGTATGTTGTATTTCTGTACGCTCTTCATCTGTATCACTCTTTGGTGGACCGCCCTCAACTAATACTCTGAAATTATAATTTATTAGTTAAAACGGTTCACCTATGTATAATTGGTTCCTTCTTGTGTTAAACTATAGTTCTCTAGAGAACTACCCACATTAGAATAGTACTATGATTAAGCCACAGAGCAACTGTGTATAGAGATTACATTAATTATTAATTAATGGGTATTAAAACAGCAAAAGTTAGTGTGCATTATGATATTCAAATAGATGATAAGGCTAACATCATGACAGAAGGCTTGGTCTTAGTGTACTGTCGGCTGATGAATGAATTTTATGAAATTCTACTCAAATTACAACACCCCTGTGAATTAATAGACTATTTAACAAGGTGGTTAGGTGGTCCTGTTCTGTCACGCCGTAAGCCAGTATTTGGGGAGCTGGGCCCAATTCCTCAACATCTATGTATCTCTCAACAAGAGTGTCACTACGTAGAAAGACGCGAGCGTCTTTCTATGTGTTCGATATACCAGAAATGAATGACAAGGTCGGACGACCTTGTCATTCATTTCTGATTCTTCCCAATACTGCTTAATATGTTAATTAGTTCTAAAAAAATACGTCTAGCAAAATAAGATACTGCCTAAGTAAAGTTTTAAAATCCTCATTAAATTTTCAGTTACTTTTATTATGAACTATATACATGTAAACGCAACGAAAACCGAGATAAATGCGATATTCTCTTGCACTCCATACATTTGCACTATGCGTGACTGGCCTGTGACGTCACTCGCAAGTACGATTTTGTATGGAGTGTTTTCGGATGGCACACCAGATATTGAATTTTCAAAATTATATTTAAAACCATATGTCGTAAGAATATTTCACTTTAGTAGTTCATTATATTAATATATAGTGGTCATTTTTCAAGACTAAAAAAACAATTGTCAAAATAGCTTATTGTCAAATAGAACAATGCCCCAGATTATCATGTTTTACATACCTGCATGTTGGTTGTAATAATGTTTCTTTTACTTTAATTTTCCTATGTTTTGTGTTTTCCGCCAAAGTATCTATAGATATGGGATCAACCGATTCACCCACTTGTGATTTGCTGTAATCATTATGCGGGGATCTGGTGTCATTCTAGAAATAAAACATTGTTATTTTTTTACATTATGGTTTAACATAACATAAACTCACGCCTATATCCCCGAAGGGAGGCAGAGGTGCTAGCACCCACATTTCGCCAGTTTATGTTTAGGTCCCAATAGTCCCAATAGGAGCCTATTGCCATTAACCGGGCACTTATAAACCTGCGATAAATACACACATAACTTCGAAAAGCATCGAAATGTCATTGGTGTGTGCCATGGTAAAATCTGGGATTGAACCTGAGACCTCGTCTCAGCAGTCAATTACCCATACCACTAGGTTACCATGGTGGTTTAAAGTATGAAAAAAAAAAAATCTTCTTAATCTTTCATGACTAACTTTGAGCTTTGCTCTGAATACACTTGAACATAAATTTAGGTATTTTTGTCATGTTCTTCCTATGAGAGGAAAGGAGTGACTATCGAAATGACATATGACAGCAACATATATTATGGAGAAGAAATACTTGTTGGATCAACCCCAATTAATTGGTACAAAGGCAGGTAGACCATAATGATAATGAATAAGTGTTATAAATGTACAACAATTACTGGTCTAGCTGAGAACCTATTAGGAGAGTATTAAAAAAATATTACAGAACCAGTTCTTGAAGTCCTTTGATGTGTAGTGCTCTGCCAGCTGCAACTAAATCTGGAAGCTGCTCTTCAGGTACACGCACCTCTCCTGTGTAGACATACTCCAATATTGAGCATAATGTTGTGTATGATATATTCTGAAATATATTTTTTAAACTGTAATTCAATGTTTATCTATACATACATCGATACAATCACACCTTTATCTTGGGAGGGTTAGGCAGAGTTAAATTAACACCCACACTTCACTAATCATTGAATTGGGTCCCACGTCAGTGAGCCGTCTTTTGGGCACTATTGTTGACTCAGCCAAGCAATCGACTATAGCGATTACACCGTGCCTTAGGTATGTATGCGGTGAAATGAGTGGAGTATCAACTGTAAGTTGATATTGACATATTGACCATCAGATTTGGTCAGTCTGCTGCCAACTCTCACAGTGGTATCTCACTCATTTTCGACTCATGCATTTTCTATACGTCATCTTAGTAGAGTATCAACCGTAAGTTGATATTGACCATCAGATTTGGTCAGTCTGCTGTCAACTCTCACAGTGGTATCTCACTCTCATCTCCCACCATGCCTCACTTTCTTAGGGCGCGGTCATACATTCATATTTAGGAAGTACATACATCATACCAATGAATAAAAATTGATAATTACATTGAGAAATATGACAGGATGTGGACACTGCGCCGTGGAGATCAAGTCCTTGATGTAAGGGCTCACGAGAGAGAGCACCATCTGGTGTACCTTCACGTGGTGACCGTCAGCGGCCAGGGTCATGTCTACGAACTCGCCACGCTAAACATGAATAGGTTTCAGACTAAAAGAATAATATAGACGAAACACCGAAATACTGAAGTCTCGCTCGCACTCGTTTGTGCCAAGAGTGCCCGCGAAATGTTAGGTAATATTTTAGTATTACTTTCGGCGGCTTCACACGCTTTTTCTGTACGTTCCGTTCTAGTCTGAGAAATAGGTGTTATAAGAATACAGAAGGCTTTTGATTCTATGGTATACTCCTTTCGAATTAAAAACAATACAATAAATGTAAACAAACAAAATGTACCTGCTGCAAAAGACTGAGGCCTCGGCAAATGTTATTCTGATAGGCACCCCATGACAAAGATAAATGAGTTTCCGGCATATTTATGTCGCACGCTAAATACTTATCAGTAAGGCGCAATTACTAAGCTCTGGAGTTCTTTAAAACTATCTTTATGGGATTTACACACCGCCTATATTATAGAGATCGCTTTTCTATGTTCTAAATTAACAAACATAACATGTCAAATCAATGTCAGTTGTGTTGTCATTTTTGACAGTGACACAAATTTACTTCGTTTTAAAATTAAAATTTACAAATAGATACTGGGCCTTGTATAATTAAAGTAGACTGTAGAAGGGAAAAAGGGGATATTTATGTTACTTGATAGACATCTGGCATTCTTATGCTGCATAAATCCTGCCTCGAAGAACAAGTTTTGCTGGTCCTACGACGATTAGCGAATACCAGTTGTTCGTATGTATGTACGTCTATAGGTATGTAGTACCTACAGACGTAGCTCGATCACGTTTCGAAAGTCAAAAACTAATAAGCCTATGGTAACAAGGTCCGATAAAATTAACGTGAAACACTCGATAGTTACCGTAGTAAATCCAGATGAACGAAATTTTTCATACCCTAGGTACGAAAAATTTCGCCCTGTTAAACTACGGCCACGGGTTATCCCTACAAAACGCTGAACATTCCTTATTGGGCCGGTTTGTAAATGAAAATAACTTTTTGTAGAATATTAATACTTTAATCTGAATCGCCGTCTTGTTTCGGGGACTGATGGGGACCCGCTGATTGTTTTTTCTTGTCTGATTTTTTCTCTAGAGCTTTTATTTCGGCTTCATTGTACGCTGAGAAGACAAGTCCACGACTAATTTTATTCAGTATTTTTTCGTCGTGGAATGGATGGCAGTGTGTGTATAGTCTGTAAATAATTAATATGATAAATGATAAGACAAATTAGAACCGAATCTGCAAAAATGAATCTTTAGAAGCGAATCTGCAAAAAGGAATCTTTAGAAGCGAATCTGTAAAAAGAATCTTTAGAAGCAAATCAGCAAAAAGGACTCTTTGGGACTGTTCGAAGCGCGTATCTGTCAAAAAGTGTATTCATCATCCTTCGTCCTATTAATCTACGTGAAATCAAAAGGTGGAGAAGCGGATTTCTTGAGCCCATATAACATCACAAGCTATGTTCAGTTTGGGTCTAGATCTTCTTCCTCATTCTAGCGTTAATCCCGGTCACATCCAAAGCTTTCGAATCGGAGTCTGGAGTCCGTTTTTTCCAGTCTAACTCCAAGTTTGACTGAACTTCGATGTTTTCCAGGAAGGGACTGCCCACTGCCACTGACCTCCACAGCCCATTCGAAGTATTAAGCTATGATTCCGAACTCTGCAGTACGCAGCAGTGTTCCACAGCAGCACGTACCATGAAATATACTTGAATATGATAGTTTTGTTAATTATTTTAATTCATTGTGGCTTCTAAATGGTGCTATTTATCCGTATTCAAGTTTAACAAGTAATGTTTATGAAAAATGTGAATGTAGTTTTAGACAAATGAGCGGATTGCAGGTCTGATTTTCTTTTATTTCTATTGAATTTCTGTGTGGCCTGATGACGTGTCGTCTCTTCGCATACATTACGTGTTACAATTCGATATGTACAAACGGCACCATTGAGAAGCCGAAATGCATACATATACTTAGTCTGGCCATAAATACTGTTACAATTAAAATAAGAAAGATATTACATTTGAATTTGGAATCTGTCATTTTTATACGATTGTTCATTGTGTTTTCTAATTTTGGCGCCAATACATTGTACAATATTTTGCTATATTAAAATGGAGTGGGTGATAAAGAAAACCGAATCGCTGTGATTGCATTACACAAAGTTGGTATGGAGCCGAATGTAATTTTTAAAACTCTCCATACGCTTGGTATTAGTCAAATGTTTGTGTACCGGGCTATTAATAGGTACAATGAGACCTCCTCTGTTTGTGACGGAAAAAGATCTGGCCGTCCACGTAGTGTTCGTACGAAAAAGGTGATCAAAGCAGTAAGGGAAAGAATTCGAAGAAATCCTGTACGAAAGCAAAAGATTTTATCTCGGGAGATGAAGATAGCACCCAGAACCATGTCGCGCATTTTAAAAGATGACTTAGGACTTGCAGCCTATAACAGACGCACTGGTCATTTTTTAACTGATAATTTAAAAAAGAATAGGGTGGTAAAATCGAAGCAACTACTGAAGCGGTACGCAAAGGGAGGTCACAGAAAAATTTTGTTTGCGGATGAGAAAATCTTTACAATTGAGCAACATTTTGACAAACAAAATGACCGTATTTATGCTCAAAGCTCTAAGGAAGCTTCCCAATTAGTCGACAGAGTGCAACGTGGGCATTATCCGACTTCAGTGATGGTTTGGTGGGGTGTTAGCTATGAAGGAGTGACTGAGCCATATTTTTGTGAAAAAGGTATCAAAACATCGGCACAAGTGTATCAAGATACCATTCTTGAGAAGGTAGTTAAACCCCTTAACAACACCATGTTCAATAACCAAGTATGGTCCTTCCAACAAGACTCAGCGCCGGGTCATAAAGCTCGGTCCACGCAGTCTTGCTTGGAAGTGAACGTTTCGGACTTCATCAGAGCTGAAGACTGGCCGTCGTCTAGTCCCGATCTTAATCCGCTGGATTATGATTTATGGTCAGTTTTAGAGAGTATGGCTTGCTCTAAACGCCATGATAATTTGGCGTCCCTAAAACAATCCATACGATTGGCAGTGAAGAATTTTCCCATGGAAAGAGTGCGTGCTTCTATTGATAACTGGCCTCAACGTTTAAAGGTCTGTGTTGCAGCCAATGGAGACCACTTCGAATAAGCTTTTTATATTTTAAATTGTTTTATATTTATGTATTAAACTAACACACTGTAAAAGTAATAAATATTATTTGCAATAAAAATAAATGTTTTTTCTTCGTAACAATATTTATGACTAGACTAGGTATACATATAGTCACGCCTTTATCCCCGGAGGGTTAGGCAGAGGTGAATTAACACCCACATTTCACCACTCATTAAATTCGGTCCCACGTAATAGGGGGTGAGCCTATTGCCATCATCCGGGCACTATTGTTTACGTGCGCCATGCATCTGAGGCTGAGTCTCGGGTGTATATATAAACACCTCAACAAAGTCTAGGGAACAAGATGACCCCAATTATTTTTTTTCGTGTAAATCTTGTTTTGCAAATAACTGGCAGCAAATAAATAAAAATAGAATAAAGTAGATTACAGAGTTGTTCGAAATTTAAAAATAAATTTAAATAAGTAATGATTTTCGAATATGGAGGGCAAACTTTTAAAAGTGTTTGATTGTGCAGTTTCTCTGAGGCAAAATAAAAATTATTTATTTTGATTGTAAATAACGTTTATTATCAATAATACGTCTTTTACGTATGGTTTGTGCATTTTTGTGACTGTAGTCATCATTTCACGTCGTCATTTAAGTCGCGAAGAGATGTTAAGGGCTGTTGGTATGCTGCAAGCTGGACGAACTCAACGCGACGTAGCGGATGCTGTCAACACCCAACCAAGCGTAATTTGCAGATTATGGGCACGCTACAGGTCTACAGGGGATGTTGCCGAACGTCACAGGGGACGAAATAGGGTTACTACCCCGCGACAAGGTCGTTTCTTGCAAAATTCCGCAAGGCGGCAACCCACGATTACTGCTCGTCAGTTGGTCGCAGGCCTCCAGTCTCAGCATCAAGTGGTTATTAGCGATCAAACTGTCAGAACAAGACTACACGAAGCCAATCTTTATGCTCGCAGACCGCTTAGGGTTCCAGCTCTTCGACGTGGAAATCGAGGTCGTCGCTTATTGTGGGCTAACGCACATTTACAGTGGACCGACCATCAATGGGCACGGGTTCTGTTTTCCGACGAATCTTGCTTCGGTTTTCATCCTGATTCGAGAAGAGTGCGTATATGGCGAGTTCCTGGACGTTGGAGTCGTCTCTAGAATCCGCAAGAAGTTCATCCTTACCAAGGTGGAACAATCATGGTATGGGCTGGAATTCGCCTTGGTGGAAGGACCGACCTCGTTTGGATACGGGGCAATTTGAATGCAAACCAATACATTCAGGAGGTTATACACCCCATGGTAATCCCTCATCGACAGCAGTTCGGTCAAGATTTTATGTTCATGCAAAATAATGCACGGTCACACACCGCGAGGGTAGTGGTCAATGCGTTAAGCGAGCACAATATGACGACGTTGGAATGGCCTGCTCAGTCTGCCGACCTCAATCCCATAGAGCATGCCTGGGATTTGCTTGGGAGAAGAGCTTTCAGTGATTCTTTGGAAAATCTGAACACTGAAGAACAACTTTTTTTACACCTTCGCAGTGTATGGAGCCATATTCCACAGACGATGATTGACAATCTCATACTAAGTATGCCACGCCGTTGTCGAGCTGTTGCTAATGCTTTAGGAGGTCCTACAGATTATTAAAAACGTTTAAAGTACGGTTAATTACTGTATTTCTTACTACCTCGTTATTTTTGTGCCTAATCATAGAAGGTTGTAATACTCAATATTGGCACTATTCAATTCTTTCTTAAAAAAAAAAAATTTGGTATGAAAATGTTTTTATTAAAATTAAAATTAAAAACGGTATAAAAATACCCTTCTATTGATATAAAACACTCACTATTACAAGAAAGGGTTTTTAAATAAAAACTAGAAATGTCCTTGTTCCCTTGTTGTGACAGTATATGCAAGTGCACATCTTTACTAAAGAGCTCTGTGTTATTATTTCGTTTTTAAAATAGCTACGTACATTAAAATGAAAATATTTTAGTGAAATTTAAGAGAAATAAAGTGATAAACCAGACAAAGTGTTGTTAGGTTTCTTAGTTATACGGTGTCTAAATGAAAAGAAAATATAAAAATCAAACCCACATATAAAAATATTTTGCTTAATCTACTGCTAAACACATAACATATCTAATAAAAATAAACAAGTGACATACACAACACAACCAGTGACAAGGAAAAGTGTTATACCCAAACTATCACATTTTAAATAACGAAAGTCGTTATGTTATAAAGTCTAAATCTAAATCTATCACAATACCAACAACCTGAACCTTTATAAAGAGTGAACTATTATCGTATTAGTGAATAATAATTACGAATGAACTGTGAAATAGTGCTAAAAAGTATCCACTATATGAAAAACTTTTTATATTTTTTTTTTACTAGGTTCTGTGAGTAAGACGTAAAAACTTTTTGTACTTGATAAAGATAAAGATAAAGATAAAGATAAAGATAAAGATAAAGATAAAGATAAAGATAAAGATAAAGATAAAGATAAATTTATTTGTAGAAACATGTGTAAGTACAGATGATGTTACAAAGTATATTACAATGCATTGCGAGTTTCAACACGTTCTGTCAATGTAGACGTACAA